>JAQJVK010000015.1:15520126-16191660 GCA_035578135.1 Flexamia atlantica | reverse complement strand
AAAAATGGAGTACTTGTTGTTAACAATGTTACCATGTTACAATTGTGTTACAATGTTGAAATTAATTTACTATAGAAGGTAAACAAACTGTGCCACCATTGGCATCTCAAAAATGATTAGATTTAGAAAAAAAGGTTCATGGGGATTTTACCCACTTTTTATGACAATCGAAATGTTTGATTTAACTCGCTCATTTTCTATATACAGACTCCGAAAATTTAGCAATGAACAAAAGTTAAAAATTAAGAACGAAAACTTCTAAAACTTAAGAGTAAAATACCATAAAATACAGGGGTTACTTAAGAAAAACATAAGTTGTCCGCCATGTTGGAATATGGCGGCCATTAAAAAGAAAATGTATTTCATATTTTTTATTGCCTTAAAAAGTAGATGAAATCCCCCATTTAAAGATTTCTCTAAATCTAAAAATTTCTGAGATTCCAATCGTAGCACAGTTAAGTTGGACACTGTATATCGTAAGGTTTATCTAAATTGAACAAAAAATACAAGATTCGAAACATTTATTAATTTTAATAAAAGTAAATTGGTTGCACAAAATTGAAAAGTCAAATTTATAATCTATGCATTTGGCTAGTTTTCATTACCAGGAATATGGTTGTCACGGTTCGTTGGCAATCGATGTGCATAAACTGGAAGGGCACATTAATGACTGTGTGATACATTACAGGTTCAGGTTTAGCTTTTGAATGCAATTAATGAAAACATATTTTGAAACCTGACAAAATGAATAAAATTTTTATTTTTAATTTTAATTTTAATTTTACTTACGCGTAGAAACTTTGGGAATAATCAAACCAATTATTTGATTAGCTTGGCACGTTACAGCAACAAATTTTTACAATCAATTAGTTAAACTATAAACAATTTCAAATCAAGTAAATTATTTTATTTTTTGCCCAACAATGTGCATCAATCGTTATTAATGTACTAACAAACTTACATATAATCAATTTCAAGCTTGGTAAGAATAGGTTTTAATAAAAAATAGTGAAAATTATGAAACAAAAAATTCTACGATTCCTTAAAAAAACGAATGTCCACGACATAACTACGGTAGTTAGCCCCGTAGTACTGTGTGCTTATTACGTCTTAACTTAAGATCTACTGCACTACTGGAAATGCATATTTTTTTAGCAGTAAAAAAGTAATAAGTAGTAAGAAAATATTTCGAAAATATTTATTTTAAAATTAATAAACACATAGTTAACGTAGGTTGTTTTTTTTGCATGAAGTTTGAAAAGTGGCAAGAGATACTCATTATTTTCGTCGATAATTGTAATTAATTTCAATACCCATACTGAACCCCGGTTGGCTCCGTTGAAAAATGCCAGCTTAAAGTTTTTATAAGGCTTTTAGTTGATCAAATCAGATTTGATGGGGCTTTGGTTGATTGTGTGGCTTAGTTCATGGCGCCTTTATTGTTTCACAGATGCATTGAAGTGAGTTCATTAGTAACCTTTATCAATGGCCTAAGTTCACCTATAAATAACCTATTCATATTCATTTGCTAACTATTTCCTGTTTAATATGAAATGTATTGAAAATATTGCCTGTTTAATGTAGGTGTATTGAACTTAAATACTCTTACTGGCGAATATTTTAATTTCGAATGCATAAAAGCCATTGTAACCAACGAGTGCTAACGAATATTGCCAAGTCTCCTAAAAAGATTTTACCTCCTCAGAGTTTATTTACATTATAACTTTAAAATATATAATAGAATATAAAACATAGAACCAATTACGATCATTTGCAGCAAACCTATGCATACACAAATGTCAGGAAACTTTTGGGGCAAATTACTAATGATTTAAATGTTAAACAAAAAATGTTCAGGCACTGATGAAAACATTTTTAAAACTAAAGAATATTTTAAAAATTAAAATAAAAGTAAAAATGTTTTTTAGATTAGTAAAATCATCACACATTATTTTCTGACATATCCAATACAACCACTGGCTTTGTCTGCTACAAATCTGATGTTGGATCTAAGCAGACTCTAAGCCAAATCCGGCTGGGAAAAGACATCTGAAATCAACAACATGTCGGCTTACACTATACACGAACAGATTTAAGATATCAATCGGCAGACGTATTCATATTAATCAGTTTTAAGAGGGTGGAAAACGTTATATCATATAATAAATAACAAACTTGACACGCCATTTTTCACAGTCTTAATAAAACATCATCGTTTTAAGAGAAAAGTTTTCAAGGAGTAAGAAAGTAATTTGAAGAAATGAACTGTGAAAACTGTTCTCGTTAGAAGTTTGAGCCACATTTTCGAGACCCGCCTTTATTAGTTACAGTTTTCAGCAATTGAAAAAACTGGATTCTTCACCTTGAAATTGTTTCTTAAAAACATTTTCCTCCTGTCTTAAAAGAAAACTTAAATGCAGAATAAAATGAATCAAAATCAAAGAAAAACTATATTGCCCTTTCCGAATGCGGAATGTAATATAAAAGTTACACTTTCTTTTTCTTATTTAATTGAAAGTTGTTTAGAAGGATACCGGGTAAAACTTAAGGTTTCTATCGTTGCGTTGTGCGAAATATTTTATTAACTTCGCTGGAATAAGTTATGTTTCCACAACTTCTCCAGTCTCTACTACAAGTCTAGCAGAAACTTCTATACTCTTTTCTTAAAGATAAATTATGAGATAGGAAATGCATTGTCCTAAAATCGATACTACCCTGTTTAATACTTTCTTAAGTAATGTAGTGCTATGCTAAGTGTAAATAGCAGAAAAGTATAATCTAAAAAAATTAAAAATATTTTATGCATCAAAATTAGATAATTATAATCTGCAATAGAGATATGATAGAGTTGGAATTACGATATGATTAGATAATAGATATTCACAAATGTATTTCAAATTGTGATTAATACAGTTGATGCCCTTGAAATGTGTGTCAAAGGACATCTCCTAGTTTGTTTTAGAGGGATTGTTATCGGTTTCAAACTACTTATTAATATTTAATAATATAAATCAATAAATAAATATAAAAGAAAATTGTGCACAAAAATTTTAATTTTAGTTATATACTCACCGTTTCAAAGAATATAGTGGTATCTGTCTTACCTGAAATCAAAGACGTAATATTTAGTAAATGCCAAAATGTCAAGATCAGTGGTTATAAATACAAAGTTGATTTTGACTAAATTTTGTTTTCTTTGGTGTTATTAATTATATATGATTAAAATGACTTACTTATATTTTAATTATTTCGTTTATTAAGTAGGTCTGCCCCCGCAGACCCAAGGCTGTATATTTATCAGGTTTAAATAATTATGAGGTCTCAAGCTTGGAACACTTTATTTATACATGCTTTTTATTTTTCTTAAGCCTTTTTCTTTCATAGGTCTCTCAACCCATTGAACACTTTTCAATGGGTTGAAAAGTGTTCGATGGGCAAAAAACAAAACAAAAAACATTTATATTTGCATAAAATATTAGTCAATTTTGTTTCACAGCAAATATTGGACTTCAATTATGTTGACTGCAGTATATTTAACTTACATAATTTCTTATTAAAGTATATAATAGAAAAAAAAACTTTATACAAAAATACCAAAAAAGAATCGCGAGGTATAAATAACTAGCTGAGGTAAATAAGTATAATCCTTTTCTAATAGCGCTATAAGAACGCAATAATTTTTAAACTTTAATCCAAGATAGGTATACCAAAGTAAAGTATTGTGCATACAAAAGAATTTTCTAATTGCATTATAAACATTGCAAAACAATTTCAGGTGAAACCACTTGCACAGCACTGAAGCATTAATTTTTATATGCGAAATTCAATTGTTTTGTTCAACTAACGAAACGTTTCCGATTCTGATCGAGTTTGTTAGCTCCAGTTATATTTATATGTCTATCGGTGGTTTTGAAATAACGTTATCACCCTTAAACTAAATATGGTCTTCCTAATTACAAGGCCAAAAGTCCTCATACATTTTTTGTTTACAAGGTCTTTCCATTGTGTTTAGATCTGGAATATTGTTTGATTATTAAAATACCCCCGTTGCAGCAGACCTGCATACTCAGCGAATTTCAAATGCAAACAACATATTTCAATCCAACATAGCGAGATAAATAACATTAAAAAGCAATCCAAGAAATTTGGGCAATATAAAATAAATAACAGCCCAATTGAACAAGAAATAGCTAAAAGTAAAACAGATAAAAGTGTCAAAGACAATGAGGAATCAGAAAAACCTAATAAGGAGAAGAAGATTATGAAAGGTTACAATTTTGACAAAATATATCATAGAAAAAGCACAAAAGAAATCAGTACTCAAACTGACTCAGACTCAGAACATATAAAAGTTGACAGTCTTAAACATGTTACAGACGTCCCTAAATCATTGAAGGACAAATTAGAGAATCATATAGAAAACTTGGAATGTAAGATAAGAGAGTTGGAAATAGAACTAAGATTTTTAAGGCTCTATTACTACACTGACAAAAATGTTCCACCAAGTTATTACAATTCCGACTACCAGGGAGACGCATCTCAAGAAAATGAAAACAAGTTAAAGGATATTGTCTCCGAAAATTCTTCAGGATCTGAGAATTCGACTAACGATACTGAAGACGACAATGACGAATCTCTCTTTATTATAAATAAATGCAATAACGATACCAAAACTAACAAATATCAAACATGTATATGTAAAAATAAAGATGAATCGGAACAAACAGAAAAGATTACTGAAGGTTTAGTTCATGAAATAAAAAATACTAACGAAAAACCAACTAACGCCAAAGGTAAGAAAACGGTTAACATATTTGCTGATAGTCATGGCCGTCAAATTTCCAATCTTCTAAAAAAATGTTTGATGGAGAATTATGTCACCTGTGAAACACTAAAACCAGGACGCGGATTGATGGAAATTTGTAATGATTGCCATGCGGAGAAGTTCAGCAAAAAAGACTTTGTTGTTATAATCGCAGGAGCAAATGATGTCTATAACAAAATGGAAAATGTTATTTACAGCAAACTTGAAGGCATAATTGACAGTCTCTCCAAAACCAATGTAATTATAGCGACAATACCGTACAGATTTGATCAAATACATAATTCAGAGGAAGTGAACATGAAGATTACTGCAATAAATGCTTACATTGAAGAATTAGTATTGAGAAAAAGCAATGTTAAAAAAATTTCTCTCGATCAACTTTCAAGAAATAACTTCACTCAACATGGATTGCACTTAAATAAACGAGGAAAACTCAGAACCTCTAAAATGATTTTAGACCTCATTGGAACCAAAGACAGTATAATCAGTCACAAAAATGGAAATAAAATGAGACCTGCTTATACCTTTATTGAAAAACATCAAAGGACTGTTGCTACTCATCTAGAACCATCAACTAGAAACAGATATGAAGCTCAAGAACTTCATCAATTCCAAAATAGAGCAAAGTTTGCCAATGGAAACAGAAGAACTATCTACAGTCCCAAACTACAATACCCATCTACACACATAGAACAACTAACTGGAAACAGATATCAAGCTCAAAAATTTTATCAATTCCAAAAGAGAGCGAAGTTTACCAGTGAAAACAGAAGCACAATCTACAATCCCAAACTACAAATTCAATCTTACAAAGTTCCAGATATTCATTCTATGAACGATTTCCCACCAATAAATGCAAATATCAAAAACTTGAAAAGATGGTATCAAGACACCAACTTTGCTGTGAAAAAATGTAATGAAAGATCTCCTAGTGTGCTACTTAACTTACAGTCGCCAAACTCAAAGACCTACAAAATCACCAAGGCTCAAGAAAATCTCCAAATCTTTAATGCTACTACAACAAGATCAACATTAAACTCATCTAATTCGGTTTTTTAAAACAACCTAGTTTAACCACAAACTCTATAAACAAATCGGGTAATGATAAAATTTCAAAGTTAACTATCCTACATCAAAACGCTCAAATAGCAACCAATAAAACTGATGAATTAGAAATAATCGCTGAAGAAATCAAACCTGATATTTTTATAATTACTGAACATGGTTTTAAAAAAGAATCAATTAATGTATTTAAAATTCAAAATTATAATTTAAGTGAAGCATGTCACAGATGCTTGATTAAATGGGGTGGGGTTGCCATATTTACTAAAACAAACTTAAATTATGAACAATGCAAAAACATACCTTACTGTGAAAAAGATTTTGAAGCAATCGGTATAAGAATTTTAAGCAATGACAACAAACCGTTATTAATAATTGGTTTATACAGATCTCCATCAGGAGATATTAATAATTTTTTTAATAATCTAGAAGGAACCTTAAAAAATTCTGTCTAGATAAGCAAACGTTTGTTATAATGGGGGATTTTAATATTGATGTCCTACAAACTCAAAAACCTGAAACCAAGAGGTTAAACGATTTATTAAATACATTTAACCTTAAATGGTCTATAAATTCACCAACACGCGTAACGTCCACATCAGCCACAGCAATTGACAATATCATAACAAATATTCAAAATACAAAAATTTCTGTCATACAGACAGCATTATCTGATCATGATGCTCAACATATAGAAATTAATTGGAAACCAATAAAAGAACCAACAAACTTTTTTATAAAACGACTGACTAAAAAATCGAATGTATCACATTTATTACTAAGTCTTGAAAAACAAAATTGGGATTTTTTAAACTCATTTAAAAATCCTAACGATATGTATTTACAATTTAATAACTGCTTCATAGCTCATTTAAATACTTGTTGCCCTTTAAAAACCATTAAAGTAATCGAAAAGAGTAAAACAACTGCTTGGATAACCCAAGGAATCAGGGTATCTAGACAAAATCTTAAACTATTACATACAAAATTTAAAAATACAACTGATGAGAAATTTAAGATATATTTCCGCCTATACAAAAAAACATATAGAAAAATAATTAAAGCTGCAAAAGCTTATGACATAAGTAAACAAATTACCAACTCCAACAATATATCAAAAACAGCATGGAACATAATAAATAATCAAAATAACGTTGAAATAAAAAGAAAAATTAAAATAATAGAAGGTAATAAAAACATAGATGACCCTCTTAAAATTTCAAATATATTCAACTCTTTCTTTTCGAATATAGCGACTTCTGGGTCCTCCTCTGTTAATGATAATTTGCCTACACAAAACCATAGCCCTGCTAAGTCAATGTTACTAACTCCTGTAACATCAAAAGAAATTCTGTCTATTTTCCAATCAATTAAACCAAGAAAATCTGTTGATTTTCAATACATACCATCATGGTTAATTAAAGAATGTTCCTACTACATTGTGGAACCTCTAGTTAAATTAATAAATTCATCTTTTGAAGTTGGAATCTTTCCAGACTGCTTAAAATCTGCGAGAGTCGTCCCTATCTTTAAAAAAGGTGACCCGACTCAAACTAATAACTATAGACCGGTCTCAGTCCTTCCAGTTTTAAGTAAAGTTTATGAAAAATTATTTCTAAATAGATTAAATGATTTCTTATCCCGCACAAAAGCAATATCAAACAAGCAATTCGGTTTCATTCAAGGAAAATCTACTAATGATGCTATCGTTCATTTAATCAATCACATTGTTACTGGTCTAGAAAACCATAATTCGACTGTTGGTGTTTTTCTAGACTTATCAAAAGCATTCGATTGTGTAAATCATAAAATCCTATTGAACAAATTATATAACTATGGGATAAGAGGTATACCACATAAGTGGCTAAAATCTTATCTTCAAAATAGAAAACAACAAGTTGACATCAATGGTCAACTATCTGAATCCGCAGAGATAACATCTGGAGTCCCTCAAGGATCTATTCTTGGCCCAGTGTTATTTTTACTCTATGTTAACAACTGTGATTCATCTATAAAATTTTGTAACCTTACACAATATGCTGATGATACAACCTTGTGCATTTCAGATAAAAATGCAAATCATCTTGAAGAAAAATTATATGAAGATTTAAATTTCTGTATTCAGTTCTTTTCTGACATAAATTTAAAAGTTAATTTAGAAAAAACTAAATATATAAATTTTAATACAGATCCAAAATGTCAACATAGTCCAACTGTAATGATTGGAAATAATGCAGTTCAGGAAGTTGACAATATAAAATTCCTTGGGATACATCTTGATAGAGGACTAACCTGGAAATATCACATTAGTAATGTTTGTTCCAAGGTATCTTCAAATATATATGTCCTCAGAAAATTATCAAAATACTGTGATATAAAAATCCTAATGATAGCATATTATGGACTAATATTTAGTCACTTATCATATGGAATCATAGTATGGGGCCGAAGTGCAGAAAATGAATTAAAAAGATTATTCATTCTGCAGAAGAAAGCCTTGAGAATTATATTCAAATTGAAAAAAACCCAGTCTTGTAGAGACATTTTCAAAAGAATGGATTTATTAACTCTTCCTTCAATTTACATTTTGGAAACGGCAATTTTTGCACATTCTAAATGTAAATTAACAAAAGGAAGAGATATCCATAATTACCATACTCGGTTTAACCATAATTTTAGACCAACACAACATAGACTAAATATTTTTCAAAATTTACCGTCTGAATCTGGAGCTAAATTTCTAAACAATTTACCATTTCATATAATAAATGAAAAGAATTTAACACCTTTCAAAAATAAGTTAAAACAATTTTTAATAGCTAATGCCTTTTACAGTGTTAGTGAATTTATAGACCATTGTAAAAAACATAAGCAATAAATTAATAAGGGGAAATTCAACATATGTCTTATAGAGAAAACTAGGTTAAACTAGGTTGTCTTAAACTTAATTTTAATTTTCGTTTTACTTAAGTTTTTTTTTTATATATTTCAATCAAAATTATTGTTAACATTAACATTGCTTCCGACTATAAACTGTTGTAATGGCAATAAAATGAATTTGAATTTGAATTTGAATTTATCAAGATATGTTGAGAAATAAGCGAAATATAGAATTTTAGTTATTTCCCATAAGGTAACATTGAGACAACGTACTGTGTTTACCACTTTCAATATCTCGGTAACGAATGGACATAGAGCAGTGATGCAAAAAACTAAATTATTTGTTTTTTGGAGCTGAATCCAATGGTGGCAACAAAAATTTGAGAAATTATATTTTTCTATGTAAAAAACTCAAAAAAACCCATTTTTGGGGGGTTTATCCCCCTTTACCTCCCCCTTCCGTTGGCAGATCGGCCTGGTTCACGAACTCTTCCGAGTGACTACCACTTTACAAATCTGTACCAAATTTCATTTAGATCGGACCATATTTACGGCCGCTATCGTGTTAACAGACATATATATATATATATATATATATATGTATATATATATGTATATATATATATAAATTTGAACGAATAGTGTTTTTTGCTTCTGGGGGCCCCAAAATGAAAAGTTAACATGGCTTAGGTCTTACCATGAGTACTACCGTAATAGCTTATTCCTTTAAGGAAATTCGCTAAAAATATTAATTTACATGTTTATATTATTGTAAGTTCAATTTTTTATACGAAATGCACTGAAAATAACATTTATGCAAATGAAAAGAGTACATCACGTTTTATTAAGTTCTTGTTTAATATTTCAGTTTAAAAAGACGGAGCAAAATAGCTCAAAGCAAACGTTAGTTAGGAAGTAATGTCAAAAGTTTTAACAAGCTAAGTTTGAAAAGATCGAACAGTTTTTCAGAGGAACAATAGAAAATTAAAATAGGAAATCAAAAGAAAAGTTGTGCTGATTATTAAAAGTTAGTTCTTAGAGAATGTACACCTTTGTAGAAATAAATAAGTATTATGTAGTATGATGGAGATAATTACTGTAACAGGCCATTATATTTATGAGAAGCTAATATAATATGCTTATGATCCTATTTGAAAGCCATATTTTAAAGATGAGGATACCCAGAGACTGCTTTTAAAAAACCTGGTCGCCAAAAACAAAACAAAAAAGTATTTTATCAGACACATGCTGCACTTACCATAAGAAAAAGCAGCATCCCCAAACCGCTGACCGACCAAGAGGCGACCATGGCGCTTGGTATTGAGTGGTTATTCTGGCTTGTCTATCCTTCTTCTCTCAGTAAAGTTGTGTAAGGTTCAGGGCAGTATAAGTCTTGTGTGAGTCTAGTACTTCATGTAGGTTCAACCAATCAATATTTAAATGTTCATCTCTAAATTGATGCTAAGGTTTTTGAAAGTATATTTAGCCCAGTCATTCAACACAAAAAATGCCTGAAAAGGAAAAAATCTTATATTCCTTGAAATTGCTTTGAAATGACTTCCTAGATATTTTAACGCCCCATTGGTAGGTGGTCGAAAGTGACGGCCATCTTAGAATTGAAGTAACATTTTTTAATTTCTCCTCAAAATCTCGAAAACTATCAACTATTAATGTGCTATATAAAATTTAAAATAATAAAATTTGTTGCAAAAAAAGGATATAATATATTTAATTCGGTCCAACAATTTAAAAATAACCATTTTTTTATTATTATCTTAACAAATATTCTTTCCATATGAAATACATAAAAACTTTTGTGTAGAATAAATGTTATTATTCACCTACAATAAAAATAAAATATTTTCATGAAATTTTGAGGAAATTCCCAGTAATTTGACATTTTAGTCATAAAGATTGGTCCAAAATTAAAGCCTTAGTAAGCTCATAAAAAAGTTAGTTTTTAAGAGATTATTATAAATATTATGTTGTTACTACTTTTTTTTAGCTCGCCTACACCTTTATTTTGGACCAATCATTATGACTAAGGTGTATAATTGCTGGCACGTTTCGTCAAGATTTCACAAATGTTGTTTATTTTCCTTTAGGCGAATAGGCTTTGCCCCGTCATTAGGCATTTATTTAATGAACTAATTTACATGTATTTCTTAAATGAGAAATATTTGTTTCGATACTAATAAAACTAGTGGCTATCTTGCAAATGGTTGGACCAAATTTATGTACTTTTCTTGAAGAAAATTGAATGTACTTATATTTATAAATTTGATATAGCGCACTAAAAGTTGATAATTTCGAAACATATAGGAAAACCCTAAAATATTTTACCTAAAATCCAAGATTACAGCCAGTTGCCGACAACCCACAAATGGGGCTTTTGGGTATGTTAAAATACACGCCTCATAATTAGACCAGTTCGTAAATTGTTAACCGAGGCGAAATCGTGGTTCGGATCCCATATTAAAATGTAGGTCCCTTAGTTGCCATTGGCTGTTGGGCTATTAATTAACAGTCCTGTCTAAGGAATATGTCGGCCTTAGTCAGTAACAAGACTACAAGATCGGCCAAAATCATCCTTCACTCATCTGTCATTCATACTTGGCTTAAAATACCTTCCTGGGTAGGTCGCCATTTCAACTAATGTATCTAATGTATTACAAAGCAATTATTGACAGAAATACAAGATTTTTTTCCCCTTTTTAAAGTTATTAAATGACTGGAATTATTAATAGCTAAAGAATGCTCTAGCCTTCTCAGACCACAAGGTCAACACAAGGTCTGACAGAGAATAAAATTAAGGAGATTTTTTGGCTGTAAAAAGAGTAACGCAAATCAGATATAAAATTGTCAAGGTAATAGCATTTTGCTAAGCAAGTCGACTTAAAAACAATTCTATTTGAGAAGAATACTGCTAAATTAACCTTTTTTTACGAAATAAACCCTCTTATCAAGCCTTTCAAAGGATCAAGAATTAAGTTACCGATTTAAAAATAAACTGACACTTTTTCTCATCAACTGCATAAAACCTAGTAGAAACAAGAATCGCAAACAATTGATTAATGCTTTAAATAATTAATACCGAAGTATAATTTTATGCACGTGGAATTTTGATGGAAAATAAAAAAACCTGTTTTTATATCCCTGTCAAATTTTAAATATAGGTTATAAATTCTAAACGAACTAAGAATAATCGGTACTGTACCGTTTTAAGGGAAACTGTAAAACTTAAGCACTAAGATCTCTGTTTATAATAGTAGTTTATGCAACGATTGTATAATGAATGCCTTTAAGCCACGAGTGAGATGTAAGTTAGAACACGAGCGAAGCGAGTGTTCTAAATATCTCACGAGTGGCTTAAAGGCATAATACAATCGTTGCATACACTATTTTATCTACGACCAACAATAAACTAAAAAATTTTCCCCGAAGTTAAACAAAACTCATGACTTTTACTAATGATGGAATAGGTCAACTAAAATTTGAGGCTAGGCAAATAAGCAGACTGAACCATGAATCGTTGTGGAACAATCAGCTGATGGGATAAGTAAACTCAAACATGAATCGTAATGCAACAATCAGCTGATGTGGGAATTGCGTAATTGTTATTATGACACTACTTCCGTCAAATGCCGAGCTCTCATTGGTCTAGAACCAGTACTCTAAAGTGACTTCAGTACTCTAAAGTCGTCATTAGAGTACTGCTTGGTTTTTGGTGTTTTAATGTATATCATTATAATGTTTATTGTAATACCATAATTGGTGCTTATTGCAATGGTCGTAGATAAAGTCTCTTAGAATTTTCGTTATTACTATTACATTTTTTAAATACGCTCAAAACAGTTTATTCCATTTTAAAGACGATTTTGCTTAAAAACCTGGTGAATTCTCTTTTATGAACGAGTAATGAGATGAAACAATTAATTAGGGATGTATGACTACTCGAATATTGAGCTTTTTCGAGCCGATTTTACAATACACAACTCGACTCGAATTTTCGCAACCCCCGCCGTTTACCCGAATTCGGTGTGCGCTATAGACTTTTACGGCCATTTTTCACACAGTCACACAGTTTTTCACACTATCTTAAACCGCACAAAAAACAATTTGTTATTTTAATTGAATTAAAGTGGTTTTGTCGTGCTATTTTATGAGAAAATTAATATCACTTTATTCCTGGCTAGAATTTGAGATCTATACAAATACATTCACAATGACATTCATTTTTATTTTTATTTTTAAATCTCTAAAAATGCATTGCAAAACTTCAACTTAATATAAGTGCACGTGTACCTGAGTGTGCCTGATAAGGCTAAGATTTATATCAAATATATGGCCTGAATTATAGTAACTTCATTCGTAAACTAGTTTAATTTTAACTCTGAAACACTTCCTCTGCAACTTGAGTAACTTAAATATTTTACATTGTACTAGATTAATAATTAGGCCTAATATTTTTGATATATGATTATGTAGAAGCCTTCTAATAAATCATTTCCATTTTTCAAAATGCTCAACTGAAAAAAGCGGATCTCAAAAGTAATTTTTAAAACGTGACTCTACTCTCCACTCTTACACTTCTACAGTAATTATAAGGAAAAAATACTAAACGGGTCAACGTAGTCGAGGAAACAGACGTCTGTTGTGTTTACAACCACTCCGTGACCTGCCCTAGACTGAGTCGCTTAGCATAATTGATATATCTCTCGGGCACTTGCCCCTTGTGACTGCAATGTAAGCGAGTTATAGGAGAACGTCAAACAATCTGCATCAATCACGAGAGGGTCGGGACGTTGCTATTTCTGTACTTGCTACTCTGGGAGACATTCACTCGATACAAATTAATCTAGTTTGAAAGTGTAAGTACCAAGGGATTCGTTGTACCAAGATCACCAAGATCACTTTTAGATTATTCGTTTAGATTAAGTATGTTTTTCGAGTTATGCCAAGGCTTGAAGTAACTCTTTCCGCAATAAAGAAAATAATATCTAAAAAGGAATCATAGTTTAATATTAGTCTGAAGCTAAGTATATCTTTACATCACCATAGTAAACTGGTTGCAGTTTGGTTGCAGTGTAAACACTGAGTTATTTACGTTGCAGATTGACAGTATAAACGTTACAACTGGAATGATGCAACACGGAAACAATGTGACTGAAACTAAGAATGCTGTATGGGTGGCTTCACATGTTTTAAAAACAGATATCACATTTCCAAAACAGTTCGGATTTTAGAATAAAGAAGAGTTAATTATTGTTATCAAATTTATGTTTCTGGAAGTAGGCTAATGTCTATATTGTACAGCGTAATAACGGATTTCGTAGCTTATCGCTAATCGTTGACCCATATCCGCGGATATAGGACGGACCAGTTTGTAGTAGCAGTTAAAAAACAATAGGTACTTTGCTAGAAGCGGGTAACAGAGAACCGTCAAAAAGTATAGATAAGCTAAGGCAGTAATATCGCTGAGTAACTTTTAAATTAACAAATTGATTGTGGTGACAACTTTATATTTTTTAATTATTTTTGAGTTAAAGTGAAGTTTTATTTGAATGTAAAACTTCATATTTATGAAATTATAACAAAAATACTAAGACTCTCCATGTACAACTAGGAAAACAAATTTTCATTAAACTTGTAAATATGCTGTAAATTTAATCTCTAAAAATACCTGTCGTATTCATAAAATAGCAAGAATAATAAAGGAGACTTTCTAAACAATGAGGAACGTGAATACATAAAGGGCATAAAAGTATACTTCCAGCCATAAAACGAATACTGCTGTTCGAGTTGCACTTTTATTCTGAGAAGTTTACAGTTCTAATATTTCCGGTGTTTATAGTTCGTGCTTTATGAGTCTGCTAAATATTCAAGCGCATTCTGCATTTTAGATATTACATTTTTAAATCCGACAAACAATAGCATTACCTTTTTAATACATTCTAAAATTACATTGAACAAAATTTACTAATTAAAGACGGACTCTTTGTAATATTGCATCTTCATATAAATGTTTTAATTCAGTACTTGACGATATGCTGATTTAAGTTTACCAGGAAATTTTAAAGAAATAATCAAATGTTTCAAAGAACATTCAACATCCCGTAAAACAATACAGGACATTCGGAGAGATCTGTTATCTCGTACATTCCGAAGCAAATAACTTAATCCAATTTTATCATTGGACATAAAAAAATCATTTAAATCAAATGGTCTCAAATATCTCATTTAAAAAAAATCATTTTTATCATTTCCATTTTTTTTATAATATACATTATATTTATGTTATTATTATTTATTATATTTATAGTTATATTTATATATTATACAACTTAAATATATTGTACAACGTTTACTCTGGAATAATAAAGGAGACTTTCTAAACAATGAGGAACGTGAATACATAAAGGGCATAAAAGTATACTTCCAGCCATAAAACGAATACTGCTGTTCGAGTTGCACTTAACTTTATTAATAATTTAATAGTCAATAGTCAAGTTAGAATAGTTAAATATACTTTACAAGCTAAAATGGTTATTTAAGCTGTTTTTGAGTAAAAAAACAGCATTTTTTACTTTTCTTAAAAATAAACAAACATGACAAATTCTAGAATAAAATACAATGGGCCCAAAAACTGAAATTAGTGAATTTAGAGAGCCTTTCTTAAATTGATATAAATCTATTAGACATATTTTAATTTTAAAGACACCATTTTGTATGTAACGAAAATGTACTCTAACAGCACATATTTTGATGGTGTTAAGTCATAATCTACTGTCATTTTATGCAATAACAAAATTATAAAGTTTTTCACGTTTTTTGGTGAATTTTTTCAAGAAATCGTCTGAGCCAAATTCATTCAGAATACGCGTTTTATTTTGATAGTTCAATCTAGATAAAAAATTAAAGCCATAGTTTAAATAGTTATTTTTGAAATATCAATTTTAGTATGATGAAAATATAGAAAATCTTATTTTAAATAATCGCGAGTTTTCTGCGGGAGGTGCTGTATTCTAACGTGTTCTTGGCAACATATGCATCGCGTTTTGTACCTGTAAAAACTAGTTAGATTTGGAAAAACGTTTTTTTCATATTCAGTGATTTGTATACAAAAATCAAGTTCAAAATGTTATCAAGTTCAATTTGGTGTTTAAGGTAGAAATTTCATTTAACTATTTATAGTTAAAGATTCTAGCGATGGGCTTACGGATGGCCTGGCTCAAGGTATTTTACTGACTCTAAACATCAATAGCATCCGTCACCTGGGCATCAGATAAGCCGTGATTAGTTTTTTAATAATTAAAAAGCACAGAAAACACGCAATCTAGTTATCTAAGCAAAGGCTATAAAGTAATTAGCTTTACACTGTCTACAGGTTTAGTTTTATTAAAATTTTTATCATGAATAACTTAATAATCGGGATTAGCTCAACATTCTTTTTTGCAACAGTTTTCTAGATAATTTATGATTCGTTATTTTGTCACTGAATTCTTATTTTATTTTAGGATTAATTTAAGGCTGGTTGGGAACGCTTTCAGTTAATCTCTACCAAATTACTGTCTCACGATAAGTTGTAAATCAACAATTTTTTTATTCATCGATCAAATATATATTTTTCGTGTTAAAAATGGTTTTTAATAAATTAGTAATAGCCTATTTGAGGTTATGCGTACAACTGAGGAGTGTTGTACATTCTGTATGTGAAAAATTAGATTAAAGATAACGTAAACTATTTTTAAGTATTTTGTTAAATAAGCCATCAGGGAGGGACACAGTTAGTATAATTAATTTACAATGTTGTTTGTTTGTTTCTTGGCAATTATAATTGATGGATGTAGATGCGGGATGAAAGGGTAGACTAGACAAGTTCATCAATCAATTATGTAACATACGTGGTAGAGATAGAAGTCTCATGATTTATACAACCAAACCTTTATAATATATTTTCCAACACTGTAAAAACATTTAAATTTGTGACTTTTATTTTACAATGGAAATTATTTAAAAACTTTTCAAAGTACATACTAGTTATCTTAAAGGACCAAACATTTATTTCCATGGTAAAGACATACTTATTATGACTTCTTTTAAAATCACGCACAACGTTTCCTTTGTTTTTTTGCACGTAAAAGTTTTAAATCAACGGGAAATTTAACATCTCATAAAATTA
This sequence comes from Flexamia atlantica, assembly GCA_035578135.1. Taxonomy (NCBI): domain Eukaryota; kingdom Metazoa; phylum Arthropoda; class Insecta; order Hemiptera; family Cicadellidae; genus Flexamia; species Flexamia atlantica. The sequence continues at coordinate 16,174,711 of JAQJVK010000015.1, read as the reverse complement.
TATTTGAAAATAGCTAGCTACAAATAAAACAAAATAGATTTTTCTTTACTTATACAGCTAAGAGTTCCACAGATCAAGTCAGCAGAAAAGAAATAGATGGTTACAGGTTTGAACATTAATTTCAGTTTATAGCTTTATTAATATTACAAAAAAATCAGTCTAATCTACTCTTCTAAAAGCACTTTAAACAAACTTCTACATTAACTTTTTTTTTAATATATCGATCTTTTATAGGGGTACATGTTTAGAGAAGTAACCTATAATTCTCATACGTTTCCAGTAAAGGAAAAAAACAATTAAAACGATATCAGAGTATGTGTAGCCTGAAAGAGAGTTATTAGGTGTGAAGGGTAGGCGAGTTGTACCTATGACTATAGACGTAGGGACGGCGGACGCGGACTGACCGACAACCGGAACGACGGGCCGCGGACTGAGGTGAGCTGGGGCACTGGGAGTGTTGTGGGTCGCGCCCCCTCCCCCCCCCACGGCACCTCCTCGCTGGAAGTTGATACAGCAGGTCCTTTTGTGGTAAAAAACTACATCGGAATGATATGGTAGGTCTGTTGAAAATCTATATTGGCAAGGCAGAGAATTTTGTGAGTTTAAGTCACCGTAACTCATCTATAAGTACAAACGGTGCTTATCCATAACTTTTTCAGGGAGAAAGTATATTGCAGGTATAAAGATCAGCGTATCAGCTTTTGAACCTGTTCCCAAAATTGTATGGCAAATCCCCATGAATGTCTAAAGTTCGAGTGCTGATCAAATGCCACTATACGTTTACAATGTCCAGTCATGTATTTTATTTCATTTATATATGCTGTAATTTAATCTCCATAATTTATTCAAACAGCCTATTCAAATTCAGTGAAATACCGATTCCTTTTAGTGAAGCCGGTATCTTTTACCGGTATCTTTTAGTGAAGCCGGCATATTTTGTATATGTATATATGCATTTTGTTTTGTATGTATTCATATTTTATTTATATTATTATTATTTATGTTATTATATGTTGTTATTTATTTAATATTTAATGATTTAGACATTGGTAGACCTTGGACAGTTTTGATTTATTTTAAGGGATGAACAATGAATATTAAGGAATCTATTTTTTCTGTAACATTGTGGATATTTTTAATCGTTGTTGATTCAGTACTTGACTGGCTTACATATATACGTAATTCTGGTTTACCAAAACGATTTACCGTTAATAAAAGTTGAAGTAATTTTTGATAAGCTATGCATACCTACTGAAAAAAAATTAAAACATGTTTACGCTTTTACTGCTTTCAATTAAATAGTCTAGCTGTAACTAAATATTTTCTTTCATTCAGAGAGACTGACGTCATTTCTAAACAAATAATGTTTTCCAAGTTATAAGTGGATATGAAACAGTAATAAGCAAATTAATTGTTACGGGAGCTTAACTATTTACTAGTAATTAAGCTTCCAAGGATAGTAATTTTCAGTTTATCTATCCATAACATTTATTTAAGAGGTTAATCAGCTGAGTTGCAGTGTATATTACATGTATTATATGGCAACAACGTTGTTGAGTTGTCATATATTTAGCTATAAAATATAACTGAATATCTGTCTGACTTCACGTTTCATATTCTATAATTAGAGTGACGCTTGCTGTAATATCGTCCGCTGTTGTGATACGAAAAACAGTTGTTTGTTGCTATTCTGCCTTGCGTAAAGGAAACTAATTATTTTGTGATATTCTCCTTACCAAATGAGACGTTTGAACAAATACAATTAACTTCAAATAAACTTTTTGGTGAAGTTTCCGGCATTGAATTAGACTAGATCATCCCTTTAGAATGATGTGCATGTTAAAGTATTATCGTAAAAACCAGCAACTTTGTAAAAGTCTAAGACTTTATGAAAGGGCACGTTAGTGTTCAAATAATTTTCAAATGGAGGAAATTTGTACATCCGCGAAATAATACAGCAAATCTTTATTTCTCTGTTCAAGGGATATAGCAGATTTTAGCTTGGACCACTTTTCCAAACACTCGTTTGTGATACTCATTTGAAACATGCAATTGGTGCAAACACTAAAAACCGTAATAACTTGTGCAGGTTGCGCAAAACAATAATCCTTTACATGACACCTATGTAGATAATTTTTTATCCATCGGCTATTTCATAAATCTTCGCATACTTTCACTGCAGAGATTTTTCGGTCTAACTAAAAGCTGTAAGCAGTAGATTCAGATAGTCTAATTTGCTCGACAATAAAAGCAAACAAATCGCCCGAACATTAGGGGAATGAGAGCGGCGTCCAATACATGCAGTTGAATGAAACGCGATAATGGAGCCCATTAGGGCCTGCACTCGTGTCGGCGATGATCGGGATATTCCACTCACACCAAATTTGAGAGTGGAACTGTTCCAGGGGATGATTTATCTTCATGTTATTTATGGGGGTTTGTGTATTGGTGTAATTATTAGGTTTTGTAAAATAAGTAGTCGAAAGTCCTCTCGAAATGTAGAACAAACATAAATGTTGGAAAAGGAATGGTGCATGCAGTTTTTAATGTTGCAGTCCTTACGATCAATGACCGTGTTTCCCAAGAAAAGAAATGAAAGTTTTTAGAAACGGCTATTTTGAATTTTTTGCTGGTTAAAGAGTCCAACTTACCGGAAATCAAAAATTTGTAGGATTTTGAGAACAAAACATTTAAAGTTTCTATTTAAGTTTTTTTTGCTAAGCATCGACCGTAACAGGCAATATGAATTCAAATCAAAGATTACTTTTCCTTGTTGTTGTCAGAGACCCAAACTTAATTAGCATTGCAATATTTTGTTGATGGTAAACCACCTACAGATCCACAAAACAAATTCCACCCCATCATATACGGTCGTCAAAACATTTAAAACCACACAAGAATATTGAGGAAAACAATATATTAATTTACTCTAACAGTTATGCTAAAAAGTTTTTAGTTTGAAGGATCCAAAAGGTTAAAAAAATTATGATTATATATTTTCAACCCGTCTAATTGAATAATTATAAGACAACAGTTTTATGATAAACACCAATCATTGGTATTTTTGTTAGAACTTTTGAAATAAGTCTTTTTTCAAGCTGCTAGTCTGAAATTAATTATATACTAACAATTCATTATTTTCCGAGCAAACCAGATTTATCTTTACGTGGTTTGTTTTACGCATGGCATCACGGGAACACAGGCATGAGCAAACACAGACATACAACATGCTGGCCGTCGGCTCGATGCAGCCGCCGATATTGCCATTGAATCCCTGAGGTCGCATCTGTCGTGTTTCCCCAAGCAAAAGTAATACTTTTTCATTACAAATCACCGATATAATTTGACATTTATTTCTGAAAAGGTGTGTACATACCCTTTTTTATTAATGCTACACTCATTAGATGAGAACCTAAAACCCGTTATAAAAATTTATGAATAATTCACTAAAAATATAAACATATATATATATATATATATATATATATATATATACCTTCATAAGTTTTCAACATACTTTTAAAAAAAAGGGGAAATCACAGCGAGCATGCTGTGATTTCCCCTTTTTTCTTTTTTTTCTTTTTCTTTTTACTCATCGATAGGGTTGAGAGAGTAGTGGCCGAATGGTAGAGTGTGGAATGGAAGAGTTTGATTCGCACGTTTAATAAATATAGATTTTAATAGCTAATCATCTCTAAACAAACTAAGAACACCTTAATATAATTATTATTTGTTTATAATTACATATGAATAAATACAAGCTTCGAAGTTCCTAATGAAATTCTGTTTTATTAAAGCATGAGATTTCCCAGACTACTTATTACATTGCTGAGTGTATGGCGAAGTCATAGAATGGATTCTTTCTCATACTTATTCTTTCTTTGGTGAAGTTGTGTTCCAGCGGCGAAAGTAAACATTTCAATACAAGTTGAAGTGAAAACTACACACTTTTCAAAATAAGATACTTCAGAAGAGTTTTGTAAATGTTGAATAATAATTCAAATAACCCTTTTAAAAAAGTTCACTGACCTTTTATTACTGATATCAGAATTTTGGTTTGAATTGCTACAATAGATTTTTTGATTGTTAATCCAAATGTCATTTACATTTAAGTTGATTTAAAAAAATTGGTTATACATTTTCAATAAACTAGTTTTAATAAAACTAATTTAAAAATAAAAAAAATGTCCCGCCTGTCCCGAGGTTGGACAGCCTTCTATTATAACTTTTTTTTTAAATATTATACATACATAATATTTTAAGAATTATGTAGTCTTTTATATCATTTATACGAATTTACATTCTGGATCATGCTTTTAAAAAGCAAAATAACGGATAAGCAACGTTGAAAATAAATGGGTATTATTTTAAGTCACATAAGTAATGACAATTAAATAATTAGCACATGTTCACTTTGTTGGCTTGTTTGCAATGACTGTAAGTAAAACAAACAACAAAAATACATTTTTGAAAGAAATTAATAGGTTACAGTGGGAAAACCAAACTTGAAATGCTGCGTAGTGGAACCACCGTAGAAATAAGATGTTGAAGTGGTTTCTGAAGGAATTACGACGTAGCTTCCACCCCAAAAAAGGGTGTATTGGAGAAGGAACCAAATTCCCAAAACTAACCCTAATCGAGAGACCCTTCATTTTCAAGGGTTTGGCAAGAGGAAAAAAAACGTAAATCCGAGATTGATATATACCTGGCGCCAATTCTTGGGGCCCACGCCGTCCATGAGCCCAATGCTAAAATTAACATTAGTCTTATGGACGGCGTGGGCCCCAAGAATTGGCGCCAGTTATACCATCCTTAACAAAATGGCAGACATGTATCAATTTGAAATTGACGAAATGGGTGCTCGTTTGTTTATTCCTCTACGACCACCCAAAAAAAGACGGATGTTTTGCTTTACATCCGAATTTTTACAAACTGTTCATTCGATAGGAGTTTATTCGAAAACTTGGACCTGCGTCCAAAATATTCCATTTTAAGTTTGGGACAAAGTCGTGACACTGAAAAAAAAACATTTTTCATGTTATAAGGGTTTGCCTTGGTCTTAATGTATTGTGTCTCAAAGTTACATGGGGGTATCCACGCATTTTGCCAACCCTTAATATCATGGATAAAATTTATAAAGGCCTAATTGGTACAAATAAAATAAGTTACCACCATGTTAATCTAAGGTATGTTTTATACCCGTCTAAAACTTTTCCTGGTAGTTTGCGCCCCCTTCCTCTAGCTTTAATAAATAATACCAAAGCCCGGTAAGCGTCCACGCCACCTTTCCCCAGGGGCCTGCCCTTTCACCTGACGCATCTATTATTAAAACATAAGCCGTAACTTTACTTAGCAGTTATGTCCTGTTGAGCGCAAAATGTTACAAATTTATAGTTGCATTGTTATTTCAGACAACTTGTCTAGTAATTTAAAATAAATATAAGCCCAAGTAAAATATAATCTCAATGTAATATGAGTTATATTTCTGTATGGCTGTATGTATTTGACAGTCGGTGAAAATCGAAAAGACGAGTTTTTATAGAGTTTGTAATATGAGACGAGTTTGTAATATGAGTTATATTTCTATATGACTGTATGTATTTGACAGTCGGTGAAAATCGAAAAGACGAGTTTTTATAGAATTGAAATAACATCAGTCCTACTTAACATTCTGTAGTCTTTCTGGTTTAATAAACGGATCAACCAAAATGTTTAATTTAACGAACATGTGTTGACGAAACTAAAAACTACAAAAGCGAATGATATGGATCTTGTTACGATGATACCACAGTGTTCTGTGGAACTGCAACCAATTATGTTCACTGTTGTGTGATGTTGTTTCATATTCCCGGAATGATAATGTTGACGTCGCTTCACAAGCTTACAGGTCCTTGTGTTTTACGTTTGTTGAAATTTGTACAAATATGAAACAATTCAGAAAAACCGAGATTGTCAGAATTTCGTGAATTAATTTGTATATTCAACTACTGATTTATAAGTGACGCAAGATCATTTTTTTCTACAACGTTAAAATGAAGGTGAAATAGTATGAATTAAACGTTTTTCTTGACAAATGAATTAATTTATCTTAGGGTTTTTATTTTTAAATGATTTTTTATCGTAAACCAATAAGCTTGTTTCTCCAAAATGTCAAAGTGTAGCGGAGGCAGTCACTATAGCAAGCCCCTTGACTAAAGGATTCACGATTTTTACCGGTTATTACAGGACATTGTAAATAAACGTCAGCTCGGGTTCCAATTTGTAATGTTTTTCATTTCTACATTAATTCATCGTTAAATAGCCATACCGTAATATATTACACGACTCATAGCTTTAAAAGTAAATTTTCAATATGTACCCTAAATTTGGTTTGCTTTATATTGAGGAAGGAGATATAAACCATCTGCCAACCTCAGCTCATGAAATAACAATAATCTGAGTAGATTCCCGAATGTTAGAAAAGTGTGTATTGTAATGTACATAATAATCTGTTATATTAATTAATACGCAAATAGTTGGAAAATTAATTGTTTTAACGGTTACTTACATTTAATTAGTAGTTCATGTAATGAGTTTGATTCGCACGTTTAATAAATATAAATTTTAAGCTAATCATCTCTAAACAAACTAAGAACACCTTAATAAGATCAACACTAATAATTATTATTTGTTTATAATTACATATGAATAAATACAAGTTTCGAAGTTCCTAATGAAATTCAGTTTTATTAAAGCATGAGATTTCCCAGACTACTTATTACATTGCTAAGTGTATGGCGAAGCGATAGAATGGATTCTTTCTCATACTGATTCTTTCTTTAGTGAAATAGTGTTCCCGCGGCGAAAGTAAACATTTCAATACAAGTTGAAGTGAAAACTACACACTTTTCACAATAAGATACTTCAGAAGAGTTTTGTAAATGTTGTATGATAATTCAAATAAACCTTTCTAAAAATTTTCACTGACCTTTTATTACTGATATCAGAATTTTGGTTTGATTTGCTACAATAGATTTTTTGATAGTTAATCCAAGTGTCATTTACATTTAAGTTGATTTAAAAAAATGGTTATACATTTTCAATAAACTAGTTTTAATAAAATTAATTTAAAAATACAAAAAATACATTTTTCAATCGATAAATTATCTTAAATATATAATTACTGAATCACAAAAAGGTGGAGGCACTTCTTCAGTACATCCTGGATGAATGAAGACGCTGAAAATAAATCATAACCATATGCAGCAAAGCTCAACTTTTCCAGTTCATTTCGGTCAAAAGCCATTTATCGAGACCATGTGTGTCTAACCGCTTGGAATTTACGGATCATATATTCATCGTCTTAACCCACTTTACTGCTATACATTTAACAAGTAATTAAATGTAGGAAACGCAGTATTAAATTATATTCAGGCTTTACGGTTTTAGCGAGTTTTAATTGTTTATAAACCTAATTATCATGTATGAATGTTTAACTTACTTTAGATTGAAACATATAAAAATAACTTAAGGGAAGTAGATTATTACATGTTAAGTATTAATTTTATACGTACAATAATAAAGTAGTTATATTATGGATAAACACTTCAGAGCCATAGCATTGCAACGTATTAACCAGAACTATCGCTAAAGTGATCATCAGCTTAATTATTCGTAATTTGATAAACTTCGGTAATTGAAAATTATCATACCAGAAACGTAGTAGGACCCATCAACATGTATCAATATGTATAACGCCTATTTGGATGGTAGTTAAATGTGTTCGAAACTTAATAATTTAAATAATAACAATTACTGAACAAAATAAAAAAATATTCCTTCTTTTAAGGAGGTGAATACTAAGATAAAATAAATACACTATTTTAAATTCAATAGAAAAAATAAATTAAATTCCAATACTAATACTATAAATAGCAATGCTAGAGAAAACTGTAGAGAAAACTCTATAAGGAGCTGGCTTCAAGTGCACTAGCGAAAAACACTGTGTCGATAAAAATATTGTACGTATGCAATGCTGAAGTAATGTTTATAACTCGCTTGGTCATTGCCACGCAGATATAATAACAACATTAAAAACATTGGTTTTGAAATTCACTGGAGATTTCAGGTTTGCTTCTTCGGTAGTAATTGCATACAATAAATATAAATCAATTAAGAACCTAATGACTAACAGGACACAAGTCATAAGATTTTAAAGTAAATAGTTTATATCTAGAATACGATTTTAAATTAAAACTCATCCATTTATTTGAGATCTCTGTATAGGACGATACCTTGTAAAACCTTTTTTAACCTATTTAATTTTTTACACTTGGTATTTATAGCTTTGATGGACAGCCCATCGAAGTGCTGATTGACTTTCCTTAAATGCCGTCAAAAAATCAATACGTTATAAATGTTATATCAATCATCTTCTTTTTTTTATTTATGATTGTGCAAAAATATGTAGTAAAGTAAAATTAATATTTCTATCTTTATAAACCTAATTTAACTAAATGTAAAAAGAAATATTAAAATAAGATTATAAGAAATAAATTAATTTAAAGCGTTAGAATGGATAGTAAATTTTTGTCCACACAGCAAAAATAAAATAATTAAATCGGAAACTCTTTGAATTAATTACATAATACCTATGAAATAACAGGAAACAATTAGATTAATTTTGTTTTTGCCTCAATTTTTTAACCTTCTGAGTAATAAATATTGATACGGAAATTTTTCAATCATAGCACATTGTACATTGCAATAAGATAATTCATTGTTGTCTTACGAGGAATTTCTACTAGAAATACAAACCAAATCGTTGATTCTTTTACGATATAATTTATGCATGAAAGTAAACTACTTTCTCATTGCGGTGATTAATGAAAAATTACTCACTGTATTGGATATTTTATGACCGTAAACAAAATGTGGCTGTATTTTATTCATCACGATAATGGACTGACAGGCAGATAAACTTATGGAGCCGATGGTTCATAAATACTGACAGTTCAGTTAAGCCGGTTAATACATTCCGTCCATAAATTTGTAAAAACTTATGGCTATGAGAATAGCCTTAAAAAGTTTTTATTACAGCTGAAATATATTATACTTAATAGATTTTTATATATGTTTGTGTTTTGCAGGAAACAGCAAAATTAAGCATCTTAATTCTTTATGATAACTTATCATTGAATTACTAGTTCAGAAAGTTATTAGTTTGCTATTTAAGTGATCAAGAAATATTAAAACCAGATTAGTTTAACTGTATATTTATGTCCAATGTGTTTATACTTCACGGCAGTGAAAAAATGATATTATGAATTATGATGAGTGTGTAAATTTATAAGACAATTACATGGGTTTGCAAAATAATGATGTTAAATTAATATTCTACAGCCTATATATGGAAATATTTTTTGTTTAGGCACCTCTGGCAACTTATAATTAACCCCGTAGAAGTGAAAGGGTTAAGCATGTATACCACAGAAAAATTGTATCCCGTTTGTATGTTTGTAAAATATTATCACAATAATTGGTGATTCAAAAATTATTTGAATGTTTTACTTAGAAATAACGTAGTTGATCGTTCTTTCCTTCCATGTATTTACAATCTTATCGAAGCTTTTTTTGAGGTAGTTTCATAGTTTACTAGTATTATATATGTTTAATGTTTATGTCAGTTTTTTATATCTGCAAAATTTTTCGAATTTAGAATCATAAAGGGATCATCATTAAGCTTGTTTATTTAATAACAAGAAATAAACCTTACAATTCAAAATACGTTTTCCCATCTGTTTAAATCTATAATAAAAAACAGGTGGTAATAATGACAGTATATTTTGGATATGAATTTCTATAAGAGCCTACAGTTGGTAACTGAATAATTGTTGATACAGTGTAGTAATCCTGGGTAATAATGCACTGTACAAACATAGACATGGAACAAGCAGATCTGCGGTGGATGTGAACTAGTGAACAGTCGGGTATTATGTTGACATGTACCCATTGCTTACTGAAATCCCCTGCATTATCAACCTAATGACGAAATACCTTATTGGTAATGTAGTAATAAAAGTTCATTTCCGCCAAATAAATTGTCAAACAAAATAAAAAAGGATTTAAAAAGAAATAAGAAAGTATAATACTTAATGAATTATTAGCAAATACACCAGCGGCCTTGCTCGCCGCAAGGATATCAAGTGTTCGGTTCAATTATACGTTATTTTTTATGTGCAATTTTTATAAATTTCCGTATGGTCTTATAGCTACTATGGTCTTTATCTGAACTATACGTTACCAAGTACTGAAGCTTAATTACACAATTAAGGATGCAGTTAGTGATTCCACCCCAGATTGAAATGAGAAGATGAAACGTTTCCTCAATGAATTTACCTTTTTCCCGCAATTGCTATGAATCGGCCACCATGTGCTGACGTATTATAATTTTTAGTTTAGTCTTAAGATCACCGAAATTTCCTAGTTAACTTATATAATTGGGTTTCTAAGAGTTTTAATAACAAGTATCGACTTCAGGGGTTTGAACTCAGAACGTCCATTGCAGCTAAAACTTGTCGGCCAATTAGACTCATAAGAATAAGATGCATATTGTATAACTGATGTAAACGACAATAAATACAGAGAAGGATAGACTCTAGACCTAACATTTCAATTTAGTATGTTTATTAATAGACCAAAAACTGTACACCAAATTTGTGTGTTGCAAAGAAACCTAATTACAAGGAACTAAAATGTCTAACCACTGCAGGTGGGGGAAAAAACTATTATTTTGCTATTATAAAATGTTGGGTTTTCTATAAACAAGCATTACGATTGCAGCTATCCTCCGATTATTTTAATTTATATGTATAAATAAAAAGTACAATGCATCAATGTTAAGAATTATAACAAACATTATTGCTTATAAAAGACTGGCAATTGAAAAAAAACACAAGTAAAAATGTTGGCGGAGAGAATTCACAGGATAATAGAATGCAGAGTAGAGCGAAATCACATTCCTGTGGTGTTTACAGGTGAAACTTTTGACGGAAATAATGTCAATGTGGTTTAGAGGAATGCAATGGCAAGTTACATTTATCGGGGGAATAGTTGTTACAAATATTCTATCGCCAGTCCCCCTTAACTTTTAGTATTTTTTTATAAAAATAAATATTTTTCTTATGGATTTTGAAATAAATTACTTAAACGTTAAGACGTAACCCACTACATTGTAACTTCGCTGATCCGAATGCGACAAAAATACAACGCATCAGCAGAAAACTACTTAAAACAAGTTCCAAAAATTCATTTTTAATTTTTAAGCCCTGTTTTTTATAACGGTAACCTTTATGTTATTTGAAAATTATCACGACACCAAAAAAAAGGTTGTATTAAATAAAATGCTTTGTATTTTTAAAGCTATAAAAATGTGATGTAAATGAATAAATAATACATCCCCGAAACTTCGGATGTTTTAACACTTATAAGGTTACATCTGGTTATAAGGTAAGCATCTGGTTTGTTTTAATATTTGTTTGAATGTCTTAATAAATTGTAAAATGAGAAAAAATATGATTTAAGTATATTATTATTTATTTTGAGAAGTTTCACATAAAGGATCCATAAATTAAAGTAAAATTGTGTTGTGATTTAGCAATATTATTGAGTGTCCTAGTGAATGGAGCAGTTTTGAATCTATGAATGTATTTTCATTAGACTTTAATATTCTATCTAAACTAATTACCAAGGCGGTACCTCCATTATTTTTTTCCAAAATATTTCCTACCACCATTATTTAAACAGTTAAACTTATTAACTAACCTGTACAAAAAAGTTCATTGAGGTTATGTTTGCTTATTCTGTTCGAACGAACCGGAAGTTAGTATATAGAAACGCCGACTGTGAAAGCATCTGATTTAGAGCAAGGCAACTAGAATTTAGAATACGGTGAGTGCCATGGGATTTCTTACCAATAGAAACTGGTATTTGATGTTTCACGTCATAGTTATCCCTCTTGTGTGCCACCTTAACCTCAAAAGTAACTCCGATTTATCGAGCGGGAATGTACATTCCCGCTCGCTTTTGCGAACGAAAATTAAAAGAAAGCGGAAACGAACCGTTTTGCGTACTGTTTACAGATTTGGCTATGTGATCATTTCCATGGAGCGGTAGGAAAATATATATTCTACCCTTTTTAACACGAGTTACTGACTTATTTATCTTGTCTGATGACACACTAGCTGCTATTCACAGGGAAATTTGTTAAACATATTTTTTACGACGTTAAGATAATAGGTCTATATCCCTTAGTAAACAATTAAAACTGCGTTGTAAAGCAGTAACTATTTTTTTACATAGACCTGTTGTTTCATAATTCATGCTACCCAAAAAGTAGTTATCAAGAAGAATATTTGTATAGAACTATATCATTTATTTTATTTTTATTTTATTTATTTATTTATCTATTTGATTTTATGCTACAAAACAGACAAAGTCCAATTATGTTGCATCATCTTACATATAACATTACAATGTCATAAAGCTCGTACATAAATATGTAGATAAAAAATAATTAATAAATAATAATTGCAGGCATAAATAGTAATATATAATGACTAGAACATTCGGTAATAGATATTAGAAACTATAGAAGGAAAAATGCATATAAACAGATATAGGAATAAATTACAATGGCAATCAACACAACAATGAGGAATAAAAAAAATATGCATATGACTTGAACTTACTCTGAGGAACTATATTTTTACAGTTGATCAACAAATGGATCTATCAAAGCAAATTTTATTTTACTGCTGAAGCAGGTCAAGGTCGACGACATCAATATCTTGTGGAAGGGTATTGTAAATCCGCATCATTGTATTGAGAGGAGCCTGGCTTCCTAGGCCTGTATTGGCAAAGTGGGAACTAAATAAGTACCGCGCTCTGGATGCAGGTCGTGGCACGAGGAAGGTAAGCCGCTCCAACAACTCTCCACAAACCACCACTCCATTGACCAGTTTATAAAGAAAAATGAGCAAACCCATATCACGACGCTTTTGCAAACTGTCTATTTATGTAGTTTACAATTTTTTCCTACTACTCTTCTCCATTAAATATACTTGTAGAATATTTATTTAAAAAATTAATTGCCATAGATAGTTTAGTTCAACATTGTGTATGTAAACTCGAAAAACCAACCTTTTCAGAAGGACTTTATACATTTGGGTGATTGAATTCGGTGAAAAGTAAACAGGGGATTATTAACACATGAGTTTAAATGTTTACAATCCACCTTCCAGTGTATTTGTTCTGCTCCAATTCCCAGTTATTTTGAACTTACAGCTACAACACAAAGTTTATTATGTATTTTCTTTTCCCTAATCGCTAAAATAACCTTAATTATTATAGACCTTAATCATTAGATTTCCAACCAAAATATATCATGTTACGTTTTTATTTAGCTCCATAAAACATATTATTTAAATATTATTTAATATTATTAAATAATAATAATAATAATAATAATAATAATTAATAAAAAAATAAATAATATTATTAACATAATATTATTTAAATATTATATTTAATTTAAATATTATAAATAAATATTATTCAATAATTATATAAGTTCCCTTAAGTTATTTTTATATGTTTCAATCTAAAGTAAGTTAAACATTCACACATGATAATTAGGTTTATTAACAATTAAAACTCACTAAAACCGTAAAGCTTGAATATATTTTAATACTGCGTTTCCTACATTTAATTACTTATTAAATGTATAGCAGTAAAGTGGGTTAAGACGATGAATATATGATCCGTAAATTCCAAGCGGTTAGACACACATGGTCTCGATAAATGCCTTTTGACCGAAATGAACTGGAAAAGTTAAGCTTTGCTGCATATGGTTATGATTTATTTTCAGCGTCTTTATTCATCCAGGATGTACTGAATAAGAGACTCCATCTTTTGTGACACAGTAAATATTATTTAATATAAAAATGTTTTAAAATTAACATTACATCTTTTTACAACTTTGTTTTCACTCCATTAAATATGTAAACATTAATTTTTAAGAAGTTACTGAATCTAAAGTATACCATATGTCTTAAGCCCCCCAATCCACTTTTATATTTTACTTATGAATATAAAAGTATTTCCCTCGGTGGACCTTTATATGATCAATAAAACAACTTTCTGATGTTTGAAAATTTCCCCCCACTCATCCAAAAATAGTTGTGTTGATGAGGGTGTGGGTCCGTTTTTAATAAAAATCCCCAATCAAATCATTCATAATTTTAAAGGAAATGATAAAAAGAATAGTGGCGCATATTAGAGCTCTCAATGGAGATCCCACGTCGAATAAAATTCTTCATTTTTGCAGTAGAATTCAATAATTATATTTGGCATTTAATATAATATTGCATAAGACTTACTGGTGCAGAGTATTTTTCTCTACTGTCTGTGTTACATCCAAAGTGAATAATCCAGCTGTTATGAATGAAACCAGCCATCATGTATAATATCTAGCAATTATGTTGAAAGTGATGAATTAACCAATCATACACCTAACCTAACTTAACGACCCAACCAGAACACTGAGAATCATCACATTGGCTAACCCTGAATAGCTATTATTTATAATTTATAGTCAAAGTAATTAACGTTATAATATATTATTACTCTGGCCATAACGTGGTAGTCATTTTGAATAATTATCATTATTAAAGTGATTAATTTATCACTTTAGCCAACAAATTTAGTCGTTATGAATAATAATAGCTGGTCATAATACATGTCCGGTTTATTACTTTGACTGTGAAATATACGCAATCAAATTATGATTGTGGAAAAAATGAGAGTAAAATAAATATGATACGGCATTAATAGAATGTCATGTTCACTAAGAACCTAATGTCATGTTCTTGCCAATCAATGATGATGAGCCTCCAGGGTTCTCCTTTAAATCGCAGTTCCTTGTTTTTGTCGTATTAAATTCTTTTAGCACCACTTCGAATACGCTATATTAAATCCAAAACATTTTTCAAATGTAGAAGATTACAGTGGCGTATTTTCAAAAATTGTTTGTTGGTTTGTTGGTGTTTGGAATTTTAAATTTATACTAAAGAATATTATGATGTTTTAAACGCCATATTGGTTTAACTGAAACGTTGATTTGTTAAATTTTTCGGAGGATTATAGAGGTGCAAAGTTTGCGTTGTTTGTTCTGTTTGGCAAATAGCTTCATGATGGATTCTTAAATGAGGAGTTTCATTTAAACATTTTATCTTAACCAACCGTAATATTTTGGGAAGGGGGTAATTCACAGAACCTCCATCCTTTATTATATAAACATTAAGCTAAAGTAATTTTTTTGTCTCCAATGAAAAACGTAAAGGTATAGATGATTACTAAACATACCAGATAATGAATCATAAACTAATATATAATGCAATATCGTGTTTTAAAGCCTCAATAATAAAGCACGAGTGAGTGAACAAACAAAAAACATTACATTAAAGTGCTAAAAAGATGAGGCAGTGACCCAGCAAACGAATTTACACCAATTATAAAATATTAGGATTGCCATAATGACGATTAACTTTCCATTAAATAATTTATGATTACTTTTGTCAACATATGCCAGCAATGAAGAGTTCAGGGTTCCATCGACGTCAATGATACTGACAATGTCATTACTTTACACGTCACTGTCAAACAAGTATTGGAATTTTAAAGGGTGTTACTCTCTTGAAAATTATAACCATTGAAAAATAAAACTGTATGATTTTGGCTCATAAGATTTTAAAATCTTTGAGTACTTAATTATTGCAGAATGAACTAAGTCTCTTTTCTTAAAATGTAAAAAAGGATGAAACTTACTTTTTCCAGATGGTAATATTTTTGGAGTTTTTAGTAAATATTAAAATATTAAATATCAATACATTTATACTCTATGTCGCTGCTTTGATAAGCCATCGAACTTATTAGTATCCTCATCTTATTTTCACTTAAAAAAATCAAATTTTACACCATATGTGAATTTAATAATTTAAAATTGGGTTGCGAATTAATTTCATGTATTTTATCAAGAGTTTATTTATAAGAATTTGACAGCTTCTAGTAAAAGTTTAACTGACCCATCTGTTATTTATAAGACAAATGTATATGGTTTCAGACAGTAAAAACATGCAAAAACACAGTAAATTGAAACTTTCCTACAAATATCCTTCTTAAAACCAATAAAAAATTGGATATTATATAACTTGTAATAAGATATGATATCTTTCTTTTTTTCTTTTCTCTAAAGAAAAATAATGTGAAAAAGACGAAAGAGCATTTTCTAATTATGTAAGTGCCATTGTCTTAAAAGGGTCTTGAGAATCTTAGGCTTCACAATAAGACCGACGCCAACCTAGTTAAGTAATTAAATAGGAAAGCTCTCTCACACTGATTAGTGATGACATAATCTCTTACTGATTAGGCTAAAAGTTTGATAATTTTTTTTTTTAACAATTGACTGGTCCATTATTAATCTTAAGTACAAAAAGCATTAAGATAAAAATAAAATTGGGTACCATTTAAAATACAACTTGTTTTATTATAGCGACACGTGACGACCTATTCAATGTAATTTTTAAGGTAGACCTAGTAAATGGGTAATAAGTTACAAAAACAGAAAATATAGGTAACTATTTACTTTGACAGGTCTAAATGATACACTTATTAATGTTAGCCATCAAACACTACGTGAGTCGCATAAATAAATTGTGGCCTTAAATATTAGTCTAGTTGAATTACTTTTTTTAGGAACGATGTGGAGTTGTTTTGGTTTTTGCTGTTTTTTTGTTGTTAATAGTTCAAATATGATGTGTGCAACATATTTTTTATAGCGAATATATCGGGACGCAACATGATAAAAAAAGTGAAATCTATATACATTTAATAAACATTCGTCTAAAAAAAGTGAAGTTTCCTGCACATTACGGATGTACCTAACTGAGGACACCATTATCTTGAACTTGCAGTAGTTTAATATCAGCTATTAAACCTTCATCGTCAAAAACTTAAATCTCAATATAAATGGGATTTATTCGAGTGTTCTCTATCGGGCGTATAGAAAAACTTGATGGTTTTCATATAACTCAGACACCCGTCGTTGGCAGGGGTGTCAATCTATAGAAATTTTATTTGACCTTCCTTTTACCGCAACAAACTTGATCGCATTTTTATTTTTAAACCGTTTTCTGTAAAACTTAATATAAAAGACATAATACAAAATATATAAACGTACACTTGGGGCATTACCTTAAAAGCGTAGTTAACAACTAATTTTAAAGACTTTGTTTGATAAACCACATAAGATAGATTGCTAGATATTCCGTAAATTAAAAATTTGGCGTAAACCTACAAACTAATAAATATTTACTCTCTAGTTATACTAATTGAATTTTCCAAATAGGGACAATATAACATGTAAATCTTTGAATAGGCAGCCAAGTATAATACAACTTAGAATTGGGAATATAACGTAGAATTGGCAAAGTATTTTTGCATTTATTTGTAAAAAATTAACATTCTACATAATTTCTTTTGATCTGAATTGATTATGTTGGTACTAAATATCGATCACTATATTAGCATTATGGATTAAGCTTTAACTCATCCATAATAGTGTGATAATGATCAGTAAGGACAAAGTGATGTTTACCCTGAGCCAGGATTACTGATCTTGGGTCTAGCTGATCGACTTCCGTTTATCAGTTACTTTTATAACGTCTTAGACCAGGGGTTTCAGGCAAATTTCAGGCCTTATTTTATGAAAGTTTACCCCTCAAGCCATTTTTCAACCCTCAGAAGATTAAAAAGCATCTATAAATAGGTGGAATTAGGAACAGCTGGTGCAGAGGTAAGGTATTTTGGCGCAGGCTTCGTCTACTACCAAGAAATATTTGACGTCACTGAAATCAAATTGGTGCAGCGTCTGATGGTAACAATTAGAGTCTAGTTCATTCAAGCCGGAAAAATTAACTATACATTGAATAGTATTTTGCACTAATTTTATATTCAAAGTTATAAAAGAGCTCATATCAGACAATGCTCAGAAGGAACTTCAGTTACTAATTGAATAATTGTTGATGCACTGCGGTAATCCTGGGTAATGAAGCACTGAACAAACATGGACAGGAAACAAATAGATCTGTGGTGGATGCGAACCAGTGGATGGTCGGGTATTGTGTTGACATGTGCGCATCGCTCATTGCAATCTCCTGCATTAATAACTCACAGTACTAGTGGCGCTAGATATCTTGATATAAAATATCAAGATGTGTAAGGGAAAAAATAATGTAAATGTTATTTCTAAATCCAAACTAAGCTGCGTAAAAACCCATACAAGAAAAATAGAGAAAAAAAGAATGTGTTGCGTTGATAGTGTTGTTTCTTATTAAATACCAAATTTAAAATAATATTTTAATGGTTTAGTAGTCATTTTAATATTGTTTTTATAATTAATAACTAAGACAAAATGAGCAGTTATAAATTTTTTTATGGAAAGCAATGTTTTTTTTATAATAAGGATATAATTATATCGTGTATAAATATGTAATCAAATTATTGTAAATATTTAATCAAAACTTGTTAGGTATGAAGCAAATAGTGAAGAAAGTACATTGAGGAAAAATTTAAATACAACTCTGGGTCCATCACGAGTTTTGTTTGGATATTTCCGGCACTATTTTAATAACTAATCCATAAAACATGGATGGAGAAATTAGGCTAAAGGAACAGTCTTAGTTTATATCCAGGACAAAATCTCAGAAATATTTGCTAAAGTGGGGCAGACTCAACCACGGAGAGTTGTAGGGCACTTCACTCTCTTGTGGCCGTACTCCTTTGTCTCAATTGCATTACAGTGCAAGTCCATCTTGCATTACCACTTAAACAATAGTTAAAGTAAACATTTATGCTATTGGAAAATAATTAGTAACCACTAGAATAAGTTTGCTGGTTTTAATGACTGTCGTAAATAAGTCTATATGAAGACCGTAGAAAATAATATTTGCTTCTACTGTACTCAGATTGATCGCTGATAAGACGTTGGAGGTCTATTTACGTAAATAATCATTTGAATACTTTTACAGGTACTCACATTTATTATAGCTACTCATATATTAACAATTTATACTAAAATTATATCAAGTTAACGATTGCTAATTATTTAAACTTTCACGTTGGCAAACCATGCTTTAGATATATCCGACTGCATCGTAGCAAGTTTCCATAGACGTTTTCATTTGCAGCCAGATGATCTCGTGCTAAAACATCCTATGAATAACAAACAAGCACATTTCCCTTATACATCCATCACCTTAAATATTCATGGTGTTTGTAATGTTTAATGCTTACTTTCGGGAAATTTAAAGCTGCGTCCTATATTACTAATATTATAATTACATTAGAAAATAACAGAAAAAAATTACAAGTCGGAGAAAAAATATCTAAAAATACAAGTAATACAAATAGATGCAATTACGTATGATTGTTAATACAAAATTAAATTACTTTTACATTTTTAACTAAAAAAAGTTAAGAGAATGTCAATATTCTCATTAAGTTGAAATTCAAACTTTTAATCACGAAACCACTGTTGAGTAATTAAGAATCGCGATAAATGTGAATCCATATCTTGCAGTTAAGCTTAATACAATATTAAGTTGTTTTAAAAACACAGGAATATAATATTTTACAGTCTCCACATTAATTCCAAGAAATCATTTAAATAGAATACATATTGCTTAGCTCTAGTTCTATTCGTAATTTATAAATATTGTTAAAAACCCAATTATATACCCAATCGTATTTGTAGTATGAGACTGAGTATAATGTTCAGTGGAATTCCTATTATAAAGGAACGCTTGAAATTAAGGACGAAATGGATATTTAATCAATATATCATATGTTACACATTGCAAACATTTTATTGGACGAGTAAATATGAAATACAAAAATGGTCTAGACGAGAGGACAGTTTTGCGAAGCGGTGCGAGTCACATTCCAGCGGTGTTTACTGGTGGAACGATCAACGGAAATGGTGTCGATGTGGTTCCGAGAAATGCGATGAATGTTACATATACCATTGCACTATACCATTGCAATAGTTTGGGAAAAAGGTTATGTACAGCTTCTATCTGGAGAGCTATGATAGCTGTGATACGTTTTGTTACGATTTGAGAATTAGTACAGATACTCATTGGCAGAAAGTCTGGTGATTGTTTCTATGTGTATGTAAGATTAACTTTATTTTTTATGAATACAAATTTTAATATTTGACGACAAGATATGTGTTAATGATTTGGTGTAGCCCGAAGATGGGATAGAACCTAACCTAATATGTATCCCAAAATGTACATAATTAAAAAAACGTAAAGAACTGTTTGATTGGAAGAAAAGTAACCTAGAATATTTTTATAACCCCGTTCAGGTGGCAAAACAATTATAAATAGATTGCTGGTTAACCTGTAAAAATTATACACTCAACAAAATATGTTGTAGGATATTAGAAAATATTATATCTGTCAAAAAGTGTAGGTATAAATTGAAGTCTCTATATAATGAAATAATATAAATTTGTGATAATTTGGCCTTATTGATGGTTTTAAATAATGCACTGGTTTAAAAAATAATAATTTGGCAGTAAAACCTTTCAGATTCTATTTATTTTTTTGCGAATGGCTATACTTTGTTTTGGAGATCATTATCAATTTAATATATTTGGAGATTAGTAAAAGTGACTGCACCAAAGAAAATATTTTAAGAAAATGATGAATGTTGATGAATTAAATATGTAAAAAAAGTATACAAAAATTCGTCAAGAATTTTTTACGAAGTTTCATTTATCGAGTGGACTAGTTGACTAATTTGATTATTTAAACTAAAGATTTTCTTCATATTTTGTTGTGTTGTCTTGTTGAATCACTCAATTGATCATAAAAGGTATAAATTTACCTGAGTCTGCCAAAGTGATCCTAAGGATTCCTAAAAGGATAACGCGTTTCGAGGATCAGTAGGTCCTCATCTTCAGATCGTAGTACAAGAACAAATCACTCGCGAAAGGTCGTCAAATCGATTAAAAACATTGAAACACAGAGAATTTTACTTTTACACATAAAAACTGTAGGCCTACACATTTAACAATTTGAGTCATGACCGTCACCCGAACAAAAGTGCACACGCGGCTAGTTCTTTTTATTAAATGTGTAGGCCTACAGTTTTTATGTCTAAAAGTAAAATTCTCTGTGTTTCAAGGTTTTTAATCGATTTGATGACCTTTCGCGATTGAACTGTTCTTGTACTTCGATCTGAAGATGAGGACCTACTGATCCTCGAAACGCGTTATCCTTTTAGGAATCCTTAGGATCACTTCGGAAGACTCATGTAAATTTATACCTTTTATGGTAAAGATTTTCAAATTGTTATCAGCAAACAAATACGCTGTTTAGCGTTTTTGTCCGAATTAATTTGTTCACAAATAGTTCAAATTTATGCATTAAGCTCCCCGAATATATCCACATGAATTTGTATACATATTAAATGCTCCAAAACGGAGAAAGATAGTGTTTAAACTCATTTAGTGTTTAAATGATTGAAATGGATATGAATGTAGCATTGACAAAAAAGAAATAAACGTTTATCAACAAAAAAAAAAACAACATACTAAACAGTCATTCTAATGCCAGAAATACAGAATAAAAAGAAATTACTTTGCGTTATTCGACAGTGCAAATGAAAATCCTAACCAAAATCAACAACTTTACCAGGTCTACCTTACATTTAGGCAATTAAACACAGAGAAAAATAAATACGCGTTTATTGACTGCACGCGTGTAAACGTGTTTGAATCAATCTTTTAGTATCTCTGTCCTGTTAATATTTGCAATCAATTTACAAATAATATACCAGGAAGAACAATAAAATCATCAGGCTTTATTCTTATAAATATTTTCTTTGCACATAAAATCTATAAAATGTTTAGCCCCTATCAGCCATTATTTATTAAAACTTCCCTGTAAAATACTTAAAGATATATATCTGACGATGTTTATGAATAAATACTATTTATACAATTAATATCTATATGGTGACCGCCTTGAGTCAGAATTATGACGCTCTACTCTAAGCAACGAGCTTAACAACGTTATTACTTTACATCAGCGTTGAACGAGCATCACAAATTTAAAAGATGTAGCTGTGATGATAACTAAATCCACCAAAAATAAATTGATATGAAGATATCCTACGTATTAGTTACAAGAAGTTTAAGGGTCTATAAAAAAGGATTTGAGTGTCTTTAAACTAACGGCTATAATGTTTCGCTTTTAAGCATCCACACCTACAACTTTAATGTATCGTTTTGTCTGAACGTAAAAAGTTACGTAAATAAAAAATTCTTTATCTTAAATTTAAGGACGAGTGTCATAAATAAATATTTCTTAAGAAGGGTGGAAAGTGGGCGTTTGCACATCCTAGACCATATATATGTGTTTAAGGTGCGGGATTTGTCGAGCACTTAATATGGTCGAGAATATGCAAAACACTTCCAACCGTGTTTTTTAACTATACTTTTAGCATCACTAATCGAAATTATTTGAATTTTTTTATTTGTTCATCTTACCATTGGCCTACAACAATATATCATTCTACTAAACCTGCGCCGTGATTTGGAAAGTTTTTGGAATGAAGGCACATAGACATCTAGTTAATTCAAAATAACGTTTCATGAACAGTACGTTTTTTACAAAGTATTTGATGTATATTGGCTTAAAATCAGGCTTTGATTATAAGGCATGTCGTTTCAAAGTTGTACATTTTAACAAATTTGAAACTCAACCTAAACTTAGTTCAAGTTATAATCAACTTTGAGTCTTTCTGTAGTCACCATCGCATGAAATTTAATCGTCGTCGTAGTTGGATTTGAATGCTTAATGAACCAACTGAAAAATTCAACCGCAAATGGATGGCAATACAGTCCGATAAATATATTATATTAATGCAATTAAATTCGATTGAAAACAGATTTGAAGCATAAAATATAATCCCGAAAGTTAAAATATTGAAATAAGTAGATTTAGTTGTAAAATTTAGTCATGTTCCCCCACAGTATAATTAGCTATACTAAAATAGTATAATTTTCATAGGAATCATCTAAAAACATCCTGATTATTCAATCCAATGCTTTTTTCCTAAGATCGCTTTCAAATTGGCTTTACACAATACGACCACTGCTAGACAGAGATTAAGTAATAAAAAAGAAATCTTCGACCCCTTACCCAGATAAAACGCTAAGTTTTCTACCTAATTAAGATTTTATTAAGGATTTATGGTAAGATCCAAGCTTTAAAAACTTTGAAATGAGATTAGACCTTTTAATTTTTTTTATTCCTTAAAGTATCATTTATACGTATGTTAACATTCATTCTTAACAAAGTTTAGAAAGTTTGAATGACTTGTTATTTAAAAATTAAAAAATACCTTTACAGCGTAACCAATCCTACTAGACATTATAATTTTTCTTAATATAGTACTGTTGATTATAAATTATTAATGAGTATAACTGAAGTTTAATGACAGTTTGAAGTTTTAGTAATACACTTACATATGTAAGAATAAAAACCCAAATTAAAATACTCTTCTCCTGAGAAGTGTACTTCAAGTTTATTGAGCACCTAAATACAGTTTTTCTGATGCTATTGCGGCAAAATCATTGTCCCATGTAAAGTTGATTGAGTGACCATTGGCCTGTGAAATTGAAAGAGTTGTTGGCAGCAATACATTGTCTACGGTTACGGAAAGTGGACGTGAAACCACTCAGTGGAAAATGTGGAGAATGATTTATAACAGTAAATCGTAGAGGGAAATCGGTTGGATACATTTTTAATATAGAAAAATACTTACACTTGAGCACGTTTGTAAATGTTTACTAAAAGTTTTGAAACATTTATTGTATTTTACTTTACTTTATTTTCCATGAATAGAAAGCCATATACTTTATCCCAGGGATACTTTTTAACGTAAATTATCTAAATATTTTTTTATTTTTAAAATAAAATCGTTTACTTGAACTTATCCATAATTCATACTGCACTTAAATGATTGTGAACATAATCATAAACTATAGTAAATTTTAACTGAGCTTAGACTAGTTTCCTAATTACGTTTCGTGCAAACATAATTTTTCATTTATACTAAAGAGGTGCGAAAAAATAATATGTGTAATTATTATGTGTATTATTGATTATTGATCAACCTATTAAATATTGTTTATTTTATATAAAAAAGTTCACCAAACGAACGCTATTGTTACAGTGCCAACGCTTGAGAGAGTCAGTTTATTTTATTTTCGATATCATATAATCGAGTTAATAAAAAAATTCAATGTAATTTATTTTTATATTATTAGAAAATAACCGGATATTATCATTTCTGTAGTAACTACTATTTATTACTTGAAAGAAGAAACATGGTAAGTAACGAAATAAACGTATGTAAAATTGATTTCAAACAACAATAAGAGGCGAACTCAGTTAAAGAAACTAAGACTACAGG
Source organism: Flexamia atlantica (assembly GCA_035578135.1). NCBI lineage: Eukaryota > Metazoa > Arthropoda > Insecta > Hemiptera > Cicadellidae > Flexamia > Flexamia atlantica. The sequence continues at coordinate 16,150,126 of JAQJVK010000015.1, read as the reverse complement.
TACCTTCTATCAAACTACCGTTTTAGGAATTAGTAATTTGTTTTACAAATAAATGACATGATCGAACACTCACCATGATAAGAAGTAGTATGGAAAACCTCTTGGCGTGTTGAAGGGGCAGCATCATTTCGCCTCTTCTTGAGACAATGTGGTTTATTAGTTTTCCTCTCCCTACTTCCCTACACCCATTGGTGTTTAAATTAGTTAAGTTAGGGATAAGGAAAATGCGGAGTGTTCAACATTACTTGACACACAATCTTTTAACAACTCAATTCAGTGAACTTCGAAAAATAATTACACGTCAAATTACAAAAGAAGACTGAAAAACTGGATAAAAGAAAAGAAATACAGAAATCAGAACAGCCGCGAGTTGATTAAGCAGTCAGTATTTACTTCTGCACCCGACCTTTGCTTCAACTGTCAATTGCACTCGACCTAAATTGATGTATTTCTCTCCGCAATTGGCCTTTGTCCTAACATTGATACTGCTGCCTTGCAATCGTCTGTCTTAGGGCATTGTACTGAGATGTGTCTTGATCCACAGACTTTCAAAACAGTAGAAAACTATAAGTCAGCACAGTCAATTTTTATATTACTGCGATTAATTAATAATAAAAATGTTCTGATAGTTATTATAGAGAAATAGTATCAATCTTAGGTCGAGTTTGGGTTGTTTGGAGAAAAATTGTGAATTTTTACTGCCATAATAAGTAGTAAGTTTAATTTTTTTTCTAAATAAAAAATATTTAAAAATTTACGAGCACGACCGGTGTGTTGTGTTTGCAGAATTTTTGATCAATCGTAGCATAAATATACGAAAAACATAAGTTTACATGTGCCGTGTATGGGTTTATGGAAAACCAATTGTAAATAGGCCTACCCATTAAGACAACGGAAATAGTGCTATGTCAACAAGGTAGAACATGGGGTGTATATCAGTTAATGGGAATCCCATTGTAAATACCCATTCGGACAACGGTATTAGCGGCTGTGTCAACAAGATAGAAAGTATTTCTTTGTGAAAGTCTTTATTAGTTGATAAAAATAAAAGGCAATGAACAAAACTTAATAAAATGTCGTAATTCTACTAGCTGACGAGCGCATCAGCAGCAGCCACCTGATTATAAGGAAATTTACCGTTGAACACCACCAAATATGAATATAAAATTTGTGTTTATTACAGTTTTACATGTCTGCCAGATATTCGAACTTGTAATCGTTATTTATGTTTATCGCCAATCGTTTCCTGGGGGAATATGTATTTAAGATCACCAAATGTAATGATGTAAAACCCGATTAACATTAACTATTGCACATTACAAACTATCGGTATAAATATATCGGTACACACTATGTATCAGTGGAACACATTATGTATTCCCCTCTTTTAAGTACCCCCGTATTTCCTTAAAGGAACAAAATATTACCATAGGTCTCATGGCAAGATCCAAGATAGACTATGATAACTTTTCGTTTGGGGCTCCCAGAAGCAAAAACACCATTCGTTCCAATTTTATGGGTGTATATATTGTGTCTGTCTATTAACACGATAGCGGCCGTTAAAATGATCCAACCGTGTTATGAAATTTATTAAAAACATGAAAAGTCTATTAAACTGCAAATTGAATTTAAAACACCCAGTTTTAACATACCTGTTGCAGTAAACCTGCATAGTCATTCCCTATGTCCCTCTATTATTCTCATGGAGCTTACAAAAACATGCCATTTCTCGTTATGTTGAATTGAATTATGTTCTTTTGTATTTTCAATTCACTGAGTATGCAGGTCTGCTGAAACGGGATATTTAACCTTATTAAAACCACCGACTTCTTTTTCCCAAAACATCCAACAATTTGCCCTTCTGATCATTCGGTTAAGATTGTGTCATTGTTACAATTGGTAGTAGGTGAAAGGTGAGTAAGTGTGCTGCTGTTTGGTAAAGTTAATGGACCTTGCTATTAAGAACTAGGTTGCTCTTCAACAGTCACTTTATAGATTGGAAGATATATGTTTTGACTACACATCACGTTTACAATTTATAAGGGGAAATTGTTTTTATCAGTTCTATCTAAAATAATATCTTAATCTATTAACTATAACAGAGAAATTGTTAACACGACTACTGTTTATAGAAAGCTCATTCTACAACATGACTCGTCGTTCTGTGTGTTGGGCGATTCTGTTGCGTCGAGTGAAAAATATATATGTTCAATCGTAGGAAAGGCAACGCACAGTAAAAACTATTTATTTAGGGTAAAATAAACAACCTATGAATCGTTATCATGTTTGAAGTGCCCTCTTTTTTAAAATATTGAAACATTATTTTCCCATCAGTCTGAATTTGAGACTGAAGAAGATTGTGAAATTACTCCTAGTGATTCGCAGAATATAAATTTTCTACGGTTTTATAAAATTAATCTATTAGATTTGGCAAAATATTGTTTCAAATAAACCAAATGCTATGGTATTCAATCTCAAAATAATACCCAAGGTTTAGCCAAAATTAATGGAAATGCTTTTAATATCATTTTACCTACACTTAAGTGAGATATTACGAGATCACAACGAAAGTCATTGTGTCATGAAACGAGACAACGCTTCCCTTCACAAATATTTTTTTCATTCGCCCTTTTAAATTACAAATACCTCCCTTAAAAAAGTACGACAAATGAACATAGCCTTTTATTTCAGAATAACAAAAGTAATGTGAAATCAGTATTAATGCAAAAATATAGATTTAGGTTGTTTTTGTGCACAGTTTATTGGCAAGAATCCATCGCATACTGAGCAGTGAGGAATTTGCAAGTTACGGCCAGAACAACACAAACACAAATCTGGATACACACCAAACTGTTTACTAAATTCACAGACCTTCCATTCACTGCGTATTGATGGGTTTTTCATTTAGAGAATGACGGCATAGTAAATTTATCAAAACGTTTTAGCTTAGTTTTGTCAGTTTCAGTTAAGTTTTGTTAACTTATTAAACAGAAACAGTTTAACTTATTGAACAATTAGTTTTGTTAATCCTATTAAAAATCATACTGAAAACTGAAAATTATATGATATTTTAAAGAACCATATTTAAGTAATAAACGTTTGGGCTTATTTTATACATATAATTAATAGTCTATATTTATGAGCTACGAGGTTATTGCTCCTGAACGCCAGATATAAAGCTCTAGACAACTCTGGCTGGCTGTTGCCATTACGTTATACAGGGTGAGTCTCCTAAGTCGTCCATAAAAAATTGTATCCAAATTCCTTGACATACAAGGACGAATAAAAACTTTTCCCCACCAATTCATACCCAAGGAACAACGTAAGAATATTTTTAAAACCGTAAGTCATAGGTTCGTTTCTCAGAATTTGAAATTCACGCCTAGGGTGAAAACAGGATTCACTTATCTTTATGAATTTAAATATGTTGGTTTTTCGTGGGATTTATTTACCCATTACCTTGAGAACCAAAAGCAATTTTTATTTCTTTTGTTACACTGCTGCAAAAACGGTAGTTGTCGTTACATGTGTTGCGGGTCTAAAGAAGCCCTTTTTCGTCCTAGGGAGAAAAAGAATCAGCTGATGTCGAGGACGTCAGCTGTTCGTTTATAATGAACTAAAAATGCAAATGTGTGTACGTCAGCACCGGCGCCGGCGGTGAGCTACCGATTGCTTCAAGAGTGGTTATCAGTTATTATTATCAATTGCGATTAATTGTTGCATTGTTGTCAGTTTAATCAATTTGTGAAAATCGCTGATTTTACCAATCGATTATTACATGCTCTCGATACATCGATAGTTGTTCATTGTTGTCGGTCTAACCTAACACAAATAGAACAGACGATCAGCTAATTGTTTCAAATAGCAAGAACAAGATGGAGCATCTTTGGGAGGTGTCTTTGAAGGTAAACAAGCTGTAACAGTTTGGTTTTTTTAAGTAGTTCGCGAATTGTATTGATCGATATAACGAAAATATAGTTCATCACACAGGCCTAGGGCAATTCCTTAGCTGCTTTTCTTTAGCTGCTTTTCGTTACTCGGTCATTTTTCGAAAAAAAACTTAACCTTGTAGTAAAACTTGACCTTGTACGAAAAACGTCACTTTAGGCCCTAATAATGAAATATACTATTTCGTTCTGTTTAAAAATTATTAATCTTTGTAAACTCAGCTTTAATTCATGAGTATTAAATATTAAATCAATTTAAATTCAAGAAATCAATTTCGAATACAAGACATGCTAAAATGTAGTAAATAAAAGTGTTGATAGTACATTTAATTTAATATAAGCCCTCAAAATAAAAAATCTAAATTAAAACATTTCTCAAATCACATTATTTTACAGGTCCTTCAAATACTAGCAGCTTTCTAATTCATACCTTCCTCTCATCTTTGGTGGTTTCGTAGTTATAAACAAAAACTTAAGTTCCCCATACAAAGCCCATGTCAAATATGCAATACTCAGGTTTAATTAATGCAAGTTTCAAAGGCCTGGGGACTGTACATTATGTGCTATTTTACATATGCTGTCATTTAATGTTTTAATTTTCAGGGCTACCAACATTAAAAATATACTGTCAACAAATTTTATTTTCTAAATGTTGGCATCTCTTACATTAATTGAAAGCTGAATTTACAAGGATAAATACATTCATATATGCTTTCATTCAATGTTTATTCATGTTCATTCAATGTTTTATTTTCAGGGCTACCAACATAAAAAAGTGTATTGTCAACAACTTTTATTTTCTAAAGGTTGGCATCTCTTACATTAATTGAAATCTGAGTTTACAAGGATAAATAAATTTAAATATAAAAACGATTAGATACAGGTATTTTGTAAATGCCAATATTTTTCACCAAAATGACCGCCATTTTGAAAAAATACGGGTAAGTTAATTCACATTTCATCAAATTACCAGCCCTACCGTTACCGTTTGAAGTTAATGGCTTTGGGCTGGTTTTTTGTTAATTGTTTTGCTAGTTTATCAATCGTCGCTTGTTATCGTTTTTAATACATTAGATTGCATTTAATTGTTTTCATTGTTGATATATATAGTACGTTACCTTATTTTACTGGTAAATTATTGGTTATAGATAAGTAGTTTGTTATTATCTTTAATGCCATGTTGATCACAAAGTTCATGTAATATTGAATTGTATGACAATTGGTTTAATAAATGAATAAATTGATCTTATTTTTTACGGTTTTTAAATTGTTCTTAACTTGAACATATTTTTACATTTCAAAAAGCTGAGATTCCAACCCATGACTTCCAGTTTTTGGTGAACCATGTATGTAAAAAGGTTAAAAATACAGGGTGTTGGTTTTTTTTTTAAACTCAACCCATTTTTAAGGTTGAATAATGCAAATATAAATATGAAATGAATATTGTTTTGTTCATCTTTACAATTTATACAACCTATTATTTAAGTTTTATCACATTTAGTTTACATTTTGTATTCAAACAATCCCCGATTGGCTTTTGTACAAATTTGTGCTCGCTCCATTAAATTCCTGGACACGTGTTGCAAGGTGCGTCTTTGAATTTCTTGTATTAATTTTTGTTTGTTTGAGGTGATAATTTTTTTTCAATATCCTGTGAATTGTTTTCGTAGGCCTTACTTTTTAAGTATCCCCAAAGAAAATTATATAGTGGGCCCAAATCCGGGGATCTTGGGGGGGAACCAACAATCCTTCCCTGATAAAATAAAGTTTTGGGTTGCGTTAAAAAACACCCTGTATTTTTACGTTGTTCCTTGGGTGTGAGTTATTGGGAAAGGTTTTGTTTCGCCCCTGTATGTCAAGCCCTTCGACTACAGTCTATTTTAGATGGCCTAGAAGACTCATCCTGTAATAATTTTAAACTTTTTATCTGTTCAATTGATTTATTTTAAGCGATTTAAATATTATTAACAGCTTGGTACAATTTTTTTTGTCAATGATTTCGAGCTCTGATTCTTTGAGTCCAACTTTGCTACACCTATTAATAATTATGGCGCCACATTATGAGTTAATTGAGTTATAAATACACTAATAGAATAGATTTGGAATACAGCCTTTTTGTAAAGTCTGAATTCTTTAGGCTTTAAAGTTAAGCCCCAGGTTAGAAGAGCTTTCCAAAAGGCGTTTTAAACTCTCTCAGAACCACTGGTGAATTTTTTCCTTGCATAAGACAAACATAATTTAAACTTAAATCATTGACGTTAAATGCAAATTGTAACAGTCTATCTACCTGAATGTGTTCTCTAATAATCTTAACAATTTTTATCGATTATTGGTATAAACCTAAATTTTGACAGAAATATTTAAACCTTACTTCTGGAAACAATTTTGTGAAATTAAATTAAATAAAATTCCTCATTTTTAAGCTATTCCAAGATCGCGTGAATTCGGAAACTTTAATGTTATACAGGGTGAGTATTGTAGGCCGTCCACAACAGATTATAAACAAACAGCTTGACATACAATGAAAATCATAAGTTAATTCAATTCGAATTAAAATATCAACGACACCGTGATGAGAGTAATTGGGCAATAAAAGACGAGTTAATTTTATTAATTGCAATAAAATAAAATTGCATATCACATTATTGTAAATTGTCTAACCCACTCACAAAGTCTAACAAGTTTCTTGATTGTATTCTTTCTGAGAAAATAAATATATTCTATTCTAGTTTCATGCCACCCCTCGGTCAACGGATCGCCCGGGGATATAAGTTAAAAGAAATTATTTTCAAACCGGCTGGTAATGTTTCGCGTATTTGTGTGTCTTAATGAGAAAGTTTTTTTTTATAAAATGTACTTTTTATTAAATATGACGACTGAAGAGATTTTTTCAAATTTTTTTTAAATGCGTTCACTCAGACAGGTATTTTAAGCCAATCACGAATGACAGATTAATAAAGAGTGAATGTGGCGCGATCTTTTAGTCTTGGTACTGACTTTAAAACGCCGATATGATCCTAAGAAAGATAGGAAATAAATACCCCCGTTGCAGCAGACCTGCATACTCAGCGAATTTCAAGTGCAAAAGAACATATTTCAATCCAACATAGCGAGATTTGACATGTTTTTGTAAGCTCCATAAGAATAACATAGGGAATAAGTATGCAGGTTTGCTGCTACAGGTATGTTTAAACTGGTTGGTTTTAATTCAATAATTAGTAGATCTGAACTAGAAGAAGCCATTTACCAATTTTTATCAAGATATGTTGAGAAATAAGCGAAATATAGAATTTTACTTATTTCCCATAAGGTTAACATTGAGACAACGTACTGTGTTTAGCACTTTCAATATCTCGGTAACCAATGGACATAGAGCAGTGATTCATACAAAATTGTTTGTTTTTCTGAGCTGAATTCAATGGTGCCAACACAAATTTGATTAATTTAATTTTTCTATGTAAAAAACTCAAAAAACCCATTTTTGGGGGGGTTTATCCCCCTTTACCCCCCCTTCCCCTGGTCCGATCGGGCTGGTTTTCGAACTCATCCGAATAATTACTACTTTACACGCCTATGCCAAATTTCATTCCGATCGGACCATTTTTGTGAGCGCTATCGTGCTTACAGACACACACACATATATATATATATATACACAAATTTGAACGAATGGTGTTTTTGGTATCTGGGGGCACCAAAACGAAAAGTTATGATGGTCCCGCGCTTAGGTCTTACCATGAGACCTACGGTAATAGCTTCTTCCCTATAGGGGAAATTCGCTAAAAGAGGATGGTAACCTACTACTGTTCACACAACTGCTGAAATAAGGGCTATTGGATACCCTAGGTACTAAACATTTGTTATGCATGATCACTAAGCTTTTGGAGTATTCAGACAGGAAACTATGTTCTATTTGTCAAAAAAGCTCAATTTTGCCAATTTTTTTAGCATAATTTCCGGTCCGCACACGTGCGTGATGAGCACTCAGGGGTATTTTGAGTACATCACACACTCCGTATAATCATAATGAGAAGTAAAAGTGAATAAAAAACACAAAAAGTAATTATTATTGTTTTACTTATATCAACTTATATGTAACAATCTATTTTTGATAAATTAACAACCCCTCCCACCACCCCAGTGTTTCAGATTACTTGCCTGAATAGGCAGCATTCTGGTTCCGCACATGCAAGTGACGCTTTATGCGGCTGAAATCTTAACTAAGTGCCATTCCATACAAGTCCTCATCAAATGGCGCAAGTATTAATAGGTAGTCCTTTCATTGAGGGCTGACTGTTCTATGGCACAGGGCCCCCACATGGGGGGTGCTACCGGTGCCATGGCACCGGGGCCCGTGAGCCGAGGGGGCCCGCAAAGGATGGGTAATAAATAAAAAGGCAAATAAAACAGGCAAAACCGGGTTAGAGACGGTAATAAAGGGGCCGTAAAGCACACGTGTGAGCTAAAAAAAGGTCATCACTTTTGACGAGCCCTTACGGCTTGAAGGGGGGCCCATCATGCCTTTTAGCAACGGGGCCCACGAAATGATGTGGGGGGCCTGCTATGGCACAATAAAATCAGAGCGGACCTACCCCGCACATGCGCGGGATGAGCACCTGAGCCCTGGCCTCATCACGCACGCGTGGGATCCAAATCACAATTTTCGACAATGAATCAAGATCAGGTCTAGTTATGAGGATTGGTTTTAAGGATGATCATAATATTCAATAGTGCGGACGTTTATCTTCACTAGGGATAGGGAATACAGCATCCTTAAGGTCGCTTGTAACTATTCACAATTTGTCACCTCCAAGCACTGGATTACAGGACACGCCACCATCCCAGTCAAGATTATTCTTCTATGAGGACTGCATTGTCGATGCGTAAATTAAATATGATCATAGTAAATTGACGACAGTCACTCAAAACACGTGACCTTTTCCATTAAATATACTTGGTTTTTGAACAATTCCGATTCTTAGTCCATGGGATTGTATGCTTCAGAGCAACCCGTAATATAGCTAACGAGAAACATAAAACTAATTTCTCGGCTTTATTTGAACTGATTAAATTGGCCAAGGAGTCGTTTAAATTGTCTTTTGACCAATTGGCTACGTTAAAAATGAAATAAAATGAAATAAATTTATTTGTTTGCTATTCTAAGGATTATTTACTGATCATTAACGATTCGAATGAATTTCAACATGAAAAGTTTTAAATATATAGCTGCCATCTTAAAATCGCTCGAGGTAGAGTAATGAGTTCTGGCACAGTTTTTTTCCTGTACGGGGGTCCTTAATTATAATAACAAAATTGATATTACTAGTCTGAGTTTAAACAAAGGTCTAAAACATCCATTAAAAGTCACATTCAGACGAACAGACAGAAAATTATATTGGATACTCTTTATTACGTCGTAAAATATGTTTGTCTTTATACAAGGAAAAAATCTGCTCTCAAGACAGTTTTTGAAACACCTTGCATAAAGAATGAGCAGCAAATACGTTACAGTACTTGCTGTTCAGCGTTTACAAGCGGAATACACATTTGTCTGTTAGACGGCACAGAATGTAAACACTTGGAGTTTATGTTCTCTTATTAGCTCAAAACAAAAGCCAGCGTCAGATGTTCATTCATGAATCTTTCAACGGGCTACATGATTGGCAATGATCAAAGGAAATGAAGCTTATTCGGTGAAGCTGATGAGGTGTAAAATGTTTCTTTTCAGACTTATACATTATCTCTGTTTGTATTTGATTATCGATTCAAATTGGAATGATATTTCCAAACAGTTTATTAATACATAGATTAATATTAGTAAACACTTGATCAAGAAAAAAAGTTGGTACTTTTTCAAGTTTTAAATGTCTGGTAAATATGAAATCTCTATGATTTTTAAGTACATTTTCAAGCCGAAAACTAAAGATTTTTAGATTAAAAAAACTGTTGTTAGGTAGCTTTAAAAAAATAAATGTTTCCATCAGTCAGCCATGGATAACGTAACCTCGGTTAAAGTAAATTCAAGTCAAAAGTAATTTAAAGTAACGGCAAGTATGCAGATTCTAATCAGCTTTATAACATTACATAGTTACGTGCTATATTATTCTTAACTTTAAAATGACTCTAAAGTTTTTCACTAAGCTTTTTTTATATAAGTTGGGTCTTTTAAGAATAGTCGAACGAGTATGACATTGTGAATAAAAAGCCACAGCAATCAAAAAACAGTATTTAAAAAAAATGTACAAATAATAATAAATAAAACTTAATAATGGTACAACGTAACTTATTTTTATTTTTCCCCAAACTCATCCAAGTGATTCTGTACAGAAAAATGTTAAAATTATGAACACTTTATGACAAATTAAGAATTAAATAAATATGCGTAATCTTTATGTTAATTTCTTAATTAATTTTAGATCATCTAACTTGTAAATGTACTATAATAAGAAACAGAATACTGAAATAAATTGTCATGGGTGTAGGGAAGGCGAGGTACCTATAGACGAAGGAACGGCGGACACGGGCCGACCGGCGACTGAGACGGAGAGGAACAGCGGACTGAGGTGAACTGGAGCCGATTGGGGGACTGCAGTTGGGGGTCGCGCCCCCCCCCCCATTGCCCGTCAGCGTACGGACCTGCTCTGGGATATACCTGATCATGCAGTGGCTTTGAAAGTGGAAGCAATCTAGAGTGGATAATATCACTGTCAACGTTGGACATAGCATTGTTGATTAGAATAATTGTAACTACACTTCACTCATTTGTGATTGTTGCTTTTAAGTGCAAAATCAATATTTGTTTCCGTGAAGGAAATTAAAAGCTGTGTTCGACTCTATAACTATCGCTCAGTAGTCCTTTTTCTCCTATCAGCCTTCGCCAGGTCCTTCCTAAAAAGTTCCTACAAGAGGAACTTGACAAGAAAACAAAAAAAGCCCACTACAACAACCTCCCCCCCCCGCGTAGCCCACTGCGGCTATTTTTGTTTTGTTAGCTAAACAAGTAATATGTTCTAAAAAATTAAAAAAAACATTTTTTTCGATAGCTTCTATCTATGCTGATGCTGGAGAACCTGTAGGATTCTTTACTAAAGTTTTTTTATAAGTTTCAGATACAAAACAATAATATGTTTTGGTCTTTATATTTGGCAAAGTGAGGGGCAACATATTTTAGTACATCCGGTATCTATCGATCCTTAATCCATGTATGACTGTGTTTGATAAGATGTCATTTAAAAGCTTTCTCCAAAAAAGTTAAATTTTCCTTCTTGCTTCCCATTGGTGTCTAAACTACTTCCTGGCCATTAGAGCCCAAAAAATCAATCCTACAAGTGATGTGGAAAAATATTGGGAAAAAGTAACACAGTTCACAGTTTAATCTTCTCTTCACTTACTGCTGGAGAAAGCACACACAACCTTGAACCCATCAGAACTATGAAATCACTGTTAATATTCCTAGTATCGGAAGGTTGCCAATATCATTAAAATACCTCCTCTACGCGAAATTCACTAAAAGTGCAGTAGCGTAATTCAAAAGGACGATTGTGATTTTTACGTCTTTTATGAAATACATAATGCTATTGTATTTTAAAGTTTAGTTATTTTACATCCTTAAAAGGGTTATTGGTAATAAAGGACGACACAATTAAGCGAAACACAGAGTTGAGTGGCTTACACAGGCAAACCTATCCACTAATTGAGCACAGTCCCATGAACGCAATGTAGCGTGATGTTCTTCAAGTAGATTTCTCTCAGTAAAACCTCTAGAGTGTAATGTGTTCACCTGGACTAATCCACTCCGAATTTTCAAAGAAAGTCACACTTTCTTTCTACCTCGTTAGTTATAAGAGTGTTCACTGTGGCTATTACTAAATCAGTTAGAATCATATATCAGTAACCTTAAAAATTTATTTTTCAGTCAAATTGTAGTTCTAAATAACCTTTTTGCTTTTAATTTTCAATTGAGTGCCAGTTAATATATTTCAGACGCCCCTATTACTACAAAGTCCTGAACCTTGGTGCTAGTTACAATTTTTCTATAGCCTACATGGTCAAATGCTAATTTCGAGATAGCACATTAGGAAATATGTATAATGATAGAGATTGAAAGTTTAAATACAAAAAATATAATTCGTCATTAAAAAAGGCGTACATTATTTTGAATAAATTTTTTTTAATATGTGTACTGAAACTGTCCACCCAAAGTTAAAAATATACAAAAAAGGCCAAATTATGAAACAATTTTAGTAAATATTATAATTTTAATTTATAGACTTAAAACAGCAAATTACATCCTTACAAAGTTGTAAATTTTAAATACTCTTAAGTTGCATCGTACCCTATTACCCTGTGAGGTTACACCAAACTAAACGGTCGTCCTTTACAGTGCGGATAACACAGTTTGACGAGTGTCAGAGCGACATGTGTCAATCACGAGTAGTTACTGCTGCTTCTGTCAATGTAATGAAGTTAATGTGACGTCACGTGAAGTTAACTTGTCACAATCTCCTCTGAAATAGCGGAAACGATCCAGGGACCGCGCCAAAGGAGCTGGAGGTTCTAAGGAGCGGCCCAGTGTAGTGGTAGAGCTCGGGCCATCTGTCTCTGGGTCCCGGGTCCAAATCCTACCAGTCACCAATGGCAATTAACCTTGATGGTGAATAATAAGCTGAAAAAACAACTGCGATGCATGTCCCTGGAAACTTCAAAACCTGGCCTCCGGTGAAAATAACAAATAATGTATAATGTAATTGCTCTGGAGTGTTGTTTACCTGAACAAGTGGAGGGAAGCGATTTGTCGAGCAGTTACAAAAACACTATAGTATAATATTTTTATGAAATTGTATTCTAAAAACGAATAAAAAATTGACGGACTCAATTTTTGGTGATTTTTACTAAATTGAATGTCTTGGAAGGCTTCTCTGTATTATGAGTAAAACATTCAAATAAGCCACATCGAACATCACACCAAGTTGGACCGTTGAGGTTCATAAATATTCAAATCCATGAAGTAATCTCTCTGAATTGTATGAATAACAAACGATGTTGTAATAAACTGTTCTATAAAACATTATAATACGATTCGATTTGTGTTTCTTTTTATTAAAAACCCCTTTTATGGGTTAGGCCTGCCCACTTTTACTTAGTATACATAAAGGCTATGTAAAAATAACAAGTTCTTTTACGGAAAAGGGGACCTAAAATATGAATTGCGCGACTAAAATAAGGTTTTTGATGATTCGGACATCTAAGTTTAACTGGGAAAGAATATTTATTTTATAAGTTAGTTATATTTACATGCATCGTTTTATGTTTTATTTTATGTACATACATTTAAGAAAGAACAATAACCAATAACCAATAACTCTTTAATTTTCATGTCTTGTTTTTTATTGTTATTACTGTTCATTAATTAAAATTAAGAGTTTGGTTTTACTGGTTGATTAATGCTTTTTTTACGGGATTTAAAATAGTCTTTAATGCTTTTACTAGCTAATGGTAACGCGCTTCTCTAATTATATAGAATTAATATATAATTCTATATAATTATGTAGAATTATATATAATTACATAAACAGCCTAAATCAATTGAAAACCTCCTATATACTAAACTGCTTCCGAATATGTGTAACATACTTCACGCTAAAAATTAATACTTGCCAACAGGAGAACGCAATGACTTCTTACCTGAAAGCAAAACAAGGAATACATTAGATTTTTCAAAATGTAGAGGTTTTTAAATCTCAAGAAAGGCTTTTTCTTCTTAAAGGGATAAATTATAATTTAAATGTAACTTATCTGTAAAATGTCTGGTTTAGTAAAATATAAAAAATACAATGGTATATATTTATAACTTTGTTGTCTAAAAGAAAGAAATAAAGAAGAAATTTATGATAAAATTAGAAAATTTCCCTCTGACTAAAAATAATACTAAGTAAGAAAAAGGTTTTGTAAAATGGAAACTGTTTTTGCGTCTACAAATCGTTTCAACAGTTATAGCAAAAGAGTTGGAGGCAATAGAAGCTCAAAGTAAACATCATCTCTTATTTTGAGGGTGGAGGGTGATTTGGAAAAGTTTCCTATAACAAGGAAAGTTCCTGATTGATCGGATCTTTAAAAAGAAATAATGGTGGATTAACAATTGCAGGGCCGCTGTTACCAACTTTAACAATGACTTGTTTTTTATGTCAATGTTTAACTTTTTCTAAAAGCAGAACATAATGGTAAAAACTGTATTAAAACGTAATAGATCACTCACTGTTTTATGTATCAGTTGAACTGTTATAGTGAACCATTTTTTAGGTATATAATGCATATTTTACTTGGTTCAGGAGATATATGAGGAAATGTATGTATGGTGAAGACTTTGTGGTCACATTTGCCCTTCTGTATCATCCTTAAAAGTCAAACACGAACTAAATAATAATATATATATATTATAATTTTTATTTAAAAAAATTTTATGATGTAAAATCGGAGGCCTCTAGTGAAAAATGTATATGGTTTAAGCATTAAAAATTACTTTAGTAAACTGTTTAATACTGTTTTGGGGTTTTGTAAATGTATCGTGCTGAATCCATCCAACTAATAAATTTCAAACAATTAGCAATTTTTATATAAAATTTAGAGATGTTGAAGGCTTGATAGTTTTTTGGATAGACGAATACTGACAACCCTCCTTAGTGGATATGATTGGTTTTAAAGTTTTTAAACTGTATCAATACTGCCATGAATTTAGTGATTGAATCGGCGCGGCGGTAAAAAATCTTTTTTAGATACTGTTACAACAATACTATACCAGAAAAAAAAAACTATAAAGCGGTTTAGTAATGTAAGTACATAAACATTCTTCCCAAAGTAAACAAATGGTTAATTTATAATATTTGCTGAACCTCACTGACTACTGAACCAATTAAATAATTGATATGATTATTGCAAAGTAATATTCAATTATGGCGCTATTCAAATTACCAGTTTCATTATTCAAATAGGTTTGATGAGTAATAAATTACAACTAGTAATCAATTGGCTTGATTGGTAATCAGCACAATCAATTAGGCATTTTTATTGAGTTTACATAGCACGCCGCGTTAGTCGTTACTTGTACGGAATGTGGTTTGAGGCTGCACTTATGTGAATTAATGGAGAGAGCTTGTGATAAATGGGTTACCGGATGTAAGATAACTACGTCTCACGTAGTGCACATACACAGTTTATCCGCTGCAAATACAGCTACGCCTCTCACTGTCGCAACTCTGTAACATTATTCATTGCTACGTTGTTAGCATCAAAGCATGAGGAATACTCGTACTCCAACATGACATAAACATCCTTCATCGGAAGTTTGAATGTTGAGACTGTAAAACGGAAAGGTAATTACAGTTATTTATTTAATTTCACCTCTGGTGTCATGAAGATAAATTATTGTGTTTAAATATTTTCCGAACTAGTTAAAAAATCATTTGAGGAGGAAAAGTTTCCTGATAGGTATAATACAATAACTATACGTACAACGTTATCAACAAAACACCTATATTACTGGATAAAGGACTTTTAGCTCAAAAATGAATATTACTTTGGAGGCCTTTTCAGAGTTTTAGTGTATCAGGGAGCATTGTTTGTCTAGTAATTAAAAAAAACTACATGATTAATATTAAATAATAACCATTATAAAATCTAAATACAATATTAAGATGTTGGTAATAAATTTAAACATTTAAAAACTTTAGGTTACAGAAAAATTATTGCATTTAGTCTTATGTTCCTTTTTGGTAAACCAACAAGGGGTTTATGCCATTTATATTTTTGGGTTTTATGTTTACATGCACAATACAAGATTGTCCAAATACACAGTTCGGATTAGAACGCAATTTCATGGAAACCGTTTGAAAACTATGTCTACATGTAAAATTAATGATTTTCATCTTTGTTATCTATTTATTTTATAAAAGGGCAAAATCAGAACTCTTTCATTACACTTCCTTCACTGAAAGTTATTTTCCGCGCGGGAGGAGTTCCCTGACCTACCGCAATCGAAGGTGCATTCAACACTTAGACAGGTCCAAACAATCGCAACAATAAATAACCGAACCAAGTCTATACACCAGGTCTTGTCTAAATGTTTTGTTTCATTCCACAGAAAGTGCAAGTTCGCAAACAAATGTCACAGAGTATAAATAACTGCAAGCGTATGCAATTCAGTTGAAAACATTAAACAGCTGGCCTTGTATGATCGTTGGATATTTTGGTTGCTTCAAGAATAGGAACGCCACATTCATCGAGTACTGGTTTATATCTGGCTGAAAGAATGCGGAGCGAAATTGCTCTATTTTAATGCTGTTGGAAGTTGATTGTGATTCGGTGTAGCCCTTTTTTTATTCGTCGTGGTCAAAATATTTAAAAAGTTTTTTTTTCAATTTCAATGACCTACGATAAAGTTTTAATTTTACAGGCATTCGTTATGATTTTTTGAAGTTATTTAATAAAAATATAAAGCGAAATAAACCTGTTATTGAAGGTTAAACTCTAAGTAAAAACTGTGATTCACTTTTTATACAACATATTGTTAAAGGTTCACTTACTCGGTATCATTTATTTATCCCTTGCAGACAAACCCATTAGAGCTAGTTAAATAACACGTTTCTTGAAAATGCTAAGGAGAAATAAACTGAAGCAGTTTGTAGAGGATAAATATCCTTTTAAAATTCCAAGCTGAACACGGACGTAATTGGTTCTTGGAATGGCAGGATCGGGAATGAGATTCAATCGCCGTTTTACAAACAAATATTACATCGCTTACTTGAAAAAAATAACGTCCAAACACCTTTCTTGATAAAAGAGTTGTTATATTTTTATAACAATTGTACAACAACATTATATGTGATGAAAACGAAAAATCACACAAAGTCCTTTGAACTAATGTGCCTGCGTTTCTTACCAACCAACCAAAGCTAAAGTGTGTGTTTTCAGAAAACGTTATAGTGACTTCAGGGTTGTATAATACTTTAAAATTACACCCTCAAAGATAAAGACGAAAATTACGAAAATAAAAGTAGCCTACTATACGTTTCGTTAAAAATAAAAAAATGTACAGTAAAATGATACAGCTAAAACGGTTACGATGAAAATATTTTAAAATTTTACTCTGTAGTTTAGTTGATAAATAGATCATAATATGCGTTTCTATTGTAAGCTGTTCATTAAATGAAAACAGGAAATTTCGTACTTTAAAAATCTTACCTCAAATTACGTATCGTACGTACACAGGGTGTTTACAAAAAACCCTTACAGACCTCGGGATATGATTACTTACATCAAAACTAAGAAACAAGTTCCTATAAACATGGGTCCTAAAAAGCTCGGTTATCCGTCTGTCGGTCTGTAAGGGTTTTAACACGATTTTGCATAACTTTGGAACTACTAAATATGGACTTGGATAGAACTACTATCAATTTCAAACTTGGTACGTATATGCTGACTAATAGGACCTATTTTGGTGCGGAGTATCAAGTTTCTACTTTGTACCATTTCTAAATGGCAGCCATTTTTATATTTTAAAATGTAATATCTTAAAAACAGTAAATTTTACGAAAATTTTACAAGAGACAAAAAGGTTGCGCAATTTTATTTTCTACAAAACCATATAAAGAATATAAAGATCAAACAACAATTAACGGAGTTATTGCAATTTTGCTAACAGGATTCAAGCCAATTTGGTATAACTGCCATAAAACAAGCATGTATTCTGTTGGAAAAATTGCAATAACTCGGTTAATTAATGTTCGATCTTTATGATCTTTACATGGTTTTGTAGGAAATAAAAAAAATCGTATATAGTTACGATAGATAATTAAAAGATATATCAAAACATAAGATTAAATCGATGAAACAACGACTACAACTCAAACAATAATAACTACATGATTTATTTAGCGGAGTGTTACTCACATATAAGACTCGGTGAAACCAGGGAGGCGTATCCAAATAACCGGAGACTTATCATCCATCGTCAATAATATTGTCGCTCGACACTAACGAGGTAGTTAACAGGATATTGCTGCATACTCGACAGGAGCCAATACAACACCGTGGAGGATACCAAGCCTCGTAATAACCACATCACAGTCTAATCTATCCATACAGCATTATGAAGAATTGATAGCTTCTCTGCATCTGTGTATCTGTTCGTTCCGGCTAAACGCAAAATCCGCTGAGACGAAAATAACTAGCTGAGAATTTACACACAGGTAGATCATTAACCCGACAAACAAATAGTCCTTTTCACGTCCATAATTAGCATAAACGGGCTATGCTCAAATGGATTTTAAAAATCTCAATGTTTGCAGAATAATGTTGGAAAAATTATAGAATAATATAACCAGCCAAATATTAAAATGCTAAATAGTGCTCTAAATAGATTGGCTTGAACGTATAGGGAGCATAAACAAGAACATTCTTTTTACTTGTTGAAGTTCAAGTGACAAGTGACTACTGTAGGAAATATCAATACGATACATTACAAATTAACATATCAAAGGTCAGGTTCATTATAGTAATTGAATGTCATCTAATCCTTGCGAAGGACGGGTACAGCGATAAGCCAATGCCTATTCTTTCAAGTTACTAGTTTGGCACACATGAGTAAGTAATGTGCAAAAATGTGTTAAAGGAAGTCCAACGAAGCAAACAAGAGTACGGAAATTAAATAAGTACTACGTTTGTAAAAATAAGAATATAGTATTGTTTCAGGAGGAAATGCCTTCACCTGTCGTACATTAATCACGTATATTACTATTACATTAATGTTAACCATCACTGCGTAAGCTTAACATGATTGTCATATTTCATGCAAGGCTCTGTATCACATATATTGGACCTCCAATTAGATTACGGTGATACATTACAAATTAACATATCAAAGCTCAGGTTCATTATACTAATTGAAGCTGTAAAGTGTTTCGCATGCATTTATAGTCAGTTTGTTGAGGAAAATCAATTTGAATTGTTAATGAAATTGGAGGTCTAAAGACTAAATTGATCAATGTAATTTTAAATACATAAATTTATGAATTGATTAGTTGGTTATGAAGTGAAGACGAATTTTGGGTACAACGAGGAGCATTGGAATTTAATCAAAAACTGTACAATTAGTCTGATGAAAGACTAAGACGTGATGAGCTTAATTACGTAAAATCGAACCACAGTTACTTAAAAATCGAAGGAACAAACAAATTACCGAAGCAAACAAGTTTAATTAACATATTATTATAAAAAAGTAAGCTTTGTAAAGCCTTTATCTAACAACAATGAAAACAAATTAAATATAGTAGCCACTAAATACCGAGGTGACTCACTAAGCTGAGTATATCCATATATTTGCTGCTGTTTATGGCTTCAGCGCAGCTAAAGTTTTGATCATTTCCCAAAAGTGCCCGGTTTTTATATGTCATCCACAAATTTAGTTCCTTTATTGACCACTTAAGTCGTAACACTAAACCATCGCATTGGTTCATAGGTATATGGGTGTTTAGTTTGTGCCACAAACCAATAAAATTTGACCTAATCGATTCTACTGGCAAAGAGTAACATATTGATGATGCTCAGATTTTCGAACGTCTATTTTTGTGGAAAACTTCAGCATTTTGCCGTTCTGACGTTCATTAGTGCCGATAAAGTGATTCAGCACGAACACTGATCGTCAGCAGCCAGAGAACGGTTCAGCACAATCATTGGCTTATGACACCTGAGGGAATGTGATGAGTTTCTACTTTGAAACAACAGATTTTAACACTTAAAGTAACATACGAGTGTAAAAGCGTATAAAATTTAAAGTAAAGGAGTGAAAAGATTAAAGAAACTTTTATAATTTAATAGTAACTAAAATAGTTTTTCATTTCATGCCATTTTGTGGCTAGTTTTTTCTAAAGAGCGTGAAGTTTACATTTGCATAAAAGATTTAGAACAAAACATTTTTAGAATGTACTGAAAGTGTTTTGTTGATAACTATTGCTCAGAATGTTTTGAAAAATATATTAAAAAAGGAAAAGAAAATGTTTGATTTTTGATTACAATATATTGAGAATGGTTCAAAGAAAAAATATTTGCCTCAGGTAAAAAACATCCTACGCTTAAAAAACGCAGCATTGGTAATAGTCAGAGTCACAGTACGCTTGGGAACAATCCTTCTGTATTAGATTTACTTTAAATTAATTATATATAAGTTTTAGTATATAGGCTTTATATAAAGGTTATGAATGAATCAATTTATTTTCAGATTTCAATAGACTAAGAGTTTAATTGTTAAACTAATGAATTCGATCATTTACACTCTCATTGGTTTATAGCTTCATTCAGTCATAAAATAAACTGAAAAACAGGGAAAAAATGCATTGAACGTACACTTATTAGACAATTTACAATTTTGCAAATGTTTCAATTCTTATTTACATTATCTGTTAGTAAATTATATTTATCACCAGTTTATTCTGACAATTTACTTGATGATTCACTGAAAATAGTTAACTTTCACCCTTATAAAATAAGTCACCCATGAATAAAGAAATTATACTGTTCCTTGTAAAAAAATATGCTAGCTCGAGAGACTTATGTATCAAAGATTTTAATAATTTATCCAGTCACCTGTCAAGTATTAGTAGTTATAGAATTAATAAAATACCCCAGTTGCAGCAGACCTGCATACTCAGCGAATTTCAATTGCAAAACTACATATTTCATTCCAACATAGCGAGATTTGACATGTTTTGGTAAGCTGGTAAGCTCACCACAATACACTATAAAATAAACCCTATATCTATTATTGAAAATCTGATTATACAGGATGGAAGGAAGTTAGTGTTTAAAAATTTTATGTGATATACTACATGGTATTTCTGACAAAATGGCACAAATATAAGTTTCCATAACCTTGCAATAAGTTAATAATGGAATGGAGACGAAAGAAGTCGTCAAAGAGGCTTAACTGTTTGAAAATTGACATTTATGCAATGTAGTAACTGCGCAGACTCTTAGATGTAAATTCCATTGATTCTTGATTAATGCCTCCTTAACCCCAGCGTTTAGCGAAGTTACAGCGAAGGTACAACGACTATAGTTGTATAACGACTATGGGACTATGGTATAAATTACTCATCGCTAGTGCCCGCGGCGCGGCTGTGAGGCGGCTTTACTGGCAACTGCGCGATGATTGCGCCTTCTCTACCGCCCCTGTCACCCACGCGCACGCATGGAGAGAAAACGCTAGCTCATTCCGCGGGAGTTACTGCCGGAAACTACTCATGAGATTCTAAGTTTAAATTGTGAACTGTGTAGAAACAACTGTAAATGAATGGTATCAGAACAAATGACACATACTTTCTCCCTTAAAGTAAGAAAACCTACAATAAGATAAATAAATTTACAATCACCCCGCAAATACGTCACAAATTTCATCGAAATCGGTTACCAATTAACGGAGATATCGGTTTTTGAATATTTGCCATAAGAATAACATTGGACAAAGTTCTGCGTTTACCGCCAAACAAAAATATCGATTATATCCGCAGCCAGTTGACGTGGACTAATAATTAAAAATACAGGATTGTTTATTTTTTGAAGCCAAATCTAATGGCTGCAAATATATTTTCTTTAGAAGATACACATTTTGTGAAATTTAAAAATATGAATTTTTTAACAATTAAACTCCTTTATCTTCTGAACCTGAATTTTTACAAACATGCGGGTATTTTTAATATAAGCACTAAAAACCATGAAATTTTCATCAAAATCGTTAGAGCCGTTTTAGAGAAGTTAGGATTTTTGTGTTTTTTTTATGGGTTTTTATGGGGTAAATACACTTAAAAATCAAATACCCCCGTTGCAGCAGACCTGCATACTCAGCGAATTTCAAATTCAAAACAACATATTTCAATCCAACATAGCGAGATTTGACATTTTTTGTAAGTTCCGTAAGAATTAAATGGGGAATGAGTATGCAGGTTTGCTGCTGCAGGTATATTAAAACTGGGTGGTTTTAATTCAATATTTCTTAGATCTGAACTAGAAGAAGCTATTTACCAAGTTTTATCAAGATATGTTGAGAAATAACCGAGATATAGAATTTTACTTATTTCCCATAAGGTTAACATTAAGACAACGTACTGCGTTTACCACTTTCAATATCTCGGTAACCAATGGCAATGTGTACAGAACCCTCTGTATACATTGCCAATGGACATAGAGCAGTGATTCAAGATACGAAATTGTTGTTTTTTTTTGAGCTGAAGTCAACGGTGCCAACGAAAATTCGATACATTTTATTTTCTAAATAAAAAACTAAAGAAACCCATTTTTGGGGGGTCTACCGCTCTTTACCCCCTCCCCCCGTCAGGCTGGTACACGAATTCATCCCAATAATTACTACTTTACACATCCATGCCAAATTTCATTAAGATCGGACCATTTTTACACGAGTTATCGTGCTTAAAGACACACACACACACACACACACACACACACACACACACACACACACACACACACACACACACAAATATATATATATGAGGCGTCCAGGTCCAAAGTGGCTTAAGTGCCAAATTGCAAAATGTTGGAAAATGGCGGCTAAAGAGAAGGCCTCATATGATGGCTATTGGATTTCCAGTGTTAGCTCAGGAAACTGCTTTGTTCAATGTTACACTTATAAAAACATATTTATTATTATATTTAGTTGGGTTTATATGCTCCAAATATGCTTATTTTGGTAAAAAAAGTGGCACTTAGCTTACTTTGGCATGTCTGACTACTCATTTGTACCCCACATAGACCACATTTAGCAGGTGGATAGGTCACTTTGGCATAACAAAATTATTTTGTGTTTTTTTTTTTTACTTATTTGGAATTTGTTGACAAAAACAATTTTTTTAGGTGTATTTCAACGTGAAATGTTTATAAAAGAAAGTTGTATTGGTCATTTATAACAATAAAATAGGAAATATGGATTATATCTTGTAAAGCCAAAGTAGCTTAAGTGCCACTGTACCAGATTTAGCTGATTTTTCACAAAATATCACAGCAGAGTTGTCATGTAAAATCATTCTATGACTCGAAAGGTAATAATACGTAATTATTCAAACAGTTTGGACACTATTAACATAGTGAAATAGAGTTATTACGTAAAAATACCTATCCAGCTTGCCTATAGAGTGTTATAACACCTTAACATTTTATTATTATTTTTCAGTTTATTTTAAATGGAATTCAACAACTAACGTTATAATAATAAAATTTGAAAAAAGCTAATTTATGTTCATATTTGAGACCACAATTAATTTGACGATTATAGAATTAAATTACCAAAACAAAAATCACTACTCACAACCTTCAAAATCTACAATGCAAACTTTAACTTTATTTTGTAAATAAAGTAAACTTCCCAGAAGTGTTCTGCGAACTGCTAATCAAAGCACGATTTTCCAATATTTTGATAGTTCAATTCTTGAATCTTGACACTGTATGAGTATTAAATAATAAAACATTTATCTGACGGCTTGCTGACCAAATGAGAAATCCCCATATATTCTAGGCACTTGAGTCAGTGTGGCACTAGTGCAAGCAAGCTAAAAACGGTAGTGCCAAAGTAAACTTTTCAAAAAATAAAATTTTCCAGATTTTTCTTAGCTCTAAGGCTACTTTGGCATGGTAAATTAACTCTCACAGATTTCAACAGTATCAAAATCTCAGTTTGACATTTTTTGGCGCTTGAGTCACTTTGGCTCTGGACGCCTCATATATATTCGAACGATTGGTGTTTTTTTGCTTCTGGGGGCCCCAAAACGAGAAGTTATCATGGTCTTGGGCTTAAATCTTTCCATAAGACCTGCGGTAATAGCTTCTTCCCTATAGGAGAAATTCACTAAAATATCTTATCTTATATAATATGGGCATATAACAATTATCTCCTTAATTATTTTCTTATGTGGTAGGTTTTTAAAATGTTACTTATTACCAAAGTTTATACATGTATCTTAACTTGTCTTGTTTAGTTTATCAATATTTTATACGTAGTTCATAGCCTGCATGTATTCTGTTATTAAATGTATGCAAGGAAAGTGAAAACAGTGTTTAGGAGAAACAGTGCAACTTGCATGATGCCTGTAGTCCTGGTAAGGCAGAGAGAAGCTCTCGGCTAATATCTGACTGAGACTGCTGTGATAAAGTGGGCAAAAATCTTTATGTCGTTTAGTAATCAGTTTAGGTTTTTTTGGTTTTTACGTTGTTGTATAAATGAATGATATCTGAATTTTCTAAATGAAATAACTGATAGAATAACTGGTTGAAATAAACCAAACACATGTGCAAATTACTTGTGAAGATTTGGACACTTATCAGGAAACGAGCTTATTTTTGTAATAAAAAAGGGTTTTTCATAACAACCAATTTGTGTCATAGTTTATCATTTTTGGCCTTCATTTGTCTTGAATTAATTTCGCGACTCGTCCAAATTTTAAATAGAAGATATCACAAACACACAGACACACAAAGATTATACAGTATTAGCCAAAATAAACAGTAATGAAATAGTAATATTTTATCATGGTATACACAGGAACATTACATATAAATTTTACCAACTCATACAAGTCAAAGGGAGCAAACCGTCAATGTTTTGCCACGTATCGACGTATTGCCAGTGTTCAGTTAAGAGAAGCTCATATTAGGTTTCTTTTCGGTGACTGTAACACTTGCTGCAACACCCTTCCGTGGTTTTCATTTGTACAGACAGTGATTGGACGACCTGAAAAACCATTTCGCTGTGTCAAAACACTACGTGTTCTTCGAAATTTTTCAACAACACTAAGAATCACAGCGATACTAGATGGGTTTTCGTGGAAATGCTCTTGAAAACGTAATGCAGTGTGTGACAAGCTTGTCCCACCCTTACGTCCGATTCCGTATGAGCGAAATAAATACTCTACGATAAAAGTTTTCTCTGCCGTTGTTAGCACCATGTTAGCAAAAACTAACCTCAAATAAGAAAGAAGTAAAATGAAAATGAAGCCGTGGCAACAATCAAAAATTGACTCAGCTGATCGAGAAGGCTACTACAGCTAATTAAGTTTCAGTACTGTTTATTTTGGCTAATACTGTATAAAGTTTGTTTGTTTTGTTTTCTGTTTAACATTTGGACGAGTCCCGGAGTAACGTAAAAAAGTTATCATGGTCTGGGTCTTAAATGTTACCATGAGTACTACGGTAACAGCTTCGTCCCTATAGGGGAAATTCGCTAAAATGAAAATACAATTTGGAAAGGTTTGGTACTCCATTTCTCCCCGTATTAATTTATGCTTATTTAAATTATTTACTGATCATTTAATCATTACATAGTAATTTTTGTTTTTACTAATTTTAATGTAAGAGACAAAGCAAATAGTTTAGATTTAATTGCTAGCTAATAATTCAAAAACAACAGACACCAAGATTAAATCACTAACGAAAGATTTCATAACGCCTCACCCACGATATGGTGTAGGCGTTAGACTGACCGCTACAAGAGGATCCTCTGCTCTTGGCGAGGTAGCCGATATAAATGTTAACAATACGCGGTGCAAGGTGGGTCTCTGTGTGGAGGCCCCGGGGCAGAATGTATTAACAAGATTACCGAGTGCAGCAGACTGAGAGAGATACGTGGAGCAAGACTGTCGCTCCCGGCTCCATATTTCTTCCTCGTTTCTATTTCTTTCACTCTTTCGTGTCTATAACACGGGATGTTTAAATCATTTTAGAAAAGCAAAGTTCCGGACATTTTCCCGTATTTCCAGTATTTTTAATTGTTTCTATAGGCTTAAGTATTAAGATTAGGTTGTTCAGATTTATTTGGTGTAAAATAAAAATTCAGTTCAATAGATGTACAGCCCAGATTTTTAGATTTAGGTAAAAAAGTCTTCGAAATTTGTTTTCTTAGTTAATTCTTCATATAAGAATCTTACTTTGGCCCAAGTTTTACATGAATATAAAAGTTGTTTTTATATAGGTATTAAGGAAAAAGAACTGTGGTTAGAGAAACGAATTGCAATCTGGGTACATACCTCCGTATTCAGTTCAAAACTATTTTGAAACAAGGGCGTTACATGTTTCGACAATAAAGTGCCATTGTCGAACATAATACACTAAAACTTTGAATCACAAACTTCACGCGCAACGAAAAACCAATAAAAACATTGATAGCCTATCAATCGTCATGACTGCGGTACGGGCAGGAACAGACTCAGAGTTCCGTATGTACCCAGATTGCCAAGTAGCGGTTCAAGGGGCTAGAAACATGAATTTTAAAAGAATTACTCATAATCATACTACCAACAAAAGACATATGTGTTCATTGCCTTACTGTTAATAGGAAAGTAACACATGGCTGAAAACTACAAAATCCAGTGCACTATAAATTTGAGGTGCATTTCTAATTAAAAACATATTTACGTAAATGCTGTAGCTGATTGCAAGAATGATACGTTGTATGTTTGTTTATCTTATGTTAGGTTAGATAATTGGGTGGCTTATTGGTTTATGCAAAAACTATATTATGATTAAAAAGGGTGCTCTAATCAAGGAACATATTTATTTTCTATGTAGTATATTGTTAAGGACTGCATGTAACTCGCACGGGAGTTTTACTGTACTCACATGACACTCGCCTCTGGCTCACGAGGGAACTACCACGCTCGCCCGGACACGATACTTACCGACCGAACTAGTAACATAAAATATCATTACTATTTTTTAACTTATTA
This sequence comes from Flexamia atlantica, assembly GCA_035578135.1. Taxonomy (NCBI): domain Eukaryota; kingdom Metazoa; phylum Arthropoda; class Insecta; order Hemiptera; family Cicadellidae; genus Flexamia; species Flexamia atlantica. The sequence goes on along the minus strand of JAQJVK010000015.1, from coordinate 16,123,401 downwards.
CAGAGTAACTGATATACCTGTTCTTTGCCAGTTCTAAACTGGAAAATAACAATAGTTCTCTTGAAAGCCAAAACACATTACCAAACCCAAATAAAAATTACTGAAATACAAAATATGAACATAACAGTTATATACGGTATAAAAATTCCACGCAGCGAAGCCCGAGGGCATTTTAGAACGTGAATAGGGTTTTGAGTTGGGTGGGATCATGATCTGGCTTTCTTCAAACTTTAAACTCGGTCGGTTCGATATAGGTTTGTGTTTATTTCTTACATAGTACTGACTTGCATTGTACAGAAACCTCCTAATAATATTACATTATGTATAGAAAAGAAAAGATATTTAGGCTAAATGACGTTTCAATGTCGGTTCAATTAAGAGTCTAATTTGAAAAAAAATACTCCAATTCAAAAACATTCTGGGAGACAATTTGTTGATTGTGATCACATGAAATAAAATGAAAGGACAGAACAAACCTGCAGAAGTTAGTCAATAAATTCTTGTTCATTCAGTATATTAACAGTTATTGTTATAAGAAAAAAATGTGACCGTGGGGTATTGGGGTCAGCTTACGTCTGGGTATACGTAAGCTGACATGTTTTTGCCATAATTTGTCCCAGATCTTTGTGATCATCCAGTGTCTGGTAATAACAAGTGTATTTTGGTTCGTTTATTCCTTATCTTTAATAATTTTTGTGTATTAAATGTATTAACGTTCATCGAGATAGCTAATGTTATTTTCGCCATAAGAGTTTTTTTTTCAGGAAAACATGTTTCCTTAAAAATTGTCTGCATGCAGATTGCCGTGTCAAAACTCTTTTATTTGAGCCCCTGTTATTGGTAATATTAGATTTTTACTGTAAGGTAATATGAAATATTCTAATTTATTAAAAGTTTAAACATCTGAATTGTTGGCTTTAGGTTAGAGCTAATCCTTTTTAAGAGATTCCTTTTTTAGCTTCATAGCGTTGGATTGAAATTTGAAAAATGTTAGTTTAAAAGTTTTTACGAAAACGTGCGAATTTTATTTCTGGCAATTTATTGCATGTTTTAGGCAGTAAATAGTGGTTACAAAATATGTAGATTTGAAAGAGAGAACACACATTTACATGTTGGGACACACTTTGAAAACACAGGCACCTTGACGATTTGTAGCATAGAGAGTTAAATATACATTTAATTCTAATTGGTCAAAACTTAAAAGTGAAAACTGACTTATCCGACACCCAGGGTCTTAAAAAAAAGTCATACTAATGTTTTACCCAGCATGCTTTGCTGACTACGTTATCGACATGAGGAGTAAAACTGGAACTGTAGCGCTCTTCGCTCTGGTGAGTAGCGGTTGAACTACAACATCCCAAAATCCTGCACTTAGTTCAAGAAAAGTCCGTGCGAGAGCATTAATAGTCCATTTGGATAAAATCTTACAAAACTCAAGTTTAGTTCAGGAACAATGTTTATTAAATTCTTAAATAATAGTAGATAGTATTAATATACATAGAATGGATATTTTTTATGTATGGCAAATAATTTTTTATCTGTTTGGTTTTGCAAACTGATACTTATCAGTGTGTATCTAAAATTAAATAACTTCTTGATTAGCATGATATGTATTGTTTTATATACTGGATATAAATAAAAGACGTCTTACAACACTTAAAATATATTTACAATTATACTGTACTAAAATACAAGACGGTAAACATTTATAAAAGATGGAAAATGGCGATCGACTTCGATTGGTCACACCAACCATCATCAGGCCCATCTACCATCTATGGATCGACACTTTCCATCCTTTATGTATATTTACAGTCTTGTATTTGTATATAGTATAAATGTAAATATATTTTAAGTGTTGTAAGACATCTTTTATTTATATCCATCATCTAAAATTATATCAACATCAAATTATACCGGGTGTCTCACTTAAAGTGAACCAATAGCTAACCTTTTTATTATAAATCTGACAAAGAACTTCTTATGGGGCACTTCCCTTAATTTTTAACACTGCTATTTGGAGTCACTTTGACATTTAAAAATATGGCCGCCATTTTCGAAAATGGCGGATAACTTTGATTTTTCTTACGGAACACCCTATATTTTAGGGCGTTTTTGGATTCTACGCTTAATAATAGAAACTTTTTACTCCTTATAATTTTTTCCTAAACCCAATGGTTAAGGAGGTATGAACAGTTAAAGTTAGTTTTTCCCCCATTTAAAATGCATTGGGAAATTGTTGGTAGTCTGAGTATCGAAAACTGTTGGGTTTAATAAAAGATACCAAAGAAAAAAGTACCAAAGTACCTAAAAATGCTAGTTTAGTTGAAATCGTGGAAATGTGTTATTTTGAATATTATGATTTCACTCCATAAGGAATACATGGGATGGCACAGTTAAATGGACACAATGCATTTTAAATGGGGAAAAATCAAATTTCAACTGCTCATATCTGCTAAACCATCGAGTTTAGGAAAAAATTAGAAAGAATAAAAAGTTCCTAAAATTAAACGTAAAATCCAAAAACGTCCTAAAATATAGGGTGTTCTATAAGAAAAATCAAAGTTGTCCGCCATATTGGAAAATGGTGGCCAATTTTTAAATTTCAAAGTGACTCCAAAAAGCAGCGTTAAAAATTAAGTGAAGTGCCCCATTAGAAGTTCTTTGTCAGATTTATAATAAAAAAGTTAGCTACTGGTTCACTTTAGGTGAGACACCCGGTATATTTGTTAGTAAGCAAATAAATGAGTGATTTTGGAATCTTATTGTTAAGTCTGAATACCCTTTGCGTTTAGGCTTATAATCTACTAAAATAAGATAAATATTAAATTGATGATATAATTTAAAATTGCTTCAAAATGTTATCTTAAGTTATGAGCTAATCGTATTGTCTAATGATTTGAACTTCATAATATATTTTGTATATTGAAAAAATCCTATTTTTTTAAATCTGTTAACTAATAGTCTAAATATAACCTGCGTTTTAACAAGCCCAAAGTATAACCGTGCTAGTCTTACTATGCCTATCACGGTAGTTTTTACGAAAACAGTCTTACTATGACTAGCACGGTAGATAATTTCCCGCACTTTGTCCTGTATAATTAATTACATATTTAATAACAATGTTGCAAAAAAGAAGTAATTTCAGTTTCCAAAGAGCGTGTTATTTTATCAGTCTGCCCTGTAAATGAGTTACTAATGTTAAGTTATTATAACTACTTTCGTACTAAAGTAAATATTTCTTATCAAGAAAACACATTTAGACATGTTTTTGTTAGTTATGTACAGTCGGTAGGCCTATTTATTCTTAAATATTCAGACACCAAAGTTAAAGTTGGGGAATGACAATTACCTTAAACTGAAATACATAATACATCTCTTCTTAGATGTATTATGAAATTATACTTAAAATGAATAAAAAATATTTGTTACCATCTTACATATTTGAACAGAGGTTTTTGAGAACAATATTGCATTTTTCACATTGAATTCAAATTGAATTTTGTTATATGAGTGTTCATATGTGACTGTTTCGCGTTTATATCATCAAAAACTTAAGGAATTTATAACATTATAGCCAACTCTTCTGAGAATTGTTTAGAGAGGTTGCTGGAAGCTATTTTATCATTTAAATATAAGGGAAGGCGCGAAAAGAATTTCGAAAGTGGCGGGAGTTTTGCCGCGGGCCTGCTATACATTTCTCCCGAAACACTCTCCTTTAAACTACTCACCAAATAAATATTTTTATCTTTTTCAGTATAGTTGAAATTCTCACCCCTAACATTTTTTACTAAATGGAATGAATATCTTTAATAATAGGTACTGCATGTTCTCTGAAAAAGTGTTAGGAACAGTCAAAAATAACGAAAATATAACAAAAATAACAAACTAATAGTTCGATTAAACTAGATAATCGATGTTTTATGCACTTTAAAGTGTTCTTTGTTTGAAATTCATTTACGGTGTTGATGAGTTTATATTTTGAACTTGATTTTTGCGGACGATTGCCATTACTTAATAGTAAAGAACTTTTGAATGAAGGTATGTTTTCCTTTACCCTATTAGCCAAGGCAACAAAAAGGTATGAAGGGAAAATTTTGGAACACAATTTTTGACTTTGCAGTTTTGTTTGGACTAGTTAGGAGGTGAACATATCAAAGGTTCCCGTCTATAGCCTTTGAGCGGGTGGGAGAGTGGGGGTCTGAAGGTAAAGTTTTTTTGGTTTTCCTAAATATGTTGAAAACTATCAACTTTTAGTTTTCCCTATTTAATTTGAAAATTAAAGAAATTAAATTTCCTTAAAGAAAAGTATATTTCCATAAGAAATACACGTATAAATTTGTGGGTAAAATACATACCCAATGGGACAACGTTCTTTCCCCCTAAAGGAAAAAGAACAGCATTCAGGAAATATTGACAAAATTTGTGGTGATTTGACACCTAAATCATAAAAATTGGTCTAAAGTAAAGGTGTTCGTGAGCTCACAAAAAACTTAATTTTTCAAGGAAGTATAACAAATTGTAATTATTCCTTGAAAAATAACGTTTTTTTTAGCTCTTCAACACCTTTATTTTAGACCAATTTTTATGATTGAGGTGTCAAATTACCGGAAATTTTGTATATTTTCCTGAATGCTGTTCATTTTCCTTTAGATGAAAAAAGCGTTGCCCAGCCAGGCATGTATGTTACCCAAAAATGTACATCTATTTCTTATGGATAGGATATTTGTTTAAATATTAATAAAATTAGGGCTTATCTTGCAAATGGTGGACCAAAGTAGACATATTATATTATAACCTTTTCTTACAGGAAATTTAATTTTCTTTAATTTACCAATTTAACAGGGAAATACTAACAGTAGATGGTTTACAAGATATTTAGAAAAAACAAAAAAGTTGTCCCTACCCCTCCCTCCCCCCGCTCAAGGGCAAAGGATGGGGAGTTTAGTTCAAACAAAGCTGCGTAAAAATTGTGTTCCATTCTATTCCCTCTATACCTCTTTTTGAGCATTCGTTGCCTGGACTATATAGAAACATATTCGCCTATTTTGTAATAGGACAAACAAACGTGCTGTAAATGTCCCACTTAAGCCTGTTCATTTATTTTTTTTATTACTAGTATGAGTAAGGATAAATCTATTTGAAAATATTTATTAGGAAGTGTGCTATGGAAATTAGGAAAATAATTTTTAAACTTTTGGGAATATTTATAAAATAAATAAACAATACTTGCTGGTGTGAATGTATTTATTACATTCATGGAAGGAGGTAACGGTTATGAACAGTGTGATGAAAATTAAATGAGACTCAAAAATAACATTTTCTCTCGTTCCCTGCAACCGTTGTCAGTGATTTTACAGAATTCACTCTCACTAAAGTCTGCACGTGCTTTCATTTCTGAGCAACTCTGGTTTCATCTGCGTTACGCTGTTCAAATATTTACATACTTCATTCACTTAAAATTGTTCTACTGAAGGACTGAATGATTACTTTAAACAAAGTCTGCAAATGGAATAAAATTTCTCTAAATGTTACGAAACTAGTTTAACGCACTCGTAATAAGAATGTATTTATGAGAAAGTGAGAGGAATCGAAAATATCCCCCTCTGCTGTTAAAATATTGCAACTACAAATTTTTAAAATATTTGTCAAGGGCCTCGCTTTAATTCGGTACAAACTAACCTCGGCATAAATGGAGAAATTCGTTTGACCTTTGTTTAGATAAATTTGTTTATGGCAATATACAATGCTTTTTTTGTATCGATGACATTTTGAAAGTATCACATTTAGCAAAAAAAGATTGATATACTGATTTCTGTGTATTAGGTTTATTCAGAACAGTAGGCCTACTCTATTAGAAGGAAATTCCATAAACCAACCATAACGATTTCCCTAAATAAATCACAGTGTCATAATATAAATATCATTTCTATTGTTTCGTAAATTGATTACTGAAGCGGTTTTTTCAAGAGACAGTTTTCCTTGAATGCAGACACAATGATTTGTATTCCCTTATAATCCCAGCCATTCTTTGAACAGTAACAATAGCCGAAAATTGGCGGGAAGACGGAATTGTGCGAAGCGTAACCAAAGCGCTCGTTTCTCAGCGCAACGCTGATGAATTGTAAATACTCGTTGCAATTACCGCCTTAATTCTTGGAATAAATAAGTTAAACTTTAAATATTATCGTTCGCAAAATAGCCTTGACTGTAAGTAAACAAAACCAATATTTATATTATGGAATCTTACGATTAAGGGTTTCCTTATTTTAATAAATATATTTAACTTTGTAAAATGTAGACAGAATCACTAAACTTGAAGTTCAATTGATATTTTATTTTTTGTTAGTTTCCTTTAGTTGGTGTTTTAGTTTATTTTCACCTACTTAATGTTATTTTTTTGTTAATGTAATTTGAAAGCCCGTTCTATATTACTTGTAAGTGCGTCTTCCATTTTAAGTAGCTAAATTGTTCAGTGTCGAGGAAGTTTTAAAGACTCATTTCCAAAAAGAAAAAATACCCTTTATCTCTCAAAATATCTCCAATAATATAGTTTTATTTAATCGAAATGTGTTTTGTTTGTAAGTGGCATGTGTCAATCAAATCAATATTCAATTTTAAATATACCTTCCACTTCTTATGTACGCTATCTTAAAACTCCAAAACTCCTCCCTTAGCTCAATCGTAATGAGATTATTTGTAAAACATTTGCCATCCTTCGTGCCATAAATTCGTGTCAAAAGTAAGGGTATAGCTTATGATCCTTAAAACAAGGGGGAGGGTGACTGATTTTCATGTTATAGACAGTCCTTATTTGCAAGAACTCTTTGATTCCATCGCTGTCAAAGAAAGTTAGACTAATATTATAAAGAATTACATTATACTTAATGGGGTTCACGAATACTTCATCGGAGACCTAATAAAAGAGAGAGGAAATTAACAGCTATATAATGTCTATAGGCAAATTATAATTGAACCTCGTTTATAGCACTTGATTCACATAATGGAATAATTTAATTACGAAAGTAATTTCCTCTTGCATTTGTTCCTTTTGCAAATTTCATGTATCAGAATATTAAAAGGTTTAAAACTTGTATTTATAGCGTATTAATTGATAATACTCATATTATCTCCCAGTTATAATTTCTGACAAAGCCGGAATATGCATTATAACATGTTTTTTTACTACTTAATGGTCATGGATAAAAAAGAATTACGAAAAAGAAATATTTTTATAAATAAATACTAAATGTAGATTGACAAACATGGGAACAACAAAATCATCAAACATTTATCTGTAAGTCTGTAACACCTTTTTTAAGATTACCTGTTCCGTCTCAGTCCAATGTTTTGCCGTTAGTACGACCTTGGTTGCAACACATTTGTGTCATGATCACGTCGTCGGTAGAAAAGCTGTCATGATGACGGCTTGTCGAAAGTTTATAAAAAATTACATCAAACTTGTTCACGAACACATTTAAAGATCAACAAACTTGAATAACATTGCTATATTACTTAGATAGAAACATAAAAACAGGCGTGCAATGCCGATTTAATTTACTTTTTTCGCACGCGTGCACTCACGGTACCGGCAAGACGACACTGGCGACCGGAACTGGTAATTTAAAACCAAATATAATCCCACTAGCCCAGAGCAAAAATCCAAAAATTAATAAGATTATGTGTTTATTAATATATTTTATGGTAAGTCAATTATGTCCTAATAATCATATTTAATTTACACTATTACAAAACAAACTATGCATAAACCTGAAGGAATATTTGAATAGTTAATAATGAATAATTAAGATATTAAATTGAAATTTCTCATGTTGTCAGGTCTCAGAGCTCAGTCGGGGCTTCGTTCTAATATTGTTCGAAACACAAAGGAAGCTGAACAAAAAGGTGTGCATCGAGAGCACAGCGTGTTGTATGGCTGTATTATATACATTTCAAAATTAATCATGCAGCTGTGAACTCATATGTTTGAATTAATCATGCGTATGGATTTATTCTCAGCGGTGTATCTCAGCTTGATTTGATTTTGACCAAAAGTAAAGCGGATGTGTGCGAGTTTATTTAGAAACTCACTAATTGTTTCGTGTCATTCAAATTAGGCTTGTGTTTTTGTGATATAAATTGATTTCAGTGTAGATTGATTAAAAAAATCTATAACTTACAAAAAGCATAAATGAACAATTCAATAGAATTCAATTTTACAAGCTATGGGTACATATTCATCCTTTAAGTATTTAGTATATACTTCAAAATTATTCAAATTCCCTACAGACTTCACATTGTACATTGCCAAACTGCCTTGCAAAATTAGAAAGAATTCAAGGAAGAAAATTTTAAACTTAGTTAGCATTCGAACTACGTAATGGGATCTAATGATGGCAAATGTTCTAAAGTGGAAATATCGGTAAGAAGCATGAGTGAATGAAATTCCAAACCTTTCAATTAGCGAACATTACGTAGTAGACGCAGCATTATTCGGAATAAGGTAAGACAGTAAAAATGAGGTCTGAAGGAATATGGAAAGCAAAGACAGATTCATACATGTTTTTAATTGAAACACGATTTGGAGTCAACTCAAAAGGTATTAGAATATTTCTAACAAGATGCAAATTGATTATTAGATAGGTCACACTGTTGAAAACTATTTTAATTAAATATCATAAGCAGCTGTTTTTATGGATAACAATACAATATCTTTAATTTAATACAGTAAATTCTTTTGATTAGAGCAATATTAACTCTAACAATGACAATGAATTTTGAAACAGGTTAATAATAAGCGAACGTTCAATTTAATGGTAAACTGGATCAATTAGTTAAATTAACTGATAATTGGTGCACATATTGGTGAGAGTTGTGATCAAGCAGATGAGCAAAAATGTTAAACTTGATCGATTAATTAGTTGTGCTGTTAAATTAAATGATAATTAGTGCAATAATTGGTGAGAGCTGTGATCAAGCAGATGAACAACGTCACACCTATCACACCTAGTAATTTAAGATTTACATGAAACACTCCTCACATTAAAGTTTCACTTCGCTAGTAAAGTACCTATGATCCAAACTATAAATATTAATATATATATATTACGATTTTAGTAGTTAGCTCTTTAAATTGAAATATTTATGGTTAAAAGAACAACCCCAATCGTCAATACTAAGAAACTAATTTGAACATAGGCATGCCACTTCAAAATTCACGTATTTGTGTTACTTACGTGAATGATGGAGCCTAAAATACCAAATGTCTCTTTCACGCTGTGAACGTTCATTGGAATTACTTTCCTATCTCAGATGATATAAGAATATGTTAATATAAGAAAAACATAAATCCATAATATAACCTGATAATAAAAATATTTTGGGGTATAAATTATTGGGGAATCATCTGGATATTGGTTGTTCAACAACATCGAACTTTCTGGTTTGATAATATTCAAAAATATTATATTGTTAATATGAATGCCTTCTTTGTCTTAATGATCTTAGTTTTTGTTTCGCTTTTACTTTTCTTTTCAATCAGTTACTTAACTATTTTTCGCATATAAGAGAGTAAATATCACAAAAAAATACATTTAACATCAATAATACTTGAACAAAAAAGGCAAAACCCTAATCTTTAATTATTCACTTTATTGGTATAAGATATTTCGTTTAGGGCCAAATTAATGATATAATCCATCTGGATGCATATATGGAGAAAATCTAAAATAAACATGTTTAGAGAGTTTATAAACGAAAGAATGATATTGTCTGCCTTGGAAACCAAATGCCATGCAGTACTGATATCTGCTGAAAGGGTATTATGAAAGAGTATAAGGGGCTTCTTATTGTAAGCTTAGTTTATCTTTTGATAAATTTGTCATTGTGAAACTGTAAATTCAGCAGTAATCCTAATTGCTCAAACCTTTAGCCAAACATTTTGTTCGCCATGTTAGATTATTATAAATGGTGGCAATTTACATATCACACACAAATACGAATTGAATAGTTTTAAAGCATTTAAAAAATAAAGTTGTTGCTCTAAGATGTCACAGATTTTTCCTTAAATTAATGGTGGATTCAAACTTATTCAATGGGAAGCGAAAATATCTTCAACATTAGAGGCACAAGAGCGTTCTGTGTATTACCTGGGCTCAAGACTGTCTCCTATGTAAAATGTGCCCCACATCCTGTGACTGATGTTGGTGTCGAGTCATAACTCCTGCGCCTTGAAATATGAGCGATTTCTCAAGTTTTGCGCCTTCTTGTGCGCGATAATGAATAATTATGTGCTATGTTGTGACAGATATTTGGTGTGTCGAGGAAAAACGTTTTAGATTTTACAATATGATTGCTTGAATGAAAATAGCACAATTTTTCGGATATCCACGTTGAACCACTTTATCCTTGTATTGCCATTACTTTTAATTGAAAAACCTTCCAATGGAAACAATTTTAAACATTGGCATTAAAAAATGGTGGTTTTTCTATAAAGTTTTACTACAACATGTTTAGGTTAACAGGAAAACATTTTTTCCTTAACATTTTAAACTTTTTTTCAAGCCCTATTTCAGTCGACGTAAATTTATTATTTTACAAACATTAAATAAATATGCCGTTAACTTAATGTATTTATTGTTAAATCTCATTTTCAAGACGTCATTTACAATTATTTGTCTTAATATATACACAAAAATTATTAGAGCAACTCGTGTGCGGTCCAGTTGATCTTGTTCAAAGATCTTTCGACATAGAGGACCAGATTATAGCAATGAAAATGAAAGGCTTTTCAAAGACAAAGATGTACTCGAAAACACATACGATATTCTTCTTTTATACCAGGCTGGGTTGCAGCATGGAAGGGGCTACAATAATCGATTCCTCTCGTCAGCAACACTGAGAAGGCAGAAGACAAATATAAAGGTGATTCTTGGGTGATGGAGGATTCTTTTAATTTCGAATGTTAAGGTAACAGAATTAATAGTAAATATCGGCCATGCAGTCACTAATAAACTTATGTCGCTGCCATGGCTAGTTTATAACAGAAAAATGCCAGCCTTGAGGATGTGGTAGTCAAAAATGTTGAATTTATGCAATTCAACATTTTTGACTAACAATGGAGATTAAGTTGACTTTGACGTCAACTAAATCTCCAATTCAAAGTGGGTGCCTCGGGATCCCAAGTGGCTTTAGAAAATATATTCCATATTTGTAATAGTTAGATAAAGTATCAAGAGTAACGGAGACTCATAAAGAGGATGAAATCATTGTTGACACTATATTAAAAAAAAATCACTTTTGCTGTTACCTGATTAGTTAAGAGACTAGATAAAAAAACCCGTGTAATTTGAAGGTAAAAATCACGGTGCATGTGGTTGTCAGACAAGTGAAAAATAAAAAAAATGGTAATAAAAATTGGAAAATGCATTTTAAACTAAATAAACAATAAATCACTAGCTCGGTTTATAAATACCTTGTTTTATGAAAACACCCTAAAATTGCTTTTAGTTTTCCAAAAGAAAAAAGAAAGTATTATATCGCCCTGGTGGATACTACTAAAAAAAAAAAAAACTAAACAAGAAACAATGCCTTAAGTTGAATTATTACTCGGTATTCACAGTTATTGAGATCTCGAAAGTAGTAAACACAGTGGGAGGTTTTCAGATTTTTAAATAGGTGACTTATCTTAAGAGTGGATACACCAAAATAGTAAAGAAACTCAGCAAGGCTGTAAACGATAGAAAATACACGAACTGTTTTAAATTCACCTTTCAACAAAATTCGTTATTTTTTTTACTATACTGTGTGTAAAAGTTGGGGGGGTGGCGGGGGTGTTCACTCTTGTGTGTAGCAGTTTATAGCGAGGTAAGGCTTGAATTCAAGTCAAGTTTAGGATTATTAAAATTTATTCTAAAACATAAGGTTATACTTATTCCAAATAGAAATGAAACTCGTAGCAACATGATGGTCAAAGGGGACAAAACCAAAAATTCAATACTGTCAAGATCAGCTTTCGCGGAGTAATGTTAAGCGTAGGCCCACCACATCTATCATATAGCCTACACCCTATGCAATGCTAAATATTTTAATTAGTTTATTTAAGCTTCCTCGTAAAATACATGATAATATTAGTACGCTACAAGAAGAGAATAAAACATAACCCTTTACCCTAATCTAAGTACCGTTCTGGTATAAAACGTAGCAATAACATTCCACAACTCAATACCAACGATTAATTGATGTTCAAAACATTGTGTAAAACTCTAGGAATACTTTACCTTAAATAGTATGGCTCAAATAAGCCTATATTTAGTTGAATACTTTACAAATTATAATATGATAAATAACAGCACGTTAAACTTTGTACAGCTAAACTTAAAATAGCAACAGTCAAGAACCATGTGTCCTGTCAAAACTTAAACTGCAGGAAGTGTGCGTAGAGCTTCGATATAAACTGAAGTAATATTTTACAGGGTGAAATAAAAACCGTCCACGCTAAATATTTTGGCCTCTTCTAACAAACAAAATTACAGTCTCATATTTTTATTAAAATTTTTTTCGTATTTTTGTGAAACAGTATGTATGATTTTTGCTGTACATTTACTATTCAAAACCTTAAGTGTTTATGGTTGATATAAACTAAACTTATCTTTTTATATTTTACCAATATTTCATTCAGATTTGTGACTCTCTTGCTTTTTAAATTGACAGGACTGCATATAAGACCTTGGACTTAGAGAATACGCTGTGATTATTCACTTACCATTAAAAATAAAAACGAAACTGATATTTTATACTAGAGTGGATATAACTCAAATAGGTGGAAAGTAATTTTTGCGGGGAAGAGGGTTAAAAGCTATAATTTTTTAAAGCGCAATAAGTCTGGTAAAAAAGTCCGATCCAAGCGAGATGTGGTATGGGCATTTTAATTAATATTATTTAGAACTATATTAGAAATCAATTACATTGGTTCATCCAAATGGTTTCAAAGGGGGTATTTTGAATCATAAAAAAATTTTGATGAGCAAAAAATGAAATGATAAAATGTCTGTTTAGACTTTCAGTTGAGGTTCCTAATTTAAGATAAGTGATCTTACTTTGCTGCCAACGATATATTTGTACACTGAAACTGGAAATTTAAGAATAAAATAAAAATCGCCCAGACTTGAGTTACTTAATGTAATAATCTAATTTATAGGTTAATAGAAATGCAATTTTTATGCTCTCACTTTTTCACATTATTTTAGTCAGCCGATACTGTGCGCACCCATATTTTTGCGCACCCATATTGATTACAAGCGCATTTAAAACGAAATAATTACATTTTGAATTATTTGAAAGCCCTTAAAACTGTAATTTGATGAGGAAAGCCGAATCAAAAAATAATTGATTACAGAAAAGTCAAAAATAAGATTATATATATATATCAGGGTGTTTTTAACGCTCTTCATTTTATCAGTGTAGGATTATTCCCATACAAGATCCCGGATTTGACTCCACTATATTATTTTCTTTGGGGATGCAAAAAAGTTAATGCCTGCGAAAATAATTCACAAGATATTCAGCACCTCAAAACAAACATAACAAATTTAATGCAATAAATTCAAAGAAGTACTTTGCAAAACATGTTCAGGAATTTGAACGAGAGAGCACAACTTTGTATAAATTTCAATGGAGGAGTGTTTGAACTCATAATGTGAGCTAAATGTGACAAACCTAAAAAAAATAGGTTGTATAAAATGTAAAGATCGAAAAAACAATACTCATCTCATCTTTATATGTGCACTATTCAATCTTAAAAATGGGTCGCGTTTAAAAAATAAACACCCTGCATAGATCGGCATTGGCTATGAAAATATATCTTGTCTGTCGGCCTGAGTTAGCGCTGTGTGCCAGTGCCTCGTAACAGATCACGCATTCAAAGTTTTGACAAGATACATTGTTCTGCCGCTAAACTCTACGACTAAACTTGGTTGCGTTAACTTCAGGTTTGCCAAGATGACTTTTCTAAACTTAAATAGTTATAAAGTTAAAAATCATTTTCTTGACGTAATATCAAGTATTGCAATTCAAATCACTGATACTTTTCATATGTCTCCGTTGAACACTTGTGCAAGAGTTAGACATTTTTTTAATAAGTTTGAAAAGAGTGTTTTTTATCAATTACAGCAAAAATTTACCAGATGAATACAGATTTGTGCAAATTAAAAGAACAGTTTTGAATGGATACTCAAACGCACGTATTTGGGAGCTATACATGAGAGTATTTCATAAGATATTTAAACGGTATTACATTTTTTATTTGTTTTAGAAAAAAACTAATGATAAAACTTATGTTTTGATTTATTTTCTTATAAGATAACTTATAAATATGCATTTTTCATCGTTTATTATGGCTTACGATTGAAAAAACTGAAATGTTCAAGAGAAACCAAACTATATTATCCACAGGTATTTTAGATTATTGTATTATAAAATCTGTTATTGTAATTCGGTAACAATACATGTTTAATTTGATGAAGTACTTAAGGCATACAATAATATTTTTCCTGGTAGTCAGTAACTTAATTTAAATTCTAATCATGATATTGTTTGAGGATTACCCATTAAGATGGTTATCTAAATAGAAGTTACAAGAGATGAATGTTAATTAGTATTTTAATTATTGCCTGAAGTTGTTCGTCAACACCAATTAGTTTTGGCTTGTATTGAAAACGCTTTAGCGTGTTCTGAATTTTACTAGTAAATTTATTGAATTTCATGCGTTTTTGCAGTGATTTAGCTACAAAATATGCCTATGTTTTGCTGTTTCTTTTTACGTCTTTGTTAATCACAGCTTTCTCTATATATTCTTTGGCAGTGTTACTATCAATTGCATTTGAATAAATCAATAAAACTTGGTTGAAGGGAAAGTTTTAAATAATTTCGTGTAGATGCCAAAACTTGAATCTTAAATTCTTGATCAAGGTGCTAGGCACAGATATGGAAACACAATTGATATTTGGTTGGTTCTGACAAACTATGCTACTACAAAGAATTAGTTAAGCATAGACGGCTTTGCTTTCATAAAAGTTTCATAGTATAGTCATTATTAGCGAAATCACTGGTTACCGAATCAAAACAACGTGTCGGGTTATCACAACAAGGCGTATTTAAGGATGATGAAAAACTGCGGGATGAACGACTTGACATGTCTGATATCGTAATTGAAAAGTTGTTTCTTTTTGTAAAGATTACAAGCTGTAAAACTGTGAAAATAATTTTAACTTCTGAAAGATATTCCAAGAATTTCGCTGAGGATTGGCAATCTTCGTGTCGGCCGAAGAGATTCCTTTTGATTAATTAGTTTGTATTCCTGGATTATATTAATTTTAAGCTCTCCGTTATAAATGCATAAAAAATCAAATGCATGGAGGGAATAAAATGTATCCACAGCAGCATTGTTGGGTTCAAAAGGTGAGAAGCTAGATTAATTACGATTCAATCAAGAAAAAACAAACACCTAGATAAACCACCTAGGTGGGCTGAAACAATAAAATAATTTTTATGAAGTCAATAGTCAATACACAACTATTGACTATCAATACTATCAACTATCAATATATCGATACATACATTTTAATGATCACACAATCTCCATGTTAAACCCCTCAATCGCCTCTTCACTACTAAGAAGTAAACCGTGTTGATGATAATCCTTTGATGATGAGACGCCGGCGAGGTGAGAGCGTTCTCGATTTCGATTCGGCCTTATTAATTGCCTCTCTACAATAATTGGCGTTAGATGATTAGAGTGTTGGTTAAATGCAAGGGTGGTTTGCGAGCTCAACAATATTGGGCAGCTATATTTACCCTCTGTAGAACCGTTTAGCTGGCAATTATGTTTTTGGACTTCATTAAAATAGCACACAAAGCGGGTTTTTGGTTTAACGTTCACCATAGTTGCTTTATTATAATGAGAAGTATTTTATCTAGAACGAGGAACGGGATTACTCTTGTTGAAGTATTATTGTTTACAGATATGTAAAAAAAATTAGATTACATTTTGTATGTTGATATTTATTTATAAAGATACAGAAAATTTTACTGAAACCCTAATAGCTAAACTGAAAGCTATTAGGGTAAGCAATCTTAAATGGGCTCTGAAAATAATTGTTATTAAAGTTCACAGAAAACTTTAAAAACTATTTAATGTTTCATATATCCAGCTCTGCCACACAGTTAACTAATATAAGAATAAAATTGAGTGATTTTTCACGTCAAATTATTGTAGGTTTAATGCATTATGTAAAAGTAATTTCGGTACAGCTTTAAATGAGCACTTTATTAGTTCTTTTAAAGTATTTAAATATTGTGTTAGTCGTTATTTTTATCGTTTTATATTCAAATCTATTGTAGAACATTAACAAACAGCAATAATAATTATGATCAATATGTAATTTTGTATTCGTGTATTCTTTAATATATAGCTTAATAAAAAACCTTAAATTAAACTAACTATAGTAATGAATAAAGAAAATATACTGTAATAAAAACCTTAAACATTTCTTAGAATTATAATACATATTTTTTTAAACGCAACCTACTTTAAGATTGAATAACGTACATATAAATATGAAATGAGTATTATTTTCTTAATCTTTACATTTGATGCAACATATTATTTAAGTTTGATCACATTTAGTTTAAAGTATTTGTTCAAACAATCTGTTATTGGAATTTGTACAAAGTTTTGCTCTCTCCATCGAATTCCTGAATACGAGTTGCAAGGTACGTCTTTGAAATCTTGCATTAAATTTGTTATGGTTTTTTGAGGTGCTGAATACCTTGTTAAATGTTTTCGTAGGCCTTACTTTTTATGTATCTCCAAAGAAAATTATGCTGTATAGTGGGGTAAAATCTGGGGATTTTGGGTGGAATAACCCTTCACTGATAAAATAAAGTTTTGGGTTGCGTTAAAAAAACACCCTCTACTTGTTTTACAATAATACATCGTAAAAATCTTTAATTACGAGTATTTTATTGTAGGAAACAATTAATTATAATTGAAAACGGAATTTCGTCATGAAATCACATTAACATTAGAGCAAAAATGAATATAGCTGATTAATTTAATTATTGGATGATTATTAGCTTATAGCTAATTTAGTGAACCCTCGAAGTTCACACCTGTAAGTTTATTACTGACGATAATGAAATGTGCTGCGTTCACAACCAACACAATTGAAGGGCTGAGTTTGTGGGTTACTAGTTACTAGTCAGTTTAGTAATTAGAGAATGGCACTGCCACGCCTGTAACTTTAAATATGCAAGCATTTACTAATGCTATGACTATAAAACTATGTTGAATGTGTAATTTGTGGCCTAAATCTACTTTACATATTTTTTAATAGTAAGGTTTATTTTTATTTTTAATGAAGTAAAAGTAGGTGTTAAAACGGTTCATCATTATTTTTTGCTAATTTTTAATAAACATGTGTTTAATTTACGATCATATCTTGCAGTTTACTGGCAAAGGAAAGTATATTACCTCATTGTAACATCAAGAGAATATCAAATCGTAAAAAACATGGTAAAAAATTTTAAAACATTACAATATATATTCAAACCTATAACAGATTCTAGGTCTTATCATAATTTATCAACACAAATTTTTGTCCCAAAAGTGTTATTCAAAAACTCGAACGTGTTTTTGTGAATTACATTTCACCATTGAATTTGGTACGTACAGAGGCAAGCTGCCGATTAAGTAAACCAACTTTTTCATCAAATTAATTTTAATTTATTATTAATAATTTTATTTGTTAGAAATTTATTCTTATAATAACTTTGGAATAGGTTGGTGTGATCTAAACCCAGTGCAGAATGATATACTCGTTGCACACCTTTTTTAACCCACAGACTTTATAACTTTGTTTTTATTTGCAGATTTGAACGCAGAAGACAAGGGGTTAGCATGAAACAACAGATATTGCCATTGAATAAGACGTGCTTTGCTCTAAATAACATCCCGAGAAATCAACCCCGTTTTCTTAAAAACCTTGAAGAACCCTGAAGTATGCATATGAATGCAATTTTCAATCTGACGTAAAATAATGCTTTACAAATTCTAGGCTGTTTTATTTTTAGTCTACTCTAATATGTATTTTAATCATAATCCTTTTGCCCAACCGCAATTCATTAAAAGTCAACTAAGAAATTTAAAATTAGAGTGTACAAAATGATAACTACAATTCTGTGATTTAATCCGACCAAACATAGTTTAGCAGTGTCTACGCACGTTCCTCGTGTATTACCAGTACGCGCCAAATAATAATTTATTTAGATGAATAAGCTAGGTATATATTTTCCCATAAAAATAGTAAAAAATATTAAGTAAAAATGTTAATAGTCGAAATAGTGTTTTATTGCTAAAAAAGGTTCAGCTATACTTCGTAAAGTTCGCATGTTGTAATTAAGTGGAAAAAACCATAGAATAAAAATATAGAATGAAATTAATTTTACAGCTAATTTAAACACAAATTTAAAATCCACTTGAATGTAAACGAGCAGTGCAACCGTGGGATATTTTGTGATGCAAAATGTAAACAAGCCCAGTTGTTTGAACGAGTCCCCGCTTGGAAGAAAAACAATTGCTTATTGTTAACTTTTCTGCGAAGAGACTTGAAATAACTGAAATTGACATGAAAAAAACTTGTGGGCTTTGTTTGGTTGATACAATTAACTAAATTTGGTCATTATAAAATTACTAATTATATTTATTAAGCAATTATATTTCAAGTTATGCTTTTTATGTATTTTAAGGCAAATGGATCCATAATTAAAATCTACAATTCGCCATTCACACTAATTCCTTAAAGGACAGGTATCAACGCTTAGTGTACGGTGCGAGAACGACCTTTTGCATTGTGTAAGTTTTTAACCTAATTGATAAAACAAAAAAATGCAAACGAGGTCTCTAATTTATGGAGATAGTTTTGCGATACAGTATTACGATATCAAATATTCTCTTGACAAATGGATTAACCTTCTGTTAATTTTGATCCTGTAACCTATATGAGTTTACGTATATTTTCACATTTATGTTTGACTCACAGGTCCTCTTGTTAAGTTACATTTATTTTGGTGTATGTATGATCATTACATTTCTGTTCTCTTCGCAGATCTCTAAACGTGTGTAAAATAACTTTCTTTTTGACCAAAGGTTTATGGTTCAACTTTTGAGGCATATACAATTTCACACAGTCCCCCGAGAATTGTTTTAAACATCCATCAGTCAGAATTCATAAAAAACAAATGGTTATGTATACGGGGTGATTTACGAGGATATACAGACTTTTGGAGCTGAAAACAGCCAATTCCGTAAAGTATACAATTTTTGTATTTACTGTAGCAACTTGAAAAAATTCAATTTTTTGTTCGTTGCTGTGTTATGGACCTAATGTAACTGCATGTTTCAGTTAAGGAAATCAAAATTTGCATTTTGATTGCATTATTCTCCTTGACTGATTGTTATAAAATTTATAGTTTTCTAGTTGCTACACTTTGAAAAATAAAAATTGCTATGATGCTAGTTCCTGTCAATCCAGTAACCTAGAAATCCATATTAATTAAGTAAATCACAGATTTTAAAGCTTAAATTTGATACCTTTACTGCTTTTCATGCTATGTTGGAATATTTCAAAAGATACATACCGGAATGTAGCTAACCGTTCAATTAAAGTCTTGGTATAATAATATAAACTTTAATTAACATTTTTGTTGAAGGAATCGACTGTATGAAATCAGTTTTAATGTATAACATATTTTTTTAAATGTTATACTAATAAAAAACGTTATCGACAAGCCGCTGGAATTTATAAGCATTCATTAGCACTCGAATATAGAGAAGTCACGTCCTCAATGTGATATCACGCAGCATGCGTGACGATCCTTGCAATTGCCACCTGCAAGCTCTCAGGTTGTGTTCTATTAAAACATACAAATAAAGGCACCTTCATATAAAAAACATTTGACTCTATTATCTGAGATAGTAAAATCTGTAAGATTCTTGATTTAAAAATTAAACTTAAGGTTTATCGGGATGACATATCAATTGTTGAATACAATGGTGTAAAACTAATCATATGTATGATCTATTTATGTTTCGTAGTGAATTAATTCAAAATAATTTTGTAGGTTAGTAATGGAAACTCAATTTATAGCTAATTATTAGCTAAGAAATCAAATATACCCAGTTCACCGGCATATACTTTGTTTTAATGCGATCAGCCGATGACGGCAACGATGTAAAGGGAATTTTTATGTCTACTTTAGGCAATGAATACCAAAAATACTTGGAATGCCAAAGATTTATTTTCAAATAACTTATTAAATAAAAGCCAACTCCCTAGCAAGGAAAATGTTTTCGAGTTAGATGTTGTTCAAGTCAAAACCATCTCTCAAGGAAACTTCCGATTGAATTTATTCCTCAAACCTCATATAAAGCAATAATTATTGGGCAAGGTCATATAAATTTAGTTAATACCTTAAGTGTAATCCAGCCGGCTTAGAAATACATGAAATATGATTAAAATATTCGTTAATCCTTCCTTAATAAATAAATACCCGAGGAATCAAACCGGCAAAATGTTTTAATGATGGTAAGAAGCAATGGCAACGACCGACAGGTGCCAAGAGCCTCATTACACGTCTCACTCATCATTCTTCTTAGGTTTTGTCTCTTGTGGCATATAATGAGAGGGGACAACTAAATTAATGATATGTTACATTAACTAATAAATGGATTAAAATAGAATATTCTTATTAAATTAAACTTAGAGCCTTTAAATACAGTTGAATGTGTTGCCATAATTTCAATGTGAAGAGAAAGAAAAAGTGTAATATTAAACATTATTTTTTACTTCGAACCTTTAAAAATATGAAAAAAATAAAAGTATGCAAGGTAAATATCAAAATTTTCTTTTATTCATTTGTGTAGAATATATCGAAAGTTGGGAAAGTAGTCTCTGCATAAGGCATTATTAAATAGTTGTTTAAAGGTTTATCGTTACAATTTTTCATTTAAAAAGGTGAAATAAAACCATATAAAGCCCAGATTAGAGGTATACACACTATTCCGGTCAATAAATTTCACCTAATTAATACCCAACTAAATATATAGTTCAAAATACTTTCCATGAAATTCATTTCCTTATAGACAATGGTAAGGAAGATTTGTTTTCTTTCGCTCTAGACCTAGCATTAGTTTCTTCTGATTTAGTTAGGTAAACTAATGTATCAGCAGATGTGAGCTTACATAGGTTGTAAGCACATATCACATCAGACGGCTCATCAATAGCAAGCTCTAGACTGATGGTGGGCCAGACGTAACGTGTGGTCAACTGGTCACCCCTCCGCCTGAGACATGTTGCACGTCGTCTAATACATCTATTCTATACTTATTCAATAATATATGAGGGGTTTGTAATCAAGATTCTACCTACCAGAGCCAATTTGAATTATTTAGGTGTGAATTTTTGCAGGAAAATAAATTATGAAGGTCAGACAAAAGGGAAGAACATTGTAGACGCCCTTAAAAGTGTCGTGTTTGCTCTTGGAATTTGACATCGTATTAGAAAATTTCAATAAACATAGATTATAATAAATATTATTTTATCAGTAGACTAAACAATTCAAATCTGGTGAGCAGCGCGTGTCAACTAGTAATTACAAAAATATAGGATAATTAGTTTGAGCAACCCAAATTCCTAAGTGATTTGAATGTTTTCGAATGATTCGAGTTGTTTTCAACTGGAGATGTACTGTATTGTAATACAACTTGAAATTTTATCTCTTTTCATGAAATGGGAGGTTAAACTGACTTCATGATGAAAATATGAGACTCAATGATCCAACTTAATATTTTGCGACAGGGTTTGTATTTGAAATTGAGTTTGAGTTTTTGTACATTTTAAAATCTATTACAAGTAGTTACCTACTAATAAATATGACGATGTAAACAGATCAGTGTCCCATAATTTAAAGTTTTGGGTCTAAGATATTGCATTTTGTAAAAGTTTTACAAAATGCAATATTTTGTAAAACTTTGTTGATTTGTTGATTAATTTTGTTGATTAAAGTGATCAACGAGGGTAAAAGGTTTTTACCTTCGTTATTACTTTCAAAATATCAAGATAATGTGCTGTTAGAATGCATTTTGAGAGCCAGTATTTGAGATGATGATCACGAAACAGCAGGTAGTGATCGGCAAAACCACTCGTCGTCCTCTATAAATTATTCACAACCACTCAACGCTGTTTAAATCAATCGCGGCAGTGCAAGTGATGTCTGATTGCTAGTTATCGAAACCTACTGACTTAAAAGCTTTCAAACCTTTAGCATTAGCATTGGACACAAATTACCAACTCGATTGTGGTTACGGCCATGATATGATTTCATTTTAGAAGTTAGTAAACCATAGCTAAACTATATAGGTATAGGCCTAAAACTCGGTATCCTATTTTTTGTATTTTAATCTATAAAGGAAAATATTTTAGTACATTTGTGTGTTTTCAGGTAAAAGTTTTTCAACCAAATAACCTGAGAACGCTAAAACAATTATACACACCGTAAGGGTATAATTTATACAATAATTTCAATTTCATAAGAGGATCTCATAGTATAAATTTTCCCAATGCTCTAGGGTTCGATTAATTTTCTCAGTATCGTTTATTCAAAAGCATTCCTTAAAACGGCTCCCTATGTAATAGATGAAGAATACAATATAATACGATCTCATATATTAAGAACTCCTTTAAAGATTTTGAAATTAGGAACAAGTTTAAGGATCAGAACCTCAAATTATTATGTTTTTCAGTATTTGCATCAAAATCATACTATGTAATTTATCAAAAAGGCAAAAGTGGAAACAAAATATTAACTTAACTTCACAAGAAACTATGTTAAAACGTATCTTTGAAAGTACAGTTCGTTAAGAATTAAATGGTACATGGTAATGAGAACATGCATAACATTTAAAGCACCCAAGCCATTCGATTATTCCAGTCTCCCTGAATGCTTTGAACCATTGACTTTTTTTTTTACTAAAGAATCATTCCTTCAGGTTAGAACTTGGCATTATTGGAGAATACTTAAATAAAAATAACAAATTTAGGACTTTAAGGCATAGAGTGTCTTCATATAAAATGTTATTTTAATGTTCTTGGATGAAAAATCACCAAAAATAGTTCATTCATATTATAGATTTATCATTTACTAGACTAATTACAAAAAATACGAAATTTCCGTTACCTTAGCCGGGTCGGATAGCCTTCTTTTTACAACCTGTTTCTGTTTAAGGTGACCTAAATTGCCATTATCAGACTCCATGTAAACGTCTTCTTCTAATTTTCACCTCCTAACAAAAAGTGCATAGCTAAAATGAAATAAAATCGCATGCTGCATATGAAACTAACAAATCTGCTTCAAATGAGTGCTGCTTTAAAGCAGCCCGGAAATTTAAATACCGGTATTATATATTTTAACAAAAAAATTGATTTATATATATTTAAAATATCATAACTATGAAAGCTGTAAGATGCTTTGTTCATTTTGTGATGCCCTATTACATGTAATACGCCGATCCACATTACCTGATTGGTATCTAGATAGCTACACACTTTATTATCACGAAGGCACATTATTATTGTTGACAATTGCTCAAAAATATGCTTCACAGGCTTCTAAAGTTTCAATTAAATTACGAACAAAATTAACCTTGCAGAAGAATGTAAATATCCCCAGTTTAAATGTAAACAGATGTTACTGTTATTACTGTACGCATTGCGAAACAATGACAGCCATTACCACAGACTAATTAATGCAAGTGGTCCAGATACTAATTTTAAGTATTTTTTTACCTTTAATTGTGCGTATACTAATGCGTGTAGTCCGTAACTAATTTCTGATTGAGTAAAAGGTTTAGAATATAGAAAAATTTGAATTTCAGCCACACTACTATGGTAAACCATAGGCAATTTAATCTCTTGTAACTTCAGAGAAAATATATCTCTGTGTAAAAGTGTACAGGCGAATTTTGCCGGTGACCGGTGAGTTAGTCAAACTTGCTCGGTGTTTTCTGGTTTCACCGGGCAAAGTTCGTGTCACGTGGTTGACAGTTTTGTATCCACCGAACTATGTACGCTGGCAGTTGTCAAACTTTATAATTTTTGTGGCTTTGAAAAGTAGAACGTTTTGAGAGGTATGAAAATAGAACATAGTTTAGAGGTTTATATAAATTAACTGTAATATCTGAAGAGATTTTCAAAACTTTTTACGGGAATCATGTATATTTTAAAATATAAGGTGACTGTAAAAACAAAACAAAGTTAATAAAATAAAACTATGATTTATTTTAATTTAGTTTAGTATAATCAAGCTAACATCTAAAATCACACACCCAATTAATTAATTGATCCAACAAAGTTAATAAAGAATGTTTTTTTTCAAATGCATAGTATAAAACTATACAATCCTTTTAATAACTAATTGTGTCGAAATAATTGAAAGCTAATGTAAATTGTATTATTCAACTCAATTTAATGCGTTTTAGACGTGTTTGATTGCAAAGAATTTAAAAAAGATATGAAGGTGGAGGAACGAAATAGTTAAAGATGTAATTTTTGTCTAGATTAAGTAAGTACGGATAAATATTAGTAAAAATATTTTGATTTTGATTTTTGCGGACTTTTGCTATTAATGATTAGTAAAAAACAAGTTTCACGACGTTTCGGGATCTGGAATCTGATCCCGTCTTCAGGTGGAAAAAGAACCTAATACATAACAAGATTAGTAACACACACCCAAAGAAAAAGAACTGGACAAAGAAACATTGCTAAACAAAGAACTGTAAAAGCAGTCACAAATACACATTGTTGGAGAGAAAACAAGAACACAATATAACATTGAAATCACAAGTGTCACAAGTATCAAGAATCACCAAACAGGTGAGAGCACGTCCTAAGCACGTCTAAGATTAGTGGGAGGAAACAATGGCGGAGGAAGATGGTGGGTGGGAAAGGAAATGGCAGCAACCACAGCCAACCAAAACGCAGTACGCTTCAGGTGACGACAATCTGAAACAAAGACATGCGATATACAAATTCCGTGCAACTGTGTTTTATAGTTAATTTTTTTAGGATGGCAAATGTCCGCAAAAATCAAAATCAAAATATAAAATCTCCATCACCAACAACGAATTTCAAACAAAGAAATATTAAAAAATTTTGAAGGAGATAAACTCGGTTTAAGTTCAGTAAAATACAAACAGTAAGCCAAATGGCACTGCTACATCGGTGTAGAAAGGAATTAACTTAAGCTTTGTAAAGCAACATTTTGGAGTTAACAAATTTCAATTAAATATTTCCAAGCCTTTAATATTTTTTTTGAGATAGAGTACAAGAAAACCCTTATATAAAGCATTTTAAGATTATTAAAGGCACATTTAAACACATTGATGTTCCTATACTTTTTCAATAACGATAAATTACGTTACACTATATTGCATGTCAACATTATATAAGCTTACAACACGAATCAAGATATGCTATAACATTTCAATAATTTAATTCAGAATTTTAACGCGGTAAGATTTCAAAACTCGAATTGGTTTTAATGAAGCGGTGTGGAACTTGAACATTAATCATCACTCTGTATTCACGACTGCGTGCCATCAAAGTTAATTAATGTCATTCACGACAAACTGTGTAGGAAAAGTGCCTCTCAATTTTCAGAGGGACAGAACGCCTGTCAAAAGTTTAGGTTTATCAAGCTAGCTATTTTTTTTTCTTTTCAGTTAAAGACTAATTTGCATACAAATTTAGTTTAGTGTAAATATTTAAAAATAAAATAACATATGAGAAATCTGTTTTTGTTACATTAAAATCTTTATACCGTTTGCCTCATAAGACTCGAAATATTACAGCGTAATCACGTTTAACTGGACAGTATAGGTTAAATACACTTTGCACTCTATTTTATTCCATAACACTTATTAATGCTATTTAGGTAAATATTCTGGGAGGTAAGATTAACTCATCCAAAGCGTGATTTGGGAGTTTACTGAGAATTGCGAATTTTCATAAACAGACAATTCATTGTAAACGTCGTTTAATGGCGGAGGGTAATGCGACAAACTCAAAGTCTTGTTCCTGTTTGAAAACAGATGCTAGTAAATTTAAAATTACTTTGATGTGTATATTATGAAGTATGAGACAGGCTAATTCGGTGTGAATAGCTATTAACATTGAAAAAAAGATATTGAACACAGTTCCCACACAATTTCTGTCAAACTGTTTTGTAATTAGTTTTGTTAAATTTCTTATCAAACTTCAATAAATAAAATCAAAATTTGGTATTGGAGTTGCTTCACTTTAATGAGTGAACCTCTTTGGAGTAACTATTAAAACTCGTCATTATTAAATTGCAGGTTGGTATTCAAATGGATTTTCTTGTAAAATGATTACTGAGTTTTTAAAATCCGGGGAATGCATTAATGTCATTTACTGTTTTTCGTCTAAAACAGGTTTGGCACGAAAGCCCACACTAAGAAAGATGAAAGATTCAAATAATAATGTTTTTAGATTGAGAATTTAGGATTTGGCAGTGCCTAATATCACCTTTACCACATGTCTCATTAAAATCAAACTCTAAACCTATTTATTAAAACTAGCAACAAATTTACGATTTGACTTTGTATATATTTTTGGTTTGATCCAATTAGATGTTTACAAGACATTAATTATCCTTCACAGTTAAAAACTTCTATAAAACTTGGGACAAATTCTGTCAGTAAAGTTTCCAAGTTTTCTTTTTGAAGCTCATACTCAGTTTCGGGGCAGAGTAAATGCAGCGTCGTTAACGATGATGCTGAAAGAGTGGGGCGTTAAGGGTTAAGTTTGTTCAGTTACTTTATGTCGTTTGTTCCCGCTCGTCCGCGCCCCCTCCCCTTTCCCCCACCCGTTTATGAACGTGGCTGAAATGAGAATATTAGTTTGCATCGTAAAATGCTTTTATTTCTCGTCGGCGTGATTAAATAATAACCAAATATTTGACAGATATTTCATTTTTGGTACAATGCTGAAGTAAATTTTGGGAAAACTGCATTAATTTTTTTAATTTAATTTATTTATTTGTTTGATATTATCCACGACGTCTACAATCGTGTAGACAGCAGATTACATGACCTTACGACGTAACACACATATTTACAAGTATTTATTATGGAAGCGATATTTGTTTAAATATCATTAAAATTTGTGCTTATCTTGTAAATGGTTGGACCAAAATAGACATATTTTATAATTTTCTTACTGGAAATTTAATTTTCTTTAATTGTCCAGTTTTACAGGGAATACTAAAAGTTGATAGTTTTCAAGATATTTAGGAAAAACATGAAATAATACCTTCAAACCCCCCTCGCTCCCCTCACTCAAGGGCTACGGGCCGGGACTTTTGATAGTTTCACCTCCTTTTGAGCATTCATTGCATGTTTGTTGTACAAATAATTTGAAGCAAAAATCAAACTGTAAAAAATACTATTTTAAAGTAAATTGAGAAATTTAATTATCGTTGTAAAATTCATAAAGTGTATTAAGTAAGATATAATAGAAAACGTTACGAACAAAGTTTTAACATGTTAATCTAATTGTGTGCTACATAACGTGTTTTCTCTGTATATGTGGTGCAAGTTCTGAAGATACAGAGTTTACTTATAATAACGAGGAGGAGAGTACTTCAAATGGCTTCTTGAATAAAACAAAAGACGTTCACGATCAACTCAGGTAATAGAATAAAGGCTGTGATATTTAAAATATAATATGATTGATATGACAGCTTAATAGTTTATCGACTTATGTATAATTTACGACTATTATATGCATTTACATCAATAGAGGTTTGTCTATTTACAGTTCTAAGGTCTTGGGCCCAAGGCTGTTACCTTTCTACATAACTTTCATAGAACCTTTGGTTTTAGATGGATATGGTAAGTAAGTTTTTATAGTCCGTATTATGGTATACAAGTTTATCATGGTATATAAATAAATACCATGGTATACAACATGGTATTTATTTATAATACAACAATAAAATGACTGAGGACGACAAAACACAATGAGTGCAATATGACGCGTTTTTACTTTTCAAAACAGTTTGTCTTCAAATAGAACCTGATGCCAACATTTTTCGTCATAATATGGCATTCATCAACATTGGGATTTTCTGAGTTAACTCTTGACGAAGACTTTTGCTTTTTTCTCAGGCCACCACAGGAAACGTTATTTCCCTGTGGCCGGACGACTATTTTTTCTACTTGATAAGTTAAAATAATTAATCAGGCCCTGAAAAGGGCAATGGTTAGGAGCTTGTGTGGGTTAGTGTAGCACCTATGTGTAAAGAATCTGACGAAATTTAACCATCACATTAAATTGAATTCTTACCAAATATCAACAGTCATTGCAATGTGGACTCACAAAATGCAAAGTGAACATCCTGAATAGTATATTCATTAGCTATTTATGGGTACATGTTTTAAGTATCGGTCCAAAACTATTACTGTAATCTCCAAACCCGCTGAATGCAGCTCTTTCACACAACTTTGGACAGAATATGCATAGTATATATAAGATATACACATTTAAATGTCTTTATAAATTACCACTTCAAAGTTTTACTAAATGAATGTTGCTCCCTGCCACCTACCTTGCACTGGCCGGCTATGCAGACCCAGCGGTCGGTGTCGTGGCCGATGATGTAGCCCCTGCACGGCGTGCCATCCTCCACTGTGGCGTTCAGAGTGGCGTAGAATCGGAATCCTTTCGCTCGACAGTTCAGCGCGCACTGGTTCGGGGCTGAAAAAAATTCGAAATATATATATATATATATATATATTTATATATATATATATATATACACTAGCAGTGGCTTCACTTAAGATAGCTTGAAACAGCTGATCTTGCCACTGATCTTAGAACTGTCAAATTAGTGCCCACAGCTGCTTACATTTCTGTGTTTGAATGTATACATCCCTATAAAATCCGACAAAAATTATCACTCCTTCACCAAAGCAGCTACAATGTTTAATATTCTTATAATATGAGTAATGTTATCGTGCTTGCTTGCTTGTATGCTTACACATTTATCTCAAAAACGTCTTTTACGCAGATTACTTGGCCAGAGAAAATCTAATAACGTAATAAATCGAATTTTAAAGTTGTAAAATTGTAACATTGGCCTTATGGGTTGCCGTGATAGCAACGAAAATAAACAAGGAAAGTGTAAACAAATGAAGTAATCACAACAGCTGTTTGGAATCTACAGCTATCAAGGGAAAATACAGCAGGTGGGATGAAGAGTCCATGGAGCAATAAAAAAGGTTTATATTGATAAATTTTATGACATTGAAATATTTTATAGTAACTGAATGAACTGGTAAACATGAAATAACACCGAGCAAGGCTCGGTCCACCAGGTACTATTGATAAAAAATGCACTCAATCACAAATTAACTTTCAGTAATTCAGTTCCTCACATTCATGAAAATAGAAAAAAAACTTTT
Organism: Flexamia atlantica; assembly: GCA_035578135.1. Classification (NCBI taxonomy): domain Eukaryota; kingdom Metazoa; phylum Arthropoda; class Insecta; order Hemiptera; family Cicadellidae; genus Flexamia; species Flexamia atlantica. Next base: position 16,093,805 of record JAQJVK010000015.1, on the reverse strand, counting down.
GTTACAGTCAGTTTTAAACTCTTTACAGTTGTATAATCGGTGATGATTTCACCTAAAGAATATACCTCTTCGTTGGGCTCAGCAGTTGAAGGATTCTTAAACACAATTAAGACTCTGCAGAGCAAACAAAGGTTGCCACAAGATGCTTACCAAGGTAAAACCCTCCAAGCCGATTAGCCGCTCATGCGGACCCAGTGTTTGAGAAAGAGGCCTCTCCAAAAATAAGCTGCTTTGTACATATGAAATTGAATTCCAAGAAGCGTATGGTTTTCTTATTTTGCACCATTCCACTGTAGGCTTACTGATTATGTGCTTCACTCACGCTTGTTGAGACGGATGTTTTTTTGATTCTGTATGTTAATTTTTTCAAATTGTTTATAAATCAAGGTTGAATCTAATACTAAACTTTAGGGTAACGTTTTCTCCTTCTTAATTACTAACGGTGTTTCCTCTTTATAACGGCAATGACGGCTTGGTAACGCTTGTAGAAAGTAGAAGGAGACTTGTAGCTTGAACCAGGGGTTCTCAACCTGGGGGTCGCGATCCCCACGGGGGTCGTGGGCAGAGTCCCGGGGGGTCACGGAAGCTCCGAAAATGAAAATTTATTTTGCTCGAAATGTAGGCCCGACAGACCAAAATAGATATAAATATCTCATTTTTATACTTTAAGATGGGAGTGGTAATCTCTTGAGCAATAGTATTTTCAAGAGATATAAAATAGATACAACTAAATCTCATAGGTGGTATCGATGACAATACTTAAAAAATAACTCTTAACGGAGGCAAAACAACAGACTCGTCGCGCCGGCGCGGCGCAGCGGGCCATCGCCATGCCGACCGCGACTATCGTGCCCGACGCAAACGCTCTTTTTGTGAGGTAGGCCTAAGTCAAAATCATCATAGCAACAGGACCGTTACCAATACCAACTGATAAACACCTACCTACACTTTGGAAAGGAGAATGCAAATGAAAACTCTGAAGACGCTATAAAAATAGTAGACCTATTTTATTTGTGAATAGAAAACACATTAAATAAGTGTAAAGTAAACCATATTACTGAACTCTTAAGCTTGATGTTTTTTGCTGCGATCAGCAACTTCTGAAATATGTATTTGTGAAATATATGTTAGTGGTGGTAGGCCTACTTTAATGAGAAAAACCAGGTAGGCCTATAACCATTGTATTTTATATGCTAGATAAACTGATAAACAACGCGAATTTCACCCTCACTACGGTCCACACCTAACAATGAAAGTCAAGTTTAGGGTAGGATGAAGGTATAAGGGGTCCCCAACATTTTAATACCTGAAAAGGGGGTCGCGGGCTCGAAAAGGTTGAGAACCCCTGGCTTGAACAAGGAGGAGCAAGGTTGGTGTATGTCAAGCCAAAGTTGTTCCTTGAGAAAAACCTGATGTCATTGATGTCCTACTTTTGGATACCATTGGTCATTGGTCTTTTGGTTTGGACATCTTCTTTAAAGTAATTCCTACTTCCATCCTACTTGTAAAGAATTTATAGTATCCTCCTATAAAAATTAATCCCTTAATAGAGATAAAAATACCGTTCCTGTAGACCACATTGCATAAGAATTGGTTAGGTTTCAAAATGAAACTATAGGTATTTTATCAAATAAATGCGATTTAATCTATGTATAACGTATTCATTAAGGAGAGTGGAATAACGCTTTAGGTAAAAGGGTTTCAATAATTTCAAAACACCCTGATAACAGCACGCCACAAATCTGCGCCACAAATTTCTATTGTGATTGAAAACCAGCTTAGAATTTCAAATTAACCTTATGTTTATTCCAAGGCTAATAACGATGATACTAGTAAACGGCACAGCTAGGCCATGTAAATAATAACTAGATGTTCACTCGTGCCTCTGTACGCGCCATATTGCGGGACAAGGCCGCCGTAATTAAAAACCACTCCGACGGAATTGGATTTCATTTGTGGATTATTACGGTTTAATAGTAGCAGAAAATTGGAAACGATAATTTAACAAAGTGTAAACTTACGCTAAGCTACTAAAATGCGTACAACTGAGTAATAAGTAAGCAAAAAGTAATGTAGTTTTTAATAATTTCTCATTAATTTACTACTCTGAAATATATATAAATGTTTTTCAAACGAGATATGGTTTTTCCAGAATAAGGGAATTATGTACAATGCGTAAAATACATTTAAACACCACAAATAATGTAAAATTAAATATTTATGAACTTTAATCCGTTCAATAAACACTTATGAATACATTAAAAAGACTATCGAGTTATGTTTAAAGACTGAAAGGAAATTAGATGCTTATTTCTTACAAGGTGTTAAGGATGATTAGGTGCTAATAAATCTTTACTAAAAACATACGATATGAATTAATTTTGGTTTCAGTTATTATAAATTAGTAGGAAAACATAATAAATATTTAATTTACATTTCAAGATTGAGTATAATTTATCAGTTACTTTCAACAAGGATTGTATGCATGATCCATGATAACATGTTTAACCTATGTGTAGGAATATAGTTTTAGTACACCGAAACAATCTCCTAGTCCATAATTAAATCACAGGTCCCTTCGCCCCAGTTCATCGATATCGAATTTCCATTCGGTTGTCGAACTAACTGAATACTTCAATAATTCCAAAGACTCAAAACTTCAAAGAAATTAGTATGTCAAGAATATAACCTCATAATTGATTAAACACAATATAAAATGACTGGAAAATTGTAACCCCCACTATCTACGTTTTTACCTGCCTTTCTAAATGATAATAACCATCGGCTAGTAGCTAGTAATAGATCAAGCATTGTAACTTCTCATTTAGCCATGAAGTTAACCTTAGAGCTGCTTATTTTTTACAATAGCATGGCTAATTATGTTTTTTTTGTAGCAAGATAACTGTACTAAAACTACTTCTTACTGCTAACAATTCAGAGAAGAAACCGGAATAATATGTGAAGAATTCTTCCTTCGACAGTTCTAATTTTTCATTTAAATAAATAAATGTCCAGATTGACAATCCATTTGTTGTATATTCTATATTGGGCTGTATGTGAAAGTATCACATACAGATTGATTTATTCCATCATATGTCATCTAGTTCAATGTTTTTGTTGTTGTTTTTGATTCTAGTTTTTGTTGTATTATACAATGTAAAGTGAATAAAGTTACTTGTACAATTAATTGAGTTTTAGTCAACTATAATACCATTTAAGGACAAAAAAATAAATTGATATTACATATATTGGAATTAAACGTAAAGTGATACTTCCAATTTTTAAACAGTACGATTATTTGTAGCTATGAAGAGCGAAGTGTAAGAGATAATTATAGTTTGTAAACTCCTACATAACAAGTAAACAGTTTCGTTATTTTCACATAGTTAGTTGTCATTCGTAATAAGTTTGTAACTAAGTCAATAAATTAAGTCATGGTCAGCCGTTCCATTTTCCAATATGAAAATTGTCTCGAGGTTTTTCAATCTTTTAAAACAAGCTATTCTTCCATAAATATTAGATGCATTGTTTTAAGGACTTTGTATCTTAGTCCGGATAGGTAAAACGATGGGTGTATGTCTCATAAAGATTTGCACTCAACTATCAGCAGTTTACTGGGGGGTGCCTGAGAGCATTTTACTTTTGATGTAGTTGGGTGATAAATTCTGTATTTTTTGTTTCGTGGTTTCCAATTTTAATAATCCAGCAATATTTTTCCTAACAATCAACTGATTGAAACTTTTCAAAATTATGAGAGTGATAGCAAAGGCACTAAATTGGATCCCAGCTAAGTCTTAACAAGATTTGTAATACTTTAACTTCTTTCTGGAATTCATGACAACTTTCTTAACATCAGTGGCCAATTAAAGGATCGGTTAAGCGTTGAATACCAAGGTATTTGGTGGCCCTAAATGGATTTTAAATGTTTTTAAAAATACAAACTTCGTCATTGGTTACATAAAAAGAAGAGATCAATGCTGTCACAGTATTGGCAAGACCTTATGAACAGTTTTCCTACTTGGTTCACCCATGTCTCTTTGGGCACCTCACCTTGAGCGTGGACACTCAGTTTTGCCCTGATCTCGTGGAAGATGGATGAGTAGAACTTTCATATCTGGTCACCTATTTCCGATTCCCCGGTTATGTTACCGGATTAGAGCTGGGTAGTTTTGGAATTTAGAAACAAGTTTTACAAAGGTAGACCAGAGTGTGCCCATTAATGACTTTATACAGATTCCTTTTTACTAAAGGCCGGTTAAAAACATGAAATGATGGAAACAGGCCACCTTGTATTCTGGGACCTCCTAACCTCAATCTGAGACACAAAAATTGCAATACAAAGGTTACAAAAATACAATACAAAAATGCAATACAAAAATTACAATACAAAATTACAATACAATACAAAGTCCTCACCCTCCATGAAGGGCTCCCAAGTGTAGGCTCGGCCCAGGAACTCTTGTCCATCGTACCGCGAGCACTGCTCCTGCCTGAAGTCCGTCGTGCCAGGACATTCCTTTAACAGAGAATCACATTTTGTTAGCTAAGTTTCTCAGCAGATAAAAAAAGATAGACAAAAATGTAGGAAAGGGTTGAAGTGAGTCTGCTAAAGCTGCGAGTAAAACGCCATTTTGAAAGACTTGAAAATAGAAGGAAAGAGAATGCTTGAACATTTTCATTTGACTTTCGGTAAAACTTTCCAGTGGTTAAATTAGCCAACAGTGGATGAGAGCAGAACAGTCAAAAAAGGATAGTCTAAATTTAACATTTTTTTGAAAACATCTGCTCCTATCCTTAATATACATTATCGTTAAAGCAAACATTTGAAACATATTTATATTAGGCTACGTACGAAATAAAAATATATCAGATAGGTTTTGAAATTTCAACACAAATTCGTTAGTCAAGTTTGAAACTTTATTTAGGAAAGTGGACTATGACACTGTCCTTGATTTTATCAATAGGGACACAATTCCAAACACTGTGTGCGCAATTTACTTTAATAACCGTCTTTTTGTATTTAAGTGTTATTGAAAGTACATATTTCAATGTAAAATATTTATAGTTATCAGAGCATTAATTGCATCTTAATAACACCTAGATTAAAATTATATTCATGATTGTAAAATCCAAATTGAGGAAATATGAATCGTCCATTTCAAATTTTAAACGATCTTCTTTTGGTATACAACGAAAAATGAACTTAAGACGTTGTCATTAGTTTTGACAAGTTTTTGACATAATTATTTACATAATAATGAACAGGGGCAAAAAATATATATTCACTATTCACAAAGTAAAACAGCAAAAACAAGAGTTTGGCTCTGTTGAAGTTTTAATAGAAAAACCCATGTTAAACACCTTGTTGACACAATTAAACCTTGTACACACGCATGACTAAAGACTGAAGATTAATGTTTGGAATATCTTTACAACACAATTCGTGAGCTCAAGAACTGCATTGTGAATATTCACAAACAATGAATGGATATTACATAGTAAAACACGGAAAGCTTGATTGTTATTAATGATTGTTTCTTTGTCTGAGAAACAGCTAGAAGTAAAAAATATCAAGTGCTTAAGGAACGGTAAGATATTTTTATGAATATCAACAATTATCTTGAATCCAATACTTAATCTTATAACAATATTATAACATAAATAGATTTCAAAGAAAATTAAACTATTTACGAACAAGTGGTTTAAAAGATAATAAGTATTACATTAAATACTATCTATATTTATTTTAATTAACATTTACGACATTTTAAACACATTCATTGCGATAAATATAATAAATTTCTCAATGACTATTCCACGTAGTTTCTTCTTTCAGACATTACTGTGGTTGTACAAATAAATTAGCGAAATCGTATGGTATATGTAAAATATTATAAATAATATAAACCAATCACTGGGAACTATTCTATTGGATTGAAATAGAATACCCACTCAGTTAAAATAAATATGACCGGATTTAAAACATGAAAAGCGACGAATCAAGCTAATTCTTCAATGGTCAAAATCAACTGGTCTTCTTGGTCGTGGTCATGAATGCAAATAGGCAATGAAAAGCTGAGAACTTTACTCTTTGTTTTAACTTTCACGATTTATAAAGCATTATTATTTAGAACAATTTGAAAACATCCTTTTGAATTACAATCTTGAAATAGAATTGAGTATTTGAAATTGAGTTTTTAAAAGCTTCATTAATAATAATTCACATAATACTATAAAATTAGTAAATATTATGTTTATTTCGTGCGTTTCTTCGTGAAGCCTGGGTATGAGGGACTGTAGTGGCAAGCAGGCTTCACCAGGAAACGCACGAGTTCTAACTTGCAAAACGCTCTGTTTTTATATAAATTATTCGATTAACTAAATGTATGTCAATATAAAAATACAATTTTAAAGCTGTAATGTTTGTACATATATATATATATATATATATATATATATATATATATATATATATATGTATATATGCACTCGTTTATTCTCAGCATTCGTCAAGCCTATGTTATACGAATAATTTTTATACAAATAATCTGATCGACAATGTTTACGAGCAAAAATGCCTTTTACGTCCCGAAATATAAAATTTTTAACTGTAAGCCGAGCGTAGTGCAGCCCCTACAAAACACGTCACAATGGGCACCTTGTTCAGTAAAAGCCGTAAACAACTGGAAGGTTTGAGCTTGCCACTTAACAGTGACATGGTAACTGAAACGCAAAATGTGTACTTTCAGACGAAATATTGTGTTGGCGTATAAAATATTGTAAAATGACAAAATTAATATTTCACATAACTCAAAAGCTGACAATCAAGCTTCTGTGTTTTTTCTATCCGACCCTCAGTGTGATAGAAAAACGTTGATCTTCAATAAAAATATTTTTATTCATCCTATAAATATTTTTAAACATATCTAAATATTTTAAGAACAAAACATTATAATCATAAAAATATGAGTTTGGAATTTAATAGTAACCAACCAAGAACTTTCAGCATTTTGACGACTAAATTTGAATTTATTTTGGGTTGGCAAATGGTAGGCAATTATACTAGTACTAGCAGATATACCCGCAGCTTCACCCGCTGAAAGGATAGCTCATTTTAATTTAATTATATTATGCCACGTGCAATTTTTAGGAATAATTAACAAGTGGACTGATTCATTTGGGTCATGTGCGTGCAATTAAACCCTTAAGATGCAGCTGGTAATTCCACTCAAGATGAAAATGAGAAAGTGTAACGCTTCCTCTAAACATGTTCCCCTCATGATTAGCAAATGGTATAAATTAACTTCCTCCGATTTCCCAATACAGAGAATGAGGATAACCCGGAATATAAAACAAAGAAGAAACTAAGGATGGATTTTCGAATTGACATCAATCTGAATTTAGCATGTTTTGAAAATAAACAGAAAACTGTAATAGAGTAGGAGGTAAGTATCTTGGCCAAAAACCTATTTCCCCAAAAAGTTTCTCGTCAAATTTTTAAATTTTATTCTTTCAGTAGATTGGTCCTCGTACCTTTTCTGTTCCCTGAAAATATTCTACAGGAGTCCCATCCATAGTTAGGAAAAACTAAAATGGCCGCCATTTTGAATTTTTTCAAATAATCTATTTTAGCCGTCTGAGAAAGAATATTTTTAAAACCTTTCTTTTTTCGCATCTAAAGCCTATAAAGAATAATTGTGCCAAGTTTCATGGCCCAAAGTCTTGTGGTTTTTGAGAAATTAAGCTTTGAAAGCTAAAAGTGGCCGCCAAATTGTACTTTATAATATACCATTTTTAGGCCTTTAGAGACAAAATATTGCAAAATCCTTTCTTAGTACGCATCTAGAGCCTGTAAGGAATATTTGTGCCGAGTTTCATGGCTCTAAGCCTTATAGTTTTTGAGAAACTGTGATCAGACAGTCAATGGGTTATGGCTTTTATATATAGATATTATACTACTCTATTATAGTGGTATATTACTAGTATACTATAGTAGTATATTATATTAGTATACTAGTAGTACTAGTATAACTTCAGGGCAAGAAGATGAAGACGAAAAATTACACTTGCTTCTATGACCCTTGGCCCGAAAACGCAGTTTCCACCATCATGGCGTCACTGAACGGTTCTCATATTTAGTTCATAGACATTTCTCATGTTGTTCAAGTGAATAAATTAATTGAAATGTCAATCTGAAAGACGGATTAGTCCACTTTTCCTCAAGGCAAAGCGATAGTTGAAAATCAATTCGTATAATGTCAACAGTAAAGTAAACAATCATAAAACCCGAACAGAAAGCAAAAAAAACATAAGCATAAAAACAGCAAGCAAATCAAAAATTAAATTGAGTTATAATATAAAATGAGCTTATCCAACCACTTCTATTCAAAACACAATATTATGTTCAATTCATCAGAACTTCATGTAGCACATTGTTTGTGTAAGAACAAGTGTATCAGTTGATACCACGTTTGGAAAGACGTAAGATACAGTACATTTACTGCTAATAGAAATGTATTGATTCGATAACCATTTCTATACATCGAATGTGGAATCTTAAATTATTATTACAACCTTTAAGGGGAATATAGACTCACGCTACTGCATCAAGACTTAAAAAACACAAAATAAATTAAATGTATCATCAAGGCCTCCCCCAGTTACAAGTAAATTATGACCACATAACCCTTGTTAAAAATAAAATCAGTTTACGACGCTAACTAATAATCTCATTTCTGCTTCGTTCATAAAGACTGGGGGGAGGGGATTGAACAAACAACATAAAGTGACAGAGGAAACTGAGAGCTCTAACCTCTGTGCATTTACTGCTGTCTAAACATTGCGCTTTAACACACATGCATGTAATCTACATGGCACTTTGATTAATACAAATATGTAAGTGAAAACAGAATATCCAATTTCAGCCTAACTGAACTATTTTAACACTACTAATCGATATTTTAATATTATAACTAAGAACTGCTATTTTAGTGATATTCTAAATATATATTATATTCATTTAGACTATAATAAAATGAAAAAATCATCTCAATGTTTTACAGATTCTGGTTAGTATTGAATAATGCACCTTTGTTTATTAACGAAAATATTAATCCTCTACCAACTGTATTAAACTGGAGAACTGAAGCGGAAAAATGAATAATCCTGCAAGCGGGAATACAAAACAGCTCGCTAAACAATTTATAAAATATTCCATGGATTCCATTCTCTGATATTTTATTTTTTATAGACACCCTCTTAATATTTCCTTTTTTATATATGTTTTAAATGATTGTTAATTATAAGTATTACAGTTCAAGCATGAAATTGAAACGTGTCTATTCTTGTCACTAAATTTTAACACTCCTGAAACTAAATAAATAATAATATTCTTAAAGCGTGCAGAAAATATTTTAACACAATATAAAATATACATAATACCATTAACAGATCGCAGTCTTTCGTAGTATACACAGATCTTTTGGCATCCACGAATCATAAAAAAACTATGAATGATCTATGTATTATTTGGATCTCTTTATTTCCTTTTCCTAACTAAAGAATAATCTCAATTTTTTGAATATTGAAAAAATTACAAGTACGGTGGGAAATTAAAAATAAATGAAAAAATGTCTACGTTAGTTTTATGTAATAGTCTTAAAATAAAGATTACTCTAAAGTAAAAAGTTGGTTTGGAGGAAAATATCACGTGATTATTTAAAACAATTGTTTACAACAAATGGATAAAATGCCACGCACTCCTTTATACTTTGAATAAAGAATTTAAGAAGAAGAAATGTTTTTAAGGTTTCCAATAACTCCCCTTCGTTTCCTTGTAAATAATTCATAACCAATCAATTTGGTATTCTACATAAAGTTTAAGGACAGCGCTTAGTTCAAATTTACCTATTATGACTATTGACCTTATAACATGTTTAAGTATTGATGATGTGTAATCATAAAAATTCCATCAATCTTTGCAGGTTATGACAGAAATCACGGGTTGCATTGAAATAAGAGCTGCAGTGTTAAAGGAAGCAGAATTAGGGCACGACTCAATTAAATTAAGATATTTTAAATGTAGAACCCAAGCAGTGATATTTATTTCTATGGTTATGTTTTGCCCAAAGTAAAATAACGTAATGTTGATAATATCACGAAAAATAAGTTTTTAATCATGTAACATGTGATTTATCTTATAACGGTCTGCCAGAAACGTAAAATAAGTCGTAATACAGAATACCTTACCTCCATTAAGAATGTTTATTACAATAACTTCAAATCTCACACAACCGCCGAGCAGGTTTAAGTGTCGTGAAAAAAATATGAATTTCAAAATGAAACAACAAGAACCATGATTTAAATGTTTGCTGTAATTTAATAAAATGATACTTAACTTGTATTTTGAAATTGAAAGCACGATTGACAACTAACATATTCTTTGGAAGGTGGGCTAATTTGAACCTTCGGATAATTATCATAGTTTAACCAAATTCACCCTATTTGAAGAAGCTAATATAGGCATCATGGTAAAAGCAAAGTCCGAGACCTTGATAACTTAGTCCGAGACCTTGATAACTTAGTACGAGATCTTGATATACTAGTATACAACAGCTATAAATACATAACATCGTACGGACGAGTTCAAAGATCAGCCTAATTGGTTCTGCGGAAAGGAAGGGGGGGGGGTAAGAAGACATAAACCCCCTAAAAATGTTTTACAGTATTTAGTTTGCAGTAGAAAAATAAAATTGATTATATTTTTCACCATTGAATTTAACTAAAAATACCCCCGTTGCAGCAGACCTGCATACTCAGCGAATTTCAAATGCAAAACAACATATTTCAATCCAACATAGCGAGATTTGACATGTTTTGGTAAGCTCCATAAGAATAACATGGGGAATGAGTATGCAGGTTTGCTGCTAAGGGTATGTTAAAACTGGGTGGTTTTAATTCAATATTTAGTAGATATGAACTAGAAAAGGCCATTTACCAAGTTTTATCAAGATATGTTGAGAAATAACCGAGAGGTAGAATTTAACTTATTTCCCATAAGGTTAACATTGGGACAACGTACTGTGTTTACCACTTTCAATATCTCGGTAACCAATGGACATAGAGCAGTGATTCAAAATACTAAATTGTTTGTTTTTTTGAGCTGAATTCGATGATGCCAACAAAAATTCGATAAATTTTATTTTCCTATGTAAAAGACTCAAAAAACCCATTTTTGGGGGGTTTATCCCCCTTTACCGGCTTCCGGCTTCCGGTGGTCCGATCGGGCTGGTTTACGAACTCGTCCGAGGGATTACCAATTTACATGTCTCTACCAAATTTCATTAAGATCGGACCATTTTTGCGGCCGCTATCATGCTCACAGACACATATATATATATATATATATATATATATATATATATATAAAAATTCGAACGAATAGTGTTTTCTGCTTCTGGTGGCCCCAAAACGAAAAGCTATCATGGTCCCGGGCTTAGGTCTTACCATGAGACCTACGGTAATAGCTTCTTCCCTATAGGGGAAATTCGCTAAAACAAACTATTTCGTCATTTGCATCTTTACGCTAGGTAATCAATCATCGAGAGACTGAGAGAGATAAAAGAGAATTGATTCAACATTAACCTAGAGTTGAAAAAATAAATGTTCACAGTTCACTTATTTATGAACATATCCTCATAAAAATTGCTACGTGGCTTCATCTGGTTAATATCTACGGAATTATTGCCTAAAATCTACCATTTCTACGGTGGTTAACCTGCATACTTACTTCTCATTTCAACTATATTAATAACACATAACCAAATAATCGATAAGTAGATCAATAAAATTGTATTGCTGTTGCTTCCTAAACATATCTCAAGAAGGCGAGGGATATAACTTCATCTAGTTGGGATCTACTGATATACAGGCTAAAATCCCTAATTTTCACATATATCTTGTATCACTGAACCTGATTCAAACTTTTCCATGTGAGAGTATAAGAATATTTTTATGCTTATTTACACATGTATAGGTTGCTTGCACTTCATGGGAGGCTTCGTTTAAGTTATTTTTAAATATCTAAAACTCGGTGAGCAGGAAAATATTCTATAATGGGGGTATTTACTGATTTTATGAATTATAACAAAACACTTCATAACCAAAATAAGTAAACAGGTATAAGCTTAGCTCACTGATTCATTGTCATTGGTGATTTTAGTAGCTTAACATGAGAAATGTAGTGAGGAATCAATAAACAACCTCTACTACATTAAAAATTCAAATAGAAATTGAGTTAATTAAGTATTGATATAATTTTTACAATATTACATTTTTGACAATCAAAATAAATATATAATGATCAAAAGTTTAGGATGGTTGTAATCAAAGGTGTTATGTAATTTTATACGAATTTTAGATATGTTTTTGCATAAAAAATCTTAAAGTTTTGAGATAGTACAGGTTTAGCTGTTCATTCCTGAGTAATCTGCTTCATTCACCAGTCTCAACAGTTTTAACTGTTCGGTCTAGTCCTTAAAGTGTTTATTTAACTATTTATTCTCAAGCTTGTGAATAGTTTATTTATTGCAAATGGAATGTTTTAAAAACTGTTACATTGAGACGAAGCTTAATATATAAGGCTAGAGTTAAGTGTCAGTTGTGGAGAAGACTGAAAGCATTAAAATGATTAGGTATATTGAATTACTTTTCATGTAGCACGATTAAAATAAAACAATTTACTCTTCTAATTGAAATTAATTTATTCCAGAATTAACCAGAATTAAGAGAGTTAATTCCAGAATTCCATAAAAAAATGTTTTCTTGCAGTTTTTTGAGGTCATCGCGTAAATTGACTGGACTAAAAGATTTTCAAGCTTAGTTAGAATGATTATGAATTTTGAAAATTATTGTTAAACCTTTTATTCAAGGAAATCATAGTGCATCGTAGGCCTATAATACTTTCGAATGAGAGTTGTATATTAATTTAAATTATTTATTGATGCATGATTATTGGCTGTAAAATAATTGGTGGCTCAGGTAAATATTTTAAAACTTCTAGCACTGGCTACAGAAGTTGTCTGGCTGTCAAATATTATAAATTTGGTGGATTTAACGTCTCGGAGAGCACCCGTTCCTATTTTCAATTTTTAGAAAATATGATAGAATTTTATAATTACCTTATAATAGTTTGCATTTAAATAATAATGAATAGACTGTTTGAGTGCGAATAGACTGAATGGAAATAAATATAATGAATGGCTATTGAAAGATAAATATTTGCTTAGATTGACCAAACAGACCTGATGAGTTCTTTCAGTGAGGTACTTGTTATAATTAAATTACCTGGAATTGAAGAACATAAAAGCGTTCAGATTTGAATTATTAGATAAAATCTATTTTAATATATGCTTTTATTCTATTTTTATATTTGTACTTTAAATATAACACATATCCGTCCGTGAGTACGAGTTTTTATTGAAAACTTCACAATTTGTGGGATGTACGTTTTGAGGCCTTTCACCACGACTTTTGTTTAATGTATAATAAAGTAGACGTGTCTATATGTTGTTTTGTAGTGATAGGTGTGTTACATGAGTAGAAAGTATTAAATTATTATTTACAATAAAATCAAACATAATCGAAAATGTTTGAAGGAACTGTTTATAATTCTATAATTTTACTTATCGTCAGTTCCATTTCTTATTTTACTTATGTCGAACAGCTCAATGAAACTATAAAATTTAATAGGCCAAGTAATGGAGATTGTAGTAATTAAAAGAAATGTAAACAAATTCATATGTCGTAAGATAAAATTAAACAGGTAAACAATTTAAATTGATATTAAATAAATGTTTCAACTTGGGAATTTATATTTATTACTTATGTCTATTAGCTAGGAAAACTCAAATGTAATAATGCTATACTAGCTCATCACAGCTTGGTTTTATATAATGACTCATTATATTATTAATTATATATTAATTTTACAGTTAAAAAAGATGATTCTGTCTGAGTACCAATTTTAACAAAACTATATCTATTACTATTATCTTGACGTCTATTTCTTACTCAAAAGACAGAAGAAGACTCGCCAATATTTTAAAAGCTGTACTGAATGTGAAACGATCTGTTAAGGAAATAAATTTGCTCTCGTTTGCATGGACTGTCAAAGTTGATAGAAAATAACTGCTACACGTTGCATACGTTCAAACTTATGAATACTAGCATAACAATGTTGAACGCAATTTTCTGGAGAAGGTGTTAAAAATATGTCTGAACGGTATTTAGACGTGGTATTTAGATACTTGTACCAAATTAAAAAATATTTAATTGAACAAAAAAAGATTTTATTTCGAGGTCAAAATGAATAGAGTGAAAAATTCACAAAGTAATTTAGCAAGAAAACAGTAAGTTTAAAGCCTAATAAGATGTAATATTAAAGCGTTTAATTTGTTCCAATCAAAAAAAGTTGCCGGAATTCGGTTTTATGACAGCCAAATAGAATCATTCGCTCATTACTTTTCAAAATAAGTTATTTATTGGACAACCGTAACAATCCCTAACATCGTTTCATTTTAGTTAACGTTAAAAGCAAATTATCAATTTCATAATTGTAATAATAATAATTAATGAATTTCTGAGTTCAATCTATGTTATTTATTACTTACAACAGGCAATAAGCTGAAATAATATTATAATAAATTATTATTGACCTCTGTTTACAACTACTAACAACTACTTTAAGAGGGATGTAAGACAAATGTTACAATCAATATCCTGGATTAAGAATTCGTATTACTTGTTCTACAATGTCTTTAATTGAAATGATCTTTTATTAAAAAAAGTATTAAAAACATAATTAATTCGTGCGGCGATTGTTTTTAGTAATAAACCATCCATCCCGAAAAATCTCTAAAATTGCACAATCCAATTAATTACAAATGAGATTGTGCAAATTAAGTACAAATTAGAATTCAACGTATTTTATATAGATTTACAATTGACCCTCATACGAGTATGTTACTCAGGATAATTAGAAATATGAAGTAAAAGAGACCAGAGTGTTAAAGGTTGCCTGTGAACGAAATGTTCTGACTCTAGCTGGCAGGCCGGGGGAAGTTTGGTAGCCACAACAACGCCCCGTCAACTGCGACAACTTTTGTTGCGACTCGCTAGTTAGACACGTGAGTTTCCCTGTGGGACCTTTTAAAGTGGAAAATATTGAAAAGGTTTTAGTTTAAGAGAGTAATAATTTTATATTAATATTGAAAATCACTTCAGTGTGTAGTATTTTATTATAATTAAACGATCTCTGAACTCGGAACAGCTACTTTTTTCAAAGAGATTAAAGAGTTTATTATTTAAATTTTTTGAATGTCTTAAGCAAAATGTACGAACTTTTAAATATGTTTTTTCATAATTTTAATATTACTTAATACTTATATCAATAGACCACCGATTGCAGGAAAGTAGGAGGTGCTAAACATTTTTCCACCACACTACGACGAAATCACCTGTTTTACAAACGTCAAACGCGGACCGAAAAACACTGTTTGCCGCCGCAGGGCCAAGGCCAAAAAATATCGATATATCGTAAATATTAATATTTTACTTCCGATATACAGGAAAAAATATATTGATTTTTTGTACCGATATTATCCTTGTATCGATATTTATTTTATGATACATATCTACACAACACTTTAGTTTCCGTATCATACACTCAAAGTTTTATTTTAGTATCAAATAAATATTCAGTTTTTATTTCATTGGGAAAGTGTGGTGAAAAATAGCGTTCGCACCTCAGTCGAAAAGGTTTTGTAGCTCTCGATCGTTTCAACTCATCGACTTCGTCTCGAATCCGAAAGACGATTCGATCCTGCAAATCTCATTTTCGGCCCTTGGTGCGAAATATACCATAACGTAATGTAGAAAACCGAAATATTTATTTATAAACTCATAACAGATGGTTAGTTAATTTTCAAATATTTAGAATATCAGTTCTATTGTAGTGTGTCACATTTTTGTGTATCAACAAAGCAGACCACAAGAAAGAAAATAAATGCAGTCATTGGTGGACTGGGAGATTAAAGTAAAGCAATTTTCTTTTTTTGCAAAAACAGTTGGAGGCCAAATTTCAACCTTCCATTTACTTTGTCCTCATAAGCTATTGATCTTTGCTTGGTACGTTATCAAGCAAAGCAATGAGTGAGCCGATTGAGTAAAAAAATTTAACGGTATTGATAAACTGTATGAATATAAATTCTTACTTGATTAATTTGGAATGATATAGACAAAGTGGTAAACATATGCTATAAAGATGTTAGAAAATATATTTAGAGTTTATATTCGCATGTAAAAATTTGGTAATAAAGCGTATGCAGCCTTCTCTTTTAAAAATTTTGATTGAATAGTAATGTAACACGCTAATATATTTAACTAACGTGAGCAATTTAAAATCAACAAATTTTATTTGGAACCGTCCTGAAAATCCTGCACTTTCTACGAAACACATTGTTTAAGCATGACAGGTCCACATAAAAATTAAAAACACACTTACCTTTCAACAAAAGGTGCACTGCACCGAGCAAACAGAACTTACCTTGGTGTTGCATATGTGTATTCTCTTGTACAGCCCCACACAATGGTGCTGGGTCTCTATGGAGTGTACCCTCCGCCTGTGCCTTCCGAGAGGCCTGAAACAGATGTAACACAGTATTAACAATTCACACATTTACTAACACAATATTATATTTTCGATCAAGTAAAGTCATTGAAATAACTGTTATCATAGAACAGTATTTAGGTATTGATTTCCAGTTTGAAATAACGTTCCTTAAAAATTGGTAACTGATAAAAATTTATGTTCGCTAACATAACTAACAAAATTATTAAAATGAAATAACTTAGTAAAGAAAAAAATAACCACGAAATGTTAATAAGCAGAATTAGTCATCTAAGCCCTCCATAATAGTTTGTAGAACGGCTTGTCATACACGGACGAAACAAAACTTTTCCCCACTAACTCATACCCAGGGAACAACGTTGCAAGGTCATGGATTCGAATCCTAGTATTTTTAACAGTAAACATGTATCACACTATACATAATTTTCAAGCTCTAAACAAGACGAACAATTTGGTGAAAATAGATGTCACTTATCTTTATCATTCTTAAAAAACCGCCCGTTTTTTTAGAAAAATATTGTTATTTACAGAACACCGTGTATCTCCAGAGCCATTATTTATTTTTTGTTCTCTATGAGCATTCTTAATCATTGTAAACTCAGAGTTAATTTGATGTATGACATGCCAACATAAAAAATATATTTCAAAACAACTTTTTTTTATTTTGGTAGCCCTAAAAATCAAAATGTCATGGTATGTAGGATATTATTTTAAAGTCCTTGTAAAAACCAATAACTTTTCAACTTATACTTTCCTCTTATCTTTGGTAGTTTTGCATATAAACAAAAAGCAAACATTTACCGTATAACACCCATGTTAAATGTGCGGTACTCAAGGCATTTATATTTGCATCCACTAGAGTTCAGCACATTTAACATGGGCGTTATACGGAACATGGAGTAGTTTCGTAACTACAAAACTACCAAGGATAGAAGGTAAGTATAACTTGGAAAGTTGTTAATTTTTGTACGACCTTTAAAATGATGTCCTATGTATTATATGTTACCATTTAAAATTTTTGATTTTCAGGGCTACCAACATAAAATATTTTTTAAATACTAATTTTTTAAAGTTTTGGCATGTCAAATATCATATTAAAGCTGAGTTTGAAAGGAATAAGTATTTTAAAACAGAAAAAAATGTTCAATGGTTTTCGAGATACAGAATATTCCGTAAACACCAATAATTAAAAAAAAAAACGGGCGCCACTTTGGAAATAATAAAGTTTATTTTTCACCAACTCGTTCGTCTTGTTTAGAGCTTTATGATTATAGCTAATATATGACATATGTTTACGTTTAAAAATTCTGAGATTTGAATCCATGACCATATGTTCTTGGAATACCCTATATTTTAAAAAGGTTAATAACACCTAAGTTGTTCCTTGCGTGCGAGTTAGTGGGGAAAAGTTTCGTTTCGTCCTTGTACGTCAAGCCGTTCGTCTACAAACCGTTGTGGATGGCTTACAAGACTCATCCTGTATACTTAAAACGTTCCCTAAACATTTTCATATTAATACAACAGACACCCTTGCATGATACATTTAATGAATATTTGTAAACAGTCATCAGGAAGTTGGTTGAAGAACGGCTTTATGTTAAATTTTCAAATTATTGGAAATTTTTACCATAGCAGCAAAATACGAATTGTCAAAACTTATATTATTTATTTTTAAGCTTTAAGTGTGTAGATTAAAATTCAACTTAATTAGAATTCATATTTCTATCGGGATTAGTGAATAGTACATGACCTAGGTAGTGATTTTAAGTTCGAAATTGCTCGTACCGTTCCAAGAAAACGACCGCTAACAAAACAGTATTTCTCCAGCGTGGCACTTCGCACCTCACAAATCAAGAATATGATTCATGGACCGCCAGCGAGAAGTTGTAGGTGCCCTGGAAACTACTTGGGTCAATGTGTTTTAAAGTGCAGTGGCTATATTTTATGAACTATATATTTCATCCTTTAGTTTTAGGGTTTTCAACCCACGCATTTAGTTCCTTTTTAATTTTAAATTTCTAACATTCAGGATGGCGGTGAGGTGTACGAAAAAACGCGTATACATAAACATGTTAAACTGAAATTTATAAACCTGTATTTTGTTGCTATACCAGATATACGTCACAAACTATAGTTTGCTTATCTTCAGACCCACCCTCACTTTTCCTGTCGAACAGGTTATCGAAAACTGAACAAGAACAAATAGGTCAGTTCGTAAACTTTTTTACTGTCCTGCGAATTTTCAATGTTTAAGAAGTAATCTTATGAGAAACGAATTCCTTTATATTAATATTATTAAAACTGAAGTTTTATTACCTTGCGTCTGAATTGGAGTTAAAAAAATAAAATACCCCCGTTGCAGCAGACCTGCATACTCAGCGAATTTCAAAAGCAAAACGACATATTTCAATCCAACATAGCGAGATTTGACATGTTTTGGTAAGCTCCCTAAGAATTACATGGGGGATGAGTATGCAGGTTTGCTGCTACAGGTATATTAAAACTGGGTGGTTTTAATTCAATATTTAGTAGATCTGAACTAGAAGAAGCTAATTACCAAATTGTATCAAGATATGTTGAGAAATGACCGATATATAGAATTTTATTTATTTCCCATAAGGTTAACATTGGGACAACGTACTGTGTTTACCACATTCAATATCTCGGTAACCAATGGACATAGAGGAGTGATTCAAAATACTAAATTGTTTGTTGTTTTGAGCTGAAGTCAATGGTGCCAACAAAAATTCGATAAATTTTATTTTTCTATGTAAAAAACTCAAAAACCGATTTTTGAGGGGGTTTATCCCCCTTTACCCCCCCTTCTAGTGGTCCGATCGGGCTGGTTCACGAATTCGTCCGAGTGATTACCACTTAACACGTCTGTACCAATTTTCATTAAGATTGGACCTTTTTTACGGCCGCTATCGTGCTAACAGACAAATATATATATATATATACATATATATATATATATATATATATATACATATATAAATTCGAACGAATGGTGTTTTTTGCTTCTGGTGGCCCCAAAACGAAAAGTTGTTATAGTCTCGGGCTTAGGTCTTACCATGAGACCTACGGTAATAGCTTCTTCCCTATAGGGGAAATTCGCTAAAAACCGGGTTTTAATTTAATGGCGCCTCGATCAATATTATTTATATCAGCGCATTTGGGGGTTTAACTAGATTAAATATTAATTTATCCTTTACTGCACTCTCTTAATATTTATAGTCCAATTGTTTTCTAGGATCATTATAACAGAAGTATTTTTGAAATATAACTATCATCCTCGTTAAGACAATTAAACATAAGTGAGCCAAACTTCACGGACTTTTATTTGTTTGAATTGTATTTACCGGCTCCCTAAAGAGCGATAATGTAACTCTAACAACCCTCTCGCCCGTCACTGCCTAACCCAGTTTCTTAATTATAAGTTTACCCTTGACATAAAAACCGTCCAAGAGAACCTCGAAGAATAAAATAACTCTTTTATTTCTCACTGCGAGGTTATTTTTCATTTGATTGGATACTTAACATGGTCCCTTTCCATGATTAATAATAAAACCGGTCAAAATAAAACACACCTAGGTCATTTATCAAAATGAATCTCACATAGTAAAACTCATTTCTAATATAGTGTATTTAAGCATTTTTAATAAATAAATAAGTTATAAATTAATAACTTATGGCGTATTGTTTATTCCGTTATTACGTGTATTTTTTTAAACGAAGAAAGTCTAACGACCTTAAATTTCCTCAGGAAAGCACCTCACGTCAAATGCCATTTAAATGAAAATTTTCCGATGGTATTAAGAAATGCTATAATTTAATTAATTAATATACCTTAGTATCTCACGAACTAATCACAAATCAATGAATTCAGTTTCAAAAAGTCAAATGATTGGTAAGGTAAGGTACTAAGAAAAACTTTCCGACGGAATTAAGAAATGCTATAATTTAATTAATTAATTTACCTTAGTATCTCACGAACTAATCATAAATCAATGAATTCAGTTTTATAAAGTCAAATGATTGGTAAGGTAAAGTACTAAGGAAAACTTTCCGATGAAATTAAGAAATGCTATAATTTAATTAATTAATTTACCTTATTTAGTATCTCACAAATTAATCACAAATGAATGAATTCAGTTTTAAAAAGTCAAATGATTGGTAAGGTAAGGTACTACCTAGTGGTATTCACATTATATGCATTTTAGTCTATTACTGTTATAAACTTCCTACATATTATCCTTCTAACTCGTAATTGAATAAAATTTACGAATTCATTTTGTGGTCATTAATATTTTCTTTGCAGACAATTAAATCTACATTACAAAGTAAACTATAAGTTTGTAGTTTGGTAGATAAAGAGTGAAAGAATTATATATGTCATTTTGATTATTGTGTCAATACACAAACTACACCAAAACTAATTTGATATCACAGTTATTTTTTAGCTCCTAAGCCCTTTAAACTTAACAACATAACTCATACAATCTGTCGAGTGATTCATGACATGTAGTTTCTTTGATGTCAAAGTTTGCTGGCAGTGGCGAAGATATTGGAAAGGATAAGTAAAATATTGGAGATGGAACTGTTGACCTCAGATTTATTGCTGGCGGACTTTGATTTCATTAGAGTCTAGTCTACGGGGCCATTTTGTGTGTCCAATGGTCCAGGCCTTTCATGGTAAATGGCTTATTTTATAAGGCATAAAATAAAAAACTAAAAGATGGGTTTTCTTTTTAAGTTAAAGTAACCATGATTAATATGAACCTCGCATTTTAGTAACACAGATTTTGCAACATTACAAATATTTGATCATAGCTCTGTAATATTACAGTCAAATGTAACCCGGTATGTATGTGTTCTGTATACGTACGCACTCACATAGCTGTGTAAATACATTGTTATGACATTACATGGATGTATAGATCAATATAGCTTTACTTACAACAACCTACATTTTAATTGTTTTACATGCACAAAAAATACTAATGCACCAAAATAAATCTTTTATTTAATACATATCAACAATTTATTAAATATTGGCACTTAATTTTTACTTATAATACACCTTGGGGACTATATGACTCAAGGTGTTTGAAGTAGCTAGATTGAAATGAAGAGAGGATAGTTTGTGAATGAAACTATTGTTACTTTAGGCATAACCATAAAGAATTGTATATAGCTGACATGTGATGATGATTTCATATCACTCAGGCGCTCTCTTGAATACATTGTGTGAGATATCCGACTGAAAAAAGCAGCGGCTGCAAATAATACTCTGAAGAAGGGTACAATGCAATCCCGGTTTGAAAACGGACTGTATATAAGAAACAGTTTACGGGTGAAATGATATTCAACAGGTGAGAAGTAACTCGTAATTAGTGACAGTTAAGCCTGACAGTTAACAGGTAAGAAAGCACAAATAACTGGTGATAGATGACCGGTTATAGGCAACAAAAATCTGACATGGTAATAAAATAAGCAAAAGTGTATATTGTGAAAGCAAACTAAGGCATTTTAAAGTGAGGAAAAGGAATAAAATCGTACTAATTAAACTAAAAATCATAAAAACATAAAAGTATATAAACATAAATGAGGATTAAAATGTTTCCTAAAACATAAAAATCAATAGAAATCTAAACGTTTTACTAGTTTCTAGCAAACCAAACTCAGCCTTCAATTGAATGAATATATTCTCATCAATCGCTAGACACAGGAAATAGAACTTAGTTTAGGGGTTACAAGTTGCAAATCAATCCAAGCGAAGTTAACCAACTTTACTTGTCGAGTAGATAACTTCTTATCTCAGTCAGGAATAATTGCGGCATTGATAAATTACATTAGACTGTTCTGGTAATCGACAGTTTATGAACTTACCTCCCTTGTCTTGCAATAATACTTGAGATATAAACCAGTATACTTGGAATCTACAAAATAATGATAAGTGGTTCACGATTCATTCAGTAAATTTAGAAAACCTAAAAAAAATATTGCAGCCTGGAAAACACGAGATATGATTATATACATCCCATTAGTTGGCTTAATAAACTAATAGTAATGGATCTTTGTGTTTCATGCTATATATGAGATTAATAGTGATTGAAAAACGACAGTGTTTTAGCAGAAAAGTTACAATCTTAGCATCAAATTACTACTAAGAAGATTTTTATGTGTATCATGGACCCTTGTCAAATAATGTAGGCCTTTCTTTAATGTGTGAGGCGAGTCTTTTTACAAAGTAAAATAATGAAATGTTCCGTTATCTCTTCAACATAAAAACGTTTTTCTTATTTATATGGTTTTTAGAAGGTTATTTTAATAGCTTTTATCTGTTGACGATTAGTAAAATAATTATATTTTCTCCACACATTATATGAATAAACAATACTTTATAATGACTAAATAACTTTGACCGAAAACTTTTTTTTATCTAATACTGTTTTCAAGGTTTTGGATATCTTCGGCAATAAACAAACAGTCTCAAACTACTAATAAAAAGAGGAAACATATTTGCATATGGAAATATAAAATTTCAGTAAAAAGAGAAGACAAATAAGTTTGTGGTTGTGGAGCGATTTCGGTTGAATAGATGGTAACTAGTTGAATTATTCACCATGCACGGTGACAAACAACCCTCAAACTCGTAAATACTTGGTTATACATTCTTAAAAAACAAACGTAACTGTTAGCGAAAAACGTTTGAATTGTAAAACTATATTGAAAATAGTTTCAACTATAAATTTATAAAAATTTTATATACAGGGGTGCTGAAAAGTCCCGGAACGGCTAAATATTTGTTGAACCGAATTGGTTTGAGTAATCAAACTTTGCACATTCACTCCTATGTAAAAACTCTACTTTCTGAGGTGTTTACTGACTCTTGGCCCCCAGTGGGGGACGGCCCACAAGGAGTCGGTATAAAATCTTAAATGTAATCATAGGTCGATATGCACATCACTTTAAAGGGCTAATCAAGTAGAGTTCAATGCCGCAAACCGCAGCTCAAAAGGTTCATTCATTACAAAATGGCGGCTAATCAAAAATCTAAAGGAAATACACAGTGTTCGCTTAAAGATTGTTTAAAAATTGCTTACAGACTATGTCTGAAGGATGTAAACTCCGGGATTGTATGTCAGACCTAAAAACCTATCTTTTAGGGTGCCGTAGAGGATATTACCTGCAAGGGGGGATGGCCCACAAGGAGTCGGTACAAAATCTTTCATGTAAGCATAGGTCGATATGCACATCATTTTAAAGGTCTGATCAAATAAAATTCAATGCCACAAACCGCATTTAAAAAGGATTATTGGTTACAAAATGGCGGGTGATTTAAGTTTTTAACAAAAATACATAGGCTTAAGTTTGATACACATTTTGATTTTTTCAAACTTTTATTCCACCCCCCTCCTAACAAACCTAAGCCCATGAATTTTTGTTGAAACCTTTAATCAGCCGCTATTTTGAATGAACCTTTAACAAATGAACCTTTTGAAGTGCGGTTTACGGCATTGAACTCTACTCGATTAGCTCTTTAAAATGATGTGCATATCAACATATGCTCACATTAAAGATTTTGTACCGACTCCTTGTGGGCCATCCCCCCTTGCATGTAATATCCTCTACGGCACCCTAAAAGATAGGTTTTTAGGTCTGACGTACAATTCCGGAGTTTAGATCCTTCAGACATAGTCTATAAGCAATTTTTAAACAATCTTTAAGCGAACACTGTGTATTTCCTTTAGATTTTTGATCAGCCGCCATTTTGTAATGAATGAACAGTTTGAGATGCGCTTTGCGGCATTGAACTTTACTTGATTAGCCCTTTAAAATGATGTGCATATCGACCTATGCTTACATTTAAGATTTTGTATCGACTCCTTGTGGACCGTCCCCCACTGGGGGCCAAGAGTCAGTAAACACCTCAGAAAGTAGAGTTTTTACATAGGAGTGAATGTGCAAAGTTTGATTTCTCAAACCAATTCGTTTCAAAAAATATTTAGCAGTTCCGGGACTTTTCAGCACCCCTGTATATACTACTTTGCAAACCACCTCTATGAACCACGATTAAAAATATGTAAAAAGGTTGTAATGATGAGTAATAAAAAAAATTGATTGTAAAAATGTTTGATCACTATTTGGAAAAGTAAAAACCTAGTTTGTAAAAAACAAACGAAAATAAACTATATTTCCTTGGCAGGGGATTTTGAATTTATTAATAGGATCAATGGTCTGTTGATCATGGTCTTCAGCTGAATCCTGACAAGTGTTCGGTTTTAAGAATCGTAAACTACTCTGTTCAAAATCAACGCAACAAGAATAGTGATTGTGAAGTTCTTCTGGATGGTAAGTCTTTACCTGTGTGTAATTCATTAAAATTTCTTGGTGTCAAATTAGACTCTATGCTTAATTTTTCTGAATGAGAGACACATCTGTAAAACAGTTGTTGATAAATTAAGATTGTTTAATAGGTTAGGTTTGTTCTTCCAGTTTCTACCAAACTTGAGATAGTTCGTGCTATCCATCTATTTATTATGCTCTTCCCTCTTTTGCTAACAGCCTTACTCAGGAAAAGATGAATATTCTCACAAGACTTCAGAATAGTGCTCTGAGATTTGTTTTCAACCTAAAAAAAAGTCAGATCATATCAGCGAGTATAGGTCAAAGGCAAACATCTTGACTGTAAAACAATGCTGTGACATCCAAACAAATCTCATTATTCATAAAACTTTGTTAACGGAGTGTCCCAAATATCTAAGAAGGAAACTGGTTTTCAGGTCTGAGGTGAGCGTTCGCTCCACTCGGCAGGAAGGCTTGTTACACTTGCCAAGGGTCAGAACAGAACTTGGGAAAAAAGCTTTTTCATACTTCGGACCCTAAGCCTACAATGCCCTTCCAATTGACCTCAGATTGACAAGCCTTGCAGTTTTCAAAAGGGGTTTGAAAGAATTATATTAATAATAATTTAAGAACAGAAGTTAATAATAATTTATTAATAAGTTAATAACTTGATAACAGTTGTATTGAAAACAAAGCATTGTACTTTGAATAACGCTGGCTAAATAAAGACGTTTTTCATTTCATTTCATTTCAATTAAATATCAGGGAATTCATCCTTTTCTTCCATTCTATAATTTATTCTTTATTTTAAGTCTATTAAAGGCCAGTTTCACATTATGCGATATGTGTCGTTACAGCAAAATGTCGGTTGCCGGAATAACCCTCCGACAGAAAGTCCTAGTGTGAAATTATATAAAATGTTCCACAGATAATGATATAAAATGTCCCACTGCTGCAAAACGTATCGTATGTGTGCAAACCGGCGTTGGACAAATAACCAGTGGTACCGTCCGACTGCCGCCGGCGCCGGGCGTCGGACCGAAAAAAACGTTGTCGCATAATGTGAAAGTTTTAATACATTTCTTTGTTTCACCAAAAACTCTCCGACATCTCACATTTTGCCGGATTGACAAAATAAAATCGCATATTGTGATAAGGGCCTAATGGCGATCTATATTTTATCAAGAAAACTTATCGAATAATCTTTTAAGCTGACGGCCTAAAAATTCCAAAACCATCTTCAAAATATGGTGTTAAATTAAAAGGACAATATTCTTACATAGAAAGTGATATTTGGTTTTTGTTTTGTTGATTTGTGAGGCCATGAAGAGAAAAGTCTCAATATTACATGAAACAATTTAGTAAGTCAAGTGCGTCAACTATCAAAGATAAATTTTACTACTTAGATGCGTTACTTGGTACTCTAGATATTAGCAAACTAGATAGCTTCGCAGGCGGTGGGAAACAGTATCACAACTAGGACCAACTTTGTAAGATATTACACTATCATCTATTTATTATTCTATTTAAAATTAAACAATAATACTGGATCTATATTATAAAACCAACAACTTTTCGTGATGTATTCAAGAAACATTTCTTTTTAAACATATGTTCAACAACGGATTATATCGATAGCCCTTACATCAGTCCTTTCATAATTGAAAAGCCATACATTTGGTTCAATAATAAAGGTAGTTCCAATCACGTAAACATGTTCAATGTTATGTTACTTCAAAACTTTTTTATGGACTATTATTTAAATACAAATTGTATGACTATACGGCAGGCAAAATAGGCGATAACGTATAAAACATATCTGAACAAAATTCTACACAAATCTTAAAATATTTTCGCAAAGGTCAAGATACAGTTAGATACAAGTTACAGGCAATAAATAAGGAAAGGGACAAATCAGATATTTCTAGAGCTTAATTGGTAAAAAATAATTTTGTTTAGTATTGTTTTGTTAAATTTTGCTTATATCTTTCTTAATTTTAGTTTTTTGGTACAACCCAATAATTTCTCAATTCATGAAACTGGATATAAAGTAGGCCTAGTAAGAAATATTTTTAAAATTTTCTTTTTGTTTCTGATGTTGTTACTAATGTCAATGTTAGTAGAAACACAGAACCTAATCATTGCAAAAAATAGTTAGTTACAGAGGAAACTACATAAATATACCATTCTCCTATGGCTAACTGTAAGAAGATTTAGGAGGGAAAATATAGGTAAGTATATAAAATGTTTTGATCAAACCAAAATAATACAATGGAAGGGTCTTTTGAGAAAATATAAAAGTTAACATAGTAGTAAATCTATTGAAAATTAATCACTTGCAGCTTGAAGATTTTTAGGTACGTTGTGAAGGATCAGGAACGTTGATTGTGTGGTTAATAGATTGATTACGGGACAGTTATAATGATTTATGTTTGTCGTTTATTTTTAAACACTCAGTAAAATTTGTTCATCCTCAGCATTCTATTTAAAGGAATTAAAACCGATTATCTTCGGACCAAATATATGAAAATTCAATAAAAAAGTCCAACAGATATTGTGAACACACAGTTTAACTATTGCCAAGTAGCCAAAACTTTACCAGAATGTATTACCATTGACGATTTGGTAACGCAATGTATTAATTATTACAGAAAGGAATCAAAACATCCCTTACCCCAATTATCAGTGTAAAATTTACTAATAATGGAGTAGGGTTCAAACAAATCCAATACAACTGCATAGCTACCGTTATAACAAATATCTTAACTTTTTAACAAACATTTCTTGGAATATTCACCTTATTTTGGGAAGCTTGAGTTAGTGAATGCAAACAGTCAAAGTTTACTCAAGTTGTCTAACAGGAAAAGAGGTAGTTTTAACAATTTATATTTCTCTGCTAAAACATTTTTATTGAATATTGAAGGATGCCGTGATATATATAAAAACATCTTCATTAGGACGCAATCACTACATAAAATTAACGTTTATTAGTTTCTAGCTTTCATTGTATTTCTTTTATACAATATTACCAATTTGTAATATTGAGCCAATTGGTATACTATTGTGGGAAATTTTGAAGACTAGATTTCCTGCTAGGAATAAAATAAAATTTTTCATTGTCTAGTGGCGGTTTATTGATAGTGGAGTAAATCATATTCAAGAAACATAGAACATTCTTACTTGGTATTATGGAGGGAAGATTGGCATTTGCAATTTACTCGGTACATAGGTTCTAGACTCCAATTTAATTGAATTGAATATTTTCTTAGACTTGAGTATTAAATTATTGACTGGAATATGTTCATAGAATTGAGTATTACTTTCTGTCATTGACTGGAATATTAAATTAATTATGGACTGGAATTTGATTCTAGACTGGAATGTACATTTTACTGTCCTAGACTGGAACCTCGTCTGTAACAAGCAAAACAACCCAGACTAATTAGTATTTTACACATACAATTATTTTAAATTAAGTTAAAAGCAAAATTACAAATGATGAAACATGTGCAAAATTCAAGACAAAACAGAACATGAAAATGTGAAACAGTAATTCAGAACAGTCTCAGTTTTCCAGTTATTTACACATATTAAACGTAAACAAAATGGAGAATTTAATCATGGACTTTACATACAATATTTCATACAATGCAGATCAATAGTATTTATAATTATAAAGAACTTGCTTTTCACGAGGAGTAAATTTAATTTAATGCTAGCCAGCTCCTTCCCTAAATAGAATAGATAAAGTGAATTCAAGTAAGACCAATTGACAGCAGGATGCCAACAGCAAAAAAAGTAAGTAACTAATAATTAAACATAGCATTGATTATAACATTGCATATATAATAAAGTACTTTTCATATAATAATAAATATTTTCAAATCGAACATTTTGAATTAATTAATAAACATGGTATAACGTCAAGGTACATATTCATACCTAAAATCTTATGAAGTTATCTCACTAAAAAGAGCAACTGTATTCCAAATTTCTGAGGGGAAAGATATTATGTACTGTAAATTTAAAACATGATACTTAGCTAAACTCGTTAGTTTTAGAGTGAATTCAAGGAACTTGATTGAAAATGAAGAGCTAAAGAATCTTTCGAACACTAAATTTTTTAACTTTTATGTTTTGGATTCGTTCAAACCACGTTCAAACCCCAAAATTATCGGAACCAAAAACTTACATCTTTTAAGGCTCGTTGCAGGCCAGTAAAATAGTTTAAGTAAAATTCTTTATAATATAAAACTTTTTTAATACCTACAAAATTATTAAATATATATTTTGCCTTTATAAAGCTCTGATTGCAACTTCAAAGGGAATAAAGTAATGTTTTCTACATTGCGGACCCATTAGGTTTTCTTTTCATGTATACTAAAAGTTAATCTGTAATATATAGTTACGTATACTTCATATGATATAAGTAATACGATGCCAAGTAATAACGATATGATATAGTTAATACGATGCCAAGTAATAATATGATGCCAAGTAGAGAATATAATGCAAACTATGGGTACATGCCAGTAATTTTATACGCATTAAGTAAGTAGTTTTATTAGTTTTGCTTTCTTGTAAAAAAGGTTTTTCATGTCTGAATTATACCATGAATAATAACGAACTAATTATTACCTAAATGTGTGCTCAAACTCTGTAGGAATTAAGTAAGTGGTTCATATCTAATAAATCTACTGATAGTTTCCGCAGTCGTTAGTAAAAAAAATATCCTTTGAGATTGTTGTAGCGTTATTGTAAAACTTCTCTCAGGTTAAGTAGCCTTAGAAACTGTAATAGTCTTGCAGAGAAAGCGAATATATTTCAAATAAAACGCACAATATACACACGTAATGTTATACAATATAACACATACACATTATTACAGTGCAATAGTATCTACGCAAACATATAAAATACAAACATTAAAATTAATTTTATTACGACATAATTACTGCACAGTACAAATAGTTATTCAAAATTAGCAACGTATATTATGTTTTTACAATATACTTTTTACAAGGATATTTTAAAGCTTCCCCCATTAAAAGAAATCTCTTTAGTGAGTCGGTGGCGCAGTTGGTAGTGCACTCGGCCCCGGTTCTGTGGCGGCAGCGTCGTCGCAGGATCGAGTCCCGATGATGCCACATACATTTAGCATTACTGTTCGTCCTTATACTGTACCGGCTCACTCCCTGGTTTGCTTGATAACTTCCACGCACAGGCCTGAGGCTCATGTGGTGTTCTTATAATAAACAATTTTTCAACTTCCATTGAAAACATGGCAAAAGACTGTGTTTCTTGATTACAGGGGAATTCAGTACAGTACTGCCTTAGCCGTATATAGTTTATCAAATTAGCAACGGCTTGAAACTTTCAAGTGTTGTAAAAAAATCATTATAAAAATATTAACACTATTATTAACAATATTATGTTTTCTTTTACCTTATTGATAAGTAATGTTATATACTATTCCTTTTAAGTCTAAGGATACAGTCTGTATATTCTTTGCTGAAATAAAATGTAACCAGGTACAAAGGGTATTTAAGGTATCCTATTTCAGTTTTAAAGGGATATATTTTCGCCAAGTGTATATACATGGATTTTAAATACAAAGTATGATTTTTGTCAATCGAAACCAAACGAAATTTATTTTGATTCAAAGAATTTTCACATCGACGTGATAGTCGTTGAAGCCAGTAAACGCTGAATATGACTCGAGAATACTTCGATGCATCATTCATATGACAGTTCTCCCTTGCCAGCCTCTCTATCTCCTCAGGTTCCACTCAAAACTCAAGTGACTAGAAAATTGTCAAATGGAAAATTTGCATATAACTTCCTGCACACTCCCACAATTTTTCCTATCTACTGTAAAATTGTTTGACTTTAAAAGCTAGTAGATATTTCATGATATTTATATTAATAACTATATGATAATTATACTTTGTTTTAGTCATGGTATTATAGTACAGTAAGTAAAGAATAAACTATCAGTACAGTACTCTGATAATAAAAAAAAAATTCTGTTAGGGTTGAATTAATATTTTAATATTTTTAAGACGTTTGCGGCCTCTTTCATATTAGATTTCTTTAATCAATATGCAGTCACACATTCTCCTTTTAGTTTTTTTCTTAATAATTTTTGCAGTTTTCAGTTGGAAGCATGCGAAAATCTGGCGCAGAGTTTGGCTGGCTGATTGTTTGGTATATTTCGTTTTAAGATCAACAATGTTTTCGTGTATCGTGTTTTATAAATATTTGGGACTATGTTATACGCTTTAACGAAAAATTTTATGACGCTTCAAAGTTTGAGTCAACTTTACTCTGAACCCGAAAAAAGGTTCGAAATCTTTGGTGATTTTACTAAAAACCCAGGATCATTGGGAAGAGTCAATAAGTAACCTTTGTTTATTATTTTATGCCTTTGTTTTGATACGCTAACGTGGTAATTCAGAGGCGATTACACCATGAAATTAAAATAAATGTAAATTTATTTTTAGAAACCTGTAATAACAACACATTTGACTAATTGTATTTGCAATGTCATGTATTGTTTATATAATATTTCAAAGTTAACAGTAAAAAATAATAATTTAAAAAAATCTCACACACGCCCACTTACTTGAGTGTTTGATAGCACTCAGGTTAGGTTAGGTTATTACGTCTGCAATTGTAAACTTGTCCCAAGGATATCCCCGGTGTAATGGCAGTATATTATCAGTGGGTTATGATTAGTGGCCGCCACCGCCCGGATGGGTGTAACGGACGTGTACGCTGTACATCACGCAAGGTGGAAGGACTCTCTTGTCACCAGTTGGCAGAGGTCTGAAACTTTGAATGGAAAGGTGTTAAAAACACAATCATTTCGGGACGTATTTAGTTTAACCACCGTATTCTCAAGTAACTGTTATGTTTTATGTAAATGCTGATTGTAAGCCTGGACCTTTAATTTTTTAATGATATATGACGTATTTTGTAATTTGAATTATTAAAAATTACAGGTTAAATGATCTACAAATCATAAATTAGAAAGATTTTGGGTGATATGATATTATTATAAGGTTGGATTAAAAAACATTTAAGTCATCTAATTGACTGGGTCACAGTGGTCACCTGAAAACATAGTGCAAGTTCCATGCTGGCCAGTTGTTTTAACTTATCAAAAACATCAATGGCTGTCGTGGTACCATGTAGATGATGTGAAAGTGAAACACTTAGGCATGATTTTAATAGTATGTTCAGAAGTTGTCTCTTTTAATTTTTCAATATAAGTAATAAAATATTTAAAATTATTTGTCGATGGGTTTTAATGGTTTTATTTGCCTTATGCCTTTGGTCTTCAGCTCGATACATATTCGAAACAGTAATGGCACAAGTAATGACAAGTATGATTCTTGTCCTCATTTCTGATTCTTCTTCCTACACTAAACTTAATATTCGCCCAGTTGAAGACATATTGGTATTGGCACTATAAATATTTCCCGGCAACTAATTAAAGGGTAGGCCTATATTTTAAGTCCAGTTTCCAAAATAAATTCATATAAAAAAATGCTGATAATACTACTTCAAAATGATTTTACAGATTTCATGTCATTATGTTTTTAACTTTCGCCGTAAAGGGCGAAATTTAACAAAGCCTTTTAATTTTCTTTTAAGAGGGGGCTAAAGACAATTCGGTGTCACCCTCGCGGGAGAGATGAGAGCTTACATGATACTCCGCGATGATATTGGAAAAAGTAGTGCGACTTAGTAAATAATTAGTATGTTCTACAAATATGGTCTTAACAGGCATAAAAAGTACTCTTCCCCATTTTTAATTTCCAAAATACAACTGAAGAGGCTGATAAAATGTCGTTGTTCATTCGTTGTTATTCAAACAATGATGAATTCAGTAAATATTTCTCCGCGGGGTCGGCGATACGCATGCGTAAAGGTTCACGCAGGCGCAAATTACGGCAATATATATCAATTTAGAAGAAATAATTTTATTGCATCCTGAAGAAATATTAATTTTACACTAGGTTCTTTTGAAAATTTTTCACTTTCTTTTTATATTCTGAGTTATTTTAACTCAAAATAACGACTTGCTAAAACCTCCTAGTTGAATTCGAACGCAAATTAATCTAGTATTTCCTACATCGGAAAAATAAAAATTGCATATTGTGAGGAATTGATTTCTTTTCATTTTGATAAGTAGCTTATTATCGTATGTTGAAAAATAACGTCAGGCTATGTGTTGTAATCCGCGAAAATAACGACAACACTCCCTTGAAGGCTGTGTAAGGAGCGGTAAACGGGTCCACCGAGGCGACGATCGGCCCACGATTTATAGTGACTGGAACCACGATTTGATTGGCCTCCAACCAAACCCAAGCACTCTAGGAGTTAACCAAAATTACGAAGGCCTTTCAAGTAAATACGATCGCGGAAAATATATACTACCTTGTTTCATACAAAAATACTTAATGCGATTTTAAAATACTTTTTATTAAATTACCTATAATGGTTTAAAAAGCTTAAAATTGATTGCATAAGTCCTGAACCCTTAAAACCAATTTCATCCAGTGTCCTCAGAATCGATGGTTAGTTTTAATTTTTATTAATATTCATGAACACCTTAGTTAGTTCATAACTCCACTGTATTTTATTATGTCGAGAGGATATAAAGAACATGAATGAACGTATGTGTTATCAAAGGGCATCAAGTGCCTACCCATAGCTCAAACGGTTTACACTTGGTTAAGAAACAAGCAGTTAATTTTAAACACTTACAGTCTCCTTAAGTCTAATTTTAGAAGGATGTTCATGAAAATAGGTAAATACTTTCATAGACAATTTGAAGCGGAATAAATGTTTTCTTCGTGATCGTCAATCTTACTGCAAAGTCAGATTACAGTTTGTTTGAACGATTTTAGGAAATTAATCTTAGAAACTGGAAATTTCAAATAAATTTAAGAGATTTAAATTTTTAAATGACAGAATCATTTAACAACTAACTATATTGTATTTATGTATATTCAGTATATGTATGTAAATATACAGTATATTACTGTGTAATTATCCTATAATTAATGTAAAGTACAGTGTATTTTATGTGTTTAAGTGTTGGAAATTCAGTCCAAAACTTGAGTAACAGCGTTTTGTAAACCTTCGGTGGCTCGTAAGACAACTGCGATTCGTAATTAAAACTAATCTCACTTCAGACCTTGAGTCCGAAGGCGCGGAACATTTAGGATTATATTGACCCGAACAATAACAAATGTCCTTTCTTTCTGCTGAATAAATTTGTTCTCGAATACGGCTTCGAATGATCATACATGGTGAATTATTTTGCCGTTTTACATTTTTACTAGTTGTTATATTTACGTTTAAAATAAGTTATATAAACCTTTTACTGGATATAAATAAAATACGTCTTACAACACTTAAAATATATTTACACTTATACTTTAGTCATATACAAGACAGTAAATATACATGTCTTGTATATGAGTACAGTATAACTGTAAATATATTTAAAGTGTTGTAAGCTCGGATTAAATATTACTGGATCGCGCTCTCAATAGACGAAAAACGTGCCAGCCTCCCAGGCCGTTGGGTGGCAAGAAGGTCTAAACTGGCCGCCGCACGTTGAGTCTTTACATCTGATAAGTCTCTCTATGACATTCATATGTCACTATAATATGTCAAAACCTATGTGAGTGGGAAGAATATATCTTAACGAATGCTGATATGTAATTTATATGGTTTGAATAAAAATAAAACGACTGGTTTTCTTTAAAATAATCGGAAATACCAGTTTCTTAACAAATTTTCAATTTCGAATTTTTTCAAGCGGGCCTTGACGTTGAGACAGGTAAACGTTATATTTTTAGAAATATAAAGCTCTGATAAACTAGTTTTGTGTATTAAATTGCCAAAATAAAATTAATATATATTTTATCATTACTGAAGTTGAATTTCACCCACCTCAACCTTGTTTATGAGGAAGCGCTGATAATTTTGATTCCAAGAAAAATAATTTTAAACAATGACTTCACTCTAAAAATACTTTTGTATTTTCCTAGTACCAATTGTATTTTTATTTCACTTATCATTATATATAAGTTTAAAATTATTACCAGTAATTGTAAATAGGAACAGTAGAAACATACGGAAATAATATTAACAACACGTTACTTCGTTCTTATCTACTTACGAAGAATGTGAGTTTTTTCTTAATGCTATTTTTCATCCTTCCTTTTTTGACAGTAAAAAATCAATATTTGCAAATAGGTGTATGATACAATATTTAAAGAGTTCAGTGATATTGTCTTAAAAGATAAGGCGCATCAGTTTTAAATATTATAAATATTTTTTGTAAAAGTCGAGAAAAATATTTCCTAATTTAAACATAACTTTGAATTGTAATAATTAACAAAGATAAGGGGCAATATGTCAGCTGGAAATTAATAAAGATGTTCGTTCAATGTAGGGAAGTCTGTCGTAGTAAGACAGTCGGCCCATGCGTTATCATATGAGGACTTTCTTATTCGCGCGCCACCTGATAATCAATTATTTAAATTAATCTCTATAATAAAAACGAGAAATCCTACAAAAAACTTGTTTAGACAAAAAATATCTCTGGAATGGTATCTACAACTTTGTCACTGACACTTTTTACCTGACCAAAATATAAAAAACTTCCTCGCTTACTACCTTTTTCACCTCTTATTTTAATCGAATTAAAAACATTTGGCGCTAAACAAATTATTAAAATCCATGCAATTAGTTTTTGGAATTAAAATGGTTACCATAAGATCCGTCATTTCAAGCTGTAAAGTGTGATATAAAATTATATTTGTTTACTCAGTTTATTGTTTGGTAAATGCCAGTTTGATTGAAGCGCTGATCACTCGACTGGCGTCGGGGTCCCGCCAGATAAGACCTTTTTGCCACCCAACGGTGAAAACGATGGCACGGTTTTCGCCTGACTTTAGCATTGGAAGGAGCGATCCAGTTATGTTTCATCCGAGGTTGTAAGACGTCTTTTATTTATATCCAGTATATCGAAAAACACGTATCATGCTAATCAAGATGTTGTAAACTTTTTAAAATGGCTTTTTTTTGATTTTTACAATTATTATTGCTAAATATATTCCTTATGTATTTATTATTCTTTATAATTTTAATTTTATGCTTTTTTGTATGTTTTAATTGAATTCCTACGGTGATAATGTAATAGAACACTCTGTGTCAGGTTTAAATTAAAGTAATACTAGTAAATTTTAATATTATAAGTAATTAATGAAAAAATTATTATCTTGGGAACAAGAGGTCGATTATGCAGACTAACTTTACAATTTGAACTGTCACTACTATTATTTGTTTGAAGGTGGTAACCATTTTTATTCTGTTGAAAAAAAGTGGAAAAAGAACTTGGACCAGACTTCTAATCAAATCACAACTGCTGGCGCAATAAATTTAAGATCAAGCGCCATGGGACAGGAGTCTTGGCTCATTCAGTTTCAGCTCTTCATACTTTCTTCTTCTATTAAAAAATACCCCCGTTGCAGCAGACCTGCATACTCAGCGAATTTCAAATGCAAAACAACATATCTCATTCCAACATAGCGAGATTTAATATGTTTTTGTAAGCTCCATAAGAATAACATGGGGAATGAGTATGTAGGTTTGCTGCAACAGGTATGGTAAAACTGGGTGATTTTAGTTCAATATTTAGTAGATCTGAACTAGAAGAGGCCATTTACCGAGTTTTATCAAGATATGTTGAAAAATAAGCGAGATATAGAATTTTACTTATTTCCCATAAGGTCAACACTGGAACAACGTACTGTGTTTACCACTTTCAATATCTCGGTAACCAATGGACATAGAGCAGTGATTCAAAATACTAAATTGTTTGATTTTTTGAGCTGAATTAAATGGTGCTAACCAAAATTGGATTATTTTTATTTTCCTATGTAAAAAACCCCAAAAAACCCATTTTTGGGGGGTTTATCCCCCTTTACCCTCCCTTCCGGTGGTCCGATCGGGCTGATTTACGAACTCGTCCAATTGATTACAACTTTACATATCTCTGCCAAATTTCATAAAGATTAGACCATTTTTGCGGCCGCTATCGTGCTAACAGACACATAGATATATAGATATATATATCTAAAAATTCGAACGAATGTTGTTTTTTGCTTCTGGGGGACCTAAAAC
Organism: Flexamia atlantica; assembly: GCA_035578135.1. Classification (NCBI taxonomy): domain Eukaryota; kingdom Metazoa; phylum Arthropoda; class Insecta; order Hemiptera; family Cicadellidae; genus Flexamia; species Flexamia atlantica. Next base: position 16,056,556 of record JAQJVK010000015.1, on the reverse strand, counting down.
GAAAAGTTATCATGGTCTTGGGCATAGGTCTTACCATGAGACCTACGGTAATATCTTCTTCCCTATAGGGGAAATTCGCTAAAATTGTTACTAAAATTATACCCTGAGTTAAATTTTAGGAATTGTTTTCAATGTTTCTTACTGAACATTCAGAAGAGTTTTGTGATGTAATAACCGATTTCAACAGGCTATACTAATAGTCAGTGAGTTAATATTGTTGGCATTACCTAAAAATACTATGAAAGTTGCCACTCAAGAGATATAATTAATTTTAGTACCCTGTAAATTCTCAACGTAAAATAACCTTAATCTAAATTGCACATGCACACATTGCAATAAACTGCACACATCTCTAGTGTGTAGTTAAATAGTATAATTCGGTAAAACTTATAAAATAGCGCGAAAATAAGGATATATTTATATATTTTTCTTATAGACGTTCCTTTAATTCAACACGTTATTCAAGATTTGTCACGTTCTAATTACTTCATGCATAAATCAATACAGTAGAACTTCGTTAATCCAAACCCGGTTATCCGAAATTCCGGTTAATCCGAGTTAGAAGATCGGAAATACAATTATAAAGTGAAACAAACTGGTATCATTAAACCGGAGGAAAACTGAGGTAAGAGTTCAGGTACAGAAACTTCATTATTTTCTTTTTTACGAATCATTGATGACAAAATATCCGCAAAAATCAAAACTAGGTTGAACTAGGTTAGGTCCCAATTAATTCGGATTAACAATGTTCTACTGTAGTTATTTATGTTTATTTGTGTTCGAAAGTAAAAGAGTGAAAAACTAGGTATTTTGAAACGGAAACCAAATTATAAGTTCCAAAACGTTTGGGAACTCGAATATGATTCCATCTTCAGGAGGAAACCCAGCATAACAAGACCAGCGTATCTTAGTCAAGAACAAAAGCTGAAATAGTGAATGCAGGGGATCAGTCAAATCAACTTAATAAATATTCCAAAAACACAGGCATTACGAAAAGTCCTACTAGACAAAGATCAAGCACCCACACTCTGATTAACCAGTATTAAAAATGACCATAAAATCTTAAAATGTACACTAAATTCTTTATGCTCGAAAAATACCAAGAGACATATATAAAATTGGCAGGTATACCCACGGCTTCGCCCGCTGAAAGGGCTATTTTTTTTATAAAATTATACAGATCGTCTTTTCTTAAACGCCACCCAAAACGTTGTTTTATCAGTGATAGATTCTTCCCTCCAAGATCCCCGGATTTAACCCCTCTATTTTATTTGGAGATACATGAAAAGTAAGGCCTACCAGAACAATTCACAGGATATTCAGTACCTCAAAAAACATAACAAATTTGATACAAGAAATTAAAAGAGGTACTTTGCGAATCATGTTCAGGAATTTGATGGAGAGAGCACAACTTTGTACTTATGTCAATGGTAGATTGTTTCAACATATAATGTAAGATAATTGTGATAAAACTTAAATAATAGGTTTTATAAAATGTAAAGTCTAACAAAACAATAATCATTTCATTTTTATTTGTAAATTTTTTTGCCACTTTTTTTAGTAAACTGGATCTCGTACTTTTCTATCCTATGAAAATATCCTATAAAGTACGGTGTAGTATCCAATATTACCTCCTTCGTATGTTTTTAAATGATAACATTATTAACAAACCATTGTTGATCAACAATTTTGAAAACTGAAAGGCCGCCATTTTGAATTTCATAATCGACCCTCTTTTGGACTTTTGAAAGACAATTTTAAAATACTTTCTTAGTACGCATCTAGAGCATATAAAGAATAGGTTTCGTGGTCCAGAGCCACGAAAAAACTAGAAATAGGGTTTTTTAGAACACTGTTTACCAGTGAGTCAGTCTGTAAGTCAGTCAGTCAGACAACAGTTTTGGATTTTATATGTATGGATATAAATAGGTAGAATAGTCTGTATTCTTACTTTAATGAGGAGGAAAAAAGTTTAAAAGACTTGACTTGCAATCAAGCGGACTAAAGAATGGTGATGTTTGTATATGATGTCGGTCTAAGGGAATTCAAGCTGAACATCACAGTGTATTGTTATTTTACAAAGAAATTAAAATAAAAAAGTACTTTCCAAATTAGAATAATTTCTTTAGAGAAAATAAACTGCCTATCTTTACTTTCAATTACTAAACAAGTAATTTGTTAAAATTAATTTTATTTTGTAAAACCCGTTAAGCCCACTGTCTCAGTCTTTATTCAGTGTATGCGGATGACAGGATATATTGTATATCACATGATTTATGGTGTACATAACTGCATCAGTTAATCTCAGGATGACAAGTACAAACTAATCGTACTAGGTGATAATGTAGGGACCTTGTAGGAAACATCGGGTTATGACAGTCAAGTGTTTCGATTCATCATCGGTTTCATTACCTTAGTCTTTTGATAATATCCAAGAAGGTGTTTCCTCTCCAATATGACCTTTAATCTTTGGATTTTACCTCCATAAATACGTTTCTCCTAAACTAGAAAAAGTCAAAATCATCATGATCATAATGGTTAGTTATGAAGAGCTGTTGTCATATCACTGTCCTTTGGATACTTTTCTATCACATGTTTCATCCTTCATATATGTTTTAATCATAACATTATTAACAAACCATTGTTGACCAATTCCATAAAATGCATGTTTTTATATATTTTCCAAAAATAACTATAATTCTTAACAACTTATTGACACACGTACGCAACACATTGGTATTTTGTGAAACAGTATAAAATCATAATTTAATCAATTAAAATAATACAATTTCTTAAAAATATCACCCGTGAATGATGAAAAATATGACATAGGAAAGTTTTAAAAAGACAGTGGTGAGGAAACTGGTTTTCAGTCAGTACTGAGCGACCAAGATTGTTCATATGAATCATGAACGTGTACTTAGAGGTTGTCAATTCAATACTTAACGATTATGCTATCATATTTAATATCACCATAGTTTGCTGAATATTAGTCTGACCGTGTGCTTAAAGGACTAAGAGAAAAATAACTTGTTAATAGTTCCTTTAGTATTTTCATAATTACCTTTACATTAAATGATCCGAGATTGCGCCCACATTACACGTGACCATGCTCAAGTGAGATGCACGTTTAATTAAACGGATTCATGTGGTCAGCACGAAGCACTTTGTCCACTAAACTAGAATTATGCAGAGAAGACAAAGTGTTTTGGAAGTGCCGTCAAATTCTTGCGGTGAGTCGACCGCGTTCCAGTGGTTCTCGGTTGTGTCGAATTTCTCTTCTGTTGAATGTTTGGTCCGTTTAAACGTTTCCCTTATGAGGTGCTGTTGACCTAGAGTTAATGTTTACTGCCTTTGGGGTTGAATAAGTTATTCATATAAAGAAAATATGATTATTTTCAAAAAAAGTATGGGGTGGTGTTTATTTGGTGAATTGAAAAATGATGGACAGTTAAAAAGGTGTGTTCAAAATCTATTTTACAGGAGAAATGCAAATTTTACTTTGTAATGAGCTACTAAACCAGGACTTTGCAAAAACTATGTATAGTTCTAAAAATATTTTAAAGTTTTTTAAATTTGTATCAATAATGGATATACTATTATTTTTTAAATAATATTTAAAAAATCTAATGTTTAACTGTCTAATGTTTGAAGAATTCTAAATCCTAAGAGTGGTTCGTAAAATGAATTAGTACAAACCTGTAAAAAAACTACATCACTGTCATTTAGGTATTAATAATATTTAAATCATTAGTGAGGTATACATATTATTTTTCAGAGCCAAAGAATTTAAAAATAACAATATTTTCTTACAGTCAGCCAGAGAAGCGTTCGAGCTTTTAGTGGCTCACCGTACAATGTTTGATTATAAAATAGGTACCGCGGTGTAAGATTAAGGATTACGCTAACTAATGAACCTTAAATAAATTTTTAGACTACAAATTATAAATTCACAAAAAAATCAAAATTTAACCTCTTAAAATTTTTGAAACATTTCAAAATTGTTTTGTGAAGACGTGACCAGACATCCAGAGCGAAATATTAAATACAAACGTTGCCCCAAGGTAAAGCACCGAAATGTAATCGCACGAATAGCTCAAATTCTTGCCTTGAAGTATTGTTATTATTGTTTTATCGGTGTTGCCTCTAGTCCTTTTTTTGAGGTTTTGCAATATGAAGTATGTTGTGAAATGCTCTTTTGAATGCACATAAACCATCCACGTTATTTACATTCATCCAAATCCATTATAAAAGTTTTCTAGCTAAAATAGTAAATTTATTTTGTCGTTAGTTTTTACAGTTAATTTATGAAAATAATGTTGTAGCAGACCACAAAAAATAATAATAATATCGTGATTTTCATTATTTACTTAGAAGCTAAGCTTTTGGCTTATGGTAATTTGCAAAATAGTTATAAAAATACAGTATTAACAATTTCAAAATCAAAAATTTACTTTTTAACTTTTTACAAAAAAACAATGTCTGTGGCCAAGTTTATGCTACAACTGTTTGTTTCATAAAATATTTATGGAATAATGAAAACAAAACCAAAAACCCTCTTCTAATGATATGACAAAGACAATTATTAACAAAATTAAATAAGTTTGGCTCGATTTTATTATAATTGTACAGAATGCGACGGAATTGGACCAAAAAAATCCTTCTTAGGGAATCTATCGCAAAAGTAGCATCCTCCAATAAAATAATGTACTTTTTAAGTTTTTATTTATTGAATAATACTGAAAACAGGGCAGTTCCGGACCATTCCTTACAAAGTTATTTAGCCGATGAAACACTTTGTAAGGAAAGAGAAAATTTATTCTGATAAACAATTTCCAATTCTCCTCATAAAAAATACAGGCGTTTAAAGAATCAGGAATATAATGGATACTTTTTCCCAGCAGGCATTTAAACTAAGAAATGAGGAAGTCTTAAATCATATTTTAAATACCAGAAATAAGTAGACAACAAAAACGTTTTTGATGCATTTGACCATGTTAATATCTGCAGCTAACGTGATAAACCAATACTAATAATACAAAACTCTATCAACGTTAACCGAGAGTGACACATTTTTAGTTTATGAATCATTGATTCCGATTTATCATCTTGCTTATCACTTGATAATAATATCTCTTCTCCTCAATACATGTTTTCCCAGCATATAGGCAGGGTCAGGACCAACATCCACTAATCATTTTAAGTCGAGTGCTCCCCAGTATCGACTCCGCCCCTCCAATATTTTACCGTTAATTTACCACTAAACGAAACCTCAAACTGTGTATCCGGGTTGAGATAGGTTCATATCCCAGTTTTACTTATTGAAACACTGATACCATTAACTTTCTTTAGTTAAGACTAAAAAAACATATTCTTTCTGTTTGAAGGTGTAGAATATCCTTAAGTTACCAGTTACCAGTCTAGGCTGGTTAATTTTTTACTTAGTTTTTTTAGGGAGACAAAAGGAATAAATCTGAAACTTGAAGACGTGCTATTATCTTAAATACCTATTGCAGTATTTGCTGCAACCAAATACTAAATGATCAATATATAAGTAGTTACTTTAACACGTAATTACCATTCCGGTATCAAAATTATGTTGAATGAGTGGTGCAATGGCAGCTATCAAAGTAATTGCGGACACGATTGTCGAGTAATGTACCGGACGTCACGGGCATGACAACGTGACCTGGTGTTATCAGCTTTGAATTATGACATGAGCTTTGAAATAATTTGTTTACTAGACTGAATATAAATTGTTTTGTGTCACTATATTGTAAAAAGTATGGATAACTATAATTCTGTATTCAATTTCCTGAATGTTATACCTATGCTTTTTTAACCGAGTAGATTAAATAAAAACAAAATGAATGTATTTTACATGTAAATGCTTTTCATCAAAACGCTTTAACTGGTTTTGGGAAAAATTAATGTAGAATATAATTATATAAGGATACAAACATAAATTACATGAGGAAATAAAGCTCATGATTTTTAGGAAATAACGATGTTTTATAGCTCATTTAAAAAATTTGGTCCTCAGTGTTTAGGAAGAATTAATAAGTTGCAGTCTGAACGTTACTCGTATCAGTTAAAGTGGTAGCTTACTTAGAAAGCCACCAGATGCTATACCCTGTTACGTACATGTAAATGTGTCTTTGAAAACAATTAAGATATTTATAATTGATGTATGTAGATTGAATTTTATTATATGCCCTTTAAATTTTATATTTATCGTAGGCTTAAATAAGCTTAGAACTAACTAATTTTGTGAAATGAACCAAAATGTTTGATTATAACGGTTAAGAAGTTTGAATCATATAATACCTGTTTATGATATTATTCTTCGTTATTGTGATCTTACCATTATAAAAAAATATATAGATTTTATTTTTTTTTTATTTCATGTCTTTCTACGCCAGCGGTATTTTTTAACGTTTTGATCGGGAACCCGCGTCATGTTACTATCTAACGGTGATCTTTTGTTAGAAAGCATAATTTACTTATAGATCAGTAACAAATGGCAACTGGACCCAGTTTCGATCCTGGTCAGGGTCAAATCGGCGACCTCAGGTTATGAGGTGAGTACTTTGTCCACTCGGCTATCCAGTAAAGTTCTGAATGAAGTATAATAAATATTTTCCCCCCACCTGCTACGTTTAGACGCTTTTTACTACTTGTTGTCAGTGAGTAAAATAATAATTTGTTCCCCAGCGGGAGTAAAGTAAACCCATAACAATAACATTGAAACCAATAATTCAATAACTAGAACGCCTTTAAATTTCCACGCATACAAACAAAAATTTGTTACAGCTTAACGAATACAGGAGCTCGCCTAATATTAACAACAATCAGCTGTGAGAACGTCTAAGAATTAAGCATACAATCGTACGTTGCAACGATCAGCTGGTCGCTGGTGCATGCATCGTTGCAGCTACTCTGATGCAGGCGCTGTTAGCATAACGAACAAAATGGATATTTGTATTACTCACTAAGCTAATAAAATATATTTTTATGGTCAGGGTATTTATTATTTCAGTTTAAGGAAAAATGTTGTGTGTATTTCGCAAAATGTTGTGTCTCTCTCGTGAAAATTGTTGCCCTCGCAAGCTCGGGTGCCAGCATTTTCACTCGTGAGACAATGTTGTACTTTACTCACTCAACACACAAATAACTATTTATTGAAATAAACCTGATTTGTTTACAGATCAATTGATTTTCCTGTATGTTTAATAGAAGAAATTGAAAAGAAATTCGAAAATTTATTTCCGACTTGTATGAATTATGTTTAAATATTTTTGGTAACTGAAGGGTTCTTTAAAGATATTGGGCACAAGTTTTCTTTTATAGCAAAACCAGGACTTTTCTAGAACCAGAGGCGACATTTCCAGCAACTGAAGCACAGGTGCCTATTATTGACACCACAGGACTGCTGCTCGCACTCTAATGTTATGGTTACTGGGCTAGGGAGCCTTTACTGTACTTTATCAGCTTTTTCACCAAGCGCCAAGTAGTTTCGTGAATTCTTTGTAAGTGTTGTGATACTTCTCCCAGTTATTCTTTACTCGAGCCAAACTTGTGTTGTTTTCAATAATCGGGTTGCTAAAAGTGTAATATTAGATTTTAGATTATTTATATGCTGTCAGTTGGACAGTTGCTTCTTCTTTGAAATGGTTTTCACAATAGTCCTCGATGTGAAAAATTTCTTTACCAAGGGGTGTTGCATACATTTGATAATAAGGAGTGAACAAAATAGTAAATATTTTATTAATAACAAGAAACATGAAATATATACAGTTAAAAATGCAAGTCAATATATAAGTAATAATAATGCAATAGTTTTTAAATGGAAATTAAATAAATCATCAAACTGGTTTATATATATTTAATCAAACATTTTTGGAGCAGAAAGGTTTTTAATGACATTAGTAAGACTACTGTTTTTCCCCCGATCAAGAAATAGTTATTTGTATATTAAGAGAGCAAAGTATGTCATTGGCGCTCAAAGATTTCGAGAGCGGCAATGACTATTTGTGCTCGTAATACACACAATATTTTTCCTACCACCGTTATTTAAACTGTTTAACATATTAACTAACCTGTACACAAAAGTTCATTTAGGTTACGTTTGCTTATTCTATTGGAACGAATCGGAAGTTGAGGTAGAAACGGTGACAATGAAATCAGATGATTTAGAACAAGGCAACTATAATTTGGATTACAGTGAGTGTCATGGGATTTCTGACGAATAGAAACTGGTCTGTGGTGTTTGATATCATAGTTATTCGTAGTCATCTCTCTTGTTTACCACCTTAACCTATTCTACATTTCAAGTAACCCTGACTTAGCAAGTGGGAATGAAATTAAATGATTGTACTGTACCGGCTCACTCCTTGGGTCTGCTTAAAAACTTCCACGCACAGGCCTGAGGCCCATGTGGGGGGGGGCAAATGAAAGGTAAAAAGAGGCCGCCACCCTCTTAAAAAACAATTAAAGCGAAAATGACCCGTTTTGCGTACTGTTTACAGGTGTGGTAATGTGATTATTTCCATACTGTGGTAGGAAAAATTTATTTTATAACTTCGACTCAAAGAATCGCTCAATTGGAAAACGAGCTTACATTACAAATTTTATTTTGATTTTCTGCTGACTCATTTTAATCATTTTTGTAATTAAAACACAAACTGTTAAAATTTTAATTTAATGAATATTTTATAACATTGTTGTTCCTTTTTACATTTTTCCTTAGCAGTTATTTATCATCTCTTAAAGAACACAGTTTCATCATGTTATAACTATACACGTTTAATTTATAATGATAACATATTTGTACATGAAACTGTGCGCTTTAAGAGGATTTAATAAATATGGTTACCAGGCTGTAACCAATTTTACTGTAAAAATTATGTTCCTAAGGGTTCCAACTAAAATGTATGTAAACATTAGGTTGTAATCGGCCTTTTCTGTCTCCAAATACGATGGAGTGATTTGAGATTTATATATTTCTTAAAACAAATAACAACAACAATGCTTCGAACAGAAAATCAACTACAGTCAACCTTTTATATTATCGAACACTTAACACGCATTATAAAATAGTGGTGGAGTTTTTCTTATTTATTTAAACTAAACCTTATGTACGTTTGTTACTTCAGTAGGACAGTAGGTAAGAAAGCCATAATTGTTATCGGGAAATGTGAGGCAACAAATATAAAGAAGGTTTACCAATCGTACATGAATGATTTTTGCTCGAAATACAACGAAATACGTTCAGCATAATCGTGCGTAAATACAGAAATTAAACAATTTCAAAACCAGACACCGTAAAATAGGGTAACTCCCGAAGGAAATGAAAGAGAGTACTCGACAAGTTGAACGGATTGCTGTTGGCTGGCTCTCTTATGTCTCCTATATTGTAACCTTAATTTGATTAATTTGGTTAGTGTAAACGTGACTGAATTGAAACCTTCTCGCATTGGAAATAAATTATAAAATACATAAAATGCTGACAGTTAACTGCGCCTTCTCGCATTATGTATTTGCCACCACTTCCTAACCAATATTGAGGAAGTTAAAGTTAATTTGATTTGAAAGATTATAATATCGTCCTTTGAAAAAATTATCTAAAATTGTATTCATACACTGATAAAAACCCTATATATCGACCAAACTGGGCGGATTAATATTTAATTATTATCCTTAACTTACCTAAACTTCTAACAACAATGATGCCTTATCAACTCATTTTTTACTTATAAAAAATAAAAGTTTTTTTCTAATAATTCATATAAAATGTACAAATTACAAACACAGTTTTGATTAATATTCAATTAAAATTGTTTTGTATAATATTTAAACTTGGCCTTACTATGGTTAAACTTACTCTTTTCTATTGGGAATTTTTAATTTCCGATAAAATATGATGTCAAGAAAAGAAAAAGTTAAATGATAAAATCTAATGAAGAGTGGGAGGAATTGGAAATAGAGTCTTTATCTAGTAATGGTTGACGCAATAATGATAATAACACGACGATTGTGACGCACAGATAAATAACAAAATATAAGCAGGCGATTCCTACGATACAGATGTACTGGCCACTTGTGATGAAGAAATAAGGGATGAATGAAATGAAGTAATTCTTTGTTAGATCTTTGAATCTGTAAATTTGTACTATAATATGATATTCTCTTTCCCCGTGCTTTTCTACACTATTATTTAAAACAGTTAATATTTGATGCGAGTAAACTAGTTTGGATCGTCATCTGGCATCTACTGTCAAGGACTCCCTGATACTTTTATTAATTTAGTTATTTTTACTTGACCCGCATACGTTTTGCTGTATGTCACGCTTATTTTTACTTTTACCGTCGTTACAAAAAGTACTATTGCAACAAAGATTTTTTCCCTCGGCTTGACGCCTGGGTAGAAGAGCTTGATTTCGTACGAAAAGCGCCACTTTCAGTCCTAGGGATAAAATATTACCATTCCTTACCTACAAAAAAACTTTGAGGATTTTCATAATGAATTCTTGTTAAGTAGAAACATTATAATGCATCGACGTGTGATGTCAACGGTAAAATTAAATTTCGATCATTATCTTCAAACCCGTCAAATTTACAGTCAACAAAAATGGCTGGGATTGCAGATAAAATCCAGGGAAATACCTGCCACAGACAGAGAGCGGACTACAACAATGTGATTATCAACATAAAGCATTTCCTTAATTGAATTTCTATTTTATCGTAAAGCGTAATTTTATACCTTTGTGATAAGGATAACAGGTTTTTATTTGAAGAACAACAAAGCATACTTTTCAGTCATTAATACCTCTAATGCTCCTACTTTTTAATGTTGTGAAATTTCAAATTACTGTTGATTACTTGGCAACCAGCTTATTTATAAAAAAAGAAAATCTGAAAGTTAAATTACACAAAGTTAATTTATTTTTATTCTGTTTAGTTATTTATGGTTACGAAGGAATTTGAATTGTAAACTAAAAACAAGCTCTGAAATGGCTGAACTGCAAAAATACATTAAATTGTAAACTTAAAAAGTAAAGCCTAAAGCACCTTACAATAAGGGGTTTGGACCGCTTTTCCTTAAAAGCGTTTGCGTATTTCATCTGTAAAATGTCGTTGGCATAGACAACCAAATAAATAAATAATTAAATATACAAATTCCCTTTTACACTTTTTTGTGCCATAGAAATTTGCGTTCCAGCTAGAGTTAAAACTTATTTTAAGTCACTTGATATTTGGGTTTTATTGCATGTATCTTGTTGTTTGTTGCTATAATTCTAGTGAAAACAAAACATAATAGAGCCCTCTCAATATCGGATCTTGATTCAAGCATACGTACAATATTTTTTGAATAACCATTCTTTTATCTATTTATATCCTTCCAGTTGTTATAGATTGGAACGAATTCATAAAAAAAGTATTTGATGTTATCCTCACACTAGTTCTGATAAATATGACATGGAAATCCATATACCAAACAATAAACGTATAACTTATCGTTCAAAATGGACTGAAATTTAATGATTCGAATAGTTAAACGCTTAAGGATGTAACTCATTTCTATTATCATTACTAAAGTTTTAAGCTTGGATAGGAAAAGGTTTTTGGCATCCAACAAAGGACAGCTCCCTGTTTTATGACAGACTAAACAATTGGGCACTATAAATTACGCCTAAGAATTGGACAGTGGCTGGGTTTCCTCGATGTTTAAATTAATGTAAGGCCAGTAGGGCTGTGATAATATAGGCTGTACTAGGATTGAGGCTTATTATTTAATTGAAAGTTATTTCAGAATATCAAAAAGTACATTATATACAGAGAACAGAAAAGGTTTAGATGTTTAGGATGTTAAGTAATAATACAGGTGAAGCAAACAACTTTTCATTCTTGTGATTATCAGTATCCTCTAAATAATTGTAGTTCCAAAGTTTTTCCTGCTTACTTTGTTTGAAATTTAAAATTAAATGCATACTTCACAAAATAACGGATAGAGGAAAAAGTAAAACATCATTCTGTGATAGCTTACTACGATTGAGACGTATTATTCAATTGAAAGTTGTTTCAGTCTATTTCTCTGCATTAAATGATTATTTCCATTGCCTTGAAAATCAACCCCTACAACAATATTGGTAGAAATATAAAGTTTTACCACTTTTATATATTATATAAACAATCTTTTTGTAGTCCGCAAATCTCTAAACACGTTCTGTAATAGTAAAGGTGGAACAGGATTTTCTTATTTTTATTATTAACAGCAGTTTCAAAGTTATTTCTCCTTACTTTGGCTGAAATAAAAAAAGGCATTATGTAGCTGCTTATGTCCCATTCAATACATCCATTTTACAATGGCGTTTCGCAAGTCCCAGCAGGCATGTATTTTCATGGTTACCTGCCCCTTCTTTCCTTCCCGAGAAGACAGACGATTACGAGACTAAATTTATAAATATTTATGTATTGTATGCCGAAAAACAAATTTTATACCTTATAAAAACGAAAACTTAATGTTAATTAATTTTTTAGTTATTACTGACAGTCCTGCTATTTTATAGTTTTTTCAAGGTGCAAGTAATTTTTTTTTCGATTTTCAGTTTTTAGTGATTTCAACTCTACATAAAAAATAAAGTCAGATTGTTGACAAAACGGTGATCCTGTCATGAGTGGTTATAGAAATAGCACTTCGTTACTTAAATTCATTTCTAAAGGACGTGAGTCAAAATCTCGTTTTTAAGAGTGTTTTTACTTATGTCCTTTAAAGTACTAACAGTTGAAGTGTATTTTTTTAAAGTATTTATTGTTAACACACTTCAAGTTTCCAACTATAAAAGTGTAATAAAAAATAATCTTTTTATTCGGGGTGTGTCTTTGAAATAGTATATTTCGCAACAAGGGCCGAAAACGAAGTTTTGCAGGCTCGAGATCGTGTTTAAAATTCGAGACGAAGGCGAAACACGAACATCACACACTTATATGGCAAAGTCAGAACATCACATACTTATATGGCATTTAATAGGTTCCAAAGACAGGATAGTTGCGATCATATGATTTTCATAGCTGTGTTTGTTTTAATCATGATAAAGAATTTGTAACGTCGCTCATTGCTCTCGATCGTTTCAAATTCTCGATTTCGTCTCGAATTTGAAACACGATCTCGAGCCTGCAAAACCTCATTTTCAGCCCTTGTTGCAAAATATACTATTTAGGGTGATATTTTAAAAATATTTAAAACTTTCTTAAAGATTAAAACTTTTTAAATTATTTATAACTCATTAAAATTGGGGATAGCGTTATTAACGTAACATTTTGAATACTGTTTTAACTGGAAATTGTCATCTGTTAATATTTCCAAAATTATTTGATTAAACTATTTTGATTCATAGTTTATTTTTATCATTGAGAGAAGAATCACAATAATGCAATTTAATAAAGTTATAGGGGCAAAAGTGTTTTAATCACTTCCACGAATTTTAAAAGCCTCCATGCATATCGAGATTTCTATAAGTTTTTTGGCCACTTTTGATGTTAGTTGAGTTATTTTAAAAAGTAAAAACCTATCTATATTTTACAACTCTTTATTATATCATATGCTTAATACATAATTTATTAATAAATATATATTTTAAAATGTCACAGTGAAATTTAGTTTAACTGAAATTTTTCATTACTCCTCGCAAAAAATGAAAAATTATTGTATGAAATATAGTTTTGAAAGGGTTTTACCAGAAGAGTCGAGGAGTAGGCCCAAGGCAATTCGCTCGCCACTTTGAACATTCTTTTCACGCCTTCCGCCATCGTTCAAGTAAGGAAACAGCTCGGAGCTACCTCTCAGATCAGTTCCCAAAAGAGAAAAATAATTATACATTTTGTAAAATATTCCGGTAACTCAATGCAATGTGATTTATATGTCGTACAACGAATCATAAAATAAAATTCGCAAATACATTTTTTATAGATATTTTCATCTGGTCGTTTTCACATTTATGAATTTAGAAGAGATGTATTTAGGTGGCCGTAACAATTAATTCCAACAACAAATAACAATTAATTCCTTGTAACAGCTTGTACAACGTTCATTCTCTTCTCTTAGAGTTATTCCTGTAGGGTTCAATGTGGATCTTATTCCAGAAGTTCTTTTAACACTGGCCTGCTTGAACTGTCACTAGTGAATTAATTGGTCTCTTTGATTTTGAAAGGAGGTACTTGATATAGGTTTTACCATCCATTGGTAATCTTAAAAGATTTAATTATCTTCTCGAATTCTGTTTTCGTTGTCAAATTTTTACCTGATAATTTTAAAATTTGGTTTTGAAAATGCTGTATAGATTAATTAATTAGATTGTTCACAACATATTTTTCCATAACAAAATTATATTTTTCAAACAATTTGGAAAACAAATTTACTTTAATAGTAGAGGCCTATTCCCTCACAACAAATAATTTCTTTCTCGAATAAAGTTTTACCTTGCCAATATCCTTATTTTGATGATTATATGAATATTAACAAACATTTTTTTAATTGATTCGATTTATGAAAGAAAAATAAAAATATATTTATTTTTAGAACGGAAAACTGACTTTTCATCAATCGGCCAATAACGTAACGAGCTTTGTGGGCGAAAGTCCTGTTTTTCTCTACAAATATGAGGATTACTTATAAAATAAAATATAAAAGTATTAATTTGGTTTCAATATGATTATACCTCAAGGATATATCATCTCAGAGTGAGGTCTTTGCCACTCCAATTCACCTATTTTTTTATTACTATACCGTAACTTTTATGGAAGAGTGTTTAGAATAGTAACTCCCACCTAAGCAGATATTTTCCACCTATGTTTGGAAACGCCTTCGCATTATGTAAGTTCAGCCACATTATCAAGTACATTGAAAAAACTTACTGAACGTGTATCACGTTAATTTTTTTTTGTAAAAACAATTAGACAAAGATACAATCCTCTTTACCTAGCTGCACGTGCACGCACTAATTACAAATGGATAACAATCGGGGACGCGGGGACGTAATTAATTTTTCTCTCGTTACTAAATTACCATTGGAGGTGCAATAGCAAATATAGTCCGAGTCAAATTACTTAGCTCAGACCATCCCTTAGTCCGATGCTAAATGTAACATCAGCCTTGCGTTTGGCATAGGTCAATTTGTTTGAATCGGTCTAGTTGACTAATCCCAAAATTGTTACTACTATTTGACACCATAAACGTCAAAATCAGAAGACAGATAATCTTCATTCTAGACAATTGTTTTGCAAACATTTTAATAAAGTCCTATGCACCTTTGGTGCGTGTGTGATACAAATGTATAAGGAATAAATCAAAATTTAGGTATCAATCAATCTGCGGTTAATTTGTTGACTATCGTGGTATTATAATATTAAAACTTATAAATTCTGTATAAAATAACTTAAAAAAGTATTTTCAAATAAATTATGGAAATATAACCTGTTCTCTCTTACTACTATAACTGAAGAGCTTTACCCCACGGTAAGCGGTTAACATAATATTTGCCATATTGATCTTAACAAATTATAATAGAAAATAATTCAATTAGTTTACACAGTAAATTTCTATAGTAGAGCGAATGAAATCGAAACCTAGGTATACTTAACACGCTATATTTACGACATCTAAATTTATAAAAGAGGATGTTGGATTTTATAAATAAAATGTAGTATTGTTTATAGTTCATAAATCTAAATAAATGTTGAATTGATAGTTGAAAAGAGTAGGCCTAATTGCTGAGCTTGTTTTGCAGTGAACACATGATCGTAATATTTTATTTATTTCAATTCGTGCAAAATATATCCAGACGTAAAGCGTAAAACAATATTAAATGCAATGTTGCCTCAAGGTAAAGCGCCAAACGTAATCAAACGAATACCTCAAATTCCTACTTTGAAGTATTGCTATAAATTTTTATTGTGGTCCATTATTACTCTTTCTCGGCTTTGTGATGTAGCATATTGTGCTTTTCATTTAATATGAAATCCCTTGAAATTAAAATTCAACGAACAGCATATTTCGGTTATTTTCTAATGGAATTAACTCCTTCCAGTCGAGTAACAGCACATGTTATATTAATTTAATAGTGATAATTATATTTCATTTCTGATCAAGAACATGCCTTTTTACTGGATAAAAAACTAAAGAGAAGTAATGAAAGTATCACTATAAAATACCCAAAATGCTATAAAACCAATTATAAAACTTAAAATGAAATATTATAAATGTTATAGCATATCACAAGCCAGTAAAATCTTGTTTAATTGGCTGATTTCTTATTTGACTTTTGTTTATTTTTGGTTTGTATTATTTAATTGGCTGATTTTTAAATGAATATCGTTATTCGCATAGTTTTACATGGTTAATTATCAAAACAATCAATGATCAACTGATTTTTGTCGTTTATTTATCGACGGAATAGTACCCGTTCTTTCGTAAATTTAAAATTTAAAAAAGTTACTATAAGTAACTTTTGTTCTTCTCAATAAATTTTTGCGCAGGATATCGACAGGGTCAGGACCAACAACCACTAATCATTTTAAGTCGAGTGCTCCCCAGTATCGACTCCACCCCTCCAATATTTTACCGTTAATTTACCACCAAACGAAATCCCAAACTGTGTATCAGGTTTGGGATAGGTTCATACCTTACTTGTGGTTATTGAAAAGCTGTTTTCCCTGGCCGTGTTTGAATACAAATGATTGGAACATGTAACAAAAGGTTACATTGATTAAATTCTTTTTGGAAGATGTTGCATGCCTTTGAGATTTATTTAAATATGTTGTATATTTAATCATGTGTTCAAAGTTGTTAGTGTTTTGGTTTTTAGAAAAACAATATTATAAAACCCTACCGCTCTACTAAATCTTTGCTTGTCGAGCGCAAAATAATGTTATGATATATATGGTAAGCGTGTGTATCACATATCTGTATCGAGGATTTTTTAACGAAATGTCTTATAAAACGACCCTCCTTTATGTGGTTATGGTTTGAGGCTGTGATAATTTACGTAAAGTAATAATAAACAATAAATTTCACAATTAGTCCTGTAATTTTTCAAAACAAATATATGGTTTTCATATTTCAAACAATAAAAAACTTATAAGGTTAATCACACAAGACACTTGTAAAGAAACACGTACCTAAAGTAATTTATTTATATGGATTTAGATTGAAATACTGAAAATCTAATCGCGTATAAATTCACACAAGCGTATAAATTACGCTGACGTGGTGCTATGGCAGATATCAAAGTAATTGCGGACACGATTGTTGAGTTGCTTTAGCAAACGTCGAGGTCATAATCCGCGCGACCCGCTGATATCAGATTTGAGTGATGACATGATCCTCGAAATAATCACTGAACTGGAGGAGAAATTACTCGTATTTGGTGAAAACATTTACGCTAACTAGGCAAATAAATCTTAACCAAAATCCTGTACAAAATAAAAGTATAACCGAGATTCAATCCTTCAATACGCTGTAGAACATGTAATTAACAAAACTTGTAAAATAATTATCCTTCATAACGTTTTATTTTATTATTCATTTAAATCGTTGGATTGCTTATAAATATAATATAATAAGTCTTACCTTAGCAATCGTACTTTTTATTTTGTTCTACGTATGTTAGAGTTAAATATGTAATATATTTCAATAGAAATAGTTTGGATGGATGTAATCAAATCTAAAATTTTGTCAACTTGTAGAACTTGACTGATGATGCACTTTCGAATCTGAAATCGATCTCCTTTGAACAACATAATAGAGGTTAACTAAAAAGTTTTCAATTTATCGAAGGCCACCGTTGTATATGCAAATAAAGGTTTACTTGTTGTGATGATAACAGTATATTATTCTGATTTTATATGTAATATTCCATAACGATATACCTTCCTTTCGATGTACCTTCCTTTACGATTTATAAAACTATAATTAAATTACGATAATATGTTGAACTTTCTCATTATTATTGGGGAAAAATACTTTACTATCATACGGCTAGAAGACATGGTATAGAACCTTAACTCGTAGCATCCAGAGCGACATTTCCAGCAATCGAACCACAGATGGTTGTTATTGGCACCTCGAGTCTTACTGTTTACGCTACTGGGCTATCGAACAATAGCTAAAGCGGATTTTTCACAAATCACCTATTAATACGGTTTCTAGATTTTATCAGTTTTATATGTTATATCAAGATCTTCAATGACTTTTATCTAGCACTTTATACGACTTTTATTTAAAGTTACAGCTAAGAACGTGTATTTAGCGATTTAAGTTGCTAAGGCATCATATAAGACAATGTTTAACAACATTTATTTTAATAAAGATTTACACACTATTACGACACTATTTCACGTCAAAACATCACATTGTTACTTACAGAACTGAGTGGGGACATGTTTTGACCGTCTATGTGGTCATCTTCGTACCAGCTTTGTGATATTGTCATGTTGATTAACATTTCGCCATTCAGTTCTGTAAATAGCACTGTATGTTTTGACGTGAAATACTGACGTAATAGTGAGTATTATATTAAAAAAACGTAGAATATAATAATCAAGAAGCTATTAAATAAAGATTTCATTACGCAATCGTTTTGAAATACATTTTTAATACACATAGCAAGTAATCAGTAACATTCAGCTACTATGGAATGGGTTACATCAATATTCGTTTGACATGATTAGATCAAAATACAGTTCTATATAAGAATAACATTTTAAGACTCTCATGATAAAAACTGAATGACCTTAAAAAACAAAAAAATAAGGAGAGGAAAGTGTGATTAAAATAATATTATAATTGCGTATTGGCGTTAAAATAAAATACACATTATATATCATATCATAATTACCGACCAGTACAAAATTTATGAAGCAATATAGTTGTGCAACAAAATGTTTTATCTTGTACTTTTTAAGTGTTAAAACTTGTTTTAATACTATTCTATCTTCAAGAGGCCTTCCTTAAGAATATTAGCACTGTAACATTAAACTAAGTAATTTAATACTCAACAGTTTTCAAAACAATCAAAGCTCACACACCACTAATTGATGCTTTGCAAAAGAATGACGGATAATTTTAACGTTGACTGATAATTTTAACGTTGACTTTAATAATAGACAGAGCGTGTTGACAGTTGTCGGAAACATAATTTTGTATCAATGTTTAAATTCGAAATGGCATAAGTGCTAATACTCACGACTCGAAAGTGGCAATTTGTGACACAGATGTGCAGTTAACCCCGTAGTGAGCGGCAATACGTGCAAGTTGAGCTATGGACTATGGGAGCGTTGATTACCTTGGTCGTAGGGACGAAAATCATCGTAGTCGTCTAACTACATGATTTCAGTGATACGTTTATTCATGTTGTAAGCCTCCAAAGCTGATAGATTAATTAAAATAGGTAGTATTACCGCCGTCTTCGCCTTACAATTACAAACAAAAATTTATTTATTTTAAAGCTTAAGACGGAGGTTATATAACCTATTCAATCTAACGATACGCTCAGTTCTTACTTGCCAATCACTGATTAACAAACGAATTCGGACTAAAAATAATAAAAGAAGGTTTGAAAATTTGAATTTGCTTCCTGTTTAACAAAATAAAGTAACCATTATCACAAAACAACTCAAATAGGAATAAATCACATTAGTAATGCTTCAGTCACTTTAATAATGGGTATGCTGTTTGATGTAAGGCAGCTCAAGGTCATTGTTGTCCCGAACGTTATATATAATTTATATAATATTTCCATAGTTTTCAATAACAACATTGTAACACAATAATGCTAATATTACACTTGTCCCTGTAGGCCTATCACTGACTCATACATTGTAATATATGTGAATCTACTGTAAATGATGAACGTCTTCATGATGGTTTTCAAGATGTATGGCTCATGGGCAAACCCTGAAGGTATGTTTTCTCTTGGGACATTAAAAGAATTTGACGGTGCGGTGTAAGATATTGTATGGAGGGAAATGGTTCCAACATCACCAAACGTTCCCTTAAGTAAACAAATATTTTTGAAACATTATTATAGAAACCTTTAAGCTGATATACTGTTGATTTAAAGGTTCCTGGTTCCTCGATCCACCCTCGGGCATGCACTGGGTCAGACACGAAAAATGTAAGTACACAAAGAATACGAAAAGTTATTATCAAGGCTACGTTTTTATATTCGACGTAGGCTATTTTTTTGTTTTAAACACAAATATTTAAACTCGCACTTAGTATGGTGCAATAGCTTATCAACACATATTTTTTTGGTAAATCAATGCATACATTTTATAAAATGCATATTTTAAAAGTCTTGAAAACGTCAGTGTTACCATTTCCTATAACTTCAGGATTTATGAGTAAAATTAAAAGTAATCATCTATTGCGTTTTTGTTTGGTATTAAAATATATATATAGCATAAATTCAAACAAAAAGTTAAAGAGCAGGAATGATGGTCTAAAATTATCTCTTTAATATATCTGTAAAGACTATGTATTTAGTTCTAAAACTTTACAGTGGTTTCATGTTTGACTCTACAAGAATTTCCGGTATTGGATACAGATAAAAACTTTGTCCAAGCCACCATCTGGCATTTATTGTCAAGATGAAATCGTGACATCTTTTATTCATAAAGTATGTTTAGGATTCATAGTACAACAGATTTCCTGATGTACTTGATATAAAAAATGATTCATTAAATGATTGAAAAACCGTTGTGAGATACTCGTTAAAACTGTCTCCAAACACCAATCATTGCCCAATATATTTATAAAATAATCCAGTAATATTGCTACTTATAAAAGGGTCAACCTATTTACCTGTCCTTTTTAAAGGTTAAGAACGGAAGAGCAGTGTTGAAACACTTAAATACCTTAAGAAGAAAGGGACTACATGAGAGATTGTCTCCAGAGTCAGCGATGTCAGAGTCTCGGGAGCTTGTTGCCGACACCTGCTCCTCGTTCCCTGATATTAAACGTGTTGAGACCTGCTTCCTATTGCGAACAAGTACGCATTGTGGGGGTTGTGATAAAAATATACTTTACTTGCTTTTGGAAGGAAACACAAATTACATATCAATTCATTCTCTTTCCTAACGGCTACCTCAGAAACGTAATATTTAATTTGAGTTGGTAAATGTATAAGATACAATATGTCTCCATAAGTAAATTTTATGGGTACAATAATTTAAAAAAAAATTATAGACGAAAATTCTATAAAAATGAACTTACTTCATTACTTGTTTCTTAGCTTTTCCATCAGTAAAAGTGGGTATACCCATTATACTGAGTGTTGGACAGGCCAAAGTGCACTCCGTAGAAGATCACAGACAATGTCATTGTGTGAGGTAGGACAAATAATTTCTATGTTCCTAAGCACTTTTGAAACATATACTGAGATTCTATAAAATACTAATAAAACTGTTAGGAACTTTATGACCATCCATAAATTTCTGTAATGAGTATAAAATTAAAAATATTTAATTGTTAGATAATTATTTTAACTACATCTATCGATTAAAATGCAATAATTAATTTTTTACGTTAGTAATTTTATTGTAAGTTAACATAAATGAATAAAAAATTATCCATTATTTTACATGTTGTTGAAATTATATATTTTACCGAAATAATACATTTCCACATTAAATTTGATTTTTTATAAATGATTAATAATCTTTTATGAACGTTAGACTCGACAGTACGTTTGAAGTATCTGGTTTTTTATAAACAAGTTTTGTTACAAGTTTTGTGGTATTTTTCCTATATGATATTAGGCCACCATATGTGTTTCACTTCTTCTATACAAGAAAGTTTGGTATTGAATACGAATAAAACGGTCCAAGACCAGCATCTGGCTTTTATTGTCAAGGACTCCCGGAATCTTTTATTCATCGAGGAATTCTTTTTTGGTTCCGTATTACAGTATATCTTTGGTGTTTGTTACCTTTACCACCGTTGGATTTCTAAGATCAGCCTTTCTTTCTATTAATGAAATCTATTAAAGAAACTAAAAGTACTCATTAAATGTACAGAATAACAGTTTTTGTCAGCAAAAGAACGAAGAAAATGTTTTGTTAAAACCTCAAATTTTGTTGACTAAATTTTTAATCTTCACGCAACCGTAATGGCTTTAGTCATTCCTAATAATGCGAGTTGTTTAGACTGTTAGTCATTTCCCACTCTGACAGCGTGGCATCATATAGTTTCGAAATGGACATCAGCTTACGAGTTGTAAGTATAATATTCCTAGCACACATTAACTCGTTACATTATACAATACACTGTATGGTAAGATGTATCGTTGTTTGATTTCTTGTACAAGCAATGAGTACTATTGTAGAATAATCCTTCTAATATCATAAGAGTGAAAGGAAGTCTGTGAGTATGTTTGTTTGTTATATTATGTATGTCAGCTGTAACAACGTATCCATTCGTTAAGTTAACTACCAAATGCTTGATTTAACTAATCTAAATGATTTTTTCACTAAAAATATTCTGAATAATTTGGAAGAATTTAAACAACCAAGGTAAATAGAATCTTATCATGAAAATATCTTACCATCATTTTGAACGTGGCAAAGCCACGGGTGTCATACAGTATAAAATAAAGTAGCACCAAAATACGAGAAACAAATAAACTACTAAGGATTTCAAAAGCGGATTATAAGTTGTCAGTCGCAACGCTTACGCTATTGAATATGCAATATAGAGTATATAACCAATGGCTAACTTTCAAGAAGGTAAAATTATATGTTCACGATATTATCTTCTAATTATAAAATTGAAACACATTCTTTATTTTTTAATTGATAATTTAAAAAAAATCTGATCAGTGATGCTAATTACAATACCTCTGGATATATATATTTACGTATACAGTAGAATTGTAATTTTAAAATATTAGCCTATTTTCTGTTAAGAGTGTGATATAATTAATATTATCTTCATGGTACCAGACCAAGTTTTACCGTTTTGACTTACTTAAGTTCTTATACTTTATTATGGTTGACAGGATTTGAAATCCAACAAGAACAGAAATCAGACCTTGGCAACTTTTTCAGCGGCAACGTTCAGCCAATAGACTGGAGTTTTAACAGTGTTAAGGTATTAACTTGAGATCCTTTAACAGAAGACAGGATATTTGTAACTTTGTACTTAGTAATTTTCTGTTATGGGCAAAAGCTTACTAAATGAAATTAAAATAAGAGTGCGAGAAAACCAAAATAAATGCCAACATTCGGGAATTATGTCATCAAAGTACAAAAGTTCATACTAGGCCTATGTGTTTTTAGCTCCTTTGTGTAATTAAAATTGAGATGGACCAATCGCCCGAAAAATGATAATTATATGTTATTTGTGCCATTGTATACTAAAACATTTGTAAAGCTAATGGAACTTCATTTATAGCTGTTAAATAGTTATCAATATTAATAATAGTGCAGCAAATCCAACAATTAAAGCATTTTAGCGAATTTCCCCTATAGGGAAGAAGCTATTACCGTAGGTCTCATGGTAAGACCTAAGCCCGAGACCATGATAACTTTTCGTTTTTGGGCCACCAGAAGCAAAAAACACCATTCGTTTGAATTTATATATATATATATATATCTATCTATCTATCTATCTATATATGTATATATATATATACAGGGTGTTTCATGATAAGTGTAAACAAATTCACCAGGCGATTCCTCACATCAAGACAAGAAAAAAATGTCATATAAACATGGGTCCGAAAACTAGTCGTTATGGAGTTACAGCTAAAAATTGGGTTTTTCCATTTTTAAGTGTACTTATTGCATTTTTTGGCCTGTAGATTCAAAGATTATTAAGATATTTTGATAAAATTTTCACAGTTAAATAGATTACAAAATTCCAAACAAATATCATTACTTTTCAATAGTGAACTTCTAAATTTGGCAGAGAAAGAATTGTTAGAAAATAAATTTTTTCCAAAAAATTCAATGCCCCAAAAGTTTTTTTTAATTTTTGATTGTTTATTAAATTTTGACCATTTAAGTATTTTGGCTGCAACTTTCCCAAAAACTGCGGAATTTCATGGAGAACAAAATAATGTAAACTTTTTTACACCTTCGCCAATGACTTTTTATGTTATTAACCTAAATATTGGAAGGTGACAAAAATTAGAAAGTAAATCATCAAAAGACCAGCCAGTCAAAAAAATTGCATAGAGCCAGAGGAATGTTTTAGCTTCATAATCCTTTATGAAACCTTCCAAGAACTGTCGATTGTAAAATTTAAGAAATCCAAAATCCCCTAAAATCCAACCACAAGTCCCGCTACAGAAAATTATTCAAAATGGCGGCATTTCCCTCTACAGGATAGGCCGTGAACAGAAACTTACTCCCGTCTTATTTTCACACATTTTATGTTTCTCAACATGAGGAATATTGGACTACCACAGTAATTTTTGGTTCGTAATGTACTTTATTTTTATTGATACCTGTGGTTTACGGAAATAGTGCTGCCACTCACTTACAAAAACTACAACGGAACAATACATACAAGACAAAACAACGGAAATTGAATAAATTAAACAAAAAAAACCTAAATTTGTTGTACTTTTTCAACAAGCATAAATTCAATTTTTATCTTAAACAAATAACATTTTGTAAAAAAAGAAAAGTTTTAATCAAGTTTTGGTATTGCTCAGGTCAGTTTAACACTTTTACTTAACATTTAGTTTCCTTGATAAAATATGTTTTATCTAAAGCGTAGTCAATAAACATTCGTTATTTTAAAATTTAATTATTTTTTTCATTAGGTTAATTTTTTTTCAAACTTATTTCAGCATAGTATTTATCAAGTAAATATAATTCCCAATTACTGTTTACAAAATCTGGAATGAAAAAAAAGTTTATCGAATTATAAAGGTAGTTTCTTTACATACGTTAAGAGCTCTTATCAAATATTGCGGATCCAGGATGGCGACTGTAATTGAGTAAATACTGAAATTAATCAAAATAAAGTACGTTACGAACCAAAAATTATTGTGGTAGTCCAATATTCCTCATGCTGAGAAAAATAAAATGTGTGAAAAAAAGACATGAGTAAGTTTCTGTTCACGGCCTATCCTGTGGAGGGAAAATGCCGCCATTTTGAATAATTTTCTGTAGCGGGTCTTGTGGTTGGATTTTTGGGGAATTTGGATTTCTTAAATTTTACAATCGACAGTTCTTGGAAGGTTTCATAAAGAATTATGAAGCTAAAACATTCCTTAGGCTCTATGCAATTTTTTTGACTGGCTGGTCTTTTGATGATTTACTTTCTAATTTTTGTCACCTTCCAATATTTAGGTCAATAACATAAAAAGTCATTGGCGAAGGTGTAAAAAAGTTTACATTATTTTGTTCTCCATGAAATTCCGCAGTTTTTGGGAAAGTTGCAGCCAAAATACTTAAATAGTCAAAATTTAATAAACGATCAAAAATTAAAAAAATTTTGAGGTATTAAATTTTTTGAAAAAATTTTATTTTCTAACAATTCTTTCTCTGCCAAATTTAGAAGTTCACTATTGAAAAGTAATGATATTTGTTTGGAATTTTGTAATCTATTTAACTGTGAAAATTTCATCAAAATGTCTTAATAATTTTTGAATCTAGAGGCCAAAAAGTGTGATAAATACACTTAAAAATGAAAAAAATTGATTTTTTTCATTTTTAAGTGTATTTATCACACTTTTTGGCCTCTAGATAAAAAAATTATGAAGATATTTTGATGAAATTTTCACAGTTTGATAGATTATGAAATTGCAAAGAAATATCATTACTTTTCAGTATTGAAATCTTAAATATGGCTGAGAAAAAGTAGTTGGAAAATAAAGTTTTTCCAAAAAAATCAATGCCTCAAAAAAAATTTTATTTTTGATTGGTTATTAAATTTTGACCATTTAAGTATTTTGCCTGCAACTTTCCCAAAAACTGCGGAATTTCATGGAGATCACAATAATATCAACTTTCTTACACCTTCGCCTGTGACTTTTTATGTTATTAACGAAAATATTGTAAGGTGACAAAAATTGGAAAGTAAATCATCAAAAGACCAGCCAGTCAAAAATATTGCGTAGAGCCTGAGGAATGTTTTAGCTTGATAATTCTTTATGAAACCTTCCAAGAACTGTCGATTGTAAAATTTAAGAAATCCAAAATCCCCAAAAATCCAACCACAAGACCCGCTACAGAAAATTATTCAAAATGGCGGCATTTTCTCTCCACAGGATAGGCCGTGAACAGAAACTTACTCCCGTCTTTTTTTCACACATTTTATGCTTCTCAACATGAGGAATATTGGATTACCACAATAATTTTTGGTTCGTAATGTACTTTATTTTGATTAATTTCTGTATTTACTCAATTACAGTCGCCATTTTGGATCCGCAATATTTGATAAGAGCTCTTAACATGTGTAAAGAAACTACCTTTATAATTCGATAAAAGTTTTTTTTCATTCCGGATTTTGTAAACAGTAATTGAGAATTATATTTACTTGATAAATACTATGCTGAAATCAGTTTGAAAAAAATAACCTAATGAAAAAAATAATTAAATTTGAAAATAACGAGTGTTTATTGGCTACGCTTTAGATAAAACATATTTTATCAAAGAAAGTAAATGTTAAGTAAACGTATTAAACTGACCTTAGCAATACCAAAACTTGATTAAAACTTTCCTTTTTTACAAAATGTTATTTGTTTAAGATAAAAATTGAATTTATGCTTGTTGAAAAAGTACAACAAATTTAGGTTTTTTTTGTTTAATTTATTCAATTTCCGTTGTTTCGTCTTGAATGTATTTTTTCGTTGTTGTTTTTGTAAGTGAGTTGGCAGCACTATTTCCGTAAGCCATAGGAATCAATCAAAATAAAGTACATTACGAACCAAAAATTATTGTGGTAGTCCCATGTTGAGAAACATAAAATGTCTAAATAAAAAGGGACAGAGTAAGTTTCTGTTCACGGCCTATCCTGTGGAGGGAAAAGGCCGCCATTTTGAATAATTTGCTGTTGCTAAAACATTCCTCAGGCTCTATGCAATTTTTTTGACTGGCTGATCTTTTGATGATTTACTTTCTAATTTTTGTCACCTTCCAATATTTTGGTTAATAACATAAAAAGTCATAGGCGAAGGTGTAAAAAGATCTATATTATTTTGTTCTCCATGAAATTCCGCAGTTTTTGGAAAAGTTGCAGCCAAAATACTTAAATGGTCAAAATTTAATAAACAATAAAAAAATTAAAAAAATTTTGAGGCATTGAATTTTTGGAAAAATTTTATTTTCTAACTATTCTTTCTCTGCCACATTTAGAAGTTCACTATTGAAAAGTAATGATATTTGTTTGGAATTTTGTAATCTATTTAACTGTGAAAATTTCATCAAAATATCTTAATAATTTTTGAATCTACAGGCCAAAAAGTGCAATAAGTACACTTAAAAATGAAAAAAACCAATTTTCGACTTTAACTCCATAACGACTAGTTTTCGGACCCATGTTTATATGACATTTTTTTCTTGTCTTGATGTGAGGAATCGCCTGATGAATTTGTTTACACTTATCCTGAAACACCCTGTATATATATACAGGGTGAGTCATACCACCCGTCCACCTATTGTAGCGGGAGAACGGTTTGACATAGAAACGTCAAATAAAATTATTCCCCACTAATTTGCATATGAAGAATTCATTAAAAATATTTTCATCGCGATTCATGTACAGGGTGTTCCAGAAATGAAGGTCATGGGTTCAAATCTCAAAATTTTCTTGAGTAAACCTATAGCAAATACTATATCATTTTAAAGGTCTTGTTAAAAGAAACATTTTGATGAAAACAGAACTAAATTATCTCAAGCCGTTTCAAAATGGCGGCCATTTTTGTGAGAATTTTCGATATTTACGGGAACCCCTGTATTTTCCAAACCACTCAACATTTTTCAGTTCTGATTCAAAATTCTTAATCCTTGGTAACTCAGCTTTACTATGATATGCCACATGACAATATTTAAAATTTGTTTTAATTTTGAAAAAAAAATTAATTTTTGAAAATGTTGGCAGCCCTGAAAATAAAAAAAAATCAAATAGCAACATATTCCAAAAAGCATATAATTTTAAAGGTCCTCAAAATTCCTACAACTTTGTAATTTACACAAGTATTCTATCATTTTTAGTTTTTGAGTTATGGTCAAAAAACCCCATTTTCCCATATGAAGTGCATGTTATTTGCACGTCCATAGCAAACGGTATGTGGGTACCCTTTGGTTAATACGAACTGCATAAATAACATGCACTTCATATGGGAAAATGGAGTTTTTTGACCATAACTAATAAACTATAAAAGTTAGAATACTTGTGTAAATTACAAAGTTGTAGGAATTTCGAAGACCTTTAAAATGATATGGTTTTTGTCATATGCTGCTATTTGATTTTTTTTATTTTCAGGGCTGCCAACATTTTCAAAAATTAATTTTTTTTCAAAATTAAAAAACTTTTTTAAATATTGTCATGTGACATATCATAGTAAAGCTGAGTTACCAAGGATTAAGAATTTTGAATCAGAACTGAAAAATGTTGAGTGGTTTGGAAAATACAGGGGTTTCCGTAAATATCGAAAATTTTCACAAAAATGGCCGCCATTTTGAAACGGCTTGAGATAATTTAGTTCTGTTTTCACCAAAATGTTTCTTTTAACAAGACCTTTAAAATGATATAATATTTGCTATAGGTTTACTCAAGAAAATTTTGAGATTCGAACCCATGACCTTCATTTCTGGAACACCCTGTACATGAATCGCGATGATAATATTTTTAATGAATTCTTCATATGCAAATTAGTGGGGAATAATTTTATTTGACGTTTCTATGTCAAACCGTTTTCCCGCTACAATAGGTGGACGGGTGGTCTGACTCACCCTGTATATATATATATATATATATATATATATATATGTGTGTGTGTCTGTGAGCACGATAGCGGCCGTAAATATTGTCCGATCTTAATGAAATTTGGTACAGACATGTAAAGTGGTGATCGATTGGACAAGTTCGTAAACCAGCCCGATCGGACCATCGGAAGGGGGGGTAAAGGGGGAATAAACCCCCCAAAAATGGGTTTTTTGGGGTTTTTACATAAAAAAATGAAATTAATCAAATTTTTGTTGGCACCATTGGATTCGCCTCAAAAAAACAAACAATTTAGTATTTTGAATCATTGCTCTATGTCTATTGGTTACCGAGGTATTGAAAGTGGTAAACACAGTACGTTGTCCCAATGTTAACCTTATGGGGAATAAGTAAAATTCTATATCTCGCTCATTTCTCAACATATCTTAATTAAACTTGGTTTGTGGCTTCATCTAGATGAGATATAATGTATTTTAGTCAAAAATCCCCGAAATTTCAATTTTTGTGGCAGCAAACCTGCATAATCATTCCCCATGTTATCCTTATGGGAAATAAAAAAATTCTATATCTTACTTATTTTTTAACATTTCTTGACAAAACTTGGTATATGGCTTCTTCTAGTTAAGATATACTAAATAATGAATTAAAACTAACCAGTTTTAACATACCTGTTGCAGCAAACCTGCATACTCATTCTACATGCTAACCTTATGGGTAATAAAATAAGTTGTGTAGTTCGCTCATTTCTCAAAATATACTGATAAGAAATGGCATGAGGCTTCATACAGTTAATATCTATTTGATTATGGCTTAAAATATCCAAATCATCAAATTCCTGAGGCAGCAAACCTGTGTACTCTCTTTCCCAATGTTAACCTTATGAGATGTAAATGCAATTGGATAGCTTTCTTATTCCTCAGCATGTCTTAATAAAACATGTTATGTGGCTTTATATAGTTTAGATATATTGGATTGTAGCCTATAATACCTCATTTTCAAATTTCTGTGGCAGCAAACCTGCATTTTTCCATACTAATCTTATGAAGAATAATTTATTTTTGAATACCAATTGTGGGCATTTGGCAAATCACAGGATGAGGGAACAGGGCTCAAATTAAATGTTTTAATGTCAGGGACTCAGGAAAAGTACTGCAATTTCTTAAAGTTTGCTAGATAACAAAAAATAACATAAAATATCTGCCATTTAAGTAGCATTGGGAAGTAGCACTGGGATCTAAAACGTCTGCTTTGTTTACATTAAAACATGTGAGCTGATGTTTGATTCAAAGCCATATGGTGGATATAGACATATGGCTTACTTAAAGGCCAGATAACTAAATATGTCAAATAGATGTACTATAGCGAATACAGATTTTTACTGATGATGTTTATGAAATTTTTTACTCAAACTTAAACAGCTGGTCATTTCCCCATACGATTAAATTGGAAAAGCCAGCTGTTTTGAAGTTTTGAACATTGCATTTTCGTGCCAAGTATAGGCTATTATTTTTTATAGCCTGTTGATCTTAAAAGCCTCTAGGAGAGTATTTTTGCACGCTTTCTTTTGAATGAATATTGATTTTACTTGATGCGAGACTTCATTTAAATTATTTATTTATGCACTTGAAATTCGCTGAGTATGCAGGACTGCTGCAACGGGGGTATTACATTTTTAAAATCGAAAGCACAAAACCAGTAAGTTTAAAATTTATAATCGGGATAATTTAAATTAGGAACAATTTTACTCTGTAGTATATTTTTGCACTGTTTTAATGAATGTTTCTAAACATTTCTGTAAAAGTAAGTCATAATTTCATTCCGACTTCACAAACAATTTGGAGAACTAAATTCATTTTGTCATGTAATTAATTACTAGGAATCATGGAGCTAAAATGCAATAATTTCAAAGCGTACAAATCAAAGATTATGACCACATAGCCAGGCACTTGGGCAGGGAATAATAACTGATTGTTGTTCCTGTGCCTGTAAATTTGAAGTAGTTTTCTTTTTTAGTCGAAATAAATATATTGGACTATTCAAAAGTCATTGATTACACCATATTATTTTATGAGTTTACGATACGTAAAACAATGAAGTTAAATGCAAATGAAGTTAATAGTATATTTCGCAACAAGGGCCGAAAATGAGGTTTTGCAGGCTCGAGATCGTGTTTCAAATTCGAGACGAAGTCGAGAATTTGAAACGATCGAGAGCTGCAAAACCCTTTCGGCCGAGGTGCGAACGCTATTTTTCACCACACAACACAATGAAATATATCCCAAATAATTAAAAAAACTGATTTTTATTTGACTCACTTGAAAACAAAACACAGCTATGACAATCATATGATCGCAACTATCCTGTCTTGAATGCCGTATAATTTTGTGTTGTTTCAAGCAAATAAACTATCAGCTGACTTTCGGCCCTAGGGCCCCCAACGTTTTCGGTCCTGTGGCGGCAAACGGTGTGTTTCGGTCCGCGTTTGACGTTTGTAAATCAGGTGATTTCATCGTAGTGTGGTGAAAAATGATATTGTTGGTATGAATACAAAATGAAATATCCTACGATAATGATACCTTTTATAAATATAAATGACCGCATTTAAACGTAAAAGTTCAGGAAAAAAAACTTTCTGGGAAGTGATCTAACCTGAAAACTCCGGACATCACTCTGGTTACATTAATCTGGAAAACTCATTCAATTATGGCCCAAACATGTTTTTGCGTGTTATAGACCTACGTGATGGAACTCGTCACACAACAACCCGCCCATTTCTCGCAACGTAATGCCCTATGTTAACAAAACGGGCACTCGCAGCCTGAATATAAACATAATGTCAACGTAGTTAGCGTTGTAGATGTATTATCTTGATGTTTTACTAAATACGTCGTGTCGTGTTTCAATTCGCTGTGCGTTTCTACATTTCAGATTCATGTTTAATGATTAATTCATGATTAATTCAGATTCATGTTTAATGAAATGCTACTGATGTAACGAGCTACTTGAAATCTAGTTTATTTTCATATTATTCAATAATTATTTTAGTACTTTTCATTATTTCTAATTTTTTCCCATACGCATTTTTGCTTTTTTATATTATTTCATTATTATGTGGTTTCTGCGCCATTGGCGGTTTTTGACGTTTTGATCGGGATTTGCCCAAACCGGGTGTTGTTATTTTTTGAAAGCGTCCTTTTGTTAGATAGCATAATCAATTTATAGCCCTTTTTTGACATAATTCCTGTTTGAGTATTTAATTTTTTTGACTAATGAGCGAAAAGTAAAGTTAAACAACCCTTAAATATGATAGACCCCTGAATACGCTACTTCACATTTCCCTAGATACAGTTCAGTTGGAAATCTTTATATTTTTAAATTATTTCAACAAGTTGAATAGAATTAAAAGAAAACTCATGATTCATTAAATATATTTAAAAAGCCAATGTTTTAATTTGCATTAGCAATAAACGTGAGGAGAGTAGAAGATAATATCCAGGGAATTAGCTGCCACCGGCAGCTGACTGACTACTACAATGCCTTCCTAAACAAAAATGAAGCAAACTTAATTGAATTTCTATTTAATTTGAAAGTATTATTCCATATCCATATCCATAAGACCAAGCAAAAAATAATTTCAAGATTTTATTTCAAAATGTATACAGGATATTTTGCCTCTACCCCGATTTTATCACTATGGTGTGTGTGATTTTAATTAAGTTTTCTAGGAATTGGAGAAAATAAGTGACAAACATGATCTCAGTTTATTAAAAACATAAAAATTGTTATACTTTTATGATTGGTGAAGCTGTAATACAGTTATTAAATAGAAAATATTGTTGACAGTTTGTAAGAAACTAAAAAAGGCTGATAACATTAACATTAACATAAAAATTAATAAAGATACAATTATGAAATTTTATATGAGATGGCTGGATTATTTAAACTATCTATCCAATTCAAATGACTGTGAACATTTATCAATTTACTTAAAAAAAACATTAAATGGCTTAACCATGGTACTCCATTTGTATTGATTGTAATACAAATAAAAATATAATATCTCTTTAATTTAAAATATATATATATATACATATATAAAGTCTTATAAAACTCATACTGAATGTACATACAAGACTAAAAATATACACACATGGTGAAAATTGGCGATTGATTTCGATTGTCACACCAATGAGAGACTCCAATTGGGCCTGATGATGGTTGGTGTGACCAATCTAAATCGATCGCCATTCCACTGTTTTGTATATTTCCCATCTTGTGTGTAAATACAGTATGAGAGTAAATATATTTTTAAGGGCTGTAAGACATTTTTTATTTATACCCAGTGAATACGACAGCACATGCCATGCTCATCAAGAAATTATTCAATTTAAATTAACAGGTTTTTTATTTTGATCAATCCCTTTGAACAGTTCTATGTTCTTATTTATACAGTACAGGTTCTGTGCGTGACATTTTAATTTTCCGTGTGAGAAAATCTCTTCTCGTTTCGGTAGGGTTTCAAAGTCGTGCGTTATGCGCGATTGGTTGTGTAATAGCTTGTTGGAAAACCAAAAACTCAATATACTATCTCGTTACCTTACTCTGCGACTCATGGTAACATTTCATACATTTATTTTATGTTCAAAAATGTACTAGACCCAACATTTTCGTACGAAAGAATTCCTGAAAATGAGTTTATATGAATGAGTTTATATTATTTACTAAAATGTATATACTTATTAACGGTATGACTCTTAACAGATACTTTAACATACCTCTTAAATTAATATTCAGGGATTACAATATTCTAGGTTGATTATTCAAAAATATTTTGTTTTAGAAATAATTTCGATAATAGCTTAATAAAA
Source organism: Flexamia atlantica (assembly GCA_035578135.1). Taxonomy (NCBI): domain Eukaryota; kingdom Metazoa; phylum Arthropoda; class Insecta; order Hemiptera; family Cicadellidae; genus Flexamia; species Flexamia atlantica. The sequence goes on along the minus strand of JAQJVK010000015.1, from coordinate 16,022,731 downwards.
CTGTTTTACTTAACTAATAACGATTGACAAATAAAAAGTCTAGTGTAAAACTACTTTCGATTTGTGTTTTAAGTTTATCCATTACTTCTTCTCAAGACAATAAACATGACTACTAGTATGGTTTCATTATACATTTTATCTGGTATATGTTAATAATGTAACAGGGTGTAGTACATATATACATCTAGTATGACTTTTGGGACAGTCACCAAACCATTTAAAACTACAGGGAAAATAATATAAATAATCCTAAAAAATTCCAAAGACCCAACATGTTTACGCCGATATACCGAAAAGTAAAACTTGTTATACTTAAAGCTGAGTATAAATAAATATTCTACATGATTAGTCCCATGAGTCAAAACTAATTGTATTGTAACTGTAAAACCCATAAAAAATGTAAACATACGAGAATATATTGAAAGGAGGAGATAGACAGGATGCGCCGGCAGTGACCGCTCCCGTGTCACAGTAGGCATGTAATTTCATGCTTGCCAATTCCTGCTTTTCATCCCGTCAGGGGAGATTACGGGAGTGAATATGAGAAATGTTTTGTACTGAATGATTTTTTAGATGTAGGGGGAATCGATTTAAAGAAATTTAATAGGTTACATTTTTGTTGTTGCAGTAAAATTCAGGTTATTTTGAAATCCCTATCGAGAACTTAATTTTTATAGAGATGTGGAAAAATTAAAACTTTAATATAAACTTACTACAACTACGTAGTTTTCAATTTGATATTTTTTTATTATGAAGTTAAAATCAAATCCATGTTGGGTTTAATAATACAAATTCATAAAAATATCCTTAAACATTTATAAAATGGTGAAAACGTTTGTGTAATGGGAAAATAAAAAAACAGTATACTAAACGACACTATACTTCATTAAACAATTAAAAATAAGTCGTATCTAGGGGTAGTGATATTATACAAGAAAAAACTACTTCAGCTAATTATCATAATAACAAAATGAGTTCCTCATTGTTGTTGGAGTCTCTAATTCACAATATCGATACGCTTCAACAACTAGATTGGCTTATATAAACATTTTACACATACAAATGTTAATTTCAAGACAGTTTGAAACACTATATTAAATATCCTTTCTTTATGTTCACGAATACGCGTAAGTCACAGTTCCAGGTTCATTGACTTTTTCAATTTTTGATTTTTGAACATTTTGGCACTAATTTTTAATAACAATTGCTTCATGATCAAACACAAAAATGCTATAATACATAGCCAAAGCGTTTTATACCCAGATCAATGATTTAAAATATAACTGAATCCAAATATTGGTATTATATTCAAAGTAAATGGTTGACGATAAACAAATGTCGGCTTAGGTTTTCATCAGAAAACGTCGGTTTAAACGCCTTTAAGGATCGTTGAGTCCTTAAATCCTTTTACCTTTTGCGCTCGCACGTTCTCAATCACTCTTCTCGTTGTGCCTCCACAAAGATATATACTCGGTTGGGATCCTTCCAAATCCCCTATCCAATTGCATGAAGGTTCCCTGTCATTATTCTAAAACCCTGTCACATGATATTATATCAAATGAAATATTTTGTTAAGCTCATCGAATTCTTTCTTGATACTTCAGTATTTTTTACATTTTTATACTTCATACAAAACTTTTTACCTTTTAATTTGTTGTTGATAAATAAATTTTTTTTTAAAGTTAATGAATATAAAATACCGTTGGATTTTTTAAAGTAAACTTTTAAAATAATATCAATTAAAAATTAAGACTACATAATTTTTGTTATTGCCCTGGTAATTATTATCTGACTTTTCAACCCCGATCTTCTTTAGGTTCTGTTATGTACTTTGTAAGGTGAGAAGACAATTGTCAGAGTTTTTACCCTTATTACTGATTATATCATTTAAGACTTTCTTCAAAATAAAAGAATATAACTTTTTTTATTCTTTCAATAATACAATTTCCTCTTACAGTAAATTTAACACGAACAAACTTTATTAGTCAATTCCTCTTAACGGAACCAACTATTTCAATGACGAGAAAGAATGTTAACTTACCAGGTATTTTGTATGGCTTGTCAAAATGAAGAAGTGAATTGGTTTTGAGTGAAGTGAAGTAATACAAACTTTGTAACTTCTTTACTTTGGGTTCCTTTTTTCTTTTACATTTTACTTTCTCCCCCCTATACATAGTATACGGAGAAAGTATTGTTTTCGTCAAAATTTTCGAATTTGAGTTGTTAGTGGATATATTCGTTTTAGTGCTCCCTGAATCCAAAAAAGTAGTTTTTGGCGTGGTGTCTGTCTGTCTGTGTGTGTGTGTGTGTGTGTGTGTGTGTGTGTGTGTGTGTGTGTGTGTGTGTGTGTGTGTGTAAATCCAAATTTATCAAAAACGGCTCTAACGATTTTGAGAAAAATTTCATGGTTTTTAGTGCTTAGGATGACAAACAAAATGACACCCTCCGCATGTCTGTAAAAATTCAGGTTCAGAAGTTATGGGGGTTTAAGTGTTAAAATATTCATAGTTTTCAAATTTCACAAAAACTGTATCGTTCAAAGAAAATATACTTGCAACCATTAAATTTGGCTTGAAAAACTAAATATTCTAGTATTTTAAATCATTAGTTTACGTCAACTGGTTGCGGAGATAATTGATATTTTAGTTCGGTGGTAAACGCAGTACGTTGTCCAATGTTATTCTTATGGCAAATATTGAAAAACCGATATCTCCGTTATTTACTAACCGATCTTGATAACATTTGGTATATATTTGTGTGATAGTTAATGGTTAATTTGTTTTACTTCACTAAATATTTTTTATGGTTTTAAATGACTTGAAGGGAGAAAGTATGTGTCAGTTTCCTGATACCGTGTATTTTAGTATGAAAAGTTAAATAATTTACTCATTCAATATACTGTGGCAATGGAAATTTCAGGAATGTTATGCTAACTAGTATGGTTTACTAAACAGATTTTTCGCATTAATAATTTTTAGCGAATATGTTATTGGTTAAGGTGCTTGTATTTCCGTCCAAACATATACATTTACAAAGTAAGTAATGCTTCAGAACATAATTTATAAGAGATTTCCACCATGAATATGATTTGTCAGGTGAACTCTAAGTCAACCTCTTCATTACCTAATATCAACTAACCCAAACTATTCCACTACGAGTTGGGTGGTCCTTACCAAAACTACTGTCGTAGTCCTTTAATATTAGTCATTATCCACTAAATCTGATGTCTGCAGAGTAGTTTATAAAGTAAACACTTAACCATAATGATAATAAAGATATGTACAATCAGGCTGGCTAGCACAACAGCAAACTGTTGGTGGTCTTGGGACGCGCGTTATTAAAACGTTGTCCGCCTGCCCATGATTATATCTGTTACAGCCTGCAGCCGCCAGGCTGTCCGGGCCGGATCGGTGTAAAAAATGCATCGTTCGCGATTTAAATAACGCTCTCTCTGAAGCGCTAAATTTACTCAACGAATTTATATTGCCCACAGATCCGTTTTTATTGCCCTCCTGAGATTCCGGTTTTGTTTGGTAGTTTTATTACTTTAAAACTCTTCTCGCGTAATTGTTTTTACAAACAAAAACTTCATTTGAAAACGTAATTAAACATCACATATTAAATTAGTTATTAGAGTATGATTAAATACAAGAACTGATTAAGTTTCTTAAATAAACCATTTTAGTTCATACTAATAGTTATTATTACGACGACTAAAGGTGACTGTTTTTGGTGCGATTGTTTTACGATTACACACCCAAAAAAGGTATTAAGCAACTAAAGTTTTACACTAATACAACGTCATTTACAACTTTTATTTTTATGCTGTTTAACTTGACATAACGCGAAACATGATTTAAGGAAGGGCAAATGAGTGAATCAATAACATTACATTTGAGGCTATGAAGCGCTAAGATTCACAGAAGTTAATTAAGTCCTAGGACAGAAAAATGTTTTACGACTACAGCAAGCAACCCGGCACACCCAGGTTGTCGCTTATACTTTTACTCTCCAGATAGATTTAGTCACTCTTAAATCACAATGCCAGACTTTGAACATGGGCTAACACCAGGACGATAACCCGTCATTACTTACTTATCTTTAGAACCTCTTCATTACCGACGACTGCTGGTCAGGAGTGATACTTTAAAAACACAATAAAAATTCACAGGCAAATACACGAAGTAAACCGTAAACAAGCCTTCCACTAGAGCCTGAATCCTGGCAAACCAACTATCTACTGTGGTAAACAAGGTTATTTCACTTACTTGGACCGGCATTCCCTGGTTTGGACCGTCACCCCCCCGCCACAGGTCCGCGTGCACGGCGTCCACGGAGACCACGCCGACCACGACCCCGGCTGGCCCTTCACTAGCCTCTGCTGCACCATCTGCTGGACCTGGGGACAAACAAAGGGTCAGTGATGGGCCTGCTGGAACTGGGGACAAACAAAGGGTCAGTGATTGGATTGCTGCACCTAAGGAAAACAGGTTAGCGATTAGACTGCTGAACCTGAGGAAAACAGGACAGTGATTAGACTGCTGGACCTGAGGAAAACAGGTTAGCGATTAGACTGCTGAACCTGAGGAAAACAGGTTAGCGATTGGACTGCTGAATCTGAGGAAAACAGGACAGTGATTGGACTGCTGGACCTAAGGAAAACAGGACAGTGATTGGACTGCTGGACCTGAGGAAAACAAGTCAATAATTGGACTGCTGGACCTGAGGAAAACAGGACAGTGATTGGACTGCTGGACCTGAGGAAAACAGAACAGTGATTAGACTGCTGGACCTAAGGGAAACAGGACAGTGATTGGACTGCTGGACCTAAGGAAAACAGGACAGTGATTGGACTGCTGGACCTAAGGAAAACAGGGCAGTGATTAGACTGCTGGACCTAAGGAAAACAGGACAGTGATTGGACTGCTGGACCTAAGGAAAACAGGACAGTGATTGGACTGCTGGACCTGAGGAAAACAGGCCAGTGATTGGACTGCTGGACCTGAGGAAAACAAGTCAATGATTGGACTGCTGGACCTGAGGAAAACAGGACAGTGATTGGACTGCTGGACCTGAGGAAAACAGAACAGTGATTGGACTGCTGGACCTAAGGAAAACAGGACAGTGATTGGACTGCTGGACCTAAGGAAAACAGGACAGTGATTGGACTGCTGGACCTGAGGAAAACAGGCCAGTGATTGGACTGCTGGACCTGAGGAAAACAGGACAGTGATTGGACTGCTGGACCTGAGGAAAACAGGTTAGCGATTCGCCTGCTGAACCTGAGGAAAACAGGTTAGCGATTAGTCTGCTGGACCTGAGGAAAACAGGACAGTGATTGGACTGCTGGTCCTGAGGAAAAACAGGTCAATGATTGGACTGCTGGACCTGAGGAAAAACTGATCAGTGATTGGACTGCTGGACCTGAGGAAAAACAGGTCAATGATTAGACTGCTGGATCTGAGGAAAAACTGATCAGTGATTGGACTGCTTCTTTCTATACAACCCCCATTTCATGTTTTATTGACTGTAATAGATGTAGTAGCCGTTTTTCATGTTTAGCCTAAATACTTTTTATTTTAAAGTAATATCACTGCACACATTACCTGATCAAAAGCACAAACATAAGTAAGCATTTGTTGATCAAAAGTTGAAACCTTCCCTTCTTTTGGCTATCTAACGTCTGGATACACGTTTGGGTTATCTGATCTCAAATGTTATGTGGTATCTTTGAACTTTAACCGATGTTAAGGTAAACCAAAACCAGTGACATCAAACGCTAATGTCCTCTTCTTCTGAAATCATGTTAGAAGTAAACCCCAATTTTCTCATTGCATGCGTACCATCACTCGAAAAAGACAACAATCTGAAAAATACATCCAACGCTCACTTTATCTGTTAAAAAACCATTATTTTCGTGTTAAAATTATGGTATTAAAAATATATAAAAACAACATTATAACCATACACTTTATTTCAGCATCACACTATCGTATTATTAAAAGGTCGAGTTGTGTCAAATATGTCATTATAGATATCCTCTCTTGTTTTTGTTTTCAAAGGCTTTTAAAACAACGACCATTTCAGGTAATTACTCATTGCGTTGCATTAGCATTAGACTAACTTCATATTTCTGCTGACATTTTACAAAAATTGCTTTATTGTTTACCAAACATAGAAATATAATATGCTTCTTATTTAAAGTTACGTCTTCGAATTTACACAGAAAAGTTATTATGTTAACAACACCATATACTTTAACCGAAGTGTTATTATGTTAAAACCATCACAAATATTCAGGTATTCTTAAATTACTTTATCAGGTTCAGGTTTTCAGGTTATTACCTTATACGTGAAACATATAATAATGGAATTGTACTTAAGTTCTGATGGCTTTTTAGCTGTAGTGATAGCTTGGCTGAAAACAAGTATTTTTCGTTCATACTGGCTTGTAAATCATTTGTGTCTTCGTCAATATATTTTATAGAGTAACAAAAACCCTTTAAACTCTAGTCTATTTATATTATGTACATAAAACAATTAGCGATGCAATTGCCTCCAGACCTAATATGTGAGAGACCCTATGATTAAGAAGTTTTAAACCTCATAAAAGCTACCGATTTGAAGATGGATTAAATAAAGAAAATATTTAATCCTTGCTACAGCCTTCTTGGTGCCCATTGGCTCTCGGCTATCAAATTGAGCGATCTTAGATAAGACAAAAAGCAGAAAAGGAGATTATTAACTTAAGCCTAAATAAAGCCTACCGACTGTGATGAAAATTGATGATGATTGATTATTGCCTTATATCTAGGAGCAATGATGTGAATTAACATTGATTTTAACTAAATGGCGTTCGTGTTAATATATTTCATGAAAACGAACGAAAATTCAATGGAATATTATTAAAAATTTATAATGTAATATGCTATTTATGAATGCGAACTTTAGTCAAGCAATTCCACGAAAGGTTAAACAAAACCTTTGAACGTAAGAAAGACCTCGGAAAAAACCCTGAGACGACAAAAGTGCACTTAAAGCATTATTAAATGCGATATTAGCTGAGTAATGTCTGAAACAATTAAGAGAATATTAAAAGACATTACTCTCCGCCTTCAACAGTCGCTATTAGCTCGCATTTCCTTAAAATTACAACGAATAAAGCTGATTTAGTTTTTTTTTTACTAACTTAGAAGAGCTCATTACAAGCTTATAAACAGAGAGATTAACAGAGCTAAGGATAAAAAGTTAAAATCTCTATATTTATTTGGCTTCAAAATTCTAGATTGTTCTTTATTTTGTATTAAATTATTTTAAAAATATTTCGGTAGGTAAAATAAAAATAAAAATATTGAAAAGATCTATGCATAATTTTGATAAAGAAATATTGCTGCGAAAATGTACGCCAAGATATATTATTTAAGCTTAAAGGTATTTATTTTACCTTTGATATAACCTTAACTTTTATAACTAAGCATTATTTTAATGATCCATAAACCATAGGTGCTTGCTAAAATTTGTACCTGATCTTTAAAAAAAAACTAACAATAAAATCTACATTTCTAATTCAAGAGAGTAGCTTCACTTAATAAAAATCTCTGAGGTTTGTTGGGAGCTGGTATTATAATTGACATAGTAGTTTTAACACTGAATGTTTTCACCTTCTATTTGATTTGGTTCTAGCCTGATACTTTGTAGTTTATTTTGTCCAAATGAATCGGTAATGTTATATTCATCTACGTAATGAGCAACTAGATGTTTTGATGATGACATATAAAATGTTATGTGGCTTTTAAGTTATTACAGCTGTGATATTGCATTTACTTTTAAAAATTACTGGTTCACCCACTGCTCAAAATTCAGCCATAAAGTATTTGGGTTTCTCTTTTACTCCTTGCTAGAAGAAAATGGGTGACTGGATTTTTTACATTTATTTCGTTTTTATTGCTTACCCGCCATGGAAGATCATGATAGTTTTTATTTAAAATTATTTTTTCCAAACGCTTCAAGGACAAACGCAAATTATAATAAGATTGTGCACTGAGCTTGCTTGAAAGTTCCCTATGAGAAAAAAACGAACAAAAATCAAGCTTGGCTATCTAATATTGACGGATAAAAAAACTTTCTGTAAGTAATCACAAGAATTTCCTCGAATTATAAATCAAAAGTTATTCCTCCTAAACCATTCAATATAGATATTTTAAGATACATATCTTAAGATAGTCAAAATATAAATCATAATGTCTTCAATATTATTTTAGAAACTCTATCAGATCCAGCTGTTTTGATGTCGTATAACTTATGAAGTTTTGCTTTTACCACGTAATTAACTATCTCCTATTTTAATTATCATATTGTGGTTTAAGCCAGGATAAGATATTAGTTAAATTTCAGTAATTTATATTTGATGTTTACGCTAAACAAAACCCAATATGTTTACCATACGGTGGTACACAAATATCACTTACTAATAATTCATTCCCTTGAAAACAATTAATTCTGAGATCTCCTCCAATAAAATGGTATGTTCAAATTTAAACTAGTATTGGGGCTTATTCTTTATGTGGCTGAGAATGAGATTTCCGGAACCACTGATCCTGAAAGTGAAGAGTTATGGTCGTAATTACTTCGCCTAAAAGAAAAGTTTCGACCAAGCGACACAGATAAGTTGCAGTAATCTCGGTCTGCAGTTCACCTCCCATTTTCTTTAAGTTTAACTTAGTTATTTTAAAGTTTTTCTATTGACTATTAAAGATTAAATAATCGTAAAAGCAGCACACTGACAATTCTTTTGTGAGGCAGTTAGTGAACGTTGTAAATTGGTTGTCTCAATAATATCTAACAATAAGAATTTTTCAAATTTTGAAAATGTGAAATCCCATAGTAAAGCTAACTTATCGAGTGTAAATATGTGAAATAATGTTGTGATAGCTTACTTATTTGGTATCTGTCGGTTAAACCGTTCATCCATTACACTAGGTGTACAGGTGGTTTGCTATATCCTTTAGAGTGTCATCCTTTTATCTGACAACAATTACCACTAGTCATGGCACTTGTCTTTCGCAAAACGTCAAACTATAAGAGCAAGAAAACAGCATGAGAAACAATACATGCCCTTATTGTTTTATACCGAATACAATAAGGGTTTTCTCTGTTACATCCCTTTTCAGCCGTCCTACAGAACCAATTTTTTACAATCTAGATGCCATTTCAAAGCTTATAATGTAGCGCACCGGCGCCAGTGGCTGGTAATTAAAATGGGCATTTATTTTTTAGCTTCGAGCCCCAAGTCTTGGATTTATATTTTTAGAGGGCGCTTTCAACGCTCCATTGCTGACAAACTTGAATTATAACGGTTTTAAAATGCAATTGTAATGTAATAGCTGATTACCTTGAGACAAATTTTTACCCACTTAGATCTTTGTTTATTTAGTTGAGACCTTTAAATTTGAATTTAAAAGGTTGATTTGATTAATAAAGGCTAGTTTAAGGCCATACAATTCTTTATAACTGTACGTGGGTTCTCATAAACAGAAACCATATTAAAATGCGCAATTTGCGCATGGGCCCCCTAGTTTTAGACTAAATCATCTAACTTTTTTTATCTCGGTAGAAGAGTAATACTTTCTCATTAATTGATTTAACATTAACTCTTATTATTCCCCTGCTCTTTTGACGCTCAAGACACTTTGTAAACAGGAAAACGCCTTACATTCAAACAAAATTTCAATTATACTTTAATTCCCATTTTCGGATTCGGAGGATTAATTAATATATTAATACTGTTTTCAAATACTTTACAAACCTTAATCCTATAAAATTGTTGGAACAGAAACAAAAAGACGATGTAGCAGGCTTTGATCACTTGGCTGAACCTGAACTCGACTAAGCCGATCACGATCTTTGCCGTAAAGGCTGAGGTTCAAGCTTAACTTTCCAACTCTATATCGATGGTTTCAGCTGAAAGTTGTCTTATAACTTTCGCTGAAATATTATGAACTATTACATCAATCCTGAGATCAGCCTTGCAGAAAAGTCACTTTGAATTTGACATCGGAGGTTCTAGTTGTGTTATCAATGATAGCCTAACTATAAAAATTCCCCTTAAAATAAACGATTCCGTATAAAATAAACTAACGTTGAATATTACACATTGATATCGCATCTCTTTAGGATTTGGCGGCCCTTCAACACTTTAATTTTAGGGTATGATCGATATGGAAATCTGATACAAAAACCCTTTATTCCAGCAACATAAAAAGTGAATGAACAACATAGAATTCAGTGTAATAAATTATGAGAGCATTAGATTATGAGACACACGTTCTAGGAGATTACTTTGTAAGTTATGTTCTCGAGTTGCATTGAGCTCGCATGGTGTATAATTGACATATATCTTTGTAAGTCGCTTAAACTTAAATAATTCCATTGTTTTCTCGAACTATGCTTTGTACTTTAGAGTTTATAGTTTGTTTTTATATATTCCTTAAAGATTGAACAGATGAAGGAATAAATAAATTAATAACTTTGTTATTCTCCCTCAGTTTGCTGATTGCCAGATTCATATAATATATGAATACATATTATACATTTTATGTTGCTTATATTAAGGTTATAATGAACAAAAGTTTTATCAATCACTTGCAGATAATGTTTATTCATCTAAAGCTTGATTTTTTTAAATAACGAATTGCATTTTCTTATAAATAGTCATTGTTACCGATATTCGCAAGCGTTAATGGGCATTACTCAAGTACTCATTTTATTACTCAATGAATAGTCAGTTGGCTTGAAGCACCTGCTATTGCTTCTGCTGTACAGAAATCCAATCTGTAATCCGAGGGTATTTTGCAGCCATCGGCAATCTTGTGAGTTGGCCCGATTAATGATTTACCTTTGTATCCAACGTACATCACAGTGGGCTCAATACTTTTTGCGCTCACCCAAGAGAAAAGTATGGATACAGATGCACAAACACAAACACACACACACACACACAAAAACCATCACTATTTTGTAATATTACAGGTCGATATTTGTTCGAAGGAGAGAGGAGTATTTCAAATATCTAATTATTAGCCGATTTGTTATTATATAATTATTGTTATATAATTATTTGCCATTCTTTATAAGGTTGCCATAGTTTAACATTAAGACTTTGATGTACTGTAGGGAGGAACGTTTAGAGAATCTTGTAAAACAATTTCTTAGTACGTATGTAGGACCCAAGGGGAGCACATTTGCCACATTTGAGCTCTGTATGTCTTTTGTAGATTCGCTGCCCGTTAGAAAACTCCTTCTTCGTTATATAGAGAATAGATCGAAGATATATATATATATATTATTTTAGCTATAACATATATTTTGACTAAATAAAAAAATACAAAAATGCTTTAAGGCAAACAAAATTATTGTGTTCACATTTTTAAATAGACATCTTACATTGTTTTATAGGGCTCAAGTTAAGTTTAATCACACTTAAATGCCATTCCGTATAGTATCTAAAACGAAGTGAGACTAAAGATTTTATATCTGGGTGAATTTCTTCATTTTACGAGTTAAAGGCAGGGGTTTATGGTTCTAAAAGTTCAGGGTTTACTTGAACTACAGTTCATGAAACAATTACAGTTTTAAATAACTAATAATACTATTTGCTTTTATAAATACAATCAAATTTGTTGTAAAGTTATAACTTTTAAGTCGTAGAATTGAGTTAATTGAATTAATTTATTGACCCACAGTAGAATTGAATTAATTTATTTACCCATTACAGAGGGTTATACAAATATTTCCAACCAAAGGTTTGTAGTTCTGTTAGAATTCAACTCTAAGGTACAAAACAAGCTAAGCAATAAACAAAGGCAATACTTTTATTTCGCTATAGTTTTACCATAAATTTATTTTCAGAGTTAAAAATAGTTAAAAATAGTTAATAGTTAAGAGTTAAAAATATTTTTTAAACGCCTAGTCTTTTACTTAACTGCAAAGGTTGCAGGAATGATTTAAAGAGCAATAATACCAAACAGGAAAACAGGTGCGCATTAGAAATTAACTTAAGACCCTTGTGAAAGGCATAAATTTAAATTTATAACAGCCATGATAAGCAGTAAAGAGGCTTTTAATGCTTGTAAAGTGGATTGAGTAACTGAGAGATATCTGCTTTGCCACTCTATTAGGAAATTGTTTTTTGTTTGAAATTCATTGTTGGTGATGGTGATTTCATATTTTCATTTTGATTTTTGCGGTCATTTTCTATCACTGATTAGTAAAAAACCAGTTTCACGAAATTTCGGGATCTGGAATCTGATCCCGTCTTCAGGTGGAAAAAACCTAGAACATAACGAGATCAGTAACACAAAGCCAGGATAGCCTGGACAAAAAACAAAGTTAAACAGAGAACTCTAAAAGCAGTCACAAAACACTATGCTGAAAAGAAAAGAAAAACAATATAATACCGAAATCACAAGTGCTGCAAGCATCAAGAATCACCAATCATGGAGAGCATGTCACACCCAATCAGAGCAGAGCTGAGGCTGATCCAGATCCCGAAACGTCGTGTGGAACTTTATTTTACTAATCAGTGATGACAAATTTCCGCAAAAATTTAAATCAAAATAGGATTCATTTACTCTTTGATTTATAATAGATTGAGTACGTATTTTAAATTACTAAAGCGCTCTAGAAAAAGCATCATTAAATCAGTTAGTTGTCAGTGTTTTATTTAGTTCAATCACCCGGTGACCTTGGTGGTTTTATTTCTATATAATAAATACAAAAACGATTTATCAACTCATTGCCTAAGCGTAATCTTTGAAAAATTACAAGAAAACCACATGCTACATATATCCTTTATAAGATCCAGATGCGTACTAAGAAAAGGTTTTAAAATATTTCCTCTCAAAAGGCCAAAACGTTTTTTGACATAGGGAAATTAAAATTGGAGGCTATTTTCAAGAAAGCCCATAAAATATTCTCAAGACAAGAAAAAGATATCAAATACAATTCACGGAAAGTAAAATATACAGGCCTCTACCATATTTTTCAAATACCACTTGTAGCCATTTTTGCTTTCTGCGTAACGCTAAAGTCTCAAAACATGTCTTGAACCCCTGCCTGGACATTCTATGTAGAGTAGAAGCATCCAATCAAAACGGAGTTTTCAAAATTAAATATCTTAGGAGGGTTCGCTTGAGTGAGAGGAATTTAAGCTACAAAAATAAACTGTTTCGGCTATACATTTCGTCTCTAGCAGCTTAATGAGAGACCCGTTATTCGTTGTGGTCGAGAAAAGTTTTGGAGGAATACGTTTAGTTTTCAGTCTATTAAAAAAAGTAATAAATTTAGATTTAAAGTTGGAAATAAAATTTTAGCGTTTTCTTTGTCGCTACGTTAATTTTATATCTCGTATTATATGCCTCATCATGAGTAAATTGGCAGGATTTAGTAGTGCACGGTGCGATGGAGGTTCTAAGTTCAACTCCCTGATATGGTAATGCTTTTTCATTCAAACGCTAGTAAATACCCAATATTTCATTTGTCATACTTCAAGTTTCATGACATATTAACTACGAAATTTCAGTATTTCTAGGATTAAATTGCAAAATTAGAATGTGTAAGCAAGTGTCGTCAGTCCATGCAATTTTCCCATCTTGAGAGAAACAGAAACATTAATAGACAACATAGGGTAAACTCACCAGCTGCCACATTAAGTATAGCAGGCGAACGCTAAGAAGTATATATGTCACAATGTCATAATAATGAAAAGTAAACAGCCTATTTGTTAATTTGTAAGAATTGCACATTGCATGACATAATAAAATTCTAATTAGCTATCCTTTCTGAGGGTGAAGCCGTAGGTATCTGCTAATGTAATAATAGTGTTATCAACCTTAATTAAGAATGTTTATTTGCAGTTTCGTAAAATTTCTCCTAAAGGTATAACTTTGTAGAGAATTAATTTATTTAAAAAAAAGAAGGAGCATAAATAGTTAAATTTAATTGCACTAAATAATTCGTTTTAGAACTGCTGACCCAGGAATTACATTAGATTAATCATTTTACGCAGTTATAATTTTATTGTTATAAAATGAGCCTTACAATAAAATCCAAAGAATTTTGATCAATCTTTAAATTAAATACAAGCATTATATTCCAAGTTAATTTTAATTCATTTTTTAAAATACTGAATTTCAATTTAATTAAAATTGTTTACTTAAGTTTTTTTTTTTTAAATAAAGGTAAATGAATGTTTACACTTTCACTGATACATGTATCCAGTATTTTAAAATTTGGCTCATAATCTGACGCACCTAGAAATTAATTAAGCTGATGAGATGTTTAATGCAAGACCCTAAAACAATGGGCGGAAAAGGGTAGGAGATACACTCTGCACATTCATAGGGCCACTTCTTGTCTTTTTCTCTAACCCTTTTGTGTCTTCATACTTTCCTGCAAACATTTGAATATTTAGTAATTAAATGCCGTTGTACACTTAGACTAAATAGCCTTATATTCCGATGTAGAATTTTATCTTTTTTGCCTTGGAATGCATTTTAATTTCTTATGACGTTTACAACGTATAAGAAATTTGGTTTCAATGCAAGTAAACTACGATCAAGCAAAAATAACTTAGAATTATAACTTACAATCAACATGTAGGTTTATTTTTCTTTCATCCGTTCAATCGGACTTAAATTAATTAAGAGTTACATTAAATGAATACCAATCAATTTAATCCATTACATGTTTTAAATATTAAAAAAAATCTTTAACTGAAACTCGTTTTCATTGAAATATTATCGCAAGTATATCTAGATGGCTGCGAAAAAAGGTGCTTATAAAACAAACATTTTTGTCACTACATATTTTTGAAGTAAATTAAAAAAAAAATAACTAAAATTTTTAATGTTAAATTTTGTTTCCTTTACAAACACAAGACTCGATCATAAATAACTCTCCATCGTAATTTTAACAGTGGTCAGTGGCTTCCTTTACTATTTGAAAAGGTGTAATTCTGGTGTTAACTCCAACTCCGAAGGTAGGATTAACCTAACCATTGATATAATTTATTACATAACAAAACCAGGCTATAAATTTTTATATTATAGTTTTTCAAAAGCATGTTTGTTAAAGTTTATTAGATGTGATCGATAACTTAAGAAGCTTGTAACGAAGGCGTGTACTTTTCATCAGACAAGTAGTTGGAATCCATATTTCATTTCATTGTAAAACGATGTTATACCCCCAATTCCCTCTTTAAAAATTTTATAGTGTAGTTCCACTTTAAATTCCAACTGTACTTTTCAGTTGTTTAGCATGAATATTGTAAACATAGTATTAAGTTGTACTGTTGTCATTCTACTGCTTTACTTTTTTGTATCTAAATAAATATTTTGTTTTTGCATTCTAAAAAGGGTCACTGTAGTTAGCTTACTTAAGAAAGCTTTATTTGCTGTTCAGAAGTAAGAGCAGAAATAGCAATGTGCAGCTTCCAAGTATCAAATCTGATCGGCTTTGATAACTTAGAGCTTAAACCAATCTTCAGCTCTATCTATACATTTCATTTTTTAGTGACGGCTGTTCTTAAGGAATATATGAATTTTAATTTGATTTAGGCCTAACCACTATACGTTTTTAAGGAATCATACTTTGTTTTACAGATTTAGCCAGTCTACATTAACTTGCTTTATGTCTTGCGTATATGAAGGCTTAAACCGCTGTAGAGTAAAAATATCGCTAAAAATATGAACTCTTGTTGTTTATTTCACCAGTCGTGACAATAAGGCAAATAAACGATTAAGAGTTTTACTTTAAATTAGTTATAACTTGTATATCGTCCAGATCACCGAATGCATGGGCGGTGGAGTCAGTAAACCAAAGGTATCGTTAAGGTGAGCAAGCCTCTATAAAGTATTCTCAGTTTTACAGCTAATAATGAACAATAATTTGTTCTTTTATTCGCAATAGCAAACAGATTTGGTAATTTAGGGCTGGACTAAAATTCCTCACCCACATTTTTTCCTTGTCAGCATATCTTAGATAAGGAATTGACTCATTTAACGCAAATAAGTTGAAATTGAATATTATACTGGAACTGAGACATTAATATAGACAAACAAAAAATGCTAGACCATTAATCAAGAAACTGCTTGCAGTGATGGATGTTTTACTTTTCTATCATGGCACAGGTGCAATCCTGAGGAAATAAATACTGAAGATGACAGGCAATTTCTAAGCTAACGAGACACACATTCTATATTTAATAATAATTTATTGTATGATTTCTTTTATATTCCTTATAATAATAGGTAGTATAACTTCCTTGTATTTTACAGCTCTTTATACTGCCACTATAAGTATTATCGGATTGATATTTGTGCCTATCGATGTTAACACATGATCGCCGCTGAGCTTAGTAAATGGTCATTGAAGCGTTATTTTATATAATAAACATCCTAGTTCATATCCATAAAATCTCTATCGCTCTCTTATAATAACTGAATGCTAAAAAATCTAAGCTTTGCAAACTCAGCTTTTTGAACTCATTGTGTCTAGCTTGCTTGGCTGGTTTCCTTTTAGTCAAGCTTTAAAAAGAGAAAATAGACTCAAAATTATGTCCCTTAATCACTTAATTTTATGCGTAAAAAATTAATTAATTTAATTAATTTCAATGTTTTACTTAAAAAAGGACACTTTTTCATATTTTCTTCATCTATCAAAAAACAGATAAATAACTGATCCCTCTGCACCGCTGTTGGAAAATATAAAAGTAAATTTGTAACAGGCATATTTGTTATTTAAATGATTTTGACATCTAATTTAGATTAAAACACTTTAATTATACGTAGAATGTTTTTACGAATATATTCTTGTATGTCGACTGAAAGTTATAATTCTAAGATATTTTTGCTTCAGGAAACTGAAATTTTGTAATGTTCAATTTTGTTTCCTTTACGCTAGACTCGGGCACAGGATAACTATCGTAATTTAAACAACGGTCAGTGGCAACCATTGCGATTGAATATATTTCGCACCGAAAGCAGTAAGTGTGATTTGGTAATCTCGAGATTGTTTACAATCCTGCAGTCTGCAGACTCTTTCAACCGAGGTGCAAACGTTTTAATTTGCACGATATACTCCACAAGCCTAAGCTGTATTCCACCAAGTAATATAAACCAAATTTCTAAAAGTTAAGTGAGTATTTTGAGGAATAAAATTTAACTCAAAACTTTTTATAGTCTTATAAACTTTTTGTGTAAGAAATTACATTATATCACGTTACCATGTAATATTTATAGAATAATAGTAAGTTCTATAATAATAATAATTCAATAAGTTTTATTTGTTACGATTTACCAAAAATGTAATTATGTGATGTTTAGCCCTAGGGCAATAAAAATTTGCTTTCTTTCTGCAAATGGGGTTGATAGTAACGCCATTTGAAGACAGGAAGCAAAGTTCATAGTTTAGCGAAAAAAATATAATTTTACATTTATCGTTTGACTGTTGGATGATATATCCGTGCAAAACTTGGCGCATATCCCACTGAACGGTATACAAACTAAACAGTTAAATACACACATAGTTTTGTCACCTCACGACTAACTTATCCTCGAAGTCCAATTAAGTTACCTAATAAGTTACCTAAAACAAATGTACCGGGGCAGGAGAATATACGCTCTTTACGATATGAATTTGTCGTGATGATGTTATTACGTTTCCGTTGGCTGCTTACCAATTTTAATAAAAAAATAAATAAAATTTCAGAGGGAAAAGATCAATATTGGTCCTTTATCGAGGACCAACGTCATATGTAGCTTTTCTGAAAACCTTTTTTATCCATAGTAATGAGCAGGCAAAAAAAGTAAAAAGGATGGTATATTTATTTTTTTTCTAAAACGTACTCTTCAAGGAAAAAACATTCTAAACCATTCGTAAAATATTTCGGCAGCAAGTGTAATGGTGTTCTCAACTCTTACAAAGGCACTTCACCACTATACTGTACTCCACTCTTACAAAGCCTCTTTGTACAATCCTTCCAATCCTTAATCATGAATCGTATTTTGATTCTTGACAACTAGCGATTTAACTTTTTTGGTTTTAATTAATTTCTATAACGACTATCTTGGAATAAACCAAATAGTTCAAATTAAATCATTAAAGGAGCTATCTTAAAATTTCATATTCTTAAATATGTAATATTTTTACTTTGTTCCACTACCAAGCACATAACATATCTGACTCCAGGATTTTGAATCTGAATGTTAATAATTAAAACAGCGATTTAATATTAAATTTCTCAATAAAAGCTTTTACTGAGCCCGGAAGCAAGAGTAAAATGTTCAAAACAAACCAAAGGGACAAATAAACGTGTAAATTATTATAAATACAATTGTTTAAATTTTCCCAACTTACATTCATATTGATGGTACTGACCCGCCTATTAATATTTTAAGATTATCACACACATTTTGAATTGGCTGGATAGAAACCTTAAACATCAAGGTTCTTATGAGGCCAATTCAAAATGTGTGTGTTACTAGAATCTCGCACCTTTTAATAAAGGTAATGTATTAAGATAAATGTATTCTATTTGTAACCAAAAATCGTTCTTAATTCCTGCAGTAAAAAATGTAGTCTGAAAAAAACCGCTTCTTTCACGCTTCCCGACCCAATAAAGCATTTCCACTGTGCGTCTCTGGCTTAGCTAGTCTTGTCACGTGCCTCTCTCGTCAATACTCTCTGGCTTTATTACTGTTAGCGGTGATTCCACCCGCAGAAACTGTTTCAAAATAAAACCAAGATTATCGGCGTTCTGGACGCAGCGTTTGTCGTCTTCGTGGGTTTAAGCGTTTGAGCCTCTTCCCTAGTTGGTCAGTGGCTGTACTTTACTTAGAAGGTTTGTATTGAATTGTTAACAATGCCCCTATGGTTTAATTTCTAAT
Organism: Flexamia atlantica; assembly: GCA_035578135.1. NCBI lineage: Eukaryota > Metazoa > Arthropoda > Insecta > Hemiptera > Cicadellidae > Flexamia > Flexamia atlantica. Next base: position 16,003,787 of record JAQJVK010000015.1, on the reverse strand, counting down.
AGGGAAGCAAAATACACCTTGACAAAGATTAAAGATTTTACAGTTCTAACGGATTTGAATTATGTAATAGTATATTACGCAACTAATGCGGGAAGTAGGTGTTTGCGTGCGAACATGATAGTTCACGCGCGACGCTTGCGGAGCGCGGGAATGTGTAAGTAAAAAATAACACTTATATGAAAGTTAAAAGATTTAAAAAATATTAAATAAACTGTAGAGAGAAAATACGTACAAAACTATATTTATCTGTGCGGGGGAGATTACAAAAAGCGTTATCTCTGCTGTTCAGCGACCGAGTAAGCCTTTCTAGGAATACGTCTTATCGTCACACAGACGGCAACAATTGATTAAATAATACTGCCCTTTATTAGCTTATCGCTATTAACTGTACGTAGTCGTAACCTGGGAAACCAGTTCAGTTACAATTGAGATATGGTCGTCGTAGTTAAAATGTGTATGTTGTGTTTATGTATAATGTATGTAAATTGTGTGATATACTTTTTTTTCTTGAGTTGGCAACATTGAGGTTTTACCCCACGCAAAATCTTACCGCACGCAAACTCTTACCGCACTTCAGCTGATTTTTTACCTCACTACAGCTGATATTTGCCGTACTCTTTTGTAAACGGCAACTCTTTTGTAAATGGCGACTTGTAAACGGCACACTGAAACGGAAGCGGAAATCGGCTACTTACTAGTGTAGTGTTTCGAAAAAATGTTGTAATTGTCTTAAAATTCCAAGGTTTATATCGTAAAGTAAATGAGTACGTAATATTAAATACACAAATGATATCTACACTGAGTGGGTTTTCTTTTAACCTCTAAGCCATGAGGCAATGCCTCCAGAATTTAAACTCATTGCTGTCTCAAGTTGGTTTTCAAATCGGTAATTTAAGCCGAAATTAGTTAGCATCTGTACTATACTTCATCTTCGACTACGGCTCTCGGAGAATCATTGTGGACTGTTCGCTTTCAAAACTACAGGGTGTTTTTGTAACGCAACCCAATTTTAAGATTGACTAATGCACATATAAACTTGAAATGAATTTAAAAAAATTAATTTTTACATTTTGTAGAACCTATTGTTTAAGTTTGATCACATTTAGTTTACATTATGTGCTCAAACAATCCACCTTTGGCATTTGTATAAAGTTGTGTTCTCTCCATTAAATTTTCGAACGTGTTGTAAGGTACCTCTTTGAATTTCTTGCATTAAATTTGTTATGTTTGTTTTGAGGTGCTGAATATCCTGTGAATTGTTTTCGTAAGCTTTACTATTTATGTATCCCCAAAGAAAATAATATGGTAGGGCCAAATCCGGGGATCTTGGAGGGAAATAATCCTCGCTGATAAAATAAAGTTTTGGTTTGCGTTAAAAAAACACCCTGTATTTTTTGACAGTGGTCAAAACCAGCTTAAGCTGAATATTTGCGATTGCTTCTTTAAGAAATAATATCATACCAGGTTTTAAAATATCCATTAAACAAATGCTAATCTTCAATATCCCTGAAAGTTTGAAGATCTACTATGCGGTACCTCAGTATGTGGCGTAAAGATTAATAAAACAATAAAACATTATATTATTTCCAGCTTTCATAAAATTGTAGCTTGAAAAAAAACTATATTTTAAATTACACCGTGAAGAAGTATAGGCGAGGACCAGCAAGACAATGAGTGTGGAAATCAACGTAATCGCAGGTCGTCGCGGCTTATGGCGAGCGTTACGTCTTTTTGTTTCATCGTCAAGCCCTCCCTTGCCTCGCCTTACTCTCCACACTAATTCTTGTTTTAAATTATAAGTCAAATTGACCTACGCAAATAATGATATCACAAAATACGAAATATTTATGGAAAAGCAATATTTTTAATTAAGTAGGCTCACATACAACCAAACGTTTCCGAACCAAACATTTCAGGAACCAAATGTTTCAGGTCATATTACGGTAGCGTTCAGACAATTCTCACTAAAATGTCTTGAACATGCAGTATTGATTAGTAGCTTTTCAATCTTACAAATTGAACTTTAAAATTTTCAAAGTAAATACTTCTTATACAACCAAACAGTTTATGGGTTGTCTTACAGAATGTTTTTAAAGTACTTCTTGTTGTGGCCTTATGCATAAAGCAAAAACAGCAAAAATTTGTAAATAAAAAAATTTTGTTAACATTATTTAATATTCCCCAAAAACAAAAAATGAAACTCTATTATAAGTACTCATGACTTTAGTTTCATATTTTACCAATGCAACAAATCTTTCTTCAACCTAGGTAACCTAGGTATTTTGGGAAACATTTTGGGAGTAGTTATAGCTCGTATGAATATTAAGAATGATAAATAATTACTGCGCGAAGTACGGAGAAAAACAATGTACGCATTATTATTATCACATACTGTATTTAAAAAAATACCGATTTAAAAACTGGAGTCCTGACAAAGGTTTTTTATTTGATCACAGCTTTGCAATTGCGGGTAACATTCACAGACAAAACATTTTTAGTAAATAATATAATAACCAAATTTCATTCTTAAGTCATCCATGGTATCAATTAGATACATTTCGTAAACTGCATTTGTTTTAAGAATAGATTTAGATGCATGATCTATAACACAGTTGTGATGGATTATATCATGGTTAAGTCTCTATGGCAATACTATGATTTAATTTAGTTCAAACATTTCTAAACAACCAAAATAAATACAGGGTATTGGAGTATAAGGAATGAAGATTATTACTTTAAAAAAATTACATATATTGTAATCCTTCCTTACGACATACTATGATTAGGTTTTAGGGTGTATTAATTTTTATATTTTAATCAAAAAACAATTGTTTATGCAACTGAATTGTTTTTTATTGTATTCTTCAAAGGTAGTATATGATGAAAAAATAGTTCATCCTTAAAATGTTTGCCATTTAAAAATTTACGCTGTATCCTAAAAAAACTTACGATTTACTCTATAAACAACAGCCTAAAAAAAGACTAATTCAACATAATTTCCTTTTTTAATTTCCTCAGTATTAAACAAACTGGGCTAAAGAAACTGTGAAGAATACGGTTTATAGTGAGGCAGCTGTCAAAGCCTACAAAGACAAAGACAAGCAGAACTGTGATTACTTTGGCTTATCTTTGTCATTCTTTCAGAGACAACTAATGATGCTACAACAACCCCTGGATAAACTCGTTGCTTAAATAGCTAATCAGTCTAGATTATACGTGGGAATAATCCATGTCTCATAATCATAATCATGTCAAGTTAATGAAAAATGTGAAAATAGAGTATGAAGTTGAAATTCGGCGGTCGAATAACAATAATATCATATTTTATCCTCACTTCCGCTTCTTTTTCACTTCCCTGGCTGTTCCATCGGGTATGTGTAATTCTCGTCTAATACCTTACAATCAGGCTGCGTAAAAAAACAATAAAATCAACAAACCTGCACTAATGTGAACTCAAATTACACCTGACATAATCAAATAGAATTAGGTAATAGAGGTGGGCGCATAGTAAACACCCCCTTTTTTCAACCGCCAACAATTTTTAGCAAAGAATCATTATTTCCTGAACAGTTCATGTTAGTATGTAATGCATGATATATTTTTGTAGCACAGAGATAGGAACTTGTATCTTGGTTCCTTTCTCTGTGGTTGTAGGGAACCTTCGTATATTATACACCATATTCGTCTGCAACATATTTGTAATTAAGTGGCAAAGAATAATTTCTTTCATCACCTCCCACCTAAACCTGACGGTAAAACCATATGCCTTTTTTATATTAGTGGGTGAGTACTGAACAATGTGGTGCTAGTTATAGTTTTGTTATTAAGGTTTAAGTCGAATTGTACAATAACAAAACTAGAATATTGCATTTTACTAATTTCACTCTATATTTACTCATGTTACAAATATTTGAAAAAGCTAATAAACTGTAAAGAAAACATAAACTGTATAACTAAGGCTAGTGTACAGGGGAAAGATTGTTCTTATTATATTAGAACATTAAAGATTACTATGACTGAAATAACAGATTCATTTTGGTAAGGGATTTATGAAGATTTTAACTAAAAGATAGCAAATAAAATATTGCATCGTAAATCACAAAATACAACTAATTGCTTATTTATTGATTGACTGGAATAACATAACAAATCTTGGAAATTTAGTTTTAAACGCTAATATTCCACCAGTAATGAGTAATGTCAAAAAGATTTATTGTGTTATTTAACGACAGTCAAGGTAACTCAACTATGGAAACCAAACTTGTAGTTATTGCAGCTGCATTGTGTCTTAGCCTGGAAATTACTGTCGCCCAATATGATTACTATTGTAAGTAATTCCTCAAACAAAACCTACAGAACATTTCTGTCAACTTTAATTCAAATGTTTCTCACAATGATTATTTTCAAATTCGTAAAGGAAATCTTCTTGCGGGACAAAAGAACAAAACGGGGGACAAGCGAACGATTTTATAAATATTTTTACATTTCAATACAATAAAAATTATTTTACGTTTTAATAAAATTTTACCATATTCCTATTCGCTGAGTACATAGCAAAATAAACATATTTAAATTTACGCTGAGGGGTATTAATTTAGACAGTATATGCATTAGGTGTGTTGTATCAATTATTGTTAGCCGATTCTAAAATACTGACCAGTTAATAACTTATTTTGTTTCTAAGTATAAGAAGCGACAGTCCGACTCTGGTCAAGGGTGGTAAAACGCTTACATTTTAATGTTTTACTGGGAACTCTATCACAGTTTAAGGAAATTCATTCTTTAGCCGTGTGTAGGGCCAGTTTTGTAAATTGGTTGCCTTTTACTTCCAAATTAGCACATTGCTCTAAGGTAGCCTTTTTTATGAATTATGAATTGTCTTAGTTTAATAACTGGGTAAATTTAACTACTTTTCTGTCTGTTCTAATAGGATCAGTAACACAATTAAATGTCATCAAGAATGCCGTATTTCGTAAGGACTTGTTATTTTGATCGATATTTCCAAATTGATCGTATTCATTAAGGATTTTTTCATATTCATTGATTTCCTTACCAAACTATATACAAGATCTATATTTACAAAAATTTAGTACATTTTAGGGAGTTGCTTTAAAAATTTCGTACCAGTAGGAAACGTCTTTTAAAGTGGACTAATTCGCCTTTTATTATGATTTTTGTAGCCGTAGCCGGAAAACCTTTAGGCGAACGCTGTTCCAGTGACATGGATTGCGTTCCTGCTGGAATCTGTCGGTCAGAGATCTGCACGAATCCTCGCAATATTACTGGGACCTGTGATGCCCCAAATGCTGCTTGTTACCCAATAAACCATAAGCCCTTTTGTAAATGCAATCCTGGATTCACTCAGACCTGGTCGCAAAATAGCCAATATTTTTTTACTTGCGTGCCAAATACAGGTATGTATAAAACAAATATAAATATAAAATATTTTTTTAGCTAAGCTGCTTAGCACACTAAAGCTTTGACGGTTAAGCAGATATAGTTACTTCGAAATTAACTAAACCAGACCAGTGCGGTAGACAAGTCGTAGTCAAGTAGGCTAGAGCGCATATTTAGCTGCGCTCCACCCGTCAGCCAGTAAGTGCCGTGAGAGCGATTGCATTTTTGTAGGTGCTCTATGTAATTGCATTCTTGGAAAAAAGTTCTAGTGAGTCTAGTTGGAGAGTAATTGAGCAGGGCCATTAGAAAAAGGAAACCTATTGTGAGCAGTCAAATTTAGATATAAATTACATACGAATACCATTTACAAAAAGAGTTATGCTATAAATGTTTGATTAATAAGCGAGTGCGGGATTTTCATGCGAGTACGACAAAAACTTCCCGGCCGTGTAACGCACGATATTTTTCATCATACTAAGCAGAAAAATAGTATATTACGTTACTAGGCCGGGAAGTACTGTTTTGCCGGTCGAGCATGGGATTTTCATGCGAGTACAGCAAAACTTCCCGGCCGTGTAACAGACGATATTTTTCATCATACTACGCAGAAAAAACATACTTTCAATCATAACATAGTCCTTGCGTGAACATACGTTTCTCAAACCTTCAAACCTAACCTATAACAAACAGAGGAACATTTGCTACGGATGCAGTGCTGCCACTACATTCCTCTGAAAAGAAACCAATAGACCACCAATAAAGAAGCATTAAACGTCGGTTTGCTGCAATCAGCTGATTGTTTACTTCCGTTCTTTCCGGCCTAGGTCGGATAAGAGTTTATCCGGCCTAAGCCGGCTATGGATAACTTTCGAGCCAACAAAAAGGAACTGAAATCATATGTTTCTGTGTTAGTACGATGAAAAAAGTCTTATGAGGTGACGGAAGACGTGTGAAAACTAAGAACATGAGTAATCTTAGGCGTTCAAGGTCCTGTTTATATTAGTATACATTTAAACTTATGGACGTTTCTTTTTATTTACAATTTCAAAGGTTACGTCACCATAAGTCCATTTTTGCTATAAGCCTTAGATGTAGGACAGCAAAATCTATTATCGTTTCTTAGAGATAATTAATTATAGGAACCGCAGTAAAGTATTTAATTCATTAAATAAGTAAAAGTGAAATAGCTTTGTGTTAGTGTAATCAATTATAGCATTGAACATTCGCCAAGTACGTAGGTTTGCTACAGTAAAAGCAATTTTTGTCTTTGATGTGAAGTAATTTCAGAAATTTTGAATTGATAATCCCTTAATAAATTTTATATTTTTGACCAATCAATGTCCATACCACAAAAAAGAAAGGAAATGTTCAATGCCTTGTGTTGAGCTCTATTAAAGTTACAAATTTATTGTTTTACCGCTGTGATAGCATTGACACCTTTAACTGTTCACATTACTTTTTTATCTAAGGTAACCTTTTCAATTTTGTTCATCGATTGACTTGATTACACTCAATCTTTGGTTGGTTTCAATAGCCTTATGCTCTATCCTATTAGTCCTTTATTAATGCCTTGGCTCATTGGTGAAGGGTTGTCTTGTTAAGTTGACCTCAGCAGGTAATGCCGTTCGTTGATGTCAGGGGCGCTAGTGCGACCCAGCGACCACAGTGAGAACTGAAAATTATGACAACAAACCTACACCAGGAGGATGTTCAAACTTTCATGTAGTCGTTCATGAGGGAGTTTGTTTTTTAACGTATTATTTTGATGATGCAACTTACATGATATATTTTTCGACAAAGGAGGAAGGCCGCTCGGAGGAAGATGTTCCTATGACACGGACTGTACTTACCTAGAAAACTGTCAGTCAGGGACCTGCACAAATGCGTGTAATAATCCTACGCAACCTCCTTCCTGTGACACTCTATATGCCGAGTGTGAACCGATTAACCATAAGCCCTTTTGTAAATGTATTCCTGGCTTTCAACAATCATGGGCGCAGAGTAGCTACTCTTTCTTCAGCTGCGTGCCTATGCCAGGTACGTTTGCAAAAAGTGCGAAAAGAATGACATATTTATTTCCGTTGGTTCAGGTTTTTATTAATTACTAGTGAGTAATTAGTTATTACAAAATTTAAACGCTACTAGGCCTAGCGTTTAAAATTTTTCGGGGAAACTAGGCTAGTGAGCGTTTGGCTACGAGATCATTATTTACAATAAAAAAAAAAAAACAAACCTTTGCTTTTGGAAATAGTCGAACTTCATAAGTTTTGTGTATTATACGGTGAAGTTTAAAAACAAGCAAAATTCAAAACGAGAAAGACCTATGCACTAAAGGTAAAACCAAGATATTAAAAAGTTGCATTATGCAATTTATTTCGACAATGTCCATCATAATTAATAAATATTTTAAGTATTGCAAGTACCGTTTTTCCCAATTAATTCGGTAATTTCTTTGCTCAGTTATGCCTGTATTACAAGTTATATGTCAAGAAAACAATAGCAATTGAAATTTACTACATGACTAACTATACAAACGTGTAATTTTTAAATAGTTGTTGAAGAGATAAATAATGTGTACGGTACACTTAAGTTTTATTACTGTATGGAGTAAGACAGTATAACTGGTGCCAAATCTTAAGGCCCACGCCGTCCATTAGCCCAATGCTTAAATTAAAATTAGTCTTACGGACGGACTGGGCCTTAAGATGTGGCACCAGTTATAATATGTAGTCTTGTAATATGTCATTTGAAAAATAATAAAAATGTGACGAATCAAATGCATTTTTATGCAAGTCTCAGCAATTTTCTTATATTATAGCTTATACGTTTTCCAAAACATTAACACATTTCTCAATATTTTTATAAGGTTCGACTTTGTTATATTTGGGAAAAAGGGACATACAAATAATAATTAACGAAAAAGAGCCTTTCATCCTATACTCTTATACGAGTAGTGTTATCTTGTATGTATGCTTGCTTGCTTGCTTGCACAACGATCTCAAAAACGGCTCCGAGGATTTCCTTCAAAGTCTGGAAATAAGTAATTTATGACTCAAAAACGTATTTTATGCAGATTACTTGGCCTGAGAAAATCTAATAACGTAATAAATCGAATTTTAAAGTTGTAAAATTTTAACATTGGCCTTAAGGGTTGCCGTGATAGCAACGAAAATAACAAGGAAAGTGTAAACAAATGAAGTAATCATAACAGCTGTTTGGAATCTACAGCCATTAAGGGAAAATACAGCAAGTGGGATGAAGAGACCATGGAGCAATAAAAAAGGTTTCTATTTATCAATTTTATGACATTGAAATATTTTATAGTAACTGGATGAACCGGTAAACATGAAATAACACCGAGCAAGGCTCGGTCCACCAGGTACTACCAATCATATTTTGGTTTTAAAAGAAAGTTTTCTTTGGATCTGCAATTATAATATCGAAAACTCAAAGTCGAAGTCAGAATCTAAAACACGTATATAATGTTACATAGCTGTAAATTATAGTATTAATTATGGGTTGTAATAACTGTCTCTAATGTCAACATGGAAAATAGCAAAATCAAACATAACAATAATATAGAACTAAGCTTAATACATCGTTGTATCAGTGTTGGACTTTATGATATAAGCGAATTTCCTCAAAGGAATAAGCTATTACCGTAGGTCTCATGGTAAGACCTAAGCCCAAGACCATGTTAACTTTTCACTTCGGGGCCCCCAGAAGCAAAAAGCACTATTCGTTCGAATTTATATCTATATATCTATATATATATATATATATATATATATATATATATATATGACTGTTAACACGATAGCGGCCGTAAATATGGTCCGATCCTAATGAAATTTGGTACAGACGTGTAAAGTGGTAATCACTCGGACGAGTCCGTGAACCAGCCCGATCGGACCACCGGAAGGGGGGTAAAAGAGGGGGTAAACCCCCCAAAAATGTTATTTTTGAGTTTTTTATATAGAACATTAAAAATTATCCAATTTTTGCTAGCATTATTGAATTCAGCTAAAAAAACAAACAATTTAGTATTTTGAATCACTGCTCTATGTCCATTGGTTTCAGAGATATTGAAAGTGGTAAACACAGTACGTTGTCCCAATGTTAACCTTATGGGAGATAAAGAAAATTCTATATCTCGCTTATTTCTCAACATATCTTGATAAAACTTGGTATATGGCTCCTTCTAGTTCAGATCAACTAAATATTGAATTAAAACCACCCAGTTTTGATATACCCTTAGCAGCAAACCTGCATACTCATTTCCCATGTTATTCTTATGGAGCTTACAAAAACATGTTGAATCTCGCTATGTTGGATTGAAATATGTTGTTTTGCATTTGAAATTCGCTGAGTAAGCAGGTCTGCTGCAACGGGGGTGTCCTTTTTCTCATTAAGAAGAGTTTCAATTTTAATTTGTATTTCATGCTTGTTTTTAGGCTATTAAAAAAGGCAACTTATAAATTTTATTGAAGACGCCAAACATCATCGAATATATCAAAAAGGAAATGTAAAAATGACTGATCTGTTTTAAAAATGGTTTGTAATAATTTTAAATTATTTACTTACTTTGGTAATTATTTACTAATTCTTTTACTGAAACTAATAAAAATCATCCACGCAAATTGATTACGTAGATCAACATTTTTAAATCAACCTTAAAACCCTCTAGACTCAAATCAATTGTTTCATAAAGTTAAATGTTTTTTATCTTCTTCAAGTCACTATCTCGCACCTGTTGGAAATTCTTCAATACCTCCACCATCCGTAATAAAAAAGCTAAATCATACTTGATTATTAAACAAGACAAGGCGCACAATTTTTTCATCCCTGTCGGGAGGGGAGACAGTTGTCAAATTGTCGCAGACAAAGAGAAGCTGCCACTGTGATTACACCGGCTTGCCTTTGTCACTCGCTGTCCTGCTAATGACGAACATCACTGCGTGCGATTGTCTTACAGATTCCAGTTGGTCTTTAGATTACCTAAGCCAGCTTTTAAATTGGTGATGAAAACCTTCTAATGCAGCAGTTAAAGGTTCTATACTTATGTAATGGTTACGTGTGATTATGATAACATACTGGTAAGAAACTCTCGCAACATTATATACGATCGTAATTTGGTTATAAAGAAAGATAAAGCAACTTCTTTGGTTTACGCGTTACGAAAAAATTAAATAATGTATTAGATTATTACATTTATTATTACATTCTATTTTGAGCTAATTGAGTTAATTTATTCATTTATTATTTTTTTAAGCTCAGAGAATGAATTATTCTACTGAAACAATAACCTAAATTTATTTATCTTCAATTTGCCCCGAACTTTGATGACTAATATTTATGGGTTTAAATTACCTTTTCGCCTCTAGTTCAATGGTTGAATTTTTAACTAAATCCAGGTGTCACCATTAAATTGCGCCATTATCAAGTAGGTCGTCAATCCCAAATCACGTTGAAATTGCAGTCGCTGTGTTGGTATGAAATTGCGGTATGCTTGTATTTATTTACTAATTCAGCGTTGAAACTGGTGGTAGTTAAAAATTCAACCATTGAACTGGAGACGAAAAGGTAATTTAAAACCATATTTAGCCTAAATTTAGTCATTCACTAAACCTACATAAAGTAGAATTGCCTCGGAAGATAAAGAATGACAGGCCAATTTAATTAAAACGTCGAAAGACTAAGTGTTGCTGTAAATTATACTAAGCAAAGAAAATTACCATGCAATCTTCAAGGATTTTATTTAAGAACTGAACGATTTTCATCTTGTAACTAAAATTAAACGTCAATGAAAATGCTGCACTAGTATTATACATAGTTAATTTTTAAACGTCTTTAAAAATAACTGACTTTTCCTCCTATTTAATTATGAGAAACAATAACGAAGGATTTCTGCCATTCAAACCATGTCAACGTCAACAACATCCTGTTTTAAAAGAAAATTTTTTTACACTACAATTTAAACTTATTCACTCTTGTTTAATAATACATCCACTCTCGACGAGGTTTAACTTAAGCTTATTTTGACACGGTAAGCTTCCAAATGCCTTGTAATCCATATCGGTCTGTTCTAAATAAACGATGCATATATATTGTTATACTGTACTCAAATACTCTATTTCTCTACGTGGTGCACATTTTAAAAGAACGATTTTATAACGTAGTATGATTAAAAGTATATTTACCGTTTTACAATATCGATAACTGTTTTTAGGTTATTTTAAATTCATGGCCATCTAATTGAAAAACAAAGTTTGTATATTAAAACTTGATTTAGATTGTTTTTTTATTAATACACCAACATATAACCAAAGACAAATTACAGGGGCCTTTAAAATATAAATAGTTTCAGGCTCTGACTACTTTACTGACCTCGATAAAGAATTAAATAAAATGTCAAGGAACAAAAATATAAGCGTTTAAAAATTGTTTGATAAAAGGTTTTTTATTTACTCTCAAACGATTATACTATTATTGAAAAGTAAAATAAATGCGTTCTACAATCACAGATAAACATAAAATGCAATGAGATTGAGTCAGACAAGCAAATACGTCCCCAGCCAGCGTGAATTACAAGATGTTATCGATTCCTTTACAGTCTTACACATGCATGGATCTTTTAATCTAATGGGGCTATAATATTTTAGATCCTCAATATTATCGTCTCTAAATAAAGCCCCGTCTCAAAAATTCCCTGTATTATCGTTTAGCCTGAATAAAAATCACGGAGATTTTTGTATTCAAACAAATGGAAACAATTACAGTACAGAAGAAACACATCCATCAGAAGGAGGATAAAAAGGAATAAAAAATAAATATTCATTTTTAAGGTCTAAATTTTAAGATATGTTGTTCATGCTCACAAACATCCGGTTATAAGCAAACCTTCAGCTGGTCATCTCGGAAAGAGCTTTGAGCCCAGACGCTATTATAGTCCTATACTTTCTTGTCATAATCCTTAGTTAAATATTGATTGTCACTTTATATAAATATGCAGGTATTTGTATGGAAGTAATTTATCCTTCTGGTTGTATGTAAATATTATACATATGATAAACAAAAAAATGAAAAAGAAAATTGTTCCATTTTTATCGTGAACAATGGTGTTGGTTCCTGCAAGTATCTACTCTCATTTGAAATTTCAAAACACCACAATACTCTTGTAATAGTTTTTAAAATTTTGGATCTTTCTCACATTTTTAAAATAGTCAGAGGTCATTGAAATCTGCTTACGTACCTCACATCAAATTGACATATTAATTTTTAATGCTTCAAATGGTAACAAACAGTTTTATTTTTTTCATAAGATATGCGGCAAAAAGACTAGGATAAGAAACCAATGACGACAATTTGCCGAAGTTTATTAGATTTTTAATTTATTTTCACGTTAGACTTTGCTATTGCGATTCTTGAGAATTTATAGAATTAGTTTATTCTTGAAAAAATTGACCCGCCAAGACAAAAGGGACCTTATCTTCTCAAGCAAAATACAGATTTAAAAAGTTAGAGTCAAAAACAAATTTTCAGATTTTTATTGTTTCAATATTTGGTACATTTTACACTTGTAATTAATTTGAAACATTGTTAAATTAATGATCCTCTAAGCCTTTAAAATCTATAGAAAGGGGACATTAACATTACTAATGCTATTTTAACGCTTCTAAGTTAAAAAAGAAACTGAGAGTTCTGTGAGGAATAAATGCAGGACTTTCTAAGCCCTGATCCAGGAAACAGAACCTGAAAATATACAGGATCTTTCAGAAGAAGTAGTTGACGACGTTGCTTCTGGTCCAAATAATGTTTCACGAACAACATTCACGAGAATAGGTTGAAAAAAGTAAAAGTTTAGGCAACGATGTGTCGTATATTGTTGAGATTATTTGTAGTAAATTTTTAATTTCAATTCAATTCAAAATAGATTTCACATAACATATTAAAATACAAAATACAAATAACAAATACATTAAAAGAAAAAAGGATCCGTTTAAGCTTACACATTTAAGTCGAATAATAAGGGTATATTTTACTCGCCTAATAATAATTTTTTTTTTTTTTTTTTTTTTTAATTGTCCTCTCTTCACATCCCAGGACGCTAGACCTAGCCCGGAACCGTTTTACACATTACTTCAGGCTAGGCCTAGTGGGTCACGGCATTATCACATAGCGAAAATGCCATTGGTGATTGGCGGGATTTGAACCCGGGCCTCCGAGATCGAAAGCCCGCGCTCTAACCACTATGCCAGGCCGCTCCCCAGCGCCTAATAATAATAAGGGTATATAATACTCAAATGTCAAATTTTTATTTGAATATCAAATAAAATTTGACATTTGAGTATCACATGTAACAGGACATTGTGTCTTTAAAATGTTACAGATTTTTTAACACCACCACCACCCTTCTGGTGTCCCTTCCCTTGGTGTCCTTCTGATGGTGGATCCATCAATTCTTTGTTGGATTTTATATTCAGCTTCAAATTTATGACGAAATCATATGAAATCATATCCAATATTACAAATAGGACCTTGTAAAAACTATAAGTAAAAAATTTGCTAGACTGTAATGCAATTTCCTAAAATTACTTGTTTTAACATTTCAATTAAGAAATTAATAATTCAAGCATTTCGTAGGATATCTTGAAAATTCTTTTACTTGTTTGTTTGGTTTGTAATGTAGATTAAATATATAGACCTACTAATAACTCAACTTCGATAAAAATAGAAATTCCCCCCCCCCAGGACACAAATGTACAATTTATAGTTTGAAGATGTGTTTTAAGTAATGAGGAAACAGCGCAGAGGTTCAGAAATATTTATTTTCAACTTCGGTTTTCACTTATGAAGACCATTGTTAGTGAAGCTGGATACAGGCTTTCATTTGAACTTTCTAAGTTTAATGATGAAAGTTTCTTGTTAGCGCTGTTATTAAAGAACGTTTATATTGTTTTTCAACGACTTTGCAGTGAAGTAGTTTACGGTTGGCTTTGGTAAACTTAACACAATACAAAGGCCCTAGCTCGGTTTAACCCTGGAAATTGAGCTGAACAATGATCCCTCACTTCTTTGGTGGAATAATTTTTCAGTTAGCTAGTTAATTCCCTTTCTACTGACTAAGTAGAATTCAGTTGCTGCACTTAACTGCCTGAAATATTTTTTCGACTAATTAAGTAGACAGTGACCATTTTGAAAAAGTAAAAAATAAATGCTCGTGTCAATTCAAAACTATTGACATTATAATTTTTATGTGCTGGTTGAAGTGATTAGTAGTAAAAAAGTTAACTAAGGAAATGAATAAAACTTTATCCTTTAAGCATTTAAGGTATACTTTATAGATACGAAATCCAAACATTCACGTAGTAATGCTTATTTACAATTAATCACAACTGTTGATTCTGTTGAATTTTTTAAGAATTTTAATTTTCCATTAAAACTAAAACACTGCAAATGCTGCTTAAACATTACTGAGGAGTTTCTCTTTCCTGCAACAGCAAAACTATTAACTCTCTGAAAACACTATAGAGAATTAGGTTCACTGAATTTGCATATTAAAACTTCGATAAATGGAAAAGCTGAGACATTTTCCAAACTTTTCACAGGGTGTTTATTTTGTTTGAGCGGCGACCCTCGAGGTCGGCCCAGAGCAAGTCTGTCGTGAAACATATTTTATCGGATCACCACCTTTGTTGCAGACATGATCAAACGCTATGAATACTTAGGATAATTATTATTTTGTTACCCACATCTAAATATTTCTTTCCTAAATTGTACGAAAGAAGCTGTTTCATAACAAGGAAAATCGTTTGTGTATGAAACTGAGCTAGATTTGAATAGCCACAAAGTGCAAGATTAATTAATGAAATAGTAATAACTGTAAGGGTACATAATAATTTTTTATTTGACCCCATGAGTGATTGTTTAATTATTCGACGAAACTAGCTTTATTGCTGTTAACGACTGGTTTTCCCAGGTTAGAGAATACGTCAAACTTGAAACTCGACTGTAACCCTATTACTGCTTAATAATCTGAAGTGACGGTCAAAAATATCTGTGGTGCCTGATTATGCCAAAAAGTTTCCCGGAGTAGTGTCAAAAATAACTTAATAATCTCCTCTTTTAATCGACCTATCATTATGATGATAGGTCGTATCGTTTCGAGTTACAGTGCCACAAAACTGGAGCATTCAGTCAAAATCATCATGAAGAATTGAATTTAATATGCTCTGTTTCCTTTTTGTAAAGTCCTAACTCATCCTATTTTAAATATAGACATTAAGAACAGGTTTTTGGTTATACTTGTTTTGAGGCTGCAAAACATTTCCTGCTGTTTTTTTTTATAATGTTATGAATTAACGTATTTAATCAATTCTCCTGTATAACCTGTAACTACGTGACGAAAACTTAATAATTTTCCAAACTCAAAACTTAATAAATCATAGACTCGATAGTTCGCCTCATAAAACTATAACTTGTCCGTCTGTCCGTCTGACCGATCGTCTTTCATTCGTCCTTTCCCAGCTGACGCGAGCAAGATGTGCCCGGTAGGGAGTTCTTCTAAGAACTGTATCAACAACCTTTAAGACACTCCCTATCGGGGATGACAGCCAATGAGGAGGCAATTATCTGCTCGGCGGGATGAAGAGAGAAGAGGAGTGGGAGAAGGAGACCTCGGGACGAGAGGGAAGACGCGGGGGTGTGATGGGAGTGAGCTAGGAGTGTGTGCTGTGGGTGATTTGGATTTCTTTGTTATTTTATAAGAAGGTACTGTAAATATTTCAATATCATGTAAACATATTTTATAAGAAGGTATTATCTAATTTTTTTTCCAATTTGAAGTTATCAAGTCATTTATTTATTATGTAATCAATGCATTAATAACTTACAAGTTAATTATTAATGTAAATTCTAACCATTGTTATTTTAAACTCAAGTTTGTCAGGGCAAACACTGTAAATTGAATTTTATTTTAATTTTGTTCTCATTTGATTTTCCTGTTTCTTTTGAATTTTGGTTACCTTGATATTTTTTGCTTTGTTTATTAAACCTTTTGTTTGAGCAGTCTTGTGACCTACTCTTTTCAGTTACCTCTCGCCAATGCTTAATTCATTATTTAGCTTATGTAGGCCCAGGACTGGCATGGTGGAGGCGTAATTTAGTTTGCCCTGTAATTTCGATCCCTGATTAATTTAACAAATTACTTCTGACTTGATAATTTCATATTAGTTTTGTAGTATGTGCTAAGATGTATTTTTAGGCGAATCATACCAATTATTCGTAATGTAGGACCATTTTTAAAAATACTTTAATGTAAACTCAACATCTAACAGTTTTTTTTTTATGTAATCTGAAATAAAACAACTGCCACACTTCAAAATAGGGCCTAACCTTAAAGTAATGTTTTGTTATCATTGAATTGTGATACTTAAATGTATTAAAAAATATCTCTATACAAACCAGAGTGAAGTCAATAGCTAAAATATGTCAGACTAGAGTAAAGTAAGCTATTTATTCCATCCATAAAAATTACAATTATATGGATTTAAATTTCGAAATTGTTGATATTGACATTTATGTATTAAACAAAGCACAAGCATTACAGTTAGCTAACAGATATAAAATCAAACTTCCACCCATCCCTGAACACGAAACCCTAGCCAACTTAAGAACAAAACTAGCCCTCACCAAAGATGTATTTAAAACGGCACAAAGACACCCAGGATTTGCTACAGCTTTAGCAACACTCTTTTTCAACGGTATCTTAGAAGATAAAGACAAGGAAAATTTCAGGGACCTGTTGAATTTGTCAAAAATCTTAGAACCAATTTATGAAAGCCCGTCAAACAATAAAAATGACCCCACCCTCAAAGTGAATATTTAACACCTTGGCATATGCAATCTAATGAACCATTCGGTCTTGGTTTGCCTACTTCATCCTCCCAAAACAATAACACTTCTAATGAAAATATTTATAACAATGAAATAATTAGACAGCACGAAGCCCTTCTTAGATCACAAAGTAACGCAACTTTAAACCAAGAGAGCACTCCAAATCAAACTAAATCAGTAACTCAAGATTCTTTAAACAAAACCCCAACCATTAATTTACAAAATCAAAGCCCTGCTGTACTAACACCCGAAACTAAAATGGATAATAACGAACCTAAAGAAAAACTACCCCTAATAAAAGCTGGAACATTCTCGGGTCTACCATCAGAAGACGTCCATGAGTTCATAAATAAATTTAAAACAGCTAGTTTATGTAACCATTGGTCAAACAAAACTAAAATTGAGCTTTTTCCGACCCATCTAACAAGCACACCCTACAAATGGTTCAATCTTTACAAACAAGAGCATGCAACAATTGATTGGGATGATTTAGAAAAAGAATTCATTAAAGCCTTTAGTCCCGTAGCTTTGATTGCAGACCTGCAAACTGTACTTGAAAATAGGGTTCAAGGAGAAAACGAATCTCCGTCCCACTTCCTTTTCGAGATTATCCACCTATGCAAACTAATTGATCCCGACATGACTGACAAAAAAGTAATTGAATACGTAATTCAGGGTATTAAACCAAATATTTATGATGAGCTAATTAAACTGGAAAATAGATCCTTACAAGAATTGAAAGATAATCTGTTCAAAATTGAATCACGGTCGATTTTAAAGTAAAAAAATACACGATTATATCAGAGGCATAAATCTCCCAAAACAAACCCAAAATCAGTAGCATTTGATGACGCTAACTTAGCTGTCCTACAGTCAGACATTAGAAACCTAACAGAAACCGTAAACAGTCTAAAACTTGCAACAAATGAAACCCGTAAAAGTAGAGACAGGTGTAGGAGCCCAAATGATGAAACCTCATACAGGTCACGTTCCCCATACAAAAGAGATGAATCTCCATACCATAGGCGAGATAGGTCAAGAGACAGGTCAAGTGATAGATTTATGCGTAGAAGTTCTTCCCGTGAATCTAGTTACAACTCACGAAACTCCTCTCCCAAAAACAGAGCTAATTTCCACAACTCTAATTACAACTCAAATCATAAATTACCTTCCAAATCCCCATCCAGAACACAATATCCTCAAGACGCAAGGTATTGCCACATATGTAAAGTAAATAACCACACCACCGAAGTATGTTGGTTCAATTCAAGAAACAATCGTGCCAGCAGGAACAACAAAAATCACAGTCAAAGATCCTCTAAACATTGCTCTTATTGCAAAAGAACCAATCACACCATAGATCAATGTTTCAGGCGCCCAGATCAACGATCACGTAATCAAAAAAACGTGTAAACCAGGGAAGTCATTTAACTGGTAAACACAATCATATGGCTTCCCATGAAAACAAACCATTTCGCACTAGATATTTTTGGAATAAAACAAGCCATTTCTCTAAACTTTTGTCAGGCAGACCTAAAAGTATGAACAACTTAACAAATAACAATAAACATTCACTTCTACAATCACAATACGAAATTGATTTCCCAACAATACAAGAGTCCCTTAAACGCAAAAATTACAGAAATAAACGAGAATTAAATCCTAATAGTAACGGAAAAACTAAGCATAAACAGGCAAGTACCAATAGCACCAGTAAACACCCTATCCATGAACCGACCGCGGTGACGACACCATCAGCTGATCGCAAGGTCACTGCAACGAGCAGGGGAGCATCAGCGTCTACGTCATCCTACGTGACGTGCGAACCAGCATCAACATATCAGCAACTGCCTGCGTCACGAACAGCTGATACGGGCACCGACACTGCTGCAGCCTCTGACATCATCGCTGCCGTGACCGAACCTCCTCCGCCGTTACCTAAAGCTACCTTCAACCAATCAATGATTAAGTCATCACTTCCCAATGAACTAGTTAATGGCCAAAACCAAACCTCCCAAATTCATGACATTTGTTTATCCAATAGTGATGCAATATCTCTCCAAAGTATAATTGAAAATGAAGCATCGGAACAAAGCATTAAACACTTAAATCTAAGAAATCTAATCAAATGTGAAAGAAGGCAAACTAAGTGTACTTTATCTGATATTTATGACCTAATTTTTAACGTAAAAGAAACCAAGAAATTTCCCACCTTAACTATGAATATTCAAGTAAAAGAAACAGACAGGGTATACGCAGCAACACTTGACACCGGTTGTAATTATTGCCTAATTAAATCAACAATTGTAAATGATCTTCCCCTTCAAACGGACAACCTACCAGTAATAGTAGCAGCCAATGACCAACCAGTTAAAGTAATAGGAAAACTATCGTTACCCATAATTATAAATTCACAAGAGTATCCAACAGAGTTTAATGTAATAAAAGACCTAGCTATTGACATAATTTTGGGAAATTGGTTTTTATTCAAAATTGCATGGAACTTGATTTCAAGAAACAGCAAATTAGAATAACAAACAAATATCAAACTCATACTATTCCTATGAACAAATCGTGGTTATTGAATTTGAAACCAGTTATACTCAACACAAACACTATCACCAAACCAGAAAATTTAGTTGAAATTAAAGTAAACGAGGATATTGTTGTAGCTCCACATCAACATTACAAATTAATGCAGTTGCCACCTGAACACTCAACATACGAGTTAGATATTGACCTCAACATCAGAGAAAAGAAAAAACTCCATGTATATATATATCTACAGACGCCATAGGGAACGACAAATTCATTCAAATATATAATGCCAGCAAATTTCCAAAGTGGCTAAAGCAAAATTCCGTGTTAGGATATTTGAGACCTAATATGGAAATTCCAATATACAAAAGTAAAACACCACCCCAAGCACCTAAACTGGACCCCAGTAAAATAATTCCTGTAGACAGAAATGGCATTCCCCTTGATATTAATCCGAAACTTACAGTTGAACAACATAATAAGCTAGCGAAAACCCTGAATAAATTTAGTCACATGTTCACCAACAGAACCGAAGATTTAGATCCAGCTAAACTACCACCAGTAAAATTAAAAATAAAACCAAATGCTAAACCAGTTTATCACCCTCCATATAGGCAAAGCTTAAAAGAACGGAAATACTTCAAGATGAAGTACAAAAGCTAATAAAAGCAGGCATACTCGAAGAGGCCCCTGACTATACCGAGTGTGCAAGTCCCATGTTTGTCATAACAAATTCAGATTCTTTTACACGAGTTATATCTGGCTTAAGATCTGTTAATAAATGCTTGGAACAACAAAATTTTCCAATAGTTTCAGTTGACCTAGTCTTATCATGCCTATCAGAAATGGAATATTTTACTCATTTGGATCTGAAGAATGCATTTTTCCAATTGGAAATCGCTCCAGAAGATAGGAAATATTTAACAGTAATAACTCAAACTGGAAAGTACCAATTTAGGCGTATGCCTCAAGGTCTCTCAATTGCTACCGTAGCATTTCAAAGAGCAATAACAAAAATACTCTCCAAACATTTATACTGTAAATGTATACCATTTATTGATGACATAACAGTTTTAGGGAAAACATTCGATGATCAGCTTGAAAATATAGAAATCATATTATAAGAGCTAAATAGAGTGAACCTAAAGTTAAATTCCAAAAAATGTCAGTTTATGTACAGTAAAATAAACATTCTTGGTCATGAAGTTAGCGCTAAAGGCTGCTTACCCTTAAAGTCTAACACAGAATCAATCACTAAATTTAAAACACCAACCACAATTAAACAAGTTAGATCATTTCTAGGAGCTGCAAATTATTTCCGCCGATTTGTAAAGAACTTTGCCAAAATAGCCATGCCTCTAACAAACCTCATAAAAGAATACAATTCTACAAAGAAGTTTCAGTGGACAAGCGACTGCAAGAAATCATTCCAGGAACTGAAGACCATTCTCACCTCACCACCACTTCTGAGTCATTTCAATGAAAACAGAGAAACCAGAGTTTATACAGACGCATCTAATTTTGCAATCGGAGCTGTTATGACACAGTACGATTCTGAAACACGCACGGAACACCCAATTCAATATTTAAGCAGAAAATTAAAACCTAATGAAGTTAATTATAGCGTATCAGAAAAGGAGTTTCTCGCTCTTGTATATGCCCTAGTAAAATGGCGTGAATTTCTTTATGGGAGAGTAGTAAAAGTTTTCACAGACCACGCAGCTCTCCAATATTACAAATCATTTAAAGGAGCTTCCTCTAGACTCACCAGATTATCTAATCTTATATGCGACTATGACCTGGAAATAACGCACAAGGCAGGTCGATCCTTGGTCTTTCCCGACTTTCTTTCCAGAAATCCGGTTGATAAGACAATAGAAGAGGATTTCACTTTCAACCTTTCTTCAGTAAGCGCCCTTCATCAAGTGGACTTGAAGATCTTGCAAGCCCAGGATGATGACCTGAAACGCGTCTTACTTGCTCTCGAAGACCCTGATCTTGTGGAAGAAAAGTACAGGAAATTAGCCGCAAATTACAAAACAGAAAATGGAATTCTTTACAGAAGCTATAAAGATGGTGAGAAACACAGATATGTATTGGCTATTCCCCAAACATTAGTTAAAGACATACTAGAAGAATACTACAATTCGCCTTTATCTGGAGAACATCTCAACACATTCAAAACATTAGGAAAAATCAAGGAAAGATATCATTGGATAGGTATGTCCACGGATGTCGAAAACTATGTAAAAACCTGCGAAAGGTGCCAGAAGAGAAAGAACACCCCAAAGAAAAAGTTTGGCTTCCTTAATCCTATCCCTCCCACAAACAAAATCTTTGAACGTATTCAGCTTGATATTATTGGCCCATTAACTCCCAGTAATAAATTTAAATACATTTTATCAGTTACGGAATCTTGTAGTAGATTTGCGTTTGCATTCCCGCTCGTAACTGCTGATGGAAAATCAATTGTTAAATGTCTATTAAAATTAATCTGTACTTATGGTGTGCCAACCATTATTCAAACAGACAGGGGTACTGAGTTCAATAACAATATGATTCATGATTTAACCACAGCAATAGGAACATGTCATATTTTAAGCAGTGCCTTTACACCTCAAATAAATGGTCAAGTAGAAAACTTTAACAACACCTTGATAAACATGCTATCTCACTATGTTGCTGAAAAACCAAACACCTGGTCACAGTATATTGATTATGTACTATTTGCTTATAATAATAGTATACACCATACCACAAAATATAAACCAGCTTACCTGTTCTTAGGATTTGAACCTCAGTTTCCAAGTGATACATTGTTTGTTAACCATAATGTTGAAAAAGACTTACTAGAGAAATTAAAAATTATAAATGAGATTAGGAATACTATTCCAGATGTAATAGCTAAGGAACAAAAGAAACAAAAAATGTATTTTGACAGGAATAGGAGAGATTTGACTTTAAACCCTGGCGATCAGGTACTAATCTGGTACCCAAAAAATCTCAGAGATAACCAATCAAAATTTTCATTCAGATATAAGGGCCCATACACTGAACTAAAGAAAGTTACGCCAGTATCATATTTAGTTGAAATCTTAAAAAATGGTAGATTAGTAAAAGAGGTAATTCATGTATCCAGAATGAAACTATTTCAAAGCAGAATTGTATAATATAATATAGATAAAAACATGAGATATTTAAAACAATCTTTGCATCTATAATGGTTAAAATAATTAATACTTATTGCTTATATTCGTTTTACAGCTCTACTTTTTTATAAACAGATAACTTCAATAATAACTTATAACAACATTTGATTCATATGCTTATAATTATTTTAAATATATATGACAGGTTAATATGTTCAATCACGTAAGACTTCCTCTTTTGTTCTTATAAAATACAAAGGAGTTACCAACTCACCCACACACACACCCATATGTAAATAATGTATATAGTTGTGTAGCTACACACATTATTAATAAGTTTTATTCTTTATTCAACACATTTATGTCTCACAAATTGTGCAAAGACAATATGCGTGGCCACGCTCTAACAAAACTTAGACTGTAACCTGTGAAAGCATTGAACTAGATAGGAAAGTGTTATGCAAGTGACTTACAACAATTGTCTTCTTAAGACAGTTCATAGACGCTCATAGTTTAGGAGGAGTGCATAACTGTTACTAGATACGATGATACATTTAACGAGAGAAATTACTCTTTAGTTCGTGAACCGGCCGGCATGTAACTGGGAGTATTTCATTGTACTCATCCTATCGAACATTAAATTTATTTGAATAGTTGTTTAGCACATTTGCCTTTGAACAATAGTGACGGACTGATCAACCTCATTGTTGTTTCAAATGCATATGAAGTTCCCATTATGTGATTTTTTTCATGATTTCAGCCTAACTAACGCAATAAAAACAACCCATGACAAGTCATGACTAGATGAGTTTTTGTTCTCTTTAAATAGATGGACTCTCATATCTAAGAGACATGATATCTTCAATATGAACTTTGTGACAACAATGTAGATCTAGTAGGTTCTACAGGACTTTATTTGTCATATTGTGTAATATATTACAATGATAGCTTTTGCTTCAACAGGTACTTATGAACTATTAATTAATAACTAGTTTTTATATATATATTGAAAAATATTATATGTAATTGAAACAAAAAAAATAGTTGATAAATAAGCATATGAATCGCCATTTAAATATCGCATGTTACAAAATACAACAGGAAGCAGAGGAACAAAATTAAATATTAGATAATTTATAATAATAATTCCAGCACACTCTACAACCGCGGACTCATCGCAAAGCTCATCCACGCATCAGCGCCATGATGTCATCATCGCACCGGCCGCTGCTGCCTCGCCGCCGTTCCAACAACTCAGCGGTGTCAGCATCGTGTCTACTCGCCGCCCTCCTCATATGGCAATCTACTCCGTCAGTTGGGACACAAATACCCTTTCATATTATATCGGGCGTAACCTTCAATGACGTATCTTCAATTTTAATTCCTTATTATTCTGTCGCGCCTTTGTTTTACAAGATCAATTATCGCACCAAAATCACTCAGTCTATTCCAAAATCACAACTCCAAAATCACCAAGAGATTACATGTAATTCTACACAATAGTTTAACTCACTTACATATCACCGCAATTCAAAACAAAATTACTATTTCAAAACTAAATTTAGCCAAAATTTCAACTAAATTTACTTAAGGAGACCGAAAGGGCGAAAGAAGACGTGACCGCTCAATCAACAAGTCAGTTGATCTATTCTACCGCGTTCCGCTGGAAGGGTCGTGAGAAGGTAGGATGCGCCGGTTCAAGACCGCGGCGCGGCGCTGGAAGGGGGGATGAAGAGTCGGGGCGAACATCAAGATTTCCGCTCGCTAAAGAAGATGTCCGTGTCATCCTGAGGACCGCGAAAGCTCCTTAAGTAACATTTTCGATTTGGTCAACCGGTGGTAGGTTGACGTTTAAGCCAGGGGGGTGTAACTACGTGACGAAAACTTAATAATTTTCCAAACTCAAAACTTAATAAATCATAGACTCGATAGTTCGCCTCATGAAACTATAACTTGTCCGTCTATCCGTCTGACCGATCGTCTTTCATTCGTCCTTTCCCAGCTGACGCGAGCAAGATGTGCCCGGTAGGGAGTTCTTCTAAGAACTGTATCAACAACCTTTAAGACACTCCCTATCGGGGATGACAGCCAATGAGGAGGCAATTATCTGCTCGGCGGGAGGAAGAGAGAAGAGGAGTGGGAGAAGGAGACCTCGGGACGAGAGGGAAGACGCGGGGGTGTGATGGGAGTGAGCTAGGAGTGTGTGCTGTGGGTGATTTGGATTTCTTTGTTATTTTATAAGAAGGTACTGTAAATATTTCAATATCATGTAAACATATTTTATAAGAAGGTATTATCTAATTTTTTTCCAATTTGAAGTTATCAAGTCATTTATTTATTACGTAATCAATGCATTAATAACTTACAAGTTAATTATTAATGTAAATTCTAACCATTGTTATTTCAAACTCAAGTTTGTCAGGGCAAACACTGTAAATTGAATTTTATTTTAATTTTGTTCTCATTTGATTTTCCTGTTTCTTTTGAATTTTGGTTACCTTGATATTTTTTGCTTTGTTTATTAAACCTTTTGTTTGAGCAGTCTTGTGACCTACTCTTTTCAGTTACCTCTCGCCAATGCTTAATTCATTATTTAGCTTATGTAGGCCCAGGACTGGCAAACCCTTGAATAATTGATTATTTGTATTTTAGTTTAGGATGTATGGAATAAGAAGAACACAACAAATGAAGATCATAAAACTTAGAAACCCCTGAAAATTCTGCATTTTATACAGATATATACAGAGAAATAATCCACAAATAGGTTTATAATTAATTTAGCACTTTTAAGAATTTGAGTACAGATATCTCACGAGGGAGCCATACCTGTATCTTAGGTAAACTTTATAGACATTGTACACTTTTATTTTACTTTGCAGCTTGATTTCCCTAAGGTTACAGCGGTGAACCTGAGTAGCTGAGTAGAAAAGTTATCTTCCATTAGGAATGAACTCCAAAGACAGCAATATACCTTATTAACAAAATCGATCGTTTCAAAATAAATCCTTAACTTTAGCAAAAATAACGAATAAAATATTACTTAAACAAACTCCATTTGGAAGGAAAAATGTGAACCAAGTGGCAATAAAGCAGGTTGATGATAAGCTCATGTAAGTTCATCGTTATCACGGGATGGCTACGTGACTAACTACAGGCCCACTTAGAAATATAAGAATTCTGTATCATGTTCATGAAATCTGTAAACTGGTTGGTTAATGATGAGGATATGGTTAAATTTCAAACACATTTCACCTTTGTTTGTTGGATAAGGACACCAAAATGTATTTTCTTAAGAAGGTCTGGTAGTAGGGAACCTAACCCATGACAACATTTACATTTGCTAATTGTTCTACCAGTTAAATAAGCATAAGCCGGTCATGAGTCAGCAAACTTGAATAATTATGATTATGTATCCCCGCGTTTACCAAGTCCGAACTAAGAAATATAGACTGACCTACTTACATCTGATAATTCTCTCCGCATAGTTTATTACCTGGAAAACAAAAGTAATATTATAAAAAAAACTTCAAATCGAATAGGAAAAACCATTAAAGTAAGAGGATAGTTATGAATCTTTTACTTTCTGAATATTTCTTAACTTTTGCACATTTAACTTTAAATTTCCTAAAAATAACATGTTTGGTCTTGAAGGTCCTGGTGGCCTACTAAAATTATTGCTAATGAAATTAAATAAATTATTATTAAAGTATTTAGTGACATAGGATGTGTTAGTCAATCATCAATACATGATGGATTTTTAAAAACAGGCTTTATTTAGATTTTCTATGGTTTTTCAACATGGTTACAAAAGTTGTATTTGGAAAATGTATAGGCAAATAAATAGTTTACAGGTAAGAAAAACAATTACGTTTGTGAATTTAAAAGACCAAAACCATTCCAAAACTGTTTTCCTAATATTAAATTTAAAACTATTCTAAGAAACTATAAT
The DNA here is from genome assembly GCA_035578135.1 of Flexamia atlantica. Classification (NCBI taxonomy): domain Eukaryota; kingdom Metazoa; phylum Arthropoda; class Insecta; order Hemiptera; family Cicadellidae; genus Flexamia; species Flexamia atlantica. The sequence continues at coordinate 15,976,859 of JAQJVK010000015.1, read as the reverse complement.
AAATATTTATAATTCAGGTACTTTCCAACTAATGTAAATGGAATAAAGTTAAAATTGTAAGTTGTAAAGAGTAAGCAGCTAAAAATAACTTGTTTTAATTGAAGCTAAAAATATTTTCTGCTCCGGAGATTGAGTTACCAGCTATAACACTATTACAGAAGGGCAAATTTAGCCCTTGCAGAAATGGAAGTATAAAACGGCAGTGATTCCTTTGAAGCTCGCTAAATACGTCATTATCGCCAACTTAAAACTTCTGAAACGTGGTTTCATTAAATTCAAGTTTTGCAATCAAACAAATTTGAAATATACAAAGTAGTTTTGTTTATATCCGATGGATCAAATTATGGTAGTTAAGAGTTATTTATTAAAGAAGTGATTCCAAAATCTTAAAACTTTATTTCAATATATACGTTAACATTGCTTTAGGGTAGTGAACTTTGGTTAATATGCTAGCGTTATGAGCCTTTCACCTTTGAACAAAAAATTCTATGGTAGAAAAAATTAAATTTGTAATTTCTTTTTAAATTAAGATTTTTTTAATATTATCTACGTGACTTAGACAATTTTTAAACTTATTATTTCTATGCATAAATGTTATCGGAAAAAAGAACCAAAATTAACACCCCTATTATAGTTTTTTCATAAGTGGAAACTATTTTAACCACTATTTACTACGAAAATACAGCTTTATTGTCATACTCTCAAACCACAATCAAGAGACCTATTTTCGTCTTTCAATTGTCTGGCTTTTGTAAATCAGTTGATATAAAATATATTTAATACGCCTCTCCAAGACCTTTCATTTCATGAGCTTCTTAAAAAATTATTTACCAACAAACATTTACTATGAAAGTTTCAATAAATAACATTCGCAATGCGTCGAAAGTTAAATAAATAAACTCCTATCCATCTACTCTCATCAATAACACTCCATCACTCCGGAAAGTCCGAGTGATTCAAGTTAACGTATCACCAACCACGGGCAGACTGTTTCAGTCAACGGGTCAGGAATCATATAAATGCAACGATGAATAGTAAAATTTAAGAAATCAAATCATTTTCAAACAAATACTTTATAATTTTCTTATAGTACCTGGTGGACCGTGTCTTGCCCGGCTTTATTTTATGTTTGCCAGTTCATTCAATTACTATAAATTATTTCAGTGTGTTTTAAGGATAAATAAAAACTGTTTCTATTACTCCATGCAATTTTCATCCCACATTCTGTATTTCCCTTGATGTCTAGATTGCAAACAGCTATTATGATTACTTTATTTGTTTACACTTTCTTTGTTTATTTCGTTGCTATCAAGACATCCCCTAAGGCCAAAGTTAAACTTTTATATTTTAAGTTTTATTTTTTATATTGCATTTTATTTTATTAAATTTGAATACGTTATTAGAATTTATCTGGCCAAGTAACCTGCATAGAATACGTTTTCAAGTAATAAATTACTTTTTTCCAGATTTTTTAAGAAATCCTCGGAGCCATTTTTTTGATAACTGTACAAACAAGCAAGCACGCAAGATAACAGATACATTATAACATTAAGTGTCACTATAGAAATAAAAAAACCATATTATAACTTAAAATTTGAAAAATAAAACTTGGGCCTTATGAAGAATAAGCTACATAGATAACTATTAACAGCTCAATATGCTTTCTATTACATTTCGAGTATAATACATAGGCAAAAAATTTTGAGTCAAATTTTCACATCAACCTTTCTACACCTGTGGAAATGTATTTTTTACCACAGTGATACCGTGTAAGTTATTCTAAAACAAGTTAAAAATAATGGGATATGATTTGATGGGATATGGGAAAATAGCTTATGATTTTAACTTAAGCTGCTGTAGTTTTCGGAGATAAAGTAAAATCTGAAAATCGAACATTCCCAGCTGATAGTAGCAGCCCGAGAGGGCGTCGTAAAGGGTAACGATAACACCTGACTATCACCCCGCGGCGCCGCTCTTACTGTTATCTCGTTATCTTCTCTCGGTACTTATCTATCTTATCTTTATTATCTTATCTATAATAAAGCGTTTATTTCTACTTTGTCTTTATTTACTTAATCTACCTAGGAGATTATGTCCCTTAATATCTGGCCTATCCTACTTATTGTAGGATGTTTTGTTTTGACGGGCTAGAAATAATCACGTAGTCTAGTTAACACTTGATCGTAAGGTGCTTTTTATGAATAAGTAGGAGGAAATTTAATAGAATTCGAATAAGAAAATTTACGTATTTTTTGAAAATATTAAAGCTATTGGATAGTTTCCAACTCAGCACGCATTTATACACGGGGTGGGTTTTAAAACTACTATAGTGCATCTTATTCCTTCTTACCACAGTATTAATTGTAAGTTTATATAGGCCTATATGAGTTCTCGAATATTATTACACACATAAAAAATTGTAATAAAACAATGAAACTCTACAGATATGAATGTTTTCAAGATATAGCATATTTAATAACTAAATAACTTAAGCTGCTCCATAAGCAGCAATAGGAATCAAGTACCAAGTTAATCAAAGTACCAAGTTAAGAAATCGACTTACCTTTCAAACGTAACATAAACAAATTTTGACATTAGAGTACGGCAAAATTTACCATATTGTTTTTTCAGCACCCCTATTCGAAGTGATCCAAAAACGATCATTTTGCGTACGATTTAGAGAACTAAAAAAGGCTGCTATCCATACAGTATGATGAAAATAACTTTTTAATAGCAAGTTGAAAATATTCAGGATGCGTTTTAAATTACCACCTTATTTCTGAGATTTACATTTTCCTTTTTTCATATATCCATCTCCGATCATTCTTAACCATTGTTTCAAATATTTATACATAATGAAAGTTCATCATATGGAGCAAAAGTGTCTCCTTGGTACTCGATCGCATTTCCAAGCTCGGCTGCGCCTCGCCTTTAAATTACGATCTCGTACCAGAAAGAGCCACTTTCGCTCCTAGTGATGAAAACTACTATTAATTTCAACGACTCTTATATTTAAGCCGAAAGTAGGACAACCAACAATTTGTCAGAATAGGTGACTTAAAAATTGACGTTATCGTGCAAAGACACGTTATCGTGCAAATACACATCAAAATAAAGACCCTATAACAGTTATAAAAGTTAGACAACTTTACGATTAAAATATAATCACAAGTCATAGTTTCAGCTTGATGGTGTAGAAATAACCACTGGCAAGATGAGACCGTAAAACCTTTGAGCTCTCAAAGTTGCTTTAAATACGTCATTATTACGCACTGTAGCTCTTCTGAAACTGTGTTTACTTTCAATTTAAGTTTTACAATAAAATCTCATTGGAACCTCCTTCAGTTATTTTTTTCAACCAAAAATATTCTTTTTGATCTGCCCATACTTTTTGTTTATTCAGTGGTTCTTGCAATGATGCTTTAATAAAAATAACTATGAACCCAAATTATTATAAAAAGTGTGTATTATTTTACCATTTTTATAGACTTGTTGATTAGTCATTGCATAAGAATACAATTATACGATGAATGATCAAATGCAATGACTTGACAATCACAAAAAATGACATTGAGCAAGATTGTGATGACCACTTATTACAAGAAAGAAAAAGAAAAGAGAGCAAAGTAAATTGCGGAGCAGGATGACGTAAGAGTTAACTTTTCTAAACTAACTGCAATATAACCTGGTGTTAAGCGAAGTTTCGAACTATTCTTGCCAGTTTGTCGTTAAATGAGACTACTAAGCAACACCTTCGCATACAAATTATCATGAGCTATAGAAAATAACTAGAGGTTTCTTGGATAAGCAAAAGAAGCATTAATAAATTGTTCCTTTTTAATTGTCATTTATATGTTGCCAATTATCAATTATTAAAAGTTGGTCAAAATCTCCTTAAAATTAACATAAAGATATCTGTCTCATTACCCTCAATTCAAGCTTGCTTGTATAGCGAACTTTTAGGAAAAGGGAAATTATTTAATCAAAGTGATACTGCATACAGCATTTTTTCCACGCTAGAAAGGAGGATGAAATTGCCCTTATTCACACAAGAAACGCGGGCCCTCTAAGCCACCAGCTCTAATGAGCAAAGCAACGAACTTTTTATCATTTTAAATTTCATTTCATATCATGGGGTCTCCAGTCTCCTTGAGACATCGACAGCTCTGGTATCGAGGTCTCGCCTTGGGGCGGCTGAGGGGACGCGACATCATGTGCCTCCCCGGGCTTACCTGCCAAAAAATCCTCGCGTGATGTCATTACACCCATTGTGATCGACCCGAGCGTCTGCTCATTGCGACATCGCATTGTGTGGCCTCTTTCCCTTTCAGGATTCCTCAGTAGTTGAACCTGCTCAGTTCAACCGTTTCCTGATTTCAACCTTGTGCTGTCATCGATTCTGGGGTCACTTCAGGCACCCGTCTCTCTTCTACTGGCCCAGTACGGATAGAAAGAAGTCAGTCACAGACGCCTTGCAGCATCTTCCTCCTCGATGTTGTCCGGGGGCAGATGGTCACCGACCGAGTCGAAGAGGGCAGTCCGTTCTTCACATGCGCTCCTGATGTGGTTCCAATAGGTGAGCTTGTTGTCGACAGATACCTATCCATCCTCTGCGTCTCTTTCACCTCGGTGCCCACACGCATTGGGATTGTGAGTATCCACCTCCTCGTCAACATGACTATCATCATTTTGGAGAGAGCCAGTTGAAGGCCGTGATCGCGCATCCCGCCTTCCACCAGGCGCATGACCTGATTCAGCCTCATTTGTACCGATTCCGCGTCTCGTCCGGTGATGTCCACATCGTCGGCATATCTCACAGGGAACCCGAGTGACCCCTTCTCTCCCTGAGAGTCCCTATGACTAGTACCCTTTTTGCTGCTCTGTACTGGCCCGACCTCTCCACCGCTTCGGGACTATCCCGGGAATGTTGGGCTCGCCGCTCGAGTTTCAGACAGTTTCGTTGCAGCTCGGTGGTACGATCGGTCCAGCAGTACACTGGGCGCTTCCCGATGCTTGTCTTCTTTCGGGGCATCGACGTGACGCAAGGACGATGCATGAGGTGCGATGAGGCTTCCACCACCGCCTCCACGTCTGCCCTGCTTGGCTGGTCGTTCGGCGTCTGGGGGATGCCCCCTCGCCCCTCCGTTTCCCTCATTTTCTTTCGGTCAACTCAAAGGTGATGTATTTGTGATCACTTACTGAGTAATCACCCATCACCCTTCAGCCGACGATTCGGGAAGCCAGACCTTCCAAGGTCAGGGAACGACTCCCAGTATCCTAGTTCATTGTCAGTAACCCTGGCTTGAATGCATCTCCAACAGCAACCTTCCCCACTCTCGCGCTTTGGCGTTGAAGTTACCGGCCAGGAAACACGGACCGTCTGAGCATGGATCACGTCCTCCATAGTCTCCAACATCTCCGTGAATCCTGGAATGCTGTCATTCGGGGAAAAATAACACCCGACGATCGTGACTCCGTTGCTTGTGATCCATGCGAAACTTTCACCGTTGCTATATCTTTCGATGGCGACCACGCGTGGGTCGGGCACCTACTATGGTCCATCCTGTGCGATCTGGGAACCATAGTGGAACTTTGGCACTGTGTGGCTTGCTCACGAAGACGAGAGATGTTGTTGTCCCGCGAACGATTTGGTCCACCAGGGAGCTTGCCGCGATGCTCCCATTTAGGTTTCCCTGGATGATCCTCAGTGTCCGCGCCTATCAGTCTTCCTTGAGACCAAGAGGTCTCTGAAGGTCCGACAGACGGCGGAGCCATGGACATATCGGAAAGTCACCCGTCGGCTGCCTTTTTTCTGGCTTCGCACGAGGGTGCCTAGCTACACTTGGACGACTTGCTCCCTGCATCACCACACTTCCAGCACACCTCGCTGCGGTCCGGACCTTTGTACTCTCGACGAGTGTGACTGCATAGAGCATTAGTTGAGTTTATGATTTATGTGTACTTTATGATTAGTTTGTGTGCTGGGAGTTTATGATTAGTTTGTGTACTTTCAAATAGGGGTACATGATATTCAAAGGAACTTACGCTTAAATCTGAAATATTTAATAGGTTTACCTTTTCAGAATCATGTAATATCTTTCATGATATCGTTTCATTCCCATTATCGTTCCACCAAATACAGTTTACCCACGCAAACCTTTAGGATGGCAAATAATATGTTCTCCCTAGTCGAATTGCGCTTCACACATCGAGATAGTTGCAATAAATGACTTAAAAGTTATATGTTAGGAATAAAAAACGATTTGCATGGCCAGTGGCTATTGTACTTTTGAACCTCTACAAACTATATATTTATTTGATTTAAAACAAATAATTCATCCATTTAACACGTATGAGGGGGGAATGTTTAATACATAATTTAGATGGACTGGTATCAATGAAACCAAAAGTTAATAAATGCTATATAAGTTTAACTAAAAAAATGTAAATATAATAAACAAAAAAGTACTATAATTGTAAGCATTTTATTTCAAACATAATTTCAGTTTCATAATTTATGTTTATTGTTCTTAAAAAATAAAGGGAAGGCCTTAAAATATAGATAAATTAGACAAGTTTTATTTATAGATTCTAAAACCGATGCGGAGGATAAATGAATATCCGCTTATCTCTCTATATGCAAATCGTTGAATGCAGTTTCACATGCACGATCAATGTGTACAGGGAGTACTTTATAGCAATGCCAAGTGTTTTTATATCGATAAAATACATATTTACTTCATAAAAGATAAAACTTACTAAAATATTTACGAATAATTAGAGAATGTACTGGAAATAAGAATTTATTAAATTATCGAACTTAATAAAAAGGAAACTGTTTATAAATTAAAAGTCGAATAATAACACGATACTATCAAAAATAAACAATTGAATAAATTAACATAAAACCCTAGATGAGTGTGTTGTTTGGTTTCATGTTTCACAAATGCTTAACCATAAAATGTATAACAGGCGCATTTTCTTATCTTTGCTGTGACACTAAACTTGTTATGGTATCAACTCCTTGCAGTTTTTTTTTAGATTAACAAGAAATTTAAGAGTAACTGAATAGGAATTAATAACGAATACTCAAATTACTTTTGTTTTTTGTTATTATAACAAATTTTTTTTAACTTTGTTGTACATCATAAGGGTTTTTTCAAAAGTAAATAACCATATGTTTGACATGCGTTATTTTTATTTTATTTTATTTACATTTTTGTATAAAAAAATTTTGAGATTTTATTTTAAGCCTCACTTACAACATTTGTTATGAAATATACGATTACAATTCATTTTATTTAAATTGATGCATTTACAGTAATTTTAAATTAAATTGTTCTATTTTTTTGAGATTTTTTGTAGTCAATAAGGTTTTAACTTCATATTTCGTTAGTAACTTAAGAAGCTCAAAAAAAAAGGAGTAAGAATTCATAAAAAAATCTAACATGTGCAATTCACTCACCCTGCAAAATTGTATTTGGTAATAGGTATTAAATCGTGTTAAAAATATGTATTGCTTACTATTATATTAATCTACTAATATTACTTTACTTGAACCTAAAAAAGGTTAGATAGATAATTATAGGTACACTCTTTGGTTAACTGCTGATATTGAAATCTAAATGTTATGTGAAACTCTTTCAAGCTGTTCAAATAAAATACTGAAATTAGAAATAAGTAATAATCAAGTGCTAAGAATTGTGTATACTTAAAGGAATTAACGTGCCGAAACAGGTTTAAAGCGGAACTTTTGTTTTCGAGTTTTATATCTCCTACTCAAGTAAAGTGCTTTCTTGGAAACTTATTTTAAGTAGCAACTTTCTAAAATATAACGAAAGAAATCTTTAAGTCTCATAAGATAACTTGAAACAACGTTGTGTTGGAGTCCTCTAGAATAGAAAACAATTCTTCATGAAAGCTATTTGTAAATGTAACCAATTGTTGGCAGCTCATAGTGTCTAGAAATAAGGGCAGCAGATAAATAATTTAAGCATACTAGCAGTCCGCGTCACTTCGTGACTTAACAATGACTTGGTAAAATAGGTTTAAATGTTGTGACGCGTTTCGCTAAATATAGCATCTTCAGACATTCACACATTATACACAAACTAATTGCTCATTACATGAAAATTCCCTTGCGGGTCGTTACAAACATAAAACCGACACAAAACACTTATTTAAAAAATGGTTTACATAAAACTCTCATGATATTGGGAGCTCCCTTTCTTGATGATGTTCAGTTTGTGCACGAACCTCACCCACTGAACATCATTAAGAAAGGGAGCTCCCAATAGCATGAGAGTTTTATGTAAACCATTAAAAAAAGTGTTACGTGTCAGTTTTATGTTTGTAACGACCCGCAAGGCAATTTTCATGTAATGAACAATTAGTTTGTGTATAATGTGTGAATGTCTGAAGGTGCTATAATTAGCGAAATGCGTCGCAACATTTAAACCTAAGGCAGCATTTTTTAAGTACAGCATTTTAATTGTATAAGCAATCCTGTAACTAGATCATCCCAAAGAAATTTTAAATAGGCTTTAGTTTCATGTTGATTATGTACGGAGCTTTGTAGCGTAAAAATACCTTTCTACGAGGAAGTTTGAGATTTTTTATAGACTAATTTTTGTGTCATGATAATGGAAGAAATTGCCAGTAATGAACTTCTCATCGGGACAAACTTTTAAAAATAACTTATTACTTTAGACCTGAAACTTCAATATGGGTACGAAATTTCTCACATAATTTGAGAAGTTAATTTATTTCATCTGCTTTATAGGTGTCTGTGTATATGTTCTACACTTTGAAATTTCGACAGTGCAACAACATTAATTTTGCATAAAATGGGGGTTAGTTTACATGATTGCTTGGTGCATCTTCATGTCTCTGTTTTAGAGTTTTTTTTCAAAAGTATTGAATCTTTATGTACAACATTTACGCGTCAGTTTCTTGCATTCATTTTTCTTAGGTCTTGACTACAAACGGGAAAAAATGGAAAAACCACTGATCTACTGATGAGCTATCTCTAAGTGACATTTATAAAATAGCCATAATATAAAAACTAAATTCAAAGCTCTTAACGGCCAAGGAATTTAATTTGCAAATTTACCCGCTTTTTTGTTTCACATCTTAAAGACATGTTTAAAAAATTGTTACTAAGCAAATAAAATAAATTTCTATGAAATGCCTTCACTAAATAGGCATTGTCATTGATACATTTCAAAATCGAGTAAAGTAGAAAGGTTAACCGTTAACACTTCAATATCCTTTGCATTCCAAGTGCATTTACAAAATTTAGGTTTTAAATTAATTTATGCTTAGTTTCAAATTTTTAATTTTTTAGGGTAATATTCAACTAATATTGACATTTTAATACTGTAAACTGTGAATCATGTATCAGTATGAATGCGTGTTCACTGTCAATAGTTTGTTATAAAATCCCATCTCCCGAGCCCCTCCTGAATTACTTTATGTTAATTTTTAATTTTCCTCTTTAAGAAAAGAAATATAGTAAATTAAGATGACTATAGACTGTTACATCTTAGTTGTTGGTCTCAGTTTAATATGGCAAATACTCCTCCTTATTTTCTGTTGTATAAAATAAAAATGTCAATATATTTTAAGAAATAAAAATCCATGTTGGGTTTGTTGGCTTACAAGGAATTGCTGTAATAATGTATAGACTCACCGTCTTAAGCAATCCAGTTCCAAATTTAATCTATTGGACAGCTGTTTCGCCCTTTTGTCCTAAGGGCATCATCAGCAAAATCTTGAGGTTAAAACATTGCAAGTGAGCCGGTACTGCTGACCGCGGTCAGATGTCCAGAAGTGAGGTTAGGTTTAGGTTAGGCTCGAGCCCAACAAATATATGTCTTTTAAAGTTAGTGTTTGTGAAAATGTCAGTTGTGTCTCCAACTTCGTTTTATTTTATTACTTATATCGACAAAAACCATTGGTTTGCAATGTTTTAACCTCAAGATTTTGCTGATGATGCCCTTAGGACAAAAGGGCGAAACAGCTGTCCAATAGATTAAATTTGGAACTGGATTGCTTAAGACGGTGAGTCTATACATAAATAAAAATCATAATGTGGGCGAATGTTAACTGACTTTTGCAAGCTCTGCAATATGTGGTATATCTCTAGAAATATTTCAAATCCTGATCATCTGTTTTTTTACAAAGAGAAGGGAATTAGAAAAAATTCATAGGTTCTACCACAGATAGTAGCACTTTCGCTGAAATTTCAAAAGGCTTCTGTGTGAAGGCTTTTCATGGGATATTTTCCGCTAAAGGGACATCTAGAGAGTATAAGCTTTAATTTGATACCAAATATGTGTAGAAAATTAGTTTCCAGATATCGATATGCTCTGTACAAATAATCCCAGAAATTCTTTTGATAATAAGATAGATTGGATACAAATATTTTTAATATCGAAATCAGTAATGATTATTTGTAGAAAATGGTGCTCTATGTTTGGGTTACTTCAAAATTTAAATCTTTAGAGAGCAATGTTTTTACTTTTAAACACTTCATATTTATCTGAAAACAAATGACTTCTAAAGAAATATTATCACTAGCCAATACAATCACGAGACCGGACGGGCGGCATGTGCTGGGGCCATCAGGCCAAACTGCCTGATTGTTATGGCTCCCTTAAACTTCGACATATGAAGTTATAAACCGAGTACTGACGAATTAAGTTTACGTGCAAGCTGTGATTTAATGTGTTTTGCAATGTCACCCATGCAAGATCCTTACTCAAACAATGTCAAGTGAGCCTTTAAACATTATGTACGGCTACTGGTAAGAGTATTTTTAAATTTTTCTTAAACAAACACATTAATAATAACAATTTAGCAAACTGTTTAATCAACCAAACCCCTATTATTCGATTTCTGGTTTCATAGAAATGATTATTAAAATCATTTATTTTAAAAACACGTTAGGCCAGAGGGTTTAGCTTTTTTACACCAACCTCTGTAATATGTTGCAAGGATAATAGTATTACTCTTTTTGACGTAAATTGCAAAATACTGTAAGAAACTTTTCTTAAGCAGAATAATCTGAAAACAATGGGAACTTTATATATTTTACGTATTATTTACAAATGTAATTAATAGATTAAATACATCTATTAATTATCTATTATTACATCTATTATTGATCTTTTATGTCGCACATAAAAAGTCAAGAATATATGTTTTCATTTAACTTTTTCAAGCATAGACAGAAATAAACCCACAATACAAGTTAAATAAAACAGATTAATTTATTTATTCAGGAAGTCAAATAAGCTCAAACGATATAAATTCAACCTTGAAAACAAATAAAATTAAATCTTACGAACCGGTCAAGATTTATAAAACAAAACCTAATCTCTCGCAGTTAAAATAAGCACTATGGACAATAATGAATTATACTACTAGGCTATCATATTTTTAAAAAATACTACAAAGAAAATCTATTTTTAGCGAGCCAATTAGTCAAGCTACATTTTTGACCCAGATATTAGAGTTGGGAAAGACACAATATCACGTTTACCAACGCTTTGTTTATCACAGTTTTATTGCTGTAAAGCCGTAAACTGCGTTATCACGTCCCCCCTCCTGCTCTTGGTTACTTCGTAATGTCAGAAACTCGCATCTAGGACCAGGACCGCATGTAAAATTCCTGCAGTTGTATTTCCAAGCGTTGAAATGACATTGAATCAGACGTTCAACATCACTGACGTTCATTCATGATTTATTGTTACAGGAGGTCATGTAGGTTTTTTATACTTGTTCTTCATATCAGATGATATGTTTTTCTTTAAAACAAAGATACTTGAATTCCCTTACATTTCTTCTTAATAAATAATAAATTAAAATGCTATAAAAGTCAATTATAAAATTACTGCCAAATAATTTAGAAACTAAAAAATATAAAATAATTAATACTCTTAAAATTTGTTTAAAGTAAATTGTACTATTGAATAAACATAATCATTAAAAACTATATTAAAATTAGAACTAAAAAATTCTGTACTTTTTTACACAAAATTTACGTAATGGTCTAACGTTTTGGGTTTAACTAGGCCCATTACTTGTTTCATTAGGTTGACAAATAAAAACAACTAAGTGTTATTTATGGAATGAAAATGAAGCGTCCACGATGCATATGTTATTTTCGTAGTGAGTAGCAACTAGTGGTGTTCCCATTTAACCGTTTTTGTCTAAATCCTTAAAATGTTACATTTAACCGAAATGCGATTTTTAAGTTCGGTAAAATGTAACAAAGTAATATATTGTCAAACGCAACAAAATACAAACGATTTCGGGAAAAAGGAATAAAATACTGATTCGGCCGAATGTAATAAACCGTAAATTCGGTCAAATGAAAAAATTGGAAATTCGATCGAAAGTAATAATTTATTATTTGGCCGAATGTAATAAATTAAAGAAAATGTCGACCAAATGAAACTAATCTTAAAGTCGAGGTCAGCTCTACTACAGTATTGTTTAATACAGTGATTCGGACAATTGTAAAAAATACAAATTCGGTCAAATGTATTGTTACATATTCGGTTGAATATAATATATTGATATTCGGACAAATATAATAAACTAGTATAACGGTAAAATGTAACAAAGCAGAAAATATTTCGGTCTAATAATGATAAAAATATTGATTCAGATAAATTTAATAAACCGTATATTCGGTCAGATATAGCTAACCATAAATTCATTCAAATATCAAATAATTCATAATCGGTGAAATGAATCAATTATAGAAGATTTTGGTCAAATGAACAAATCACAAATTCGGTCAGATGTTACAAACTAAATGTTATATCACGAAATTTACTTCCACACCACCTAAAATGTTTTTCCTATGTACTGAAAGTTTTTTACATCAAATTGGACGCTATCTTGAAAATGAGGCACTTCCGGTGGTCATAATTAAGGTAAACATTTAGTATGTTGTTCAGAATGAAAAAATATGGCAGAAAAACTTACAAGTCAACCTTTGTAGCAATTTTTCTAGTATATAATTTTACCTATCTTTGACTACACCCCGCTTCTATTTTAAACTCGATCATAAGGTTATACCCCCTATTAGATTTCGGAGGTAAAAAGATGAGATAAAAATGGCATCAGGGCGATTTTATTATTAAATATATTGTTAATGATGTAAAATCAACGAATAATTTTATCATGCTAATCGGACTGGAGTGTCTATTCCTATAAATTACCCCGCACTGTATGAGTTAATTCGATAACCCTGGTTCAGAAAATTATGTTTCGCCTTAAAAATTTGGTACATGATTGGGTTTCATTTAGTCTCTCTACACAGCATAAATAAGGAAACCCACATTCGAGGCGAAAACATATCATCAGAAACCTACGCTTCCAAAGGCATCAATGCACTTCTCAACTTGTGTTTTTGATCTGCAATTGTGTTTTATAAACTGCGCAGATACTTAAAATGAATCATTCAATTTGCTCGAGTGAATTAGAATTATTAGAGAATGTTAGCCCACGATCTTTTTTAATGTTAGTTTGATTTGAGCTAACTAATTTGAATTGATTGAAAACCTTTATGAAAGTAAGTACTGCCGATCAAATTTCAAGACGTCCTCATGTTCATCTATTGTGCTTCAGCAGCCATCAGGGAAATAATTACCAGGTTATATGTTGGTTAACAAAGAGGCACGAATGTTAGAATGTTCTTTGTTTAGATGGGGGTTTTTAGATAAGCGGAGAATCCATAACTTATTTTGGCAAATAACTGAGATAACTTAAGGCATTTGTGTAATAGCTATGTCCATAGTTGTAAGCAAAGTGCCTGAAGTTTTGGGACTGCAGCCAATTCCCAAAACTACGTAGCTATTGAAGACGTATTTCTTGTCCTAAACGTTGGTCCTCTATAGAACCGAATTAAAGATTACAATAAATGCTTATTACATCTAATTTATTTACAGGAACATTGCATAGTGTTCAAAGATAATATCTTAATTTTCTCAATCGTTGGTATTATAATATTAATATGCGTAACGAAGAAAGCTATATCATAAATTCTCCTCGAAATTTAGGTATGCATTTTAACAAAACCCAATAATTGGTTGATATCACGGCGCATGAACGCAGACTAGCTACGATAAAAGTAGATTAACTAGATATAAATTCAGTAAAATGATATAATGTTTAAAAAATTTAATCATGTGATGATCAAACAATTTTAACACATTTGAAACTTGCGGCACGACATTTTTTGACGGCTTTGGTACCACTTTATTATTAATTTTAAGGGTCCAGTAGAAAGTAAGCTAAGCACAACCAATGCCGACTGGCCGTGGAATTTCATTTCTAAACGGGGAATCAAAAGCACAATTAGTATTTTAATGAGGTTTATATGTAATAAGTTCACATTGAAAATTAATTTACAAAATTAACAAACTTGTATCTTTAATTAGGTCAGTTATATGATATTAATTAAAGCTTATCTTGTATGCTTAAACAACAACTGTAAGCAAAGAACAATTTATTTATTTTATAAGAATCATTGTCTTTGTTGTTATTTTTTATTTAAATAGAATGTAAGTTATTTCAATGTCTACTTTAACTACATTATGTTCAAATATGACACTTTATCATGAATTTATTTCACCTCATAATTTTAACCATACGGTTATTTGTGTTTCACTTGCAAGGGAAGGCAAGGAAAAGTTTCCTGTATTGTGTACTTCGCTTTGGGATTTGAATTTGTCACTTCCAAAATAAAGAAACTGAAACAAATGAATTGAAAATTTTATAAATCAATTATTCAATTTAATATTGACATAATGCAAATCCTCCCATAAAATCAAAATTCGGAATAAAATTTGGAAATTTTCTCTCATTTTTCCAGAAACTTATAATTTTGGTAGTTTTCTATGGTAATTTATATATATTTTTATTTTGAAAGAACATATTTTGTTAATGAAAGACGCTGTACCCAATCTTCGCATTTATTAAAATCGTTAATCTATAATTATTAATGTACAGCATTTGAATTTTGGCGAGTTTAAAATCAATGTTGTTGCTTGTGCTCTCTGAACCACCACATCTAAGTATATATAGCTGTTTACATTCCTTTAATGAGCTGTTTCAATCGTTATGAATAGTAATTAATTAGTCTAGCTTTATGTGTTAGTCAGAGACATGATCTGTCCTAGTGCAAAATAAATAAACCCAGCTGGTTCAGTAGTTTTTACGATTCCGTGGAACAAACCCTCATATACACAAACATACGTATACATCTTTTAGCTCTTTGTGCTAAAATATTATTAATTCTTTTATAGTATTTTGGAGAATGCATACTTTTGCCAAGTGCAGTTTTTAATAAAGTAATACAAAACCAATTCAAAAAGGCTATTACTCTCGGAGTTATTACTAACGACTACCGTGGGAGCTATGAAACACTAATTTGAATAATATATTTTGTTATTTAGGAGTACGTTACCCATTCTGAGAATTCATCGAACAAAATTTTACTTCATTCTCCACAGTTGATTTCCCAACGGTTCGTGGTAGGATCTATATCTGCATATTATCTCATTCTGGATATATTTATGAGCTTATTCTAACAGGAAATAAGAACTTACTTTTATGTAAAAGGAAACATAACCTATATCACATGTGGGGATGTAGTCTATTCATTTCAAAATATTTACTCGAATCTACCCTGGACTCAATCTCTAAAAATTTTCAGGAATTGTTCTTGGACCATGGGAAAGTAAAAGGATAATTTTCGTAAATTCGAAAACTCAAAGCTTACTTGTTAAGCAGTCATTAACCTTTTTATATACATTCTTTTTAAATTTAAGAACATTTTGCTATTACAAAATTGTACATGGCAGCTTTATCTCCTACGCCCCTTACAAAATAAAAGTAAATACTTTTTTATACTTTATTTTTTATTTTGATTATGTTTCGAATGGCAATGGCAACCGGCTAAATATTTCGGATGTAAATAATGCAAAAATTTGACTTGATGAAAATACATTTTTTCAATAATATTTCCTCTAGAGAATTCAATTACAAATCCTATTATACTTTTAAGGAAATCGGTTCATAAAAAATAACAGGCCGACAGATTTCCTAGTGATGCACCATGTAAATATATATATTTGTTTTTGTTGTAAATTTGTTTCTTGGTCTTTTATATGGCCAATTCTAATACATAATATTTTTCCTTGATTAAACAGTAATCCAGGAAAACGTCTGAAAATATTAGTAGCAAGTTCACGGATACTCCGAATATCCATATATCCGTAAATGTAATTGCTGTGAAAGAATAACTCACAATCCTTTTGAAATCTTGATGATTGCAATTTCAACGTGATAATTTGTCGATGTAACATATTTTCATGTTTTTTGTTTATAAAAAGATAATTAAAGGAAATTTTTTACCCTTACGCATTTCCTTGATAATATTGACACCTAAGCGATGAATTACAGTATGAAGGAAGCATAAGCTTCGGCTGGCCGGCATCAGTCGAAGCTGACGGCTCTCACCTGCTTTTTTTGCTCTGTTAACTTTTTTCTCTGGTTGTTTTTGATTCCAGAAAATCTTCCACTTAATGCAACTCTTTTCTACTTCTACTGAAAATTCTTTTCATTTTAAATATTTTTTTTCCTTATTAGTAAATTTTGTTCCTTCTACTACTTTTGCCAGTTAGTAAACAAATATGGTCTTAACTTTTCTTTACACAACTCACAGCAGACGCACAGGCAGCACCTGCCTATGTCTGCTGATTCCTGCCGAGGCCAATATAAATAAAAGCTATATAACGATGTTTTTAGTTAAAGTTATCTGTAAATATGTTTAATTATTATGTATTATTTTATTTTAACTGTACTGTAAAGTAGCTTAGTATTTTATGAAATAAACAATGTTTTTCATTCATTCATTCATTCATAAAGCAGGAAAGCAGGAAAACGTTTATGATAAAATTAATAGGCTTGTGAACCATCTTGAAAAATAATCTTATTAATTATTTCTTATACTATAATATTTTTAGGTATTCCTGGGATACAAACTCTATTATTAGGGCCTATAATTTCCTAATAGATACTAGCTTTAAATACCCCATACTTTAGGTAGATAGGATTTTATAACGATTTTGGGGACTACTATCATTATAGCTTTTGCACCTTTCTCAGTTATCCCTATATGTTTCAAGATTTATTCAGTTTTGAACATAATACCTTTAGAATATTTAATTTACTTACTTGTTTAATATTTAATTTACTTGAAAGTACACGTCAGATGCGCATTTAACGGTTGATAATCAAATAAATCGTTCAGTTGATACTACTTTTTATGAAAATATCAATGATGAAATCGGAGAAGATAAAATGGAACTAAACATGTGTACGCCTACCTCACTTATTTTAAACGAATTGCGTGTTCTCACTACTTGGACAAGATCGAGAAGATAATTCGTGAATTTCCACTCTGGTCGAGGGAGTTAGATGTTTACTTTCTTATAAAATCTGTGATATATCATGTTATACTTTTATAAATGATAAATCTAGGTACCGAATTAAACATTAAAGAATAATTAACAAATATACTGTCATATTTGTATTGATAAACACTCTGAAAATTACTTACCCCATGGATACTGTACTTATCACCAGTTAATCCTTTGTTGATCCATAAAAAATTGACAAATTATGAAGCTCAACGATAACAATTTCACCGAAAATGTTGTGACAACATCGGTATCAATTATAACGAAACGGTTTATCCGAAGCCATATATTGCACGCGATTCAGTCGGCAGTATATTTCGCTGGCTTCACAATGTCGGCTGTCGAATCAGGAAACATAGAGCTGAAGTGATGCAGATTAATGGCGTGGGATGACAATAACATGAGGTTCGCACTGTTTACCCTAGTACATTGTTTGTTGGTTCTACATAATGATCCAGTATATTATTTGCATTTGTCATCATTTGATTTGTGATATTGTTAGATTTTATTATTGCAGATTTTTGTTCATGTTTTAAAAATATCAAGGCAAAAATAATATTTAAAAATAATTTCCAGGACCAAGTAAAAAAGTATATGTAGATTTTTAGCAAATTTCCCCTTTAGGGAAGAAGCTATTACCGTAGGTCTCATGGTAAGACCTAAGCGCGAGACCATTATAACTTTTAGTTTCGGGGCCCCCAGAAGCAAAAATTTGACGAGTTCGTAAACCAGCCCGGCCGAACCACCGGATGGAGGGTTAAAGGGGGATACACCCCCAAAAAATGGGGTTTTTTTGGTTTTTCACATGGAAAAATAAAACAGTCCAATTTTGGTTGGCACCATTGAATTCAGCTAAAAAAACAAAGTATTTTGAATCATTGCTCTATGTCCATTGTTTACCGAGATACTGAAAGTGGTAAACACAGTACACGTTGTCCCAATGTTAAGGTACGTATAAAATGGGAAATAAGTTAAAATTCTATATCTCGCTTATTTGTCAATATATCTTAATAAAACTTGGTTTGTGACTTCATGTAAATGAGATCTAATGTGTTTTAGCCTAAAATCCCCGAATTTTACATTTTCGTGGCAGCAAACCTGCATACTAATTCCCCCTCATTGAGCTTAAAAATCAGGTAAAATCTCACTATATTGAATTGAAATATGTACAGTGATTTTGTAATTCACTGAGTATGCAGGTCTGTTGTAACAGGGGTATTTAAGTTTTTATTCGTAAACATGTGTGTTCTAACGTTGTCTCTGGTTTAGCGAATTTCCCCTATTGGGAAGAAGCTATTACCGTAGGTCTCATGGTAAGACCTAAGCCCGAGACTACGATAACTTTTCGTTTTGGGGCCAACAGAAGCAAAAAACACCTTTCGTTTGAATATATATATTTGTCTGTTAGCACGATAGCGGCCGTAAAAATGGTCCGATCTTTATGAAATTTGGTACAGACATGCTAAGTGCTAATCAATTGGACGAGTTCGTAAACCAGCTCGATCGGACCACCGGAAGGGGGTAAAGTGGGATAAACCCCTAAAAAATGGGGTTTTTGAGTTTTGTACATGCAAAAATAAAAATAATCTAATTTTTGTTGGCATTATTGAATTCAGCTCAAAAAAACAATTTAGTATTTTTAATCATTGCTCTATGTTCATTGATCACCGAGATATTTAGTGGTAAACACAGTACGTAGTCCCAGTGTTAACCTTATGGGGAATTAGAAAAATTCTATATATCTCTTATTTCTCAACATAATATCGTGATAGAACTTGCTAAATGGCTTCTTCTAGTTCAGATCTACTAAATACTGAATTAAGACCAACCAGTTTTAACATACCCGTTGCAGCAAACCTGCATACTCATTCCCCATGTTATTCTTATAGAGCTTAGAAAAACATGTCAAATCTCGCCGTGTTGGGTTGAAAGATGTTCTTTTGCACTGGAAATTCGCTGAGTATGCAGGTCTGCTGCAACGGGGGTATTATTTATAAAGATTTTCCAAATATTAATTTAAAACGATTGCCCTGTAATCTTCTAATATATATATAATTATTTTATCAACATACTTCTTTTCTGTGAACTTTATAAATCTTTCGACTATAAGTAGCACGTATTTAGCGAAGAAGCAGTGGAAAAGTAACAGAATCACGTAGAAGAAGCGGGAATGCTACGTGTAAAACAAGGCCTGCTATATGAGCCAGTTTGGTTGTATTGACTTACTTTTCCAGTCCTTGTTTCTCAACAAACCTTTGTTATTTTGCCAAAAACATTATTGGAAAAAACATGAACTTGAATCACTGTTTAACTATCCTAATACGGTATTATCTAGTTCGAAGTGACTCGAACTAGACACTGAAAGCTAAAATTCAGATCTAAATCGATGTAAAAACTTTGACGATTTGCTACGCTGTCTTTAGTCAGCGGGAAATTCGCTAGAACATACAATGTACTATGAAAACAGTCAATTAAGACGCAAAAGAAGATTGTCTAAATATAATAGGTTTCTTTGATAAGTTCCTCTAAAAAGGTAAGTATGGATGACAGCTGTTTATAAAATTACACAATGTAAATAATTTAAAAACTGACGCTTTCACCATTTTCTAGGTTTAAAAATAATGTGAATGATTCATTAAAACGTTAGTGTCCACTACTGAGTACGAAAGTTGTCCTAAAACACTACTTAAAGGAAATTAAATTAGTTTCTTAAAAGAAATTAAATTTAATTACTTTAACTGAATTAAGATGTATTGAGTTTGGTTGACACTTTTACCTTTCCCATCATATTTGAAGAAAGGGTAGCTTTCGAAGTTAGAGTCCCCTTGGTTATCATTCATTTAATCACTCCGAATTCCAAAACTTGATTAAGAAAATAGAACTTGTCCATAAATGTGTTCCTACGAAATCACACCTTACAATGTGCCAAAATCCATCAAAATTAAATTTAAGGTCACCAAATCGTATATGTTAATCCTACTGTGTCGCAATACTTTATTTATGTTTAATGAACACCTGTTATCTAATTACATACTAAAACTACTATCTATTATCTAATTACATACTAAAACTAGCAGCTTCTACCTCTTGTAGCAGCTTGCAATTCCATTATAACACGTTTATTTTTATTTTTTCCTAAAACAGATATTAAACCAAAACAAATGTGTAGGTCTATTTACAAATTTACTCAGAGTAATTATAAAGTCTTTTAAATTATTAATCACTGCAAATAGGTGTTAAAATGAGTCAAACCAAGGAGTTAAAATAGAGAGTTTTTGTAAGTTTTAGATATATTGCTCTTTTCGAAATGTTGAGATAAATCTAAATATTAGAAAATTTTAACAAAAAAAAGAAAAAAAGAAAGAGTAACAATAGATCTCGATGAACGAAATAAAACTAAACATCACAAAATCATCCAAATATCTTATACTAAGGAAAGTAGATCATAAGGTTTAAAACTATAGTTTTGAGGTTACCATATACTCATTGAATGGTTTCAAATGTTCTATAGCAATTTAAAGCAATGTTTTAAAATGTAAAACAATTTGATCGTTGTCTTCACTACATAGGGTTAATATCGAATAAAATAAAAGTAAAATTCAAGTGCTTGGTTTTTATTTTGAATATTTTGAAATATAGAAATAAATCCGGAATATTGATCTTTTGATCGGGATTAAAATTATAATATATAATCATACTATGGCTAAAACTATGTTGAAGTGTACAAAGGGAATATCAGTTCACGTCCGATATCCAGATGTGACGGAGAAGTGAATCAATCTTGACGGAGGAAAGCAAACATTGATTTCAGCGATACGAACACTGTTGAGGAGCTCAAACAGCGTCAAACTTTCTTCTCTGCTTTACTTTTCAAAATATAGATGGAGCTATTATTTATGCTACCTTTACTATGGACATATTCTACATTAAATAAACGTATGTATTTCAGCGAAAGTTCATTACTAACAATTACTTATTATTGATATTTAAATTGTCGGAAAATCACACAGTTGAAGAATATATAATTTTAACTTAATTTGATTTTTACTTTTACTTTGAGTGCTCAATATGTCTTCTACAAAACCAATGCAGTTCTGTCTTCTCTTTGATTGTCTTCTATGTGTTCTATATCGTCCGACGTATCACTGTGAATCTTTGAGAATTTAAATGCCCCTTGGAAGATTTCTTTCCTTTCCTTGTTTCTTAAATCACTCTAGGTTCTGTTCTTTGGGCCTCTAAAGTTTCAGTATTTAATCTAAAACAATATCAACAAACAATATCTATAGAGAAATTGGAACGGGGACAGCTATGAATACGGCCTCTATACTTCCAAATTACACAATACTATGACCGTTCCTGTAATGGATGTACATTTTAACTAGTCCAAATTAATAACTTTTAAATTCATGCGTTACTTTTCCTTTAGTTTTATTTTATTTCGAAGAGTACAGTTATGTTTAACAGTTTATTTTGAGATAATAATCACTTGAGAATGGTGTTATCACAAGAATGTGTTACCATAAAACTGCTATCAAATACACGATTTAAAAAATCATTTAATTCAATTATTATAAGAATTAAAATATATATTTGATTTAAATTTTAGTATTTTGAACTGTGTAAAATATATTAAACTACATCACTGATGTTAGTTATACAAATGTCTGATACTCCCTATAGTGTAGGAAATGAGTGGCAAGAGGGTAGTAAAGATGTAATTATAACACATACTCACTAACCCTTAAATGCTGGTAGCTCCTGAGCGGATGTACAGTACAGGCTTTATTTGACCTTCAAAGGATGATTTCCCAGCGGTTTGCGGTAACTTCGATTGGTGCCCTGGCAATATATTTGATGTTTGTTTACATACCTTAAAAATTAAATAGTCCTGAAATGCAAAGCATGTACAGAATAATTTCACCTCGCTTGATGACAACACGTGTAAACGTTTCGGGCACTAATTACATAATACGTTGATTAGGAATTAGGAATTGTCACTTTATTAGATTCTTTCAACAGGAAAATTATTCATCACTTGAATATCATAATATTTATGCATTATTTAGTATATTTTCCTAGCAAAATATCGTAGGGTCTTCTATAGTTGCAAAACTATGTACGCTATCTTAAGCAACAGTTATATAGGATGTACCGAAAAACGCTAATTATGAATTATGACGTTATTTAGTTTACTCAGCAGACAAATTATTTATCACTCAAATGTTTATCCCTCAAATATTTATTTACAATCTAGAGATTTTTCTCAGTAGAACATTGTTGGATCTTCTATTGTAGCAAAACTACACATACTTTCCTTATTAGCAATAAAATAGGTTCTCAATATGTGTTTGAAGACTATTTATATTCATTTTGAACTTTAAAAATGCATGTGCTATTGTAAAAAGAAATAATAAAAAACATAAGACAAACATTTTATTAAATATAGCCTACTAAGAAAACTTACATGTGTTTTATTATTTATTGATTAACTAATAACTTGTTAAGTCAAACAACAAACTGATTCATTTACTCTGTAAAAGTAATATTAATAACGAAAAGTATAAAGGAAAGTTCAGTTACTCAGGATTTGATCCTGATCTACCACCTACACAGCAGTTAAATTGAGGCAGAAAAGTC
This sequence comes from Flexamia atlantica, assembly GCA_035578135.1. Taxonomy (NCBI): domain Eukaryota; kingdom Metazoa; phylum Arthropoda; class Insecta; order Hemiptera; family Cicadellidae; genus Flexamia; species Flexamia atlantica. The sequence continues at coordinate 15,953,721 of JAQJVK010000015.1, read as the reverse complement.
GACAATAAAGGTATACACATATAGAACGGAATCGTCTGAGTTATTCATTTCAAGTTGAACATAAATAATACCTAAAATATATAATATAAGGTAGTATTATAGACAAAAGAATAAAGGGAGACTTCTAACGTGTAATACCCATTTAAAGCCCTTTTTTGTGAAAGGTTAGAGTGATTGAGAACGTAGGATTAGCTAAAAGAGTGTTTTTGTATTATTGTCAAATATTTCTTTTAGTTATTTACGATAAAATCTACTTATGCCACATAATGCAATTAATAAAAAAGCGATATCCACTTCTGACACGCTATCTGTAGGGAAATATTTTATGATACTCTCCCAAGAGGGTAATCATTAATTAACACTTTAAAAAGTAAAATACAGCCTGCTTCAATCTGATCCTACTCAAAAAATTGGCTTGCCTTGATCTTCACATATCAGTTAAAATAGGGGCAGAAAAGTCGACAAAACTATACTTACGTTGAACTGAAACGCAGGAGTTATTAATTTCAAGTTGACTATAAGAAACAAGAACCGTGAAAGGTTAACTCAGTTTTACATTATTTATGGTATTTTATTGTCCAAAGACAAAAGAATCACAACATCCTCTTGTGCCCGTGGGGTAGGTAACTGTGGTAGTCACCAATTACAGTATGACCAAAGCAACAATAATAAGATACATTGATATCACCAAAAGTAGAAACTGATTGCCGGTTTATAAGCTCACGTAGAGCCTCCCCTATCACGAGACAAATACGTGACGCAGTTAACTCGCCAGTCCACCTCGTGTAGCAGGGTGCTCTTTCGTTTTTGCTACATACAGTACATTTCTTGAATCATATGACTTTTGTGTAAGCGTTTTCATAATATTCTTAGATGACACTGTTTCCAAATTCACTCCTCCTGTTCACATAATTAAGGATCGATTAATTACATATTGATTGGATCAAAATTGGTCAGACAAGAGTAAAAAAATAGCAATCATTTCTTAAATAGTGGAAGGGGGCGCTCAGAAAAAGAGGACCCATCTTAGGTAGTATATTTACAGACAGACGGTAGAGTAAATTTTCTCAAAGTAATGCAAAATCCTACTATTTAATTATTTGTATAGGTCAAAAAAATAATCACGGAATGAATGGAACTGATACAGGGATGTAATATCACATTTAGATTAAGAATATTTACTTTAAACCCATTAACACAGTTTTATGTTCAATAGTTTCAGTTAAAAAGTAGTTTTAGTAACATAAAATAATAAATGCTACAGTTTATTTGGCAGTAAATCTAGCGATCGAAGATAAAGATAAAGATTTTAACATTATTAGGTTCAGAAACTCGCACACGAAGCTGTTTAAGGCATTAAAACACGTCAAATGTAGTCCGTCACATTACAGTTTTTCACAGTAATTATTTCTAAATTTAAAAAAGTTTCAGATTATCCCCGTTAACAATCAGGCCTTAATTACGAACGGTCATGAAGCTCTAACAGTTTGACAGAAATAAAATAACGAGCATATGTGTAAAATAACACAAATAAAATATAAAAAAATCGTGGAATATATTTATAACCCTCATTTCAACTATTGCGATTGACTATAAAACCAAACAAAGACTCCTTTTATAAATATATAATTACCGCCAGCAAAAATATCCCTCCTAATATAATAAGGATGGTGATTAATTAGCTTACCGTAAACGAATAATAGAACATGTTACACTATTTGACAAAACTGATAAGAACTGTTGTTTTATAGAAACGATTAAACCGCTATCAGAGTATATTTACAGTGTCAGCCGACGAATCAAGAGAGTGGCTTAACAAGAGGAGTGGTTTGGATTAGTAGGAGTGGTAACAAAACATGTGTTCTCACTGTTTGCTCTGATATATTGTTGGTTCGTCGCAATCGCACGAAAGTCGTATTATTTCCGGCATCATCATAATTTGGTCTTACGTAGTGGTATGAGTATTTTAAATTCATGAAGGCATTAAGTATTTTGATTTTTAATTTTATTCATAAGAGGTGTTCTTGTTGCAAGAATTGTTAAGTTAGTTGTTTTCAAGTTTTATTTAGGTTTAGATTTAACTCAAAATTTCGGGACATCTTATTTTGCTATCATATTTCAATCAAATACAAGCAACTTAAAGTCCAAGTTGTCTCCAAACTTGGAGTTTGGAGCAGCTTAAAGTCTCTTCCAAAAAATATTTTGTTCAAGTTTTTGTTTATATTTTATTTTTAGGCTTTCAATTGAAATTGAAAATAAATATGTATTCATTTTTATTTTCATAATCCATATCCAACAGTTTTACTGTCCTAAAAACATCATGAAGAATAATAATACACAATAATTTTTTTCAATATATTAATATTCAAAGCATAATACAAGAAAATATAATTTTATAGTCCATTAAATTTAAATTAATAAATATTTAATTTTTACTTGATAATAAATAATATTTAATTTTTTTATTTAATAAGGTCCAATTTTTGCCCAGAGATTTTATTTTTGTTACTAAATGAACTTTGAATATGAAAATCATTAAAGTAAATCTAATTCACGGAAAAAGAATTGTCTAGGGCGTGCTGCTGAGTTGGTGGGTAGCGCCTTGGTCTCAGGTCAAGGTCCTGCCGAGGTCGCGGCCTCGGTTCTCCGCATGCCTAAAACAATTTTAGAGTTTAAGACCGCCTTCCCTAAAATCTTTTGATGTCATCTGCAGCTCAACACAAAGTGCCGCGTGGTACTGAAAAAAAAAACAAAAAAAGTTCTATAAAAATTAACAATACTTCTTATATTTTTAACCAAATTTTCTTATATATTTGTTCTTGACCAACATAATCTACATGCTCGTGCGTGCCTAACCGAAGGGTAAACCAAGAACAGCCTATAAAATACCGGTGTGAGTTTACCGGTTGGCGGGCTCAGGTTTGTTTGCATATCCTTGAACTGATATTTATGCAGGACCACGTAGGTGGCATCGGGACGACTCGTGTCCTGCCCCTCACTTTGAATATTGTTTACCTTGAATAATAAATATGAATGGCACACAAACGTTAGAAATACAGTAAATAAAGTATTTTGTAAAGTGCCTTTCATTTTTGTAGTATCTAAATATATTATTGGTTTAAAAAAGGAAATGTCTTTGGTGTTCCGATTTATTATTTTATAAAAAATTAAAGGACAGAAAAATTGTGTGAAATTTAGCTTCTGAAATTACAAAATATTCATTACTCCCCAAATTTTGAAATATTTCTAACGGTCGTGTTTTTATGTAATGAATGCGATTCATGACTTGGCCTTCATTTATTCAACACGCTTAAATACAAAATAAAAAAAGGGAACGCCAACCTAGATAGTTTTAGTTACTTCAAATTTCACTGTTAGGTTAGGAGCATGGATCATTACTGATCCATGCTCATAATTATTAACACAAAGTTACAATATCTACTGTTCTGAATTTTAAATGTGTGAAAATTTATTCGATTTTTTCTCTTAGAAAAAAGCTCAGGGAAACAGAAGAGAGTCCAGTAGAGACGTGATATTCTTTGATTTGTTTCGCCAATTAGTTAGAGGAAAAATCAGAGGCCTCTATTTGAAGGGGATTAAAGCCCAAAATTTGGGTTTTTGAGGCTAGAAACGGCACTAAAAGTCCTGAATTCAGAGTTGGCTCTAGTATGCAGCGTGCCGCTTGAGTTCTCATTTCTTTGCTGGTTTTATCTAACAAGATCACTATTGTTATATTCTTTTGTTATTTTATTGTTAGCAAATGATTATCATGAGTAGTTTTGCAATTTCTTTACTACCGTAACTCATTTTGATTATTAACTGTTTATGTTGTCACTGTATGGAGATTGGTGAGCAACGAATAATGAAAGATATATAACACCCAAGAAGAGTAGTATCTAAAGAAACATGAGGTCATGCATACATCTGGTATCTATTAAGTTAGTGTAAAATCGTTTCGAGGAACATTCACGTAATTAAAACCAACAAGGAGAACTAGACGATGGAAAGCACAGTGCGGAGGCTGTATTTTAATTCAACTGGGTGCCAATATAGATTCACTAAATATAACTATTTAAAATTTTTATGAATAGATAAAATATTTAATGAGTTTTAACTCGTAATTATATTCCTTATCCAATCTTTTTCTTTTCAAAGTTACAATAAATATGATTTACCAATCCTAACCGTATTACTGATAAATAATACTACTAACTTTGAATTTTACTAGAGCATAAGTAAAAAATGAATATTAAAAATCATTATTCTAATGTGTCATTTTAATTGAAATTTTTTAAAATATATATGGATGCTGATTCTTATTCAAAAGAAAAATCAACAATAAGAAACTAAATAAGAAAATGTTTTCTCAGCAATTATCTTACGAAATAATTTCCAATACCTTGCCAAACCAAACTGACTTTTCTATAATAAAAAGCCAAGTATGTCTCTGTAATAATTAGAGTCAAATCTTTTTCATCCAATAATAATATAATACAATAATAAATTTACAAAATAAATAGATAAATACCGCCTTAATTAGCAAACGGAAATAAGATTACATTGAAAGATTGTTTAGTTTAATTTCACGGCTATTTATAAGACAGCCAAACCATTGTACAGGTTGAAAAACTCAAACTATAAAAAAACATATATACAAAAAACATATATATAAATATATATCAGCTACATACTTTTGTATAAAATCTTTATTTTTTTTGTACTTAATTTGATGTTTACTGATACAGCCATCAAAAATTAATCTGATATTATGTTATAGAATTATGTTATAGATAAAATAAAGGAAATTCCCAATACATAATTACAACAAATTCGGCGATCATTAAAAATCACACAAATATTACCCTTTGGTTAACAAAGGCCTTAGATAAAAGGAAAGACAGTTTGTCACCTTTGCCAATCTTTATATCTGAGGGAAAGTTTCACCCCTAGAGTCACATAAGCTCCACCTTGCCCCAGATCCTGGTAAGAGGAGGGAAGAATGTCAATAGTTCTCTCCTCACGTGATGCTAAGAGAATATATAATTTAAAAATACGTTTAATAGACCATATTTATACATAACATATTTAATTGAAGCGATGTATGAATTTTACCAACATAGAAATTATTCTAATAAAGGATTTACTAAATTAGAAACCATACTGACATAAATGTGTGACTAGGTTAAACATGGGATTGCATTGAAGAATTAAGGGGTTTACAAACAAAGATTTAATTAATATCAAAAAGTCATGATAGGTAAAGTTACTTTTACCTATCATGTCAAAAATAATAAAAAGTTTTTACAAACACAAACTGTTTTTATAGATAAATGTTGGACATTAGACTGAAGAATATAGAATTATTAATTTTAACGTGATATGATCCCAACAAATGTTTGTTTGGGAAAACATTCACCGGGAAAAATTGCTTAACTTGACAAATCTGCATGAAATTACTAAGAACAATTGCCACCATACTTACCAAACTCCCCATCTTAGATCTTCCATTAGAAGTGTTTACAGTCTAAAACACGGTTGAATTCTACAATAAAATTTTGCAATGAATAAATATGAATGTTATAGTCAGTCTCGAGGTTAGTAAATTCAATAGAATTTGTAACAGCATTTTAAACCAGGGATCGGTGAGCCAAATGAGACTAATAATGGCTTAGGATGATACTGAAGTGAAGTGCAATCTTTTACTGGGTTTCTGTAATTATTTACTTAATTTTAAACTCTGAATTGTAATCATTAGTATATGAACTGTGGCTCTTTTGTGATAAAACAGTAGAAAAGGCACGTTTTATATTTGGAATTGCGTTTGTATTTCAAGATTTAAAAACTGTAACTCTCTAGCTTTATTTATCTTTTTGAACAAGAACTAGTAAATCGTTAGTTGAAATAATAAGTTTGGTAAAATATTTTACTGAGAGAGTCTATATTATCTCAGTTGATTAGGAAACAGCATACAAGAAACTTTTCTTATGAAATGTCTCAATTGCGTTATAATAAATTCATAAAAAATAACGTTAAGTACTGACTTTATGTAAAATACTTAACAGGGACCATCCTTTAGTTTTATTGTTGGATCTTATAACAGTAATATATATATATGAGAGCCAAAACCGGTTGACTGACTGACTGACTGACTGACTCACTCACTCACTCACTGATCACAGTTACTAAAAAACTATAAGGCTTTGGGCCATGAAACTTGGCACAATTAATCATTATAGGCTCTAGATGCGTACTAAGAACGGATTTTAAAATATATTATCTCAAAAGGCTAATATAGGGTATATTATACAATTCAAAATGGCGGCCATTTGGTTTTCAAACCTAATTTTCTAAGAAAATGTAGGGCTTTGGGCAGTTGAATCTTAGCTCAAAAATTCTTTATGGGCTCTAGATGCATACTAATGAAAGATTTTACAATGTTTTCTCTGAGAGGGCTAAAATAAGGTAAATGAAAAAATTCAAAATGACACTCTTTTCAGTTTTAGAGCTATGATTACAAAATATCAACAGAAGACCTCTAGAATATTTTAAAGAGACAAAAATGGGAGTTCAATTTACTAACTGTACAAAAATAATACGCTTACCTTAAATTATATTTTTGTCAGGCTACTCGCGTTTCACTGATCACCCGAAGTGATCGAACTAGAATTTTGAAACTCTGCATGGACATCCTTTTTGGTATATTAATAAACATACTAAATTCAAATGTTAGGTCTATAGAGTCCGCTCTTTGCGATATTTAAATTTGCAATATTTACATCAGTTATGCATGCCTCTTTTTCTTTTGTGTCAAATTGGCAGACAGGTTCTAGGGCACAGTGCGGTGCAATGAAAGTTCCAAGTTTAAACCCCTGAAGTGGATAATCTTTTATTCAACTATTAGAAACCCAATTTTATAGGTTAAAAAATAGATTAACTAGGAGATTTCAGTATTCTTAAGGTTTAACTGAAAAATTACAATATGTTAGCTCATGGTAGCCAATTCATACCAATTCAGGGGAAAAAGGAAATTCATCGAAGAAACTTTTCACCTTCTCATGTCAACCAGGGATGGATATGCAACCTTAAGTTTGTAATTAAGTGCTTAAACACGAATAGTGCAGAATATAGTTCAGATATAGTACGTCTATTTGGAAATTCGTAAAAATTACACATTACAAATTACGTATAATTGAACCAAACATTCGTCTTCCTTTCAGCGAGCGAAACCGCGGGCATATCTTCTAGTAGAGTATAAAACTTTGAACAAGTTAGGAAATTCTTTGTTTGAAATTCATTGTTGGTGATGGTGATTTTATATTTTGATTAGGATTTTTGCGGACATTTGCCATCACTGATTAGTAAAAAACAAGTTTCACGACGTTTCGGGATCTGGAATCTGATCCCGTCTTCAGGTGGAAGAAAACCTAGAACATAACAAGATTAGTAACACAAGCCAGGAAAACCTGGACAAAAACACAGCTAAAACAGAGAACTGTAAAAGCAGTCACGAAAACAATAAGCTGAAAAGAAAAACAAAACACAAAATAACACAGGAATCACAAGTATCAAGAATCACCAGGCAGGAGAGAGCACGTCCACACCCAATCAGAGCTGAGCTGAGACTGGTGGGAGGAAAGCAAATGGCGGCGGCAACGGAAATGGCGGCGCCCACAGCCAACCAAATCACAGCGCGCTACCGGTGGCGAAAACCTGAAACAGAGACATGTGATATGCAAATTCCGTGTGTCTGTTTGTTTTTTAGTTAATTTTTAACCTGATTTTGCCCCTTGGCCTTGCTACGGGTTAACATGTTATGAGAATTTTGAACAGAATTGTTAGTAATTACCCTATTTGTTGACACTTTATTTTCCCTGTCTTTCAATTCTTTGTTTAATATTGGTAGCCATACTGGCCTTATTTCAAGTGAAGATTGACTGATTGGTTGGTCTGCTAGTTTTATGTATGAAGCTTCAATTAGTTTTCTTTTGAAAAAATGAGGTTCGCGGTGTACTATTTTTGCTTCGTCAAAATTCATCTGGTGATTTTCAGACCAGCAGTGTTGAGCAATTTTTGATTTATCCACTAAGCCCTTCCTCGTGTTATCTTTGTGTTCTTTGATTCTAACATTTAAAGGTCTTTTTGTCTCGCCATAATACGGCCTAGAGCAACTATTGCAGTTTATTCTGTAAACACAGTTTTTTGATCCCTGAGTGCCATTTTTTGGTTTGGTTTTTACGAGACATTGCCTAAGAGTGTTTTGTGTCCTAAACGCGGTTCTAACTTTGAACTTCCTAGCAACTCTTCTAATTTTTTCCGATAATCCCGGCACATAAGGGATTGACATAGGAACGAATTTTTCAGTGTTTTCTGACTCATTCTGTTCAGCCCTACGGGTTTTGCACTTTCTTATTACGGATTGAGGGTATCCATTCTTAGCCAAATCTTGCTCTACTTTTTTGATTCCCTGATTTAATCCATCTTGATTTGAGCAAATGCTCTTTGCTCTGTCAAATAGTGAGTAAGCTACCCCTTCTTTGACAGATTTTTGATGGTTTGATTGAAAATTTAAGTACTGCCCTGTGTGTGTCTTTTTTCTGAAAACAGTTGTCCTAAGCGTGTCCCTATCCTTTTCTACGCACACATCCAAAAATGCTAGTTTGTTTTGGACTTAGGAAATGTCTTAAGTTAGGAAATGTCTTGTTCTATATCACTACGTATACTTACACGAAATATCTGAAAAGAAATTATGTGTTTGGCAAACAGCAGAGCTATAGGAACCTGTTTCATTCGCAAACTGATATAAAGCGTCAAGAAGTTCAACCTAGAATAAATATTATTTTCACCTGTTCCTTGACGTATTGCAAACACGCAGGCTGATAAGTCGGCCACGTCGGAGCCTCAGCGACGCTGTTTTATCTTGCTTTACAGCCGGAGGTTCAAAGACCCCGTATAAACAATTTGGAAACAGTTCCACTTTCACACCCGCGTGATAGAGAATATGATTCAACCGCTGTATTTTCTGTTGTAGCTGTACAACTAATATGTGTTCTAATTTATAACTTTACTTTACCAAGTATCATCTTTCAAACTCTTAAATTTTAACCCAGTTAAATTAAAGAGATAGTTTTCTATGCGAAATGTAATTCGCTTACACATTCAAACTGTTAGTTTTAATCACAGTACCTAGAATATCTTTATACGGTAGGTATCTTGCGCAGGTAAGAGTAAGAATAAGATGTGACGTCATGGTAGTCTAACACTTGAAAGAAGGTTCAGCAAGTTCACGTGCAAATTTCGTGAAACTAAGCAAAATCTCGTGAGTTTTTTCATTACTAGAATGAAACATAATCTTCATTTGTTGACAAATAAATACTTAACCTTGAAATAAAAGGTGAGTTATAAGCTTAAGAAACGTGTTATAATAATAAATCAACTGTCTGTGGTTGGTGCTAATTTGGCTTGCAGCGAGACTTGCTGGTGCGTCGACTTGCAAAAGAACTTGGCGCAATAATTAGTGTAAAAGTCATGTCGCTCTGGTGCGCACCACCGACCAGCAGAACGCTTTCTGATTGGCTGGTCTACTGCGCATATTGTTTATGATACTTACCGTATATATGTTCAAGTTACTGTGGTTTTAATAAGCACCTCGTTTGATCAAAAACTTTTTATTTAATATCTAGAGCACTGCCAAGTCCTCCAAACTAATATTTCAATTATGGTTCATATTAATGTGTTAATCCGTTAATAGCTACATACCGGTATAGGTAGAATGTACATTACGTAGATAGATTATAAATGCGCGTGTACAGTGAATGAGTTGATACCAGTATCATATTCCACTCTGTACAAAAATGCCTTATTTATAAAAATTATCTTTCAAAGGAAATAAAAAATGAGTCCAAGCACACTGTAATAAAATCTCTCTGATCAAAATGATTTTTTGATAAAAGCAACTGCAATGTTGAAAGCGGTATGAAAAAGTACAAGGGAAAAAGGAGAGGAAATTATCATGGCTGATCAGAGAGTGATCATGAATTAAAAATGAACAAGCATACGTTTAAATTAAAGCGACAGTTATGTCATTTGCACAGCTAGGATTAGCTTCAAACCACTAACCTCTGAGGGGTATGGAGTGACGGATCTCGTTGAAGCTGTCGTTTGTGGTGAAACTTCGCCAAGCAGACCTAGTACCAACGCCAATCTGAAAGAAAATATAAAAAATTATTAAATATTTAAATAATATAAAAGGCAGTCAAAAATTTTTTATAATTAAAGAAAATACTCGAAGAAAAGGGAAGAAGAAAGGTTTTTTAGGAAGTCGAGGTTTTAATTATTTTTATATGGTCTGAAAGTTTGATGGATACAGGTGGGACTCAGAAATGATACTGTTATAATAATTTTGCAAACCAACATTTAGATATGAAATTTTCATTTATATCAAAGTGGTTATATTGCAAGTCGTTGGCCGTCACAGGTTGATGGTGTCCGAATGAACTAATGGAACCAGAGGCAGAGGTGAGAACAATTTCCATCTATCATCGATTTCTGATTGTTCTTGCAATTTTTATCAATACTTCATCTATAACTGTATGAATGTGAACCTTCCCTCTAGGAAATAAGCCTGGAACCAACTTAATGTTTTTCGTTTTTTAGGACCTTGGATGCCAAAAACACCATTTGTTGCCTCTCACACACTCAACAGCTTGTGTTCACCAATATTACATGTGTATGTGAAGAAGAATAACGAAAACGAAAACATATTTCAAACACGATAAATCTCGTAAAATTCTGAAAATATCGCCTTCTAAGAAATTCGGCCAGATATTTAAATTGTAACCGTTGGGACAAGTTAAAGAAAGAACCAGCCAGACTGGACATCGAAAAGAGCAAAAAAGAAAATAAGACACAATTTTTTTCTCAAAAATAAAAAATAAAATAAATTATTGGATTATACCGTTACTAATGGTAAACAAAGCTATATTGCCTCAAGATTATCCCTACCTCCCTTATTTCTCAGGCTAACTTTAGAATCCGTCTTCACTGTTGAAATATATGATTGAAATCAGTGTTTTTCGATTTAATATAATTAATCAAATTCTTCAGAATATGTTTTATTCTAATTATTATTGAATAACTCATTGTAAATAAACAATGTAGGTTACTATTTTTACCTATTTTTTTGTAAATAAAACGTAGATTCCAGTAATTTTTACCATCATACTCGAATTCTGACAATCCTACGGTAATAATAACGAAGGATTAGAAAAATTTGGTTTGCTGGCTGATTCAGTTTCATATGAGACATTGCGATGACTCTAGGAGTGAAAAGTGACAGTAGTGATGGTTATATTTAGTTGTGCAACCAACGTACATGTAAAACGTCAAAATCAGTGAGAAAAGGTACATGGTTCGAAGATCCAAATGTAATTGGGTAAAATTATGTATAATTATTATATGTGGTGCCATAAGTATACTCGGAATTGCAGAAAGCATGAATACTTTTTACACAGATAAGCACGACGCTGAAAACGACTGACAATGGATAAATTGCAAAATGTGAACGATATGAAATTAATTTGTACGTCATGTTAGTAAAATTGTAGTTGGGTTATGATATGTTGATAACGTTAGAATATAACTTAATAGTGTGACTGTCAGGTTTCATCACGTTAAAATTTTTTTAAGAGGGTGGTGGCCTCTTTTTACCTTGCATTTGCCCCCCCCCACATGGGCCTCAGGCCTGTGCGTGGAAGTTATCAAGCAAACCCAAGGAGTGAGCCGGTACAGTACAAGGATGAACTGTACTGCTAAAAGTATGCGGCATCATCGGGACTCGATCCTGCGACGCAGCCGCCACAGAACCGGGGCCGAGTGCGCTACCAACTGCGCCACCGACTTACCAACTCACCAATTAAAAGTATAGTACTGATGCTTCGATTACTATATCGAAACATTTTCATGATTAACGTATTCGCGATTGATTTCAATAATATATTTTACTGGTGGAGACGGATTCTAGTTTCGCCTTTTCTCAATATATCTCGGTCAAACTTAGCTTGAGGCTTAATCTACTTGGTACCTACTGAATTATGCCCTCAAGTATGCCCAAGAATGTTCTATGGCAGTAAACGTGTGTTACTCTTCCACTCTCAACAATTTAGTTTAATTATAATTGCAGTTTGATTTACAGTAGAAAAGTTTATTAATACCAATGTGGAAGTATCCATTAGCATGATTGCCTGTTTTGTATTAAATATTAAAATGTTTAATAGCACCAGAGGACTAATCATGATTATCTGATAAATACTTATTAAAACGGTTATGAACAAATTCCTGCTATTAATGTGAGCGTTATCGCGATAAACATTAATTAGCTATTTGTTTTCCTGACAGAAAGATGAATACCACACAGTAACTCTATGAAAGATTTCTTAATCAAATTTGTCTGTAATGGATTTAAGATGTGTTAAAATATGTTTTCATGCTAGCCTAGTCCATTTCAAGCTCTTATCCCTTTGCACAATTCAGAAATTTTATATTTTTTATAAAATGAGAATATTTTACTAGCTAGTAATCTACTGGCAGGATTTTCTTTCTTTATTATATTTGACATTAGAACACTTTAATGAAACCTAAGATATTACCATCATTGGCTTATGTATGTTTATCGAATATAATTAAGAAATTCCTGCTGTTATGTAAGAGTTGCGGTTCTAAACTACCAACTGATCAATCAGTTTCCTAACAAAAGGGTTATTAAAAATTTAATTGTTTTTACTAAATTGAAATCCATTATCGAAGAACTTATCATATTCTCCTCTAAAGCTTCCACTCCTTTTCATTCATCTCATTAAAAAATAACAGTCCAAAACACCTATACTTCTTTTATGATTTTGTTTGCGTACGATCGTTTTTATTTTAACGCCCGATCACAATATTGCTAATTGAGGTAAAGTGTTAGAATATAAAAACTCGTTCAACTCCTGGAACTCGTTAAAAGCCTGTAAAAAAAGAAAATGATCAAGAAAAATACTCAAAGAAATACTCCAACTCAAAAGAAAGTCCATAGTCATAGGACCCGTTCGTTCCTGGATTTGAAATAAAAAATCTCTTCATTATTTTATTTAATTTTTTGGCAAAAAATATAAACTCTTTGAATTTTAGCGCAATACCATATTCAATATAAGATATTAAAATCTTTCAGCATATGTAGTTTTAACTGATCAGAAAAAGCAATTAGATCGTGAGAAAACAACTACGAACACGCATTATCAGAGCCCAGATTCCACATGACTACCTCTCTAAGTTCGGACCAGACATCAAAGGCATCAGGACTGAGATTTACTAAATATTCAATGAGGCCGCCAACAGACGGCGGGCGATACGCGAACGCATGACACTGTAAACGCGGAGCTCGGAGCTGTAAACCAGCGGCAACACGGGTTGTTTACACTGCCGAGTTGTAAACCACGGTGATGCAAACCCGGGGAGAGGAGGAGGAAAGGTTGACTCAGAGTGAAGAAGTACGTCAATGAACCGAAAATACTTACTGACTTTCATGTTTTTTAATAATAGGAGAGAGGGTTGAGTTACAGCTGGTTAAATATTGTCAACTTAAATTTATTTATTGTGGTGGCCCTATGATTTTAGCGAATTTCCCCCTATAGGAAAGTTGCTATTACCTTAGCGTATAGCCCGGGACCATGTTTTTTTTTTCGTTTTGAGGTCCCCAGAGCCAAAAAAGTTCGTTAATTTTGGTATATATGTATATATATGTCCGTAGGCACGATAACTCTCGTAAAAAAAGTCCGATCATGATGAAATTTAGAACAGACATTTATAGCGATATTCATGCATGACTAAGTTCGAAAACCAGCAAGATCGGTACACTCTTAGGCGGTTTTTTGTTTCTATTAATTCTATGTAATTTTAATGGTCACAATTGAATTCAGCTTTAAAAAATAAACAATGTAGCATTTTGAATTATTTTCTCTACATCAATCGGTTACTGAGATAATGGATCTTCTAAATGCAGTACATTGTCTTTTGTTTTTCCCTGAAGGGACATAAACTATCCGAATTCTGGAATGAATACCCAATTTTTTCATTCAATTTTCCTAAAATGAGGTTTAAAAAAATTATAATACAGACCACATGATTGAATTTAATTTATTCATGTGATGGTTTGATTTGTTTTTATATCTTGGATCTGAGTAGATTGATATTATGTTTGCTGACGTTTATGTACTATAACAGGTATACATTTATTAAAAATTATCAGAATATGAATAATTATTAAGAAATAAGATCATGAATGATAACATTTACTTTATTTAGATTAATATTCAATAAAAATATTCAAAACAACAACTTCCCTAACTTATGTAGAGTATGCCCACATCTAAAAAATAAATCCTTTAGAAATTAACTGATTATATGCATAAATGTATTTAAATTTTAAGATAAATCATATGTTTCGGTTTAATTTTTTCATGTGATTATTTTATTAATTTTTATTTTCACTGATTTTAAATCATTGATTGTGTTTGCTTACATTTTTATACCATAACAAGGATACACTAATAAAAAAATATTAGAGTAATAAACTATAAGGATAACAAAAAGCGTATTGCTGGAGTAGATTACGATGTGATTCCCATGATCACTTCCCTTAGATCTAAAGCTCTTGAATTGATGTGTAATATACATTTTTGCATTAATGACATAAAATGTTTGAAACCTTTTCCCTTACATAAATAAAATAAGCTCCCATATAAAAATTAATTTAATTCTTTAGAAATTCGCTGAGTACGCAGGTTTGCTGCGATGGGGATATTTTTTGTGTGCGATAGTTTTTTTTTCACGAAAAATCTTAATATTGATGAATAAAATAAAATATTTAAAGATTAATACAATTTTAAACACAATTTTCCTAATTTACGAACATACCTTATGTTCCAGCTCATTAATACGACCATTAATACAACTTTCATATTTTTTACCGTAAATACGTTACAGCGCATTATATTAAAGCTGTTTGTATCGGTAAGAGGGGTTTGCAAGTGTTCTCACACGTATGTTTGAATATGGAATTAGTCTTAAATTGTTTAAAAAAATAATTTTAGTTCTTCTTAACATTCGAGATAATAGTTACAGCAATAGAATGTTTTGGTTTTAAAAATTTCCAACGTTCAAGAGTAAACATATAAATTTATTCTTAGTTTTGTTTGAATATAACTATTATGACCCAATATTATAAGGACCATATATTCCCATCCATGAA
Organism: Flexamia atlantica; assembly: GCA_035578135.1. Classification (NCBI taxonomy): domain Eukaryota; kingdom Metazoa; phylum Arthropoda; class Insecta; order Hemiptera; family Cicadellidae; genus Flexamia; species Flexamia atlantica. The sequence goes on along the minus strand of JAQJVK010000015.1, from coordinate 15,938,438 downwards.
TAAAATATTCGTAGATTGAAACATTTCAACTTATTATAACAAATATAAAATATGAATTTTAAGGACTACGCTTCAACTTGGTCTTCTCTTTGTTAGTATACCATCCAAGCCTCCAACAGTATATAGTAACAGACAATATAATATAACAGTAACAGATATAATAGATTTATAATTTGAAAAATCATACAATTTCAAAACGTTTTACCGTTTTCCAAGAAAGATCAAAACTATTCCAATAAAATATATTAGTTAAATTTTCAGCAAATTCTTCCATAACAGGAAGACATTGTAACGAACTATTTAAACTATTAATGAAATCTATAGGCCTACAAAAATTAATTTTCACAGACAATAGACTAATTTATACCATCAAAGACGTTTCAATTAAAGATCCATTAAAACAGCCTGCTGACAGGTCAGTGGAGATCTCCGACCTCAGCTTATATTCGGTTCAACCGTTTGCGGTGTCCAGTGAAGCGTGCTGGCGTGCTTCACCGTTAGAGGTTGGGCGAGCGCAATCCGCAGCGATTAATGATCGCCTGTTAAGTATTTTGAGTAATTATATGTAAAATATTGAAACAAATTGTTTAGTACAAATAATCATAAAAATATAGTTGACTTCACTTTGCGTCTGATATACCTCGGTTGGTGATTCGTTCTGTAATCAAAGACTTATAAAGATGCTTTTATCACTTATTTCAGCAGTAAAATTGATATTTGTTAAAGTTTTGTATACAAGTTAAGAACCTATTTATATTCCCTACTATTGATCAATCGATTATATTTGTTTTATAATCATTCATGTTCAAAATTTAATCTAGTAATGATTTTTCCATATTTTTTCATATTAGATCCAGCAACCTTGGATGTTTAAAGCTTACTGAGAGCCAACAGTAGATGTTGAAAATGTTAATATCAAACATTCCTTACTATTAACAAAACCAGTTGGCTGCATATTTCATTTTTTATTTAGCTAGATTTAACTGTGAACTGTTTTCAAATAATAACTGTGATATTAATTAAGACAAATAATAACAGTATTTGGCAAAATAAAATTATTAGACGAATTTCAGTCTTTAAAGTCAAGTTAGCTTTTATCGCTGCATTCTGTTTATGAATTCCGTCTGTGTAACACCCTGTTCCGTTCCATTTCCGGTTACGTCTTATTTTAGCGTCTTGTCGCAAATAAAAATAAATCGACCTTAAACTTATAGGCTGGAGTTAAAATTCACACTTATCCTCTTACATTCATGATGAAAATTATGAAAAATTAATTCTTATTCCAAACCACAACTAAAACTATGTGATAGCTAAAATTGATTATTTTCACGAATAGTTCTGGCACGAAAGTACATTCCATGACATTTTCTTAGGTTGTTGATATCAAATTCTTAAAAGTTGAGTTTAGTTTTTGTATGAGAATTTTCTAAATAATGATCTAACCGGACTTTATTTTCAATGAATTATTTAAGAAGCTCAATATTCAATCAATAAAAAAATAAGTCAAGTCCCTATAGAGGTTTCCAATATTAATTCTGGTTTCCAATGAGTAATTAACAATAAATAATAGGGTTTTAATGGACATAATGCACCTAATCCTCTCGAACTCGGACCTTAGTGGATTACAACACATTAACAATGAGGAGACTAAAACCTGTAATGTTATGATAACAATACAAAATTAATAACGCTAATGGTTCCATCCACTTTGTTAGTAAGCTACGTTGTTGTTATTTTATCCACGTTCCAATAATTATGCTATACGTAATACAATTCTAATATCTCTATTACCGAATGCATTCGTAAAAAAATATTAACTCCTATTATTCATAAACAAAACCTCATATTCAAAAGGATTATTATTTCAACTTATGTTTTACTACTACTTATTATTACCCCAAGCTTAGGTGACTGTTCAAGCTAAAATATTGTAAAAGCAGCAATAACTTATTCAATAAAGTGTACTAATTTGGTATTGAAATATTTATTTCTTTATATAAATCAGGATTATTTTGAATAATTCTTCCATGTTCCAGATATGTTAATTCTATAATTAATTACCTTTAAATTTATTCCTAGAGTCTTAAAAATATGGCTCAAGTAGTTAAGAATTTTAAAATTATAAACTCGAATCACATAAATATTCCTAGAATTAAGTATAAGGTAGATATAATAACTCAACCTGTTATAACTTAAAAAATTTCAAACTAATTTTCTGTTTGCATATAGTTATTGATTTCTGACTAATAAGAGAAATGGTTTTCATACTATTCCTTGTGACCCTTGATTGGATTACATAAGTAATAAAATAAAATTACCTTATCCAATCACTGTTATTTTCGTAATAAATAATTTTCCCATGAAAATTTAAAAAATTAATTTGTGTTCTGCAAATTTGGAGCAAATTTGTGTTCTCCAAATGTTCAGAACTGTGGCTAAAAGTATCACGTAAGTTATTAGTCGTATTTTAATTACAAGGCATATGAATTCAAATGAGTTTTGAATAACCAGTTACCATACATTCACCGTAATTCATCCTAATAGATATTACCTGCTTGTGTATTATTTGATTACTGATCAAGCATTTAATACAGTTTATTTACTATTCATGCCTTTCACTTTCTAAACAATATTTAAAATAAAATCCTTAATAATTTTTATACTATCATATTGTGGCTACTCTTCCTTTATTTTGTAATTAATTCTGAATTTAAAAGTAAAGAATTTTCGGTCTCGTTAGATTAATTGCTAACACGACCTTTCTAAGATATAATAATCATTGGTAATAAACGGATAAACTGATTTACATGTGACTTATATGTTTTGTAGATGTTTTTATTTTATTAATTTTCAATACATTATAAAAAGTGTAAAAACCTTATTGCCCTGTAACTGAATTAAAAAATTTCAAACGATAAATAATTAAACAATAATTTTAACGGATGAATAACCTTTATATGAACCTTTATTTTTAACCGTTACACACCACTATACTGTATTTTTATACGGTCCAAGGTACGTGGGGAAAAAATGTGTTGGCGATCTGTGACAAAAGTAAGCATACAGTGAAACGTATTTATATAACTTTAAATCGATACACTCTTTAAGGATATAGTGTTATCTCTGTATTATTTATAGGAATTTAGTTGAATCAATTACTTGTTCTTTATTATTTTAGGTAAAGCATTTAACTAAGAGGAAAACCGAGCGCCCTTATGCTTGAACTAAAGAGTTCAAATAATATGTTTTCATCATACTGACACAGAAACATCCGTTCCTTTTTGTCGGCTCGAAAGTTAATAATTGCCGTCCTAGGCCGGCAAAAACTTTTATCCGGCCTAGGCCGGATGAATCAGCTGATTTGCAGCAAACCGACGTTTAGTGCTTGTTTATTGGTTACTTTTTAGAGGAATGTAGTGGCAGCACTGGCAGCCGCAGCAAATGTTTGTTCTGTTTATTATATGTAGTTTAGGTTTGAGGGATTGAGAAACATATGTTTATGCAAGGACTACGTTATGATTGAAAGTATGTTTTTGTCTGAGTAGTATGATGAAAAATATCGTACGTTACACGGCCGGGAAGTTTTGTGTACTCGCATGAAAATCCCGCACTCGCTTGCGCTTGCACGGAAACTATCATGGTCGCCCGGCAAATTGGTACTTCTCGGTCTAGTAACGTGATATACTAAACATTGTATATAACATCGCTCGATTGCAACTTAAGAAAAGTTCTCCTGTATGCATTAAAGCTTTAAGGGGGACAAAATATCCTCATTAAAGAAGCTCCCTTTTCATAATACTGTTCTGTTATTAACTAGCGAATTTCCCCTATATGGAAGAAGCTGTTACCGCAGGTCTCATGGTAAGCCCTAAGCCTGAGAGCTTTTCGTTTTGTGGTCCCCCGATGCCATATTTATTTATTTATTTATTTCCATACACGGTTAACACCATTTACACATGCAATGACAACAAATTTGAACAAATAAGTAATTAATTATTCTACTAGCCTAGAGAAATCATTACATTAATATCAAGCAGAAACTAGACTAGCAACAAAAAAAGATTTGAAAGAGGAATAATAAATTAATAGTACGACAACAATGATAAAAAACAACAACAACAATCATGCTCAACAAAACATGCAACCATTGGCAAATTATACTATACTTGCAATGAAACGCAAATTAAAGATTACCAAGTGATATAAATAGAATACAATCATTCAATTAACAACAAAATATAACATTAAAAAAAATTAAAAGATCAAAATAAATATTAAATAAGAGCATAAATACAGGCACTAAATATTTTAATTAAACTTGTGAATACATCATGCTTCAACCTAGCCAAGATTAAGCCAACAGTTTTATCTTGCAACAAACAAAACATTATTTATTCTTAATGGGTAAGTAAGTCTTCTTCAAGTTCATCCCACTGCAGTTGAAAAGATCAAGGTGGTCGTTTAGTTGATTTCCAAGTCGATGAATCCTTGGTAGTGGGCTGAAGAAGTCATAGTTTGTTGCGCAGTGACGTCTGGCGAACAACTGGAGACAACGAGTTGCTCTTGGAGCAGGAACATGCAAGTCAATCAGTGACAAGAGAGCAGAACAGTCATATTGTGGCTACTCTTCCTTTATTTTGTAATTAATAATGAATTTAAGTAAGTAAAGAAGTAAAGACTTTTCCGTATCATTAGATTAATTGCTAACACGACCTTTATAGAATATAATAATCATTGGTAATAAACGGATAAATTGATTTTCATGTGACTTATATGTTTTTTAAATTTGTTTATTTTATTAATTTTCAAATCATTATAAAATGTGTAAAAACCTTACTGTCCTGTAAGTAAATTAAAAAATTTGAAACGATAAATATAAATAAACAATAATTTCACACATGTATAAAGACACCATTCGTTCATTTTCATTAATAAATAAAATAAAGTAATAAAAATAATCCACTTTTGGTTAACACCATTGAATTCAGCTTAAAAACAAATAATTTAGTATTCTGAATTGTTTCTCTGTGTCCATTGATTACCTAGATATCGCTAATGGTAAACACATTACGTTGACCCTATGTTAACCTTATGGGAAATAATTAAAATTCCAGATCTCGCTTATTTCTTAACATATCTGAATAAAACTTGGTATATGGCTTAACCTAGTTCATATCTCCTGGTTTACTGTAAGAATACTCCATATGACAGCAAACCTGACAGCATTTCCATGACAGCAAACCTGCATACTCATTTTCCATGTTATTCTCATGGAGAAAATTGTTGTATGCTTCCTTTTAGCATTTAAGTTGATTTTACTTGATTTTAAGTTCCAACTGAACGATTTATTTGAGTATTTGAAATTCGCTGCGTATGCAGGTCTGATGCAACTGGGGTATTTTTATCTTTAAAAAGATAAAAGTGAAATAGTTATTAAAAAAACGTTAAAAGTCGTTTATGGTGGGGGCCAGGTGGCTCGGCTATGATGGACGATGGCCGAGGTGCGAGTGATTGATAGCTCGCACATCAAACTGCTACAATATTTTTGTGATCAAGTCAGCTCTCAGTCATCTTTTGGGATTTCAAAAATATTCACCCAATCCCACAAAACTAAAAACGAATTTGTTGTTGATTTATGGCTTATTAGATAATGTTAGACGTAAACGTAATCACTTTTTTCATCGAAAATATTGCTGTGTTTTAACAGTGGCTTCAGTAAGCATGGTTTAAATACCTTCTTATCCAGTTTTAAGATTCATTTTGAATTTTCTTTCTAGTCAGACAAATAAGACATTAATATCGTATTCTTAAATATCGTAATTTTAGTAAATATTAGTTTGGTATTTATCGATTTTTGTTAGTATTTTTATCGATTTCTCTGTGTTAAATATGTTAGTGTGCATTAGTGCATAATGGTACTCTTAAACCATTGTACTCAGTTGTTTAGTGTTATGATTTTTTTATACCTGTGTGAAAAGCATAGACAACGATATTTTGTTCCTATAGAGCTATTATAGGTGTTATCATGCCTTCCGCCTTCTATTTGTATTTTTTTCTTTGTTTCCACATCTAGATCTTGCGTCAATTATCATACGTAGTATTAACATTTTGAAGAAGCTCCCAAATATCAATGATATTTCAACTTCAGGAAATAGGGGAGTTATCAACAATAATTTAACCAAGTTTAGTTTCTTTGAAATATAAAAATAAAATTGCTAAAATATGTCAAGCTATGGGAAGAAGTGAGCTAAAATATAATTCCTCATTAGGATGCAATTTTTACAAGTAGTTTCGACTCCTTACTAAAACTACAGCTCCCCGGAATTCAACGTCATTTGCCCCTCAATGCTAATGGCCTGCAACGCATCACTGCATTCAGATCCGCGAATGAACGGGCTCGAGTCTTAACAGGCTCAATTACATTTTATATTTGGAGTTTGAATTTAAATATCTCCGGAAATTTTTAAGTTTCTTATGCGAATCAAGATTCTATTTTGCATCAAACTTTAGATTCTGTAACGTGCTAATCCAATGGTGTTATTTTGTTCTCACGCTCATTGTTATTATATGTTAATAATACTTTTAAAGGTTATGAGTTTTAAAGCGGTAGATTGATTATAAATAAATGTAAAGCTGGAAACACTCCACAAAAATAATCACCTTAACACCCTACTTCACGGTTTCTTATACAAAGCTGGTAAACCTATTTTGGCGTTCTTTCTAAATATTAAGAATGTTTTAGGCCATTAATAGCGTAGAACTCACTACCACTAACACTCAAGTTCTTGTGTGGATTTTTTAAACCCTATATGTTATAATGTAAATCAAACCCTATACGTTATACTTCCACTGAAAGTAAGGAAAAATAATTGAATAGATATTTAAAATAAAACAAGTTACGAATTTTTAAGCTATTGTTTACTAACGCTTAAAAATCTCGTACCAAAATAAAATTATAACCTAAGTCCTAACAGAAGATCATGATTAACGATTAACTCCTTTTAGATGTTAAGAGTTCCGGGATTTTCTTAGCGAGTTAATTAAGAAACATTGATTTATATCGCTCAACGGCACCTGGAGGGCTCCGTTAGCAGACGAAGAGACAAATAGCTTTGGCCACCATTTATCACTGTGTCTCAGGTAAAATAATACAACTAAGTTCATAAAATCCTTTATAAATATGTCAAAAATATTACTCAAGAGATGTTTTTGACTAGAAAATTTAACCAGTTAATTTAATGAATACATTATGTTAAGAAGCGGTCCATTTAACCTATTGAACTTGACAATATTGTTAGGACAAAAAAAATTACTGTGATACAGTGATATTAACTGTAAATTAACTATTGCTTTTAAATAATGAATGAATATTTAAGGTTGATTATGGAATAGTTTAATGAAAATCCTATTATTTTTAGAACCGACATTTTAATAAACTCTTTATGGCGTTGAAAACGGCATGATACTTAGTTTTAAATTATGAGTTGTAATACTAATTTTACATGCCTCTAATCAATCACACCTTTAATAAAAAAATAGTTTCTCTCAATACACTAAATATAAGATGGTGGTTGAACATTTTAAACATGTCCATTATCAAAAGCGCAAACATTATAATGACCAATATAAAGCAAGCACGGCTTAATTATTCTGAGAAAAACAAGCTTTAGCGCAAGCTAAAATTTTAATCAATGTAAATGACTTTCTTCTAAATTTCCAGCCTTTAAAAGTTTCTTGAAAACCACTAAGAGCCAAACCTTCGGTTATTAGCTGATTTGAATGCAGTGGAGCGTGTTCGCATTCGCGCTGGGAGCTAAAGGTAATTTATCTTGTCTTACAAAAGGTACAGATTTAAATACATTCAGTGTCGTATTTTATTTTGATGTCATAACATGCCGTTTCATTCTATATTACGTTTTGATTATTTAAAAAGTGTCATTTTTTATTTTTATAGTACTTAACATCTTTTTTATTGAATGAAGCGTTAATGTTGTTAGTGTTCATTAATGTTAAGCGTTAATAGATGCTCCAAAAATACGCTAATGAAACACTATGGGCAGTTTGAGTTATTTTGTTTGGAACTTCCCTAAGGGATCTATAACCTAAGAGTATTCTTACTAAGGTTTTTCTGCTCGCTATTTGCTTTTGATGTACACGTAAACATCTATAAACAGTATATTCAAGTCAAGTAAAATAAGAATCCTACGTGATATTTTGGGGAAATATGTGAGTTTTACTTTCTCCCCCCTATACAATGTGTATGGAGAAAGTATTATTTTCGTCAAAATTTTCGAATTTGACTTGTTAGTGGATATATTCATTTTAGTGCTCCCTGAATCCAAAAAAGTGGTTTTCGGAGTGGTGTCTGTCTGTGTTTGTTTTAGTGCTTAAGATGACAAACAAAATGACACCATCCGCATGTCTGTAAAAATTCAGGCTTAGAAGTTATGGGGGTTTAAGTGTTATAAAATTCATATTAGTCAAATTTCACAAAATCTGTAACTTCTAAAGAATATACTTGCAACCGAAAAACGAAATAATCAAGTATTTTGAATCATTAGTTTACGTCAACTGGTTGCGGAGATAATTGATATTTTAGTTCGGCGGTAAACACAGTACGTTGTCCAATGTTATTCTTATCGCAAATATTTAAAAACCGATAACTTCGATATTTACTAACAGATTTTTATAAAATTTGTTATTTGTGTGATAATTAATTGATAATTTGTTTTATTTCAATATATGTTTTCCGCTGTTTAGTGACATGAAGGGAGAAAGTATGTGTCAGTTTCCTGATACCATTTATTTTTAAACACAATGGTAACTTCAACGTTAATTTGAAAAAAGAAAACTCTATTACGTATACTATCTTGATTTACTAACAAAAAACCACCAAACAAAGTAGCTGTGAGTGTTATGTACAAATAATTAGTTATTAGTTATTAGTTTTTGTAAAATAAAATAAAATAAAATAAAACAATAAAATAGTAGGCCTAATAACATTTGAACAAAGTTTTGTCGACACGATTATGCATTGTATCGACCTGTTTCTCAGAAGTTAATTAACTTATAAAACTGCTTGTGAATGCGAATTTAAGGTAGCTTTACCGCTGTTAGAGATATTGGGCAATTCAATTAGTTACTTGGTTTCAACTGTTGAAATTGGCGTTATTTCAAATATCACCTAAAATATAATTGACAGGAAGGAGCAAGAAGAAAAAAAACTATGTTGAAAGACCTTTATTCCTTGCATAAACACAATTATTAAATAGTATATGAGCTAGATCTTCTTAAAAATTAATTGACCTTTTCCATCTTGCAGTTTTATCTTCTGCCTGTTATTTCCTTTTACTTGCTAATAGTCCGGCAGCAAAATGGGGCTTTCACTCTTAATATGGATTTTTTAGATTAGTGGTTTTTATTTTTTATATGTGATGTTTAGGGTATGTAGATCCTGAAACCACCGGGTACCTTTTTGGTACCCATAAACAAAAGCCGACATCTTGAAAAATGGTGGAAAGCTTAAATTTTAGTGTAAGGTATTATTATAAAATTTGTAATAAAAAACCATGCAATGTAGAGCAGTAAAACTGTTATAAAAATCTTAGGAACAATTTCCTACAAGAGAATATCAAGTTTTAAGAATATATTTTGAGTTTTTAGGACAATAATTTATTTTAAATGTTAATAATTTACAAGAAAATTATGCACTTTTCCCTTTTATTTCCACATTACCCCAAAATAATTCGATAAAAGACCATAATAATAGTAACCAAAGTTCTAGATCTTGAAACTTGGCATCAACTGCATCTATTGTACTCATAGTTGGTTTAAGTACTGTATAACGTCTTAAAAAAGTTCAGAAAAATTACTTAAATTATTTTTTATGGAAAAGAAGGTTAGCTAAAACTTCTTTAAAGACAAAACCCAGTACTTTTCAAGTATTAAAATGCCTGTCAGATTACCAGCTTTTGAACTATCGGCAATTTCAATGCGAGGTTTATGAAGCGAGAAACATACCATCAGCCAACAATAATTTCAATTTAAAAAGAAAAGAATTTCTATTAATGTTTCATTTGAGTAATTATTATTTGATGTTATAGTTTACGGCTACACAGGGCAAGGTAAATTTTGTGGCATGTGTTTGCGTTTGCGCGCGCAAATTATGGCGAAGGGCAGCCTGCACGTATAGACTGCTACGCACATTGTCCAGCTGCGCACGCTATAATGCTACTTTTTTTAAATGCATCAAGTGGAAAATTAGATTGAAATAATGCTTGTTTATCCAGTTTTGTATGATTTATCACTCTTAGATTACCTTCGAACATTGTTGGATAGTATGTACGTAATTGAAGTGGGTGTCCATTTTTGGCCATCATCTTGGATCCGCCATATTGAAATTATCCAGGTTATTTCATTTCTCATGTAGTGTTTTGACCCATATTTTATACAACATTTTCATGTTAAATATGATTTGGAAATCTTTTTTCAATTGTAGTTTTTCGTTTTTGAGCTGTAATAAATTGTGTTTACCATAAATAAAAAAATGCATGATGCAGGATTAACGATGCTGCCGTGTGTCGTGCTGCGCTACCCGCACCGTGCATTACAGCTCGATGTGAAAAAAATAGCAAACGGACCTGGCGGAACTCTCATGTATGTTATATGTTGCTCCAAATGTTGCTTTGCTCCCACTATTGCTGTACTCCCAAAGGTGAGGTTCTGCCAGAGGTGTGGAGCTCTAAGAGGTGCTGAGCTCCCAGTGGTGCTGTGTAAGAGGGGTGTGGTGCTCTCACAAGTGCTATGCTCCAAGAAGTGCGATGCAAGAGGTGTGTAGTGCTCTCACAGGTACGGTGCTCCCAGAAGTATGGTGCTTTCACTGGTGTGATGCTCCCAGTGGTGCTGTGCTAGAGGGGCGTAGTGCTCCCAGAGGAGTGGTGCTCCGAGAGGTATGGTGCTTTCAGAAATGCGGTGCTCTGGGAGACAGTACGGTACTCCCGACCGTACAGCGCTCCCAGTGGTACAGTGTGCTGTGTAAGAGGGGTTTGGTGCTCTCACAAGTGCTATACTCCCTGAAGTGCGATGCTAGAGGTGTGTGGTGCTCTCACAGATACGGTGCTCCCAGAAGTATGGTGCTCCCAGTGGTGCTGTGCTAGAGGGGTGTAGTGCTCCCAGAGGAGTGGTGCTCCGAGAGGTATGGTGCTTTCAGAAGTGGTGCTCCGGGAGACAGTACGGTACTCCCGACCGTGCAGCGCTCCCAGTGGTACAGTGTGCTGTGTAAGAGGGGTTTGGTGCTCTCACAAGTGCTATACTCCCTGAAGTGCGATGCTAGAGGTGTGTGGTGCTCTCACAGATACGGTGCTCCCAGAAGTATGGTGCTCCCAGTGGTGCTGTGCTAGAGGGGTGTAGTGCTCCCAGAGGAGTGGTGCTCCGAGAGGTATGGTGCTTTCAGAAGTGGTGCTCCGGGAGACAGTACGGTACTCCCGACCGTGCAGCGCTCCCAGTGGTGCATTGATCCCAGTGGTACAGTGCTTCCAGATGCGGTGTTTTTCTAGTGGTATATGATCCCTGAGATGCGAACTCCCCGTGGATCGGAAGTCTTATTTGCTGTTAGTCCAATATATTGAATAAGTTTCTGTTAAGGTTTATTTAATTGATGTTTCAATATATTACGACAGTAGTTGGGAAGGTGGGATCAGGTAGTTTTAGAGTATATCATATATCGCAAGGTATCGCAAGGTTAAAAAATCTTCGTCTTTGAACGAGACTGATAAAACGAGGAGATATGATTAGGAGTAATATTTTTCAGTGCTGTCTATCAGTTATGTGAGGGTTTCCTTAATATTGACACTTTACTTTTAAAAAATCTTTCCTTTGATTGAATTAAACTATAACGTAGTCTGCACTCTATAAAACTAAAGTATCACATATTTAGTTTTATCAACGGGTACTACATTACTTTATTCAAATTGTTGTTACAAAACCAGTAACCCAAAGACTCCAACAGAGTTCAGAGATGTCGGCGCACAATCTACCTCCCACGGGCTCACACTATCACTCAATTCTGAATTACCATATTTATCCCACCCCAGTGTGACCGAAGGCGTCGAACGATTTCTCTATACGTTCTAGTTTGATTTGTTGTTCAATTTATTCGGTCGTGGTTCTGTTCTTTTTAGGCTCCCGTTTAATGTTTGGGAACACGTTATGGCAACAGTCTTTACAGGTTTGGTAATCTTTACAGGTTTGGGTTCGGGGGAGGCTCTGATACTGTATAATTAAATGTGATTATGAAAAAAAAACAATTCTGTAAAGCTTCGATGAATTTCAAAGAACTTTCCTAACTTGAAATACACATAAATTAAATTTAAATGTGAACTTAAGAACTATAAATTTATAAGAGATTTTCTGGTTAGCATAATACAGTAGACCCCCTCTTAACCGACCTCGTTTTAACCGAAGGTCGGATTATCCGCCCTTGCTGATCAAGTATTAAAGATCGTTTTAACCGACCTTGTTTTGAGAACAGTTCGGTTTAATCGCCCTTTTCTAGGAATTGCGGCATTTCCGTTTCCATACTCGCCAATGGGAACGTTACGCTCAACTCTACAGGTTGTTACAGGTTAAAATATTTTGAATACTACATTTATTAATTTATGATAACTTACAGTAGATGCATTAACAATCAATACAGCATTCCAAAAAATACCGCATTTGTTTAAAAATATGAACACGTTACTATAGTAGTTTTCATCACTAGGAGCGAAAGTGGCTCTTTTTGGTACGAGATCGTAATTTACAGGCGAGGCGCAGCCGAGCTTGGAAATGCGATCGAGTACCAAGGAGACACTTTTGCTCCGTGTGATGAACAACTATTTTCATCATTATGTATAAATAACCATTTAATCGTTAAAAAATTAGACTACATAATTTTGAGGTTATCCAAAATAGTCATCGTCATTTACATATCTGTTAGTTGTTTACAAACACAAGTTAAGAAATCGTTCAACCTTTCAAACGTAACATAAACAAATTTTGACATTAGAGTACGGCAAAATTTACCATATGTTTTTTCAGTACTCCTATTCGAGGTGATCCAAAAACGATCATTTTGCGTACGATTTAGAGAACTAAAAACGGCTGTTTTCGGGACAGTATGATGAAAAAGGTGTTAACGTAAGAACTTTTATTAAACACATCTAAAGGTTTTGTTTTTACCGTGTTTTGGGGTTATTTTTGACATTTCTACACTCAATTCCACATTTACCTTTCAGTGTAGGCCTTATGGGACAATGCAATTCTATTATCCATGTTGCGTATATTTGTTTACTAATATACATAAGATGATATTATAAAATTATCAGCTGATTATAACAAAATTTGGCTAGTACAACATAAAATACCATTTGAAATACATGGCTTATGGAAATTCCATACTGAGAGGTGAACGTGGAACCGAGTAAATTATTTTGGAAAATATGTTGTTATAAATAATCAACAAACGGCTTTAGAATAATGTTGATAGACCCCTAAATCAATAGAGCTTTCATTTTTAGGTGTTTAGAGGATTACCCGTTCTAACCGACCTTTTAAGTTATCCGACCTAGGTCCGGTCCCGTGTGGGTCTGTTAAGGGGGGGGTCTACTGTAGTATTGCTCAATTTGTAATACTTCTCTTACAAAATTTCGTATGATAACTAACGGTTAGTCCTATGCAAAATCATGCCTCTTATCTTGTTATTAATTTCCGTTTTACTAAGGACTATGAATCAATAAACGAATAAATAATGAGTTACCAAACCAAAAAAGAAGACACATTCCAGAAAAAATAACATATTTTGTTGTGTAAATATTTTGCTGTACTCAATGTTAATTTTAGCGTGTTAACAAAATCTCAAATCCATTGTCGAGCAAGCGTGTGAGATTCCCAGGGGAACCTTAGATCCTTCTATCTATAATCCGATCAACCGTTCGATAGAGATATTGGTTAAATATGGATTAGGGAAGAACTACGCTATCTTTCACCCATTCATGAATACATGAATATATTGACGTGATAAAATAGGACTGCACCTATTGTCTGGGAAAGAGCTGATTCGACACACATGTTCAGTATTATTAAAGATCAACATTTTAAAATCGAGGTGTGGGATAATATGTATTTGTGTAATGGTGAAAGTGAATAATAAAGTACACTATCGTGATTTTACAATTTAAGTAACAAGACTTATTTAATCGATTAGACTAATTGTAATACGATGGAATAGTTTCTTCAGAGACTGGTTTTGGGTAAACCAACTTGAGTACAAATGCAACATGTAAATCTTCCTCTTACTTAAATAATAATTTATAATGTTTACTTCGTCTCATGATTGGTTACCGATTACTTTGACAATTTACACAATTTTTCTGTAGAAAGTAATTATTGACTGGCCCAACATAGAACCGATTTAGACCAAATGTTTTGACTCTATTTTTGATAAGCTTCAATATTTTTACACGTCCATAAAAAAATTGCCATACTTTATTTTAAGATGGTAACAGTATATAAATCAGATTTGGGACAGACATAATTATATATCAAACCGTCATAGTTTGTATATAATTTAGTCTTGAAAGAAAGTACGATGTAAGTTTAAATAATACAATATTGGTTCAAAATTTTCGTTTGTTATTTTATTAATTTTCATTATTTCAAATAAAAAACAAGCGATGTGCTTAAATACCATTATGTAATTATTAAAAATGATTAAATAACTTAGTAGTTTTTTAATAAAAATTATTGAACAGAATAGCATATAATAAATCAAAATAAGTTTTGTTAAGACAATAAGTAAAAACATGACATTATCAGAATCAGCCGCAGTTGGCAGGCTCGGCCGACTGACAATCGATGATGAATCGTGAGCTTGAGCGATGGACACTGAAGTAGAGGGATACCTCGTGGGGATTAAAAACTTTGATATATTATGAAATGAAACCGTGGTAAAATATAGCTATACAGGGTGTTAAAATATCAAATTTATACAGGTTAATTGGTGTTATTGCAAGAAGACACAACCATATTTTGAAAGGGATTTTACTAAAAACTAATTTTAATTTCAAAATTGTATTTTCCAAAAAATCGTATACTCTTATACGAGCAATGTTATCTTGCGTGTATGCTTGCTTGTATGTTTGCACGACGATCTCAAAAACGGCTCCGAGGATTTCCCTCAAAGTCTGAAAATATGTAATTTATGACTCAAAAACGTCTTTTATGCAGATTACTTGGCCAGAGAAAATCTAATAACGTAATAAATCGAATTTTAAAGTTGTAACATTTTAACATTGGCCTTATGGGTTGCCGTGATAGCAACGAAAATAAACAAGGAAAGTTTAAACAAATGAAGTAATCATAACAGCTGTTTGGAATCTACAGCCATCAAGGGAAAATACAGCAAGTGGGATTAAGAGTCCATGGAGCAATAAAAAAGGTTTCTATTTATCAATTTTATGACATTGATATATTTTATATAGTAACTGGATGAACTGGTAAACATGAAATAACACCGAGCAAGACTCGGACCACCAGGTACTTGCTATAATTCTTCGCACTACTCTGGAGAATAAATAAAATTTTACCAGCCACATACATAGTACAACATGACCAACACGTTGTAAAGTTATACAGTACTCGTAAATAGGTTTATGATCTAATGAAATCCACAATAAAATCAGAAATTTTTATTTTATTTCAGTTACATATATTCAAATTAAAATACTCTATGCAAATATGAAAGTAATAATAAATACATCTTAATAATTAATTATATAATACTAAAATGAAAATATATTCTTGTTTAACGGCCTAGTTATTATAAAAAATATATTTATTTAATGTTCAATGTATATGTTTCACACGCTTTATTTATATTAAAAACAGAATTAACTAAAATAAGAAAAATTTAGGTTTTAAGGGATTTGACTGGGCTAGTTTGTTATAGTTTTATAATGTAATATGACGTATAAAGATATAATAGATTTCTGTATAATATGAAATTATTTAATATAATTATATGGATTTTTTATATCTTGCCATCTTTATAGTAATAGAAATTTCATAATATACATACTTATTCACATTTTCGTAAAAACATTTTCTACTGTTTTCTTTCCGAGCTATTAAATTAAAAGATTTTATATTTGCAAATGTGATGAATCCATTTTAAATTTGGATTACCCTATATTACTTGTTTATTAATATTGAGTTTGCTTCATTAATTTTATTGAAAACCTTTCCATTTCAAAATGTGTTTAGAACTAGTTGAAAACAAAGGCACATATTGGTGTTTTATGATGAATGTTGACATTGTTATATTTTCACTTTGCGAAACCAATTCAATCTCAAAAATATACTCCATACAAAACAATAACGTAGTCTTTTATATTATTGAGCTTTAGCCGAATATATTTCGGAATTATGTAGCGGCCAAGCCAATATTTCCTTTTATCTGTTCTTTACGAGCTCCGTTACGCTGGACCCAGCGAAGGCATTGTTTGTTTTATGGATGGTTTCATGTTCATTCACTTTCTGACCTAACTAGATCCGGGGAAAGTATTAAATACCTAAAAATTAAATTTTCCTTGTTGTTTGTATAGAATCTTTCCTAAATCAACGTACCTTTTTGTTTGCCATATACAAAATACACAAACTGAACACTGCTATATTTGATTTAGATACATTTTCACACCGAATTATTTAAGCAGCTTTAATTTGTTAAAGGAGCGGCTTTGGCAATTTATGAGTTATACAGTGTAAAATTGTTTTAAATTTCTGAAAGTAAATAACTGAAACAATTTATTATTCACATTATTTTTTTACCCTGCGAGCAAGGCCACAGGGCAAGGCCATAACACATGTACTCTTGCCACAAGTGACATGGTTGTAACTTTTGAAAAATATTCTTTTAATTAAAATTAAATCGCTTTTATAATGCCAATCCATTTCAGAGTTTTCTTAGCGTACTAACTGAATCAAAATAACAAACGTATGAAAACCTTTATTAAAATACTATCAGATATCCGCGGTTTCGCCTGCTGAAAGGATGACAATGTTTATTAAAATTTTACGTTGTTTACAATGTGAATTTTTTTACAAATTACCAAATAAACTGATTGATTTAAATTATCTATCCGCACTATCAGTTGTTTTTTTTTTTACATTTAATTACAGCTTTAAGGTTGCATAGTAATTCCACCCCAGATTGAACGAGAAAATGAGACGTTTTCTCGATTGATTTTAATTTTACCTTGAAATGGGACGAATTGGCTACCATATATTAACACATTCAAATTTAGCAGTTAAGTCTTCAAAATACTAAACTTTCCTAGTTTATCCTTCATTGAACTCATTAAATTGGGTTTATATTACTTAGAATAGAAAAATATCCTTGCCGCTTAAGGGGTTTGAACCAACAACATTCATCGCACTGCGCTCTCGCTCAAATACTGTCTGTCAGTTTGACTCATAAGAATATGAGGCATATAACTGTAAATGACTAATAAAAAGTGCAAGGGGCGGACTGTATACCTAACAACAACTCCTGAATGTTATATAGAAAAGGTTTTGGCCAAAAATGAGAAAACATAATTTCCCACAATGTTTTTTATCACACCAAAGATTAGATTTCTCATTTAACACATGGTCAGCCTCATTGTTTGTTAAAAAGTCTATTTTTTGGAAATTAGTCCAAATGGCCCTCGGCCAGCACATAAACCCTTAAAACTGCAAATTCTAAAAACCCTGATTCTAGGGTAACCTTTATAATAATAACGGAATGTCGGAATGATATGTCCACGTAGAGTTTCAAGATTCTAGTTAGATTACTTCGGGTGATCCAATACATAGTAGATAGCGTAGTAGTTGCGCACAGTTTGTTCTTTCAGTAGATTAAATTTTTATCTTGTTAGCCTATTTACTGAAAATATTCGTTACTTCCATCCATACATTTTATTTAATCATAGCTCTAAAAACTGAAAAAACCGTCATTCTGAATTTTATAATTTACCTCATTTTAGCCTTTTGAGATAAAACATTTTAAAATAGTTCCTTTTTATACGTATCTAGAGCCTATGAAGTGTATTTGTGCAAAGTTATAAGGCCCAAAGCTCTACATTGTTTTAGACAATAAGCTTTAAAAACTTATAGTGGCAGCCATTTTTAATTCTACAATATGCCTTATTTTAGCCTTTTGAGAGAAAATATTTTGAATTCCTTTCTTTGTACTCATTTAGATCCTTAAAATAATATTTGTTCTAAGTTTTGTAACCCAAAGGCTTGTAGTTTTTAAGAAACTGTGAACACTGAGTCAGTCAGACAGTCAGACAACTGTTTTTGGCTGATATATAAGGAAAAATCAGTTTTTAAGGTATAAATTTCTAAATCAAAATAATTCATTCCATGATAAGACCTTTGATTGCATGAAGTTGACAGAAAATCCTAAATCAAAGTAGAATTATTTAAATTATGATTTATTTAATTTCAAATCTAAACTATTATTACATTATAACAATCCTAGGTACTCTTATAACCTCAAAAATATCACACGAGTTGTCTCATAAACTCATTTTATCACGTTCAGATAATTATATCATTTGACAATTACCTCATTAAACAACACATCCCCATTTGATCCCCGCACAGTGGCGACATTCCAGCCGCAAGTGACCGTGTTATGTGCGGACATAAACGTCCATCAGTCCCTCCATAAACGTCACTCCGACATTGTCACTCAGTGATTCGACCTTCAGCCAACAACACTCAGCCAAAACTGGCTGTTACAACCCGGATAAACAAATAAGTGTAACTGGTCAGTCACAATTCGCTCTGATTTCCAAACGAATAACTCTAGTAAACCCAATAGCGATTTAAAACCTTACCTAAGTGAATATTTTATGCTATGTAGTAGAAAACTTAAAAAAAATTGTGATGAATCATACGGTTTTAATGTTTGTTAGAATCTTATATTCATATTTATCATAAAGGAATGTATGATATTATTATCAAACAAACTATAGCAACTACATTCGCTTGTTTCTAACTGATTCTAACTGAGTACTTAGTTAAAAAGGATGAGGTGCTCACACCAAGATTATGTCTTTCTTGGTAATCCATCAACAGTGTTGTCACACACCAGTTGAAACTCCACATATCTACAAGTGCGTTGATTATTTCGTGCGAAGTATTATAATATTTTAATACAATAAATCAAAAACATTTATGTATATACATTTTTTAATTTCGTTAATGAATGCGAATATACCAAATCATTCCTCTAAGTATATTGCATGAAAGATGCCACGGTTGAATAACGAAAACCTTAAGAAGTTTTAAAACCCTTCACATATTGAAGAGTGATCTACCATTGATTTATAATAAAAATTCATTCAAATTTAGAAAAAAGGGCAATAAACTATTGATTTCAATGTGGAATGAATGAACACAATCGCGTTCACCAAAAAGGTTTGTAACCGCCCAATCGAGTGGTTGCGTTCAAATGAACTCTATCTCTAAAGCATTGCTTGAGGTCGGCGTTCAGAGTTCTTTGTTTTGTTGTTTGTTGTCTGGTATTAAAGCTTTGGCAACTAAATGGAAACCTTTTCTAAAGAGTAATTTTTACTGAGGCAGCGTAAATGTTCAGGGAACCAGGGTTTTAATATTGATGAAAAAACACTTTAAATTAAATTCTCTTTGAATAATTATATGCTTGATAAAAAAAAAACTTATTTGATTACGTTCACATTTCTCTACTAACATATTGTAGCGTTAAGTAAATTATTCTGCCATAAACCTAAATTTAAAGCCTAAAATCAAATTATACTATGTTTTATCATTTTTTTTGTTTGAATATTGTTGAGTGCAATAGTAAAAATCTCCATAAGGAAAAATATCTTAGTGTTTTTATGTGAACTTGCGACACTTACATGTTCGATATTATAGACGTTACTTCAAGCAAAGAAGTTGTAGTTGGGTTTTTATTACCTATATTTACATGGCAATTATCAAGTACACCCCTCATATTTTGAATATTTGTTTTGACTATCCAACCCAGACCATTCTCAAACAATATTTGGTAACAATACACTTTTTTTTGTATGGAGTGTGATTTTTTGCCGCAATCTTGGATACCGGTAATTTTTCTAAATGTAAAGACAGTGCTGTGACCCATCATTTCTAACTATATTTTTACACTCATTTGAATGCCCCATTCTGTTTTAAAACAACCTTGATGCGTTCTCGAGGTATAACGATTTTATAATATGATTTTTACTGATTTGTTCATGTTTTTAGTATTATATGTTTATTATGTTAATATAATGCTGGTTAGTACCTATTAAATACCAGTGATCACTGATTAATTAATTTCAAATGAATTTTACTAATGTATTATTTTCCTCCGCCATCTTGAATCCGCCCATTTAGGAATGAGTGAAGGTTATTTTTAAATGCAAAGGTGGTGTTGTACGAAAATACGAACGCTGAAGTGTGTAAGAAACACCAACCACCATTGGCCACATATCGGCCCCACCTGGTACATGGAAAGCTCCTTACGCGAACATTAGTTATTATTACAACCTGTAAGCTGGCTTTATCCACGGCGCTGGAGACTCCTTCACTGCAATGATACTATTTTGTGAACTAAAACTACTTTATCAAGATCATTCCAAACATGGATTACACATTTATACAGAATTAGATAATGAAGTTTTTCAGGTACTTACTTTTTTAGTCATAAATATTGATTAGGTTGGCTATATGGATAAATAATAGAATTTCGGTTTGTCGAGAGAATAGAATTATGAAATCATAATTCAAAAATGTCTTCTAGTGAAAAATGTGCATTAAAACATAGTGTGTAAATTTAAAATAAGGTAACAGAAAATTGGCACAGTTAGTAGTGTAGCTTTACGACATTACTTTCTTAAAAATATACATGAAAATATATCAAGTAGATATTGCAGGTAATTCAGATTAGCAATATGTGTTATAGCCCTGAAATATATTCACGTTAAAGCCGTAGGGGAGAGATTTGTTTAACTGATATTCAACTATATTAAATGTACATTTCCCAGCTACAATTAAATATTATATTTCTATTTTGTTCGCGACTTAAAAAGTAAAACCTACAAAAATACTCAACAATTTACGCAATTCGGAAGAATTTTGCTTTTTATCGATCAGAATCGATGCCAGAAAACATTTTTGCTACCTTTTACTTTAGGCCACTGTTAAGGGAAGTAACTGCAATAAACTTAGGATTAAGCCTAAAGAAAAATAATTGAAAACATTTTTTGTAATTTATTTATAGGAGTTCGCAACAAAAAATCAGTCACAATTAAAAAACTTTAACGAAATGTTCTAATTATTGTAAAATAACGTACGAGAGAAAAACAGAAGTTACAAGTTTAATAATCATTTACAAAAGATTGTTAAATTTTTTCTCAATAAAATTGTGGTTTTTAACTAATTCATTATCAACAGTTAAGATTCATGGTAGTTTGACGGACAATCTATGATTAATTGTGGAGTCGGCGGTGGCTGGCGGGCCAGGCCGATCATGAAGTGATTAATAGCTTTGGTATTGGTTAGAAAAAGTCACCATTACTCTAAACATGTTTTCTTTTAAACATTCTATTTACGCAGTATAAAAAGTATCCATTGAGTAACATTTGTTTGAGATTTTTAGCAAACAGCATCACATGAACACTTCGGTAAAATATTCTAATCTTAAACTATTCCTTTACAGCCCACACGAGATTGGATAACTCATTGCCACTAGCTATTACCGCCACTGCGAGTTTAGGTTATCCTTATTGTGATGCCTTTGATTAACATCATTTGCAGCATTCAGAGTACATCTAGTTACACTTGCCAGTGGAACTGCAAGCATGATTATTCTGACAATGTTTAATACTGTAGTGTAATCAGTATCTGCTCACATAAATTATCTCTAACTACGCTGTGCATATAGTTTTGTTAACTATTGAAACTACTTCATCAACGGAGAATATTTATGTAACATTTAATAAATGCAAAAAGGTGCTAGAAATATTACCGTATTACTTTGTATTAGATTGACACCATTGGATTTTTGTAGTTTTTGGAGATTTATTTTTAAAGCAAAACTTTATAACTATCGTTAAATCATTTGTACAATACTCGAATACAGATAAACTTAAATTTATTTATTTAGAGCATTGTCATATATTTACAGGAATCAGACTAGCAATAGCAATAAAAGCAATTAACAAAGTTATTAAATTGAATAGAAAACGTACATGGAGTCTGTGAAAACTTAATGGTTTTGTTACTGTACAGCGTTAATCCATTCCTCCAAATTCATTAAGAATCATCCAATCCCCGTTAAACCCGCCATCCTCCTGTTGACAAAAAATGCATACCTTTAAAAAGTATTTTAATTCAATAACTTAACTTTTCTGAATGCAGACAGTCCTGTGACCCATCATTTCAAACTATATTGAATGATAGATATTGAATGAGATGGTTTGTGTGGTTGATCTATTGTCTCGTATACCACATTGAGAGATTATGTTTATTGACAATCTCCTCAACAAATACAACTGCTGCTACATTAGAGGACTATTGGTGATATCGACTTGTGGGTCCCATGACTAATTCATGTCCTGCCTCAGGTTTATGTAACACTGATGTTACAGTCACTCACGTATTACAGTAGAGCGACAGTGATGTAGGTAGAGAGAGGTGTCCTATCTCAGGTTTATGTAACACTGATGTTACAGTCACTCACGTGCTACAGGAGAGCATCAGTGATGTAGGTAGAGAGAGGTGTCCTACCTCAGGTTTTTGTAATACAGATGTTACAGTCACTCACGTGCTACAGTAGAGCGACAGCGATGTAGGTGAGAGAGGTGTCCTACCTCAGGTTTAGGTACCACTGATGTTACAGTCACTCACGTGCTACAGTAGAGCGACAGCGATGTAGGTAGAGAGAGGTGTCCTACCTCAGGTTAATGTACCACTGATGTTACAGTCACTCACGTGCTACAGTAGAGCGACAGCGATGTAGGTAGAGAGAGGTGACGACGTTAATTTGTGAATCATCTAATTAAACTCATGACATGAATACATCAATAGCTGCTGTGAAGTCATTGAAGGTTGCTACCTTCTATTGTTTGGTTCACAACTGAAAAGATTTGGACACAACTCTAATTTATCATTGCTGTATGCTGCTTGAACCATGATTAATGAATAACAACCTATGATAAATTGAAAAACTTTAAAATGCGAGTCTCGTTAAAACCTTAGGAACTTTTGTCTTGTAAGTAAAACAGAACTCTAATTGATTAGTAAAAGTGTACGATTATTTTAGAATCGCCCGGTATTTACTTTTAATTTACGACGAGGCAACCAAAGTTTTTATAAGAACTACTATGAGATTAGGAAAATGCTTGTTCGTAAATGCCAAATTTGCTATCTTTCTGTTATACCTTTAACGAGATTAAATTTATAACATGAACCCTATAATTTAAACTCGAGGATCTGGATGAACAGTCATGTATTGCAAATAGGAAAAACGCAATAAGGAAACTATTGGACTTTATGATTGAATTAAAAAGTAATAATGCGTAATTGTTCGCCAAAATGGAGTTTTGAAGCTGAATGTTAATGGTCATACCAATGAAAACTTTAATATAAAAATCTAAAAATATTAAAAATATATACATAAAGATATAATATAAAAAATTATAAGGAAATGATTGGATGTTTAATGTTGAATAAAAAAGTATTAATACATATTTGTTTTCCTTATTGGAGTTATATGTCAACCGTGTGAAATAAAAACATTGTTACAGAATCAGAACAATAAAGTTAGTTATCTAATTATCTTAATAAACTATAAGCTTGGCTACTTTAAATAACTAAATTAAAAATCACTGAGATATTTACTTATGGTCTATTATACAGTCCAATATATATAATGACATAGATATTTACCTACTATCTGGATACAATTTATTGTACATTTAAAACTTAAAAAGAATAATTTATGGTAAGTTGTTAATTATTTTGTTTTTGTATGTGTACTGCTACGAAGTATTACAAATATTATTATACATCATTATTCTTTACTTAAATTCCGAAACTTTTAAAAATCAAAGGTGTTATATAAAAACGATAACATTAAACGAGCTTTTATATTCCTGTCATGTAATTTATGTAAATAAAAACATAAAAGCTTTATTATTGTAAATCAAGAATATTTTTATCAATGTAAATTAGATTTTTTAGCAGTTCTCAAGACAAGATAGGAATGTTGGAATAAAAAGAATATTTTTACCGTAAATTTTAATACAAAAGTTTATTTAAACTATCTTTTAAAAGTTAAATACTAAAAATAAATTGATTCTTTTACAACTTTAACTACGAAATGTCTTTATTTTTTATACCAGATGAGTTCTTTAAGCAATATATTTCTCAAAATTAATGACGAGCCCAGGAAGCTCTTTCATATATACAATGACTAAGTAACTTTAGGTTGTTTTCTTTTCAACAATGCTGAGGCTCTTTAGTTAGTTAAATCTGTTAAAAACTACATGCGACTCCATAACCAATCGTTCTTGATTTCAGCCTATAACAAATTCAACCAGAATTGAGTGGCTCTCCAAATATTTCACCCTTCCATCATTTAGACTACATCGTCTTATTACTATGCAAGATCTGCCCCAGGATAATAGAGGCTTATCCTTCCCCCAGGCCTAATGTCCGATGCTCACCTTGACTAATACAATTCTGAACGACCGACATTTCTACTGTCCAACTGAGCTGTTGTAGTTATTTACAAATCCATCTAGGGACATTCATAGTAAACTAATGAAATATTGAAACAACTATTTATATTAACTATATCTCTTATAAATATGCCAGTTACGTTTTCACTTCTTGTTCCAATTTAATAAGATATTTCTCGTTTATTTCGGCCAGCACTTGTTGTAGAAAGTTGCCATAAACATATAAGTATAATCGGATGTAAAATACTTTTACATGGTAAACTAGCTAGAAAGTGCAAACAATTGTTTGCCAACATGCACTCGAAGTACATTCGAAATGACATTTGAAAATTTTAACAACTGAATGAAGGTCTTGTAAACATTGTTTGTACAGCCGTGTTACGGTGAAAGCGTTTATTCAAAAGGATTTTATTCTCTATTTTAATTAAACTTCAAGTATTATTTTAATCAAGCTGGTTAAAATAATCAAGCTGGTTTTTTTATATATGTGCTTCACCTCCATCAAAAACACAAAAAAAGAAATGATGTCGACAGACAAACCTAAGTACTGATCAGCTGATCACAATTAATTATTTTTAACCTGACCTCTTGATTATTCATAATTGGGCTATAAATCTTTTGAAGAACATTGATTGTAATTTATTTTAATGCTTTTGAAGGTTTCTTAATCATACTTTTCTTTAAATGCAAAATGATAATCTTAGAAATCTTTTATTTTTTGGACTATCTTAATTGTTATTTTAAATACTTATTACCACAATAGGTATTATCATCAGCCATAACAAATATTTCAATTTCAAACATTGTGATCAGTGTGACTGAGCAGCCACACTCATATTTGTTTCTCCGGGTCATAACAAGCAGTTTTGGCTGAGTGTTGTTGGCTGAAGGTCGAATCACTGAGTGACAATGTCGGAGTGACGTTTATGTTGGGACTGATGGACGTTTATGTCCACACATAACACGGTCACTTGCGGCTGGAATGTCGCCACTGTGCGGGGATCAAATGGGGATGTGTTGTTTAATGACGTTATTGTTTGGTTTAACACAAATGGGAACCAAGAAATAGAATTAAGAGAAAATTTATCTAATGTTCCGAATGTGAAAAAACCTTATGTCTTTGAAGATTTTCACATAAGATAATTTTGTTACTTTGAACTCTTTAGTGACTATCAAATAATTGTTATGCTTTTTAGTCATATGTTTTCATGCTAACGAATTTTTGGGAAGGCATTCCCATACCACTCAAAATGTTTAGAGCATGCCGAGGATTGAACCTACGACCTGCTAACCGGAGCTCAAGACGCTAACATTATGACTAGCAACATACCCAAATGTATTATGATTGAGTTAATATTACATTATATACTGATATTACAGAAACGAAATGTTCCATTGTCAGGAGCCTCCAAAAATTACAACAAATTTCAAACGATTTCGTTGAAAACATTTAGAGACTCATAAAGTTGTACTTAAAAGTAGAATTAAATTCTTGGCTTTAGAGGAGTTTTTTAATGTATAAAATATTCTCAGTCAATCTGTGAATGGTCAGATACATAAATAATAATGTGATATGTAACTAAAATATATATCGATCGTACCATATACAAAATACCATGGTTTTGAAACAATTATATTATCAAACAATATCCATTGCCTATTAGTAATGATGAGCGATAAATTTAAGGTAACAAATATCACAATCATTAGCGTTTAAAATTAACACAATCATTTTAACTTTGTTTAAAATTAAAGTAAAAAAAAATACTGTTATTATTTAATTTATTGATATGCGTATCCTCTCCAGTATAGCCTGTCCCTTTGATATAACCTCAACTATCCCCTATCTTATATTCATCCCCGACAACATGACTATGTAAACTCCAAGTGTTTGCCTTCCTCCCATGCACGATTGATAATGTATGTTATGTGAATAATTTAAGTATGTGCTATGATAATCTAATATTAACTCGTCATATCTGTAATTTAGATAGTTTTTGTCAGCCACTAATGAATATATTAATAGAAGTTTATTTATAAGGCGTCCAAGGACAATTTAAATATTACTTATACTCACGTGTACTGGGCTTTATACTTTGTTGAGATATTTTTACGAGAACAAAAACAGTAATAGTTTGAAATAGTAAGTGTTTTTGGGATAGTTATGAAATTTAAAATAATTATACCCTCTGCACTCTTTAAATTATTTAAACTAACACAACGTAATATTACAAAACATACGCACTGGACGGATACTAAACAAACACGTTAATACCTTAGCTTAAAGTTTTCTTTAGTTGTAATTACCAAAAAAAACATTTCATTGTAATGCTCGCTCTTTTATCGACAAATGACCGGTTGGAATTTACGATTAAGTATTTAGGACTAGTATAAAAATACCAAAATATAATTAATAAATTAAAGACAACGATTAGATAAATCAGGATAATTTGATCTGAATTTAATTTGATTCCTCCAATCAAATATCACAAAAATGTTTAGAATTTTTACATGTTTTACTAATTATAGAACAAATCCATTTAATAAATATCCAGAGGGATGGTATCTGCAAGATGCTTTGCTTGATTGTAAATTTTACCACCTACTTTAAAATCTGAGTAGGGAACAGGCCCCAGTTCAAAATAAAATAGATCTCAAAATTGTTTCGATCACCTACTTCCATAAGGGAACTTGAGTACCTCGGTGTATGAGTACACCAACAACCCCCCCCCCCCCCCCCCCCAAACCCCAAACCCAAATATCGGCCCACTTGGTACATGGAAAGCTCCTTACGCGAACATTAGTTATTATACACTTTGTAAGCTGGCTTTATTATTGAGTTTCCTTTTATATAATTAGCCTTTTTTCGAGTTGAAACGGCAGTACTTAACCACTGCTATAACGATATAAGGTAAACGTTATGCAATAATTGATTATTTTGAATGAAAGTGAGGTATTTGATTTTTTAAGAAATCTATGTTTGTTTTGCAGTAAAATCATAGCTGCCGTAGTAACTGTAGACCAAAAGTTGAAATAAAATCGTAGTTGTATCATTCAAATGCTATCTAAAAGGGGGCAAAATTTTCTTAATTAACATATAGCTTGTAATGTTAGTTATAAAATAGAGAACATCTATACTCTATGAGATCTGATTCATAATAAATCATAATCCACTCATTCAGCTAATGAAATCGTTTCTTAGCTTCGTTATTTAATAAATATTTCAATTAGTTATGACTTTTTTTTACATATTACTTTTGTATCATTAGTAGTTCTTTTATTAAACAGGCAAAAAGTGTCGTAAGAGCAATTACTCCTTAAGATTCATGGCTTTTTGATCGACAGTTCATGATGAATTGAGAGTTGAGCGATGGATAGTGTGGCTGACCGATACCGTACAGTAATTAATTACTTTGATGTATCATATAGTGTGTTTTAGCTTAAAGAAGTTCCAGGGTAATTTATTACTCTTAATTAGTTCAAGTGATTTTCTATGCTCTGCATACGATACTGAAAATAATTTATTTCTGCTTCATTCTCTAGATACAAAATAGTATTTCCAATTATGATTTCGATTCTTAAAAAAAAACTGCAATACCAAAATAACATCCTACACAAGCTATTATAGGTAATAACGAGTTTTTTTAAGAAACCATTTTTTCATATAAACCATAATTCCTATTTAAAAGTGTTTAAAAGATTTCTGTATTTGGTGGGATAACATTTTTCCAAGGTCAAATAAATCAACAAAAATATAAATTGATAACTATCACTCGATATTTCAGAAATCTTTACATAATTTTTTTAAACAATGAATCAAATTTTGGTAATGTCTGATCTGTAAATGATATGAGTTTGTTCAAGGTATCAGACTTGAATAGGAATAATTAGCTGTCTTGTAAAAAAGCATTACAACTTATTATTTAATAAAATCCTTTTTACATTTATCAATATATAAAAAAACATGTAATAAATGTTTTTACCACCAACAACAGCTATTACGATTCAAATTAAAATGTAAATTGTTTTCTGAACACCTTATTAAACTATTGTAATTTTAATTTAATTGCTGATTTTGGCGTCTACAGAGCAACTGTTTAAACAAATGACTCGGAACTCATTTATCATTCCGACTACAACCTAATCCCCAACACCAGTGGAGTTGTCGGTCGCGATAAGGAAATCGGTGTTCCCTAGCTACGCCGTTTTAAGAATACATTATTCTTTCAAAGGTCTTCAAATAATTCCATTGTTCCATAATTCAGTTTTTCGGAGTTTCAGTTGTATTATTTAGAGAAAGATCCGTTTGGAGTATGTTTATAATTTTACTGGTGGCTTAAAGGAGCTAAAATCCCTAATCATAATAAAAGAAAATTTAAATCAAAACAACCCTTCTTTATCTTAACCCACAATACCTCCATAAAACTGGCTTTTAGATCCACTATATACTGATGTCTAGCATATGGTTTTGAATCAAGCTATAGCACCACATGTTTTAATGTAAACAGAAGCAAACGTTTCAGATCCCGATGTTTTTAAATGACAATAATTTACGTTATATCTCATTTTCTGGTGGATGTAAACAAATGTCAGTATTTTTCCCGAGACCTTAAATTAAAATCTTCAATTTGAGCCCTCTCCCTTCATCTGACGTGCCAAACGCTCAAAAGTTTTATTCAAAAATGTCGCTCATGTTTATATATATAGATTGCCAAGAATTAATATGCTTATATTTAGACACGATACGCCATATTAATATCGTACAAGGAATAATCCTATTACTTATGCTACCATGACAGGCACAGATGAAACAAGAGAGCTCCTTATTAAGCATTAGTTATTACCACTTCTGTTCATCCGTTTTGTGTTGGGTTTCATGCTTTAACGCATAATATAACCCCACTTCAGTTGAATTTGTTGGTACTTAAAATCGTACATAAAGCGTCATCAAGCTATACGTAAAGCTGTTCATAATCTATACATAAATCCCAAACTACCCGTAACTTCTGTGGAGAAAACCATAAGTATGACCCCCCATCAACCCTATACTTATGTCTCGGGGAGAAAACACTAAGAAAAGTAATAGTTTTTTGATAAAATTTTGCCTAAGGGCTCAAGTATGAAGAGAAGGGCTGAACACCTGATGCATTTGTTTTTATTTACAATTATTTATTTATATTTTTCCAGCGAAGCGTGGTGTGTACAGCTAGTATCATATAATACAAATGAAAATTCATAGGATTTTTAATGGTACAATGAAATACGTCTTTGGTCGATGTGAATTTGAGATTTTGGGCTAAGTTTCATAACTATTAATATTAAAATAAATTTTGGCCACTGATTATTCACAATTATTGACTTCAATGACCACGGTCATTCAATGAATGTTTTGCCCTCAATTGTTGTTTCGAAGGTTCAAAATAGCTACTTTTACCTTCAATATGTAACTGGCATGTCGATTACGCCAAAATTCCTTGGAAATAATTTGTTGGCCTGCTGTGTCATTCAGAGTTTGATCTTGCAATTTTTATTCAAGGATGAAATAACATGATCGTCTGAATTTGTGTATGCTTGGGGCCGTAATAGTGCTATGCTATTTTGAAAAAAGGTAGTAGTATATGTGGTAATAGATCATAAATTAAAATAATGAAATAATAACACATGGAATTAATCAGACAATGTGCAATCAAACTTTAATTTAATTTAAATTAAATATAAAAATTAAATGTGCACGTTTTCTTAATTATGCCATCAGGGTACCCTTCATCATGACACATGATACTTCGAGCAGAATAAACAACGCTGTACTGAAAGACCTTCCGATCCGGGAACAACAAAATTTAAAATGAATGATGACAACGTATTCATGCTGTGTTAAAATTATACATGCATGCACAAATTTTCCGAAGCTCTTTCAATGGTCCTGACTAAAACTTAAATAATTAATAAAAAAAGTCGACCGTTTTTTAATAATCTGTTTAACATACTCTCATTCTTGTCATCTTACCCTTAAAAGGATGTCATAAATAAGCCGTTAATTCAGTAAAAAAAATTCGATCATCTCTTTTTTACCGTAAAATCAAAGGAAACGAAACATCAGCGGCAGATAAACGTGTTTAAGTCACTCAATGGAGGGATCTGACACACATTAAGACTCGTGACCAAGGGATCACGTCGCCGGCTCGTGGGGCTCATGATTAATTCATGCGCCGCCCTGGAGTTATGTAACGCTGTTGATTATGTGCTACAGTTGAGCCCCTCCCCCTACAGGTGTTGGGGCGGTACAGGTGTGATGATTGTCTCAACCACGTGCCAAGAATACAATGTAAAGTGTCAATTAACTAAGTTCAGTGTCCTAACTATGATTTTTCAATAGTCAAAGTAGTATAGTAGGTTAGTATTTGTTTTTTAAGACTATCACTAGCACTACACAACATAATTAAAAAGCAAAGAAATATTTTAAGTCAGTGTGAATGAAAACAAACAGTTTTATTCACGGATATTGACTCAATTATGGATATTGTTGTCACATTTTCCCTTCATTAAAAATATCCGTTTTTTGCCACTTAAAAAAAGGTAAATAAGCCTGTTTGAAATATTTATTTATGTTTTGGGCTTGTAAAGTGGTCTTTTTCGCTTGAGCTCCGCGGAGCGCGGTAATTTTAGCGAAAGCTAAAACACACTACACGCGAAATATATACACAAATTCGCCTACAACTACAGTTTTGGATTCCCATATGGTAAATAACAGTTACTCACGTCCATTGTAGCTGAGTGCGTCAGTTAGAGGTTATAAACAAGCTGAGCTCAGTCGAATCAAAACGGAAGCGGAAGCGCTGGTGCGCGTAGAGGAATAATGCAATCAGCTGGCGAGCGTAAACGTATAAACACATTGCGAGCGTAAAAGCCTTTTTCGCTCGTTTCTCTGTAAACGGCTGATTTACAATTAGTTTTCAGTGTGCAAACTGATACTTTCGAACACAGCGTCAGCGCGCTCAACGTCAACGTCGTCGGCGTCATTTCGCTAGAATTAAATGCGAAGTGGACAATAGTTACTGTTCCTGGACGCTGCGCGAGCTGATTGTTGACGCATCAACAATCACCATTCCCCGCTTTACATTTGACTCTGGCAGAATCACAACGACGCAACGTCGACGTTGAGCGGGTTGACGCCATGTTGGAAATGGAGCCTTTAACGCCGTTAAAAGAAAACGCCATTTGCATTCACATGCTGTATGGGTATTTAGAAAAAGCTATTATTTGTTCGCCTTATTAAACTTCTAGACCGATACACCCTACCAATAGCTACGTGTTACTTACATTAAATAAAATCAGCCGAGTCTTACTACTACATTTTTATATTGATATTTTGGCAATTATGGAGCATCCATTCCACAGGCTCTGGCTTTAATTTATTAGCTACTCAATATATCTTTGAAGTGTAATATTTATTTTAGTTTTTTTTATTCTTCTCCAAGGTTACCTTTCAAACTTAAAATAACTCGGGTATATTTTTAAGGGTTTTTTAGAACGGGAATACCGGTACATACATGTGTTGTTCAATGATATTATACATTTATCATTACGTAACGGAATAATTGGATCAGAACTACTTAAATAAGCATAATAGAACAAACTAACAAAAACAGAAACTAACCTCAGAATGATTGATCTTTAAGTTTGTGAATTTGAATATTACCTTTCTTTGAACTAAATTAATATTAATAAAAACTTTGTGGAACTGTTGGGAATTATTCATGATTGGTTGTAATTAAGTCACAAAACAAATCGTGAAACAAGTTATTTAAGCTTATTATTTCCTGTACGTAATAACAATTTGTGTTTCACCATCAGAGGATTCATGACATTAAATATGATATTAACATGAAATTATGCCAACTAATATGACTATTGTTCTGAATAGTGAGGGGTAACTAAAACTAGTCATTTATTAGCTGTACAAAAATAATGACAACCTTAATATTTAAATCTTTCCTTTGGAGTACTCGTTTTTTTGAAAAGTATGCTCTAATAATTAATATGTTATCTACTCCACTTATACCTAAGGTAAATGTATTTGTTTTAAATCATTAAACAATACATCAAAGCTAAATTCTTTATGATAGAATCATATTTTATCTTTAGGGGTTTACATAATTGCTCTCATATTCAACAAATAAATTAAGATTCTCTTCAAATGTTAGAATCATTTGAACATTTATCTCGTAAATATAGCTACTTGACACGGAAGGAAATATTCTTACATTTTATACCATGTTTTCCAAGAATAATCTTTGTAAAAAGAAAACCCTTGCATAATCCTTAACAGATATATGTTTTGTTTTATTTAGTCCTTTTAGCATTGAAATTGCGAGTTCATTTCGTTAACCGTCAAACCATCCTACGAAAATCTTGTGAAGAATTTATTCACGCACTTACTTTTTTAATCCTCTATAAAAACATATGGTTAAATTGGATTGTTCATTTATTACGGTTAAATAGCTTATGCAACAAAATGTTTTTCATAATAAAAAGAAATCCAAACAATCAAACACTCATATTTATAATGAGTATTTAATAGGCCTACGTTTTTCTAGATGTTTTCAAATATCAATTCCACAGCACTACAAAAATATTATTGGATTGTAAATACTTAATTTTAAGGGCATGGGGTCTTTCAGCTGCCATCGTTGAACCACCATATTGGAAACCAAATTTTCGTAAATAAAAGTTTATTGTGATCCATCATTTTATGAACTAGTTTCAATGACGCAATCCGTTAAAAATGTAATATTTTAAGATATTTGTAATTTGAGGTGGTATGGGGTTAATATTTTTGGTAAAATGTAGAAGAAGTAGAGTGGACCTTATTTGAAATGCACCTTGTGTAAAGAAAACAATTGGTAATCGAAAGGATCAATCTATCCGGACAAGTATTGAAACCAATCTGCCACTCCCGCGATACCGAAGTAGTTATTGAAGTGTCGTATCGCGTCACCACTGGGAAGACATCTTGCTCGGTCCTTATTAATATGCATGTTCTGCCCCAGGATAATAGAGGCTTATCCTTCCCTCAAGCCGAGTGTTCGATGCTCACCTTGTCTAATGTTGAACGACATCAGTTTAACCTACCTACAGAGGTTAGCTCAAAATTTATTTTTTGTTTTTATCGAAGGTTTTATTTAATATTTTAAGGTTTGAATTATGCTAAACCGTGTTTACGTTCAAAAATCGTGTTTTATATAAGCAGTTTCTGATTCGTAGTTTGTATGACTTTATAGAAGGCCAATAAAATCATTAAATGTTTATGTTTTAAAGATCAAGTGAGATACATATCGTTCTATAGTTACGTTGGCAGTTTTTGTTCAAACATCAAACATCAATAACATCTTCATTCATGTTACCTTAATGAAGAAAATGATTAAGAAATTAAACATTGTAACTACATCGAGAGTTTTACAGAGATTCACAACATGCATGATTTTATCTGAGGAAAAGTGAACTGTGGCGGTAATATTTTTTTACACAATTCGACGAAATCACCTGTTTTACATACGTCATTTGGAGGCCGAAAACAAATCCTTTCCATTAGCAGGTCCGAAATATTCGGCCCTAGGGCCGAAAGTCAGCTGACCGTTTATTTGCTTGAAACAATGAGTGAACATCACCTATCTATGCGACATTTAATAGGTTTCAACGACAGGCTTGTTGGATCATACGATTTTCATTGCTTTTGTTGCTAAGCAGCCATGAAAACGGAGTAGTATCATCATTCATAATCTCAAAGTTTCGTTTTCAAATGTGTCAAATAAATATTCAGATTTTAAAGTCTATTTCACTTTGTAGTGTAGTGAAAAATGTTGTTCGCACCTCAACCAGAAGGGTTTTTGGCCCTAGTTGCGACATAAACTATTTCTTTTCTGCTCACTTCAGGTGCAAGATAATGCGGAAATTAGAGTAGTTCATCAGAAACAGTTGGGGAGGTGCAATACGCGATTAATTAACGTACGTTTTTTTTTGTTTAGTACCAGAATCTTCTTGATACAATACTATGTGAGAAAGATGAACGCGTGATTCTAATTAATCAGCATCCTTATGATTGTTATAACATTAGCTCACCGAAACTCGATTTTCAAACTGGATATAGAGATTTCTAAATCCCTCTCTTGTTTCAATATCGTTTCCAGTTATTAATGAATCGACGAGGTATGACGGTCCCAGGATATAAATCAAGTCGACGTATCAGCACGCAGCACGTAGCAGGCGCCGGAGACAAACGGCTGTCTCGCCAGGCGGTCATTATCATATTAAAACTGAACTGATAACGAACAATCATTTCTCTCTCGTGACCGGTTGACATGTTAATACCTCATGCATCTTCGGTAAGTACAACTTTCGATCTTGTACCGAACAGGCGCCATGGACTGGCGCCCAGAGGTGATTTTTTGTTACTAAAATCTTTTTAGTTTTGGTTATCTACAGAAAAGGCTAGTTCTGAAATTCATTACCAACAAAGCACTCAAAATTTTGAAGGGAATAATTTAAAATTACTATAATGATGGTTTTTGTGGATCTATTTTTTTTAGATTCATCTGATTTTTTTAGAAGTTTAGCTTCAAATACCAACACCAACAGTAAAGAGCCTTCTGTAGTTCTGCACATTTTTAAAACGCACTTAGAGCTTTGGACGATCCGTTGGAGTCCTCTGGTTATGAAGCAACCCCATGAAACGATTATGACTTCTCAATCGCATCTGAAAGTGATCTCCGGATTGCAATTATTTCAAATGTCATCGCATTGTACCGCTGAGGTCAGCTGCCATTGTCTGTGGCCAATGGACCGCCGCGGCCCCTCCCGCCTTTGTGCCGAGACTGCAGCGTCCCTTTGGCAACGGCTGATCTTCAAACTGTATCATGAAATCCACAAAGAAAATTCACTTTTTACAAACATATTTTTATAGTAGAATATTTACAACTATTAAGCGCGAGAGGGAGGGAAATTTCACTTATCGTTTGCCAGCGCCAGGCATGTCACTCAGAAAACAAACGAAAACCAGCAAGTATTACTGTATTCGCAAGATCCTGTGAAGTATAATAATGGCTGGAGCATTTTTTTGTTGTTTTTTTTGTCACGGTGTCGTTTCCTATTGATGAATGATTTGCTTTGTTGTTGATTATAAAAGTTGTTGATTATATCCCTAAAAGTTTATTGATTGTCCATTAGATAGTAACACTTAGACTTTGGAATTTTCGGATATTTCGGAACTACTCGTGTCATTTCGTCTGCCTTCGAGGGGTTGATCTGTTGCTGGCGAATCATAAGTATCTAAAACCCCCCCTCTCACGCGCTTCATAGTTATATTAACTCAAGTATAGTACGTTTCACTCAATAAATGAAGTAAGGAATCAAATGAAATGTAGTAGCAGAAACTATACTCATTGTTAATTAGTGTGTAGTCTAAGAGCAAGTTGGCGAGCGCCGAATGATACATAAAAGCAAAATGTTCAGAAAAAAGATTTCGAAATTGGTATAAATGTGTAATAGTGTTCTTGAATCAATTTTAAATAAAGTTTAACAATAGTGAAGGTATTTGACGCTAGTTAATAACTCATTTTACTTTCAATAGTGAAAGAAAAGTAAATAATAAAATTTGAAAGTTAGGCTTACAAATGAGTTATGAGCTACAATGCAAAAGCATGAACATTTTCAAATTTTAAAGGAATGGACAACAATTTTGCAATGGATAAGATTTAACACTAAATTAATAGAGATTATACTGACTATTTGTCACTTATAGTAATTTGCACTTTTTTACTTTCAAGTTTTTTATTTGTTAATTGGTGTTTTTTAGGTTAGTTAGGTCAGCTTATTTTAAGCCTAGTAGAACATAAATGAGTTTCTTTTTACAGTACACCATGATTACACTGCTAATAGCCCGTGTGATATTAATATATGTCGTTCAACAAAGTCTTTTTTTGTCAAATATTTCCGCATTAAACGGGCTAAGCCCAACCACCTCATTAAACTACCATCAAAGCTATTTAAGGATTTATTTTAACATTAAGGTATTGCGGTTTTAATCAAACATTAACCAAAGTAAAAGGTCAAACTGTTTGTTCTTGCTGGTCTTTGACGTAAAAGCACCTGTATCCACTTGTAAGCCTTTGATTTTCCTAGAAATACCCCCGAGACAGTGATCAAAACGTTACCGTACACCGCCGTGCTCGTTACTCGACGCCAGCCAATCTATTTGATGCTTAGCTATTAAGGGCTGGGTATGGACTGAATAGTCACTTTTTCAAAACAGTTTACTGATAACATTTACTATATAATTCAAACAATCTTTATTTACGTCTAGAATCCACAATATATTCTCAAAAGTAGATTAACAGAAATAAATGGATACATCGGTGACATTATTATTCCTAAGCGACAGATTTAAATTCGATGAAAAGTAGATTAAAATATATCAAATTATAGAATTTTTAGATCTTTTACAACAAAACAAATAATGCATTTTAAATCATGTTAGTAACAGAGTTTTGGACCCAAATCTACAACAACCCATTGTGGGTTGTTGACCCACAATACCTACAGACATATGGTAGTTTATAACTTTGTAATTTTATATGTTTGTCCTGTAACATATATGGCATTTTTACAAAAATTACAGGGTGTTTTTTTAAACGCAACCCATTTTTAAGATTGAATAATATGTATATAAATATGTAATGAGTATTGTTTTATTGATCTTTACATTTTATACAACCTATTACTTAAGTTTGATCAAATTTAGTTTACATTATGTGCTCAAAAAGTCCGTCATTGGAATGTGTATAAAGTTATGCTCTCTCCATCAAATTCCCGCACATGTGTTGCAAGGTACCTCTTTGAATTTCTTGCATTAAATTTTTTATGTTTGTTTTGAGCCCCTTGATTTGACCCCACTATATTATTTTATTTAGGGATACATACAAATTAAGGCCTACGAAAACAATTCACAGGATATTCAGCACCTCAAAACAAAGAACAAATTTAATGCAAGAAATCCAAAGAGGTACCATTCAACACGTGTTTGGGAATTTGGTGGAATGAACATTACTTTGTACAAATGCCAATGGCGGACTGTTTGAGCACGTAATATAAACTAAATCTGATCAAACTTAAATAATAGGTTGTATAAAATGTAAAGATCAATAAAATAATACTCATTTCATATTTATATGTGCATTATTCAATCTTAAAAATGGGTTGCGTTAAAAAAAAAACACCTTGTAAAACAGCATATATTGAAGAGACTTAGCTATAAAATGAAATAAAATTTATATAGATGGCCGTTTAAAAGATTTAGAGGAAGTGTGTGACCAAACAAGAAAATAATTAGTTTTATTAAGGACTTCTTTACTGCGAACCCACTTAGAATCAAAAATAAATTAATTTTTAACTTGCAAATTCTTAGAATGAAAGTTTGGATAACTGCAATAATTATTGTCCCATATCCACCTCTGAACGTTAAGCCAAA
The DNA here is from genome assembly GCA_035578135.1 of Flexamia atlantica. NCBI lineage: Eukaryota > Metazoa > Arthropoda > Insecta > Hemiptera > Cicadellidae > Flexamia > Flexamia atlantica. The sequence goes on along the minus strand of JAQJVK010000015.1, from coordinate 15,900,104 downwards.
CAGTTTATCTGAAAACAAAAACAGGTTTAAAAATACGAGTACTATAAATATTGGTGACAATTTTGAGGTTTATGCAGTTAGTATTTTTTTTTCAGAACCATTCTACATGGTCTCTCATAAAATGTTATTCAATTAATGCATAAAATAAATACTATGAGAACTCAAAAAAAAGCCTATAATTGGTTTCCCAACGAACTCAACTTAATGAAACTGGGTAAGTTCCATATATATATACAAGCGAAAGAAAATATTTGAATTACGAGTATTTTAAATAGCTAGGTAACTTTTGATTCGCATGAAAAGATAATTGGGAGTGCAGAAATGTTACTTTTCAAATATAACCATTGATAACAATTTAAATTCTAATGATGCGACGGGTAGTTACTAGGGCAGGAAAGGTAAGAGAAATTAATAATGACGTCACCAAATTTAATAGTTTTTAAATTAACAAAGAAGAGTTCCCTAATACTTATTTCGATTTTCTAATACTTTTGCTGTTATGTCAGTCAATGCCAAAATACAATATGAATAAAATGCAAAAATGAAGAGTTATTGTCAAATATGTAAAAAACGTGTCATGAATATTTATGTTATCGATTCACTGAAATCATTTGCTTACGGTTATTTCATTTCCTCGTTTAAACTCACATGCTTAAAAAGGAGCATATTCCCTATTGAAACATGGGTGAAACGTGTTTGTTCCCTTAAATTCGTTACAGTAAAGATACTGGAATATAAAAAATTTATGTAATAGCAATACGCGAACCGAATCAACATATTCCGTCGTCTGCTTAGAGAGTGATTGTGCCACGTGCGTGTCGGGACAATGGGTTATTATGCCATAACCTTCAATATGGTTATTTGATATGTTCGGGTCAACGTCCCCAATCATCCTTCTCTTTATCTCCAATGTTAACTGTGCTCTAACCCAGCTATGAAGAGAACTAGTGTTTGATTGACATAAGTAAAAATTTAGCCAAAAACGTTTTTACAAAAGTAAATAAGTCGTATGTTTGAATGGGATGATCATTTTTAAATGTCTCTTCTTTAGTTTTACAAAAATTAACTACGGTCATGAAAGTGCACTAATAGTAAAATCTACACTATAAGTTTGCTTCCTTTTTCAATGTTAATTTGTTCTTAAGTTAAATTAAACTATTATATTAGCAATAGCTTCGGCTTACGAATAAAATGAGAGTTAAGTATGATCACTGTTACCTATTTTTACCCTAAGATGATGTTAAAAAATCTTAAGATTACAGTGTAACTGTCAGGACAGCTGAAATATTTAAGATTTTCAGGACATGTTTCAACGGCAAAACGTCACCCACAGCTGGTGTTAGTTGTGAAGATAGATAGCCAGATGGCTTCGTCATTAAAAATAAGGTCTGTCCCTTACAACTACGCATCGCGACGAGTTTCTTGGAAGTTTTAAACAGATATATGGTAGTTTTTATTCATGTTTTATTGTGTAGGTAATGTCAAGAGTTCATATTTATTATTTAATGACGAATTCATCTGGCCAACTATAACCTATGACGTTTTGAAATTTAAACATGATTTGAATATGTAAAATATATGTTTTAGTCGTTGCTTGAATATTTTGCATATTTCATGAAGTTAGGAAAACTGTACTTCAATTTAAAATTAATAATATTAATAAATAATCTCTTTATAGTCAAAACTAATTAGCTGATATATTATTCATGATGAAAAGTACTAATTAAAAAATTATAATTACTAGCAAAAGAAACTGTTTTTAAATGTTTTATTTATTTAAAAGATTATCCAGAGCGGAGTAGGTCAGCGCTGACGGGAGTATCGCAGTGGGAAACGGTGCAGACGACGCGACGTCTTGATTCGCCCCTGATCATTATGCAGCCCACCCCGGGGACTGCGATACCTCCGCCTCACCTCTGCGCTCCTAATAGCCATTACCCAGCTCCTGTTACTGATCCAATATTGCAACGAGTTCCTTATTATCGTTTATAGATCTTGACCTGAATTTTAGAATGATGCGAATTTCTCTGCAGTCGTTATTTTAACGTATTGGTAACTTTACATAACATTTTATTATCAATTTACCACCTAGAACTTCCGGTTTGCAAAATGTTGCAAGCCAATGGAATGTAAGGACGGATATACTGATGACTCTCAATTTCCCATTATGCCTGATCATACTTAGGGTGGGCAATCGAAATTTTGTCCACAATTTGTGTATACTCACCATCAAACATTACAGGATATATGACGGTAAACGTGCCTTTACTGTTGTAAGATGTTTTGTTTAGATCAAGTAATTATTTAACAGAATTCTATAGACATCACAATTTTGTACCAAGAGGCAGAGACGAAGATTTAGATTTTTTTTAAATACAGGTTTGAGGTCTCAGCAACTTACTCTTTATTAGCCACATTCCGTTGCATCAGGCAATACAGGTACAGTAACTAGTATTCTTTTAGAATTAGACTGAGTGGTAAAAAAAAAAAATAAAAATAACGGTGATTTAACAACACAGCCCAACAATCAACAATGGTGCCAAGCGGAGAGCAGTCCGTGGAGCGCCGGACCGGTAGGTAGCGCCAGGTGTGCATTGGCAAATGGCTCAGCGGCCCTCGGCTAATTGAGATAGATTATGGGCTGCGCCACGCGCCTCCCCCCCCCCCCCCCAACCGACACCTCGCCACGCTGTGATCTCTGCGCTAACGGTGAACCGGTTTACAATTCTTACAAACCCTTTAATATAGGGTACAGTTTTATTTGCATCTGAAAATAATTCAAACATTTATCAATTCAAACTAATTTCTTCTATAAATATTCAAGATCTGTTTATTGCTACGACAATAGAAATATTGTACAGCAACCGTCAATAAATCTAACATTCGCCAACAATAGAACTAATCATACAAACAAAATAAAAACCATTCATATTTGTTTTACAATACAAACATAAAAACCTATATAAAACAATATTTTACCAGTCCCGGACAGTCTTTCCCACACTCCGCTTACCACTGTCCCGCGAGGAACTCACCTACTGAGTAGAAAACACGAGAGGACAGCAAACGCTTTAAGCGAGATTTTAATCGATGTGGGTTTGTTTAAGCTCTGAGTTTAATGGGAAGGTTATTGATAAACTTGTCACCCGCTTGAGAGGGTAGCGATGGTGTGCTGTTGTTCTGTGCTGTCCGGAGCGGTAATTTTCCCTGCCTCTAGTGTTGTAATTTTGTATGTCAGCACCCTATGGGTCAGGGGAACTTTAAAAGGCAATACAAAACTGTTTATACAATAGAGAGGGAGGGTAACGTCAACAAACCCAGCGCTTTAAATATATCACGGCACGATTCCCTTTGATTTAATTTCGACATGATCCGAATTGCTTTTTTTGAAGTTTGAAAACTCTGGAAAAGTGTGAATTTGAAGATCCACCCCACAGTACAATTCCGTCCAACAGATGTGGGTAAATTAGACCGAAATAGACCATGAGCAAAGTTTTGCAATGACAGTATTTGGACAAGTTTGTCAGAGCAAAAATACCCGAGGAAACTTTAGAGACTGTCGTCCTTGGCCAAGAATTTGGTGCTGCTAAATGGCTCTAGAGTTGTCTCGGCAGTCATGAGGGGGGAAAAATCGGAATGTCTCGAGTGGAGTGAAAAATTTATCACGGTGGATTTTTCCGAGATGGTTTTGAGATGAATTTTTGCGAAATTTCGGTTGCATGATTTCAAGTCTACAAAGGCTTAGATTTCCAACAACTCCTTTGATTTTCCGCTACAGAAACTTGTGGTGTCATTGGCATACTGAACAAATTCTTTGTGTTGCAGCGATGGCCCTATTTCATTGGAATGGATTCAAAATAAAAGTGGATTGATCCCTGAGGGACGCCGAAGCAAAGACTATTGAGGTCCGAGGCCATACCGCTGACCTGGACGATCTGTGTTCTGTTACTGAGGAATCACATGAGCCATAAAAATGGAACGCCTCTAACTCCACAGTCCTCAGTTTATCAATAAGACCTCATGACTCACAAAACCAAATGCCTTGGAGAGGTCAATGAACACACTGGCGTTTGCGTTTTTCCTCTCCAAGCTGTCCACAATCAAATCTACGAAGCTCACTACCGCATGACAGTAGATTTACCTTGTATAAAGCGGAATTGCGTTTTTGATCAAACGTTGTGCGAATAGAGAAAATTAGATAGTCGCATTAAAAACGTTTCTTAGTGCATCTACTGAACATTGGGGGAACCAATATTGGCTGATAATTGTTTGCCTCTTGTAGATCGCCATTTTCGAAAAATGAAGGACCTCCGAGGTTTTCAGAGATGATGGAAAAAATCCGGCCTGAAATGAAGTGTTTATAATCAAAGAAAGAGAGTATATCAGGTGCACAGAACATTTCTTAACAACCCACATCGAGATCCCATCAAAGTCTGCGGCAGTCTTTGCTTTCAAATTTTGAATTAAACGTGCGATCTCGTTCACCGGAACCGGGGCTAACTAGAAGAAGCCTCTTTGATATTGCCTAAATTTTGACCTCGACTGCTGTTGATTATTTCCCGTGGGAATTGTTGCTATGGATAAGAAAAAATAGTCTAAATGGTTGGCTATGTCACGAGGTTTTGAGGAACATTTTTCAGAGATTTTTAGTTGAATCGGTCCTGGAATTTGTTTTGTTTGGAAATCAGCGAATGTAATTTGTTGCTATTAATAATAGCCCATGCGGTTTTTGAAACATTATAGGTGTTTTAAGAGATCGATTTACTTCGTAAACTTTTGCTGCCCTAATTACTTTACAATATTTTTTGTACTGTCTAAAAAATCTATAAAAGCTAGGTTTTGAGAGTTTTCAACAAGTTCAAAGTAAAATTTCAGTTCTTCTCTTGACACTAAAATCCCGGGGTTGATCCAGTTACCGTACGTTCTTTTCGGACGACTTGTTGTATTTTTTAAGGATAGAAAATATTGAGGTAATGTAAAAAGCTACATCTGAATGGATAAAATCATAAAAAGACAAACAATTTTAAAGGTTGTCATGTCCAGATTTTATAGAGTGACAAATTAATTTTGGATTATCGTAAATATCGTCTTTATCCCCCACTTATGCAACCATCCTATGTTACCATACCAACTTGAGCATGTCTGCGAAGCAGGTTTGACTGTAATTCCCTGGTGGTTAACAACCTACCCGATCAAAATTGGAATAAACGAAATATCATATACCAATAACAAATAAAACCCCCTAGGCCTCAGAAGCTTAAATGTAAACAATAATGGCTGGCTGGATTATCCCGATAACCTGTTTCTAGAATAGCCGTTCAAATAAAAAAGGGAAGTATTTCACTACTGCTTTAAATAAATAACCCATATTTGTAAATATTAGTGATTCTGTGCTTTAAATAACATGAAAATGTAGAAGTTAATTTTTGAGCAAGAACAATGCAGCAGAAAATGCGGGTTACCTCATTACCACGGATGTAGGTAATCATAACGCCTGCAGCATTAGGTTAGTTGAACTGGAAGATCGATAAGAAGATCACTTCATTAATTTTTTTTTTTAGGTGTACTTTAAACCAATTTGTGCTATTTGATGATAACATGCTGATATATCATTCAAACGATGGTGCTATTCCGAAATTTACTCAAACTTCAGATCAAAAATGAAATCTTAAAATGAAAAAAAAAACTTTTTTGTAAAATCAAAACCAGCTGATGATTATTTTGAGCTTTGTCTGGCTTTATTAAATAATTTAGGAAACCTTAGAAGCAAGGTTTGATTAGAAAGAGTGCGACAAACAACGTAACTTTTAATTCATGTCTCTTACTTACTATGATGGTGAATAACACATCAAAACATCTGGTGTAATCGTCCCACCAATTGTAACGGCAGCGGGCCCAGTCTGGACCATTGTGGCACGCCGTGAATCACCATTAGTTTAGCCATAAACGTCACTTTACAACCACCACGTCCTCCACTGAATGTTGAATAATAAGGTCTACTACAGTCCTAAAACATAGTAGTAGATTGGTGCTAGTTGGCCATAGTCTTTGATCACGTAGTGTTTTTAAGACTATCAAAATTCGTTATGTAGTTAAAATGTTTTTAAAGATAATTAAGTTTCGGTGGAACATTTTATCAAGGTTTTACGACGTGGCTTTTGCCTAGAAATAAATAGAACAAATTATAACTCTGATTTTCATGATTTACCAAAAATTAAACTACTATAGATCATATATAGTTTTAGTAAAAACAAATTAATTAGGTCATGTTTTTATTCTACATTGATTCGCCCTTTTAAGTGTCTTAATACACACAACCTTCACAGTGTAACCTACTCTTGGGATTACCACCACACTCTTGTACCACCACCTCCCTTGTACTTATCTGTTAACAATTTATGCAATTTATTTAATAATGAAAAGCTATCTACATTTACGACATGGTACCTGTATTTTAGTTTTAAAACGTAACTAAGCGAAGATGCATAACACACCTATTTATACATTGTAAGAGACAGCTGTTTTTTGTAAAAGTAAACTACAAGCTAACTACAGTAGAATAAGTTAGGTAAAAAAAATTAAAACACCTTTTCGAGTAAAATGATTGCTTAACGTATCTCAAAGGCTGAACTCATATAGGTTCATCGGGCTGCTCTACAGTATTTGTTTATAAAAGCGAATGGCACCTTGGATAAATCTGTCTGACCCATCTCAAAGCTTCGTAGAAATTCTCCCTCGATCCGGTAAACCTATTATTATTGGTTGGCCGTCTTCTCCTGCAAAGTGAATGGTTATAAACATTCACTTTTAATGGAGCTGAAATAACAAAATTTTGTCAAACAAAATAAAAATTGATGACAGAAAGAAATTTTTCGAAGATAAAGATATAGGTTGTTCTGTTTTTTTGCAACAATTGATCTAATTCACTTGATTTATTTATAAATAAAGGTATGAGTGATTGTACGGTGACTATGTGTAATAAATTCGAAATTTAAATGATTATTGGATAGAAAATAAACATTCTTTTAGTTATTTTTTTTCTTTTAAAGCCTAGACACCTTGTATATAATTACTTACTGAATTGCAGTACAATGCAGCCTACGGTGTCAATTCAATTTTTCCGTGAAACCGGTTTCAAGTTAATTTCAGTTATTTTTTTATGTCAAATACTATATAATATTTGAGCAGATTTTTATTTTGTTTGGTTACAGTATTAGGGTACAGTATTGTTTGGGTACAGTATTTAAGAATCTTTATTTAAGTAGTACCTCAGAGAACACTAAACTTCTAATTTTATATTTAACGATTGAAATCAGATAGTGAACAACCCGGAAAAGTTCTACGGTTAACAATATTTCTCTTCCACCAGACAGAATAAAGTGATGCGCTTCTAGAAGTTTAGAGGGATCAAAGTTTTAAACGTTTCAATTTTAAAATTAGTCTGTCCCCACTGGTGAATAGGGGTTGAGTGTCGCATTGCTATCAAAACTGGCCGTAAACATCGAAACGTTATGAGCCATTATGGACCGGATACGGCGCGCCGTGGACTCGCACAGCCCTGGGGACCTTTAATGGACTCACCGTCATGCGGCAGTCAGCGGAGTGATGGTCCATTAATGTCATGACACGAAATGTCACGATCTGCTCCATTTCGAAGTTTTTTTTGTTAATGAGGACATTGAAGGGGACATATAATTAAATTACTAGTAATGATTTTAAGATCGTTGTGGTATATTAATAATGCCTTGTCGGTTTTTTGATATTAATTAATTGTGTTATATTGTTCTAATGTCTAAATATAGATATTTTATATCAAAAACTTACTTGAATGTTTTACAATCTGATGATAAAATTAAGAATTAAATTTAAGATAGTTAAGCATCATTTCGGTATTTCAATATTTAATGAACCGTGACACTTTTATCACTAGTCATATAAGGAATATTTTTTAACCTACCTGAATAAGGAATTTGGCAACAAAATCGTCAAATAATGTGCTATACAATTTCGCTTGGAACAAGGGACGAACATTCAAACAAAGTTAACACGTTATTTACTGTGCACTTAACCATAACTTATAGCTAATGCGAAAGCTTACAAAGCTAACAAAGGAAACGGAACCCCTTAAAACAAGTTTCAGTGTAAACAATTTCCCCACCCACCTGCGTAGTAAAAAAGTAGTTCTGTCAAAATTGGACTAGAAATGAGAGACGATATGGACCGAATATGGCGCCGCGGACTCGCACATCCCTGGGGACCTTTAATAGACTCCGACACGCGGCAGTTAATGGAGTGATGGTCCAATAATATCATGACACAGAATGCCACGATCTGCTCTTTGGTAACAAATTTTTTTGTAATATGACACTGATGTAGGAGGGATATGAACTTTCAAGAGAGGGTTCCAAGCGTTATAAGGATTACTAATTGTGCATGTCGGTCTTTTGCTAAACCTGTAACCGCATTATAATGAACTTATTTATGAATAAGGATATGTTATATCACTTATACCTACATATTGTTGCTATGCAAATAGTTAATGACACTTTAGCAACGATCATTAAGATTTTAAGGTGTGCTTTATAAATTTTAATATTTATCACGAATTTGATCAAACTTTTATCACTAGCCACTTAAGAAAATTTTTTTAACCTGCCAACTGATATTTATTATGAATAAAAAAAATTCTAGAAAATCGTCAGAAAATGTGCAAGACGATTTCGTTAGGAATAAGGAACCAAACTTTACGAACGAACCCATAAAAGAAACTTATCATGTCAGTTATTGTGCTTTTCACTAATAGCTATTGAGGAAGTTTTTAAGGCTAATGAAAAAAACACAAACATTTTTAACTCCTACTTCTAACATAGGAGCAGTTCTGTCGAAACTGGACGTATAACAGGACGCGGCGCCGTGGAGCTGCACAGCCCTGGGGATCTTTAATGGACACGCGGCAGTCAGCGGAGTGATGGACCATTAGTGTCGTGACATGGAATGTCACGATCTACTCTGTTGGTAATGACTTTTTTGAATAAGGAGGGAAATGAATTCAATTACTTTTACCTTGTGGCTCATAAAAGTAAGTGTTAGATACTAGGAAAATCATAATAGTAATACCTATTTTTATACCGTATAAATTTCGTTAATATTAATTTGGATTTAACGTTTCATTTTTTTGTATAGGTATCAATTAAAAATTGCTGCTACACTCTACCCTTAAAAAACCCGTAACACTATTAACTTTAATTCAAGCCGAATGAAAATAATTTAATAAACGTTAAGGTGGAATAAGTAGCAATTTATGCTCTAATTTAAACATAAATTAGATCATTCCATCCTAAATGAAATTGTTAAATACAAAGGTAGATTTTTTCCAAACCTTTTCGTACATAAGATTGTCGTTTTTGTAATCTAAACCTATTTAAATACCATTGCATGGCATTGTATTTCTTGCACTATGACTTTAACAATTCTTATATCATGCAATGAAATTCAACTATAAATTAGTTGGTTGAACAAATAATAAAGTTTATTTGCATCAGACTACTTAAAATATATTAGCTACACGTTGTCCAGCGTTTAATAAGGTGATTAAATATTCAATCACGCTTTGAACGACCTACGGTAGAGTTAATTGCCAAAATCACAGCTCTTAATCATATCTAGTATTTAATAAGCCCTTATTTGATTTCAATAATACGAGGTCAATATTTATATTCACTGCAAAAGTATTTAAACTAAAATTAAAGTTGACATGGCCTTGCATGTTTTTGATGAGAGTGATTGCGTGTTTTTACCCTGTACTGGGCAATTTATAAGCTACTAGCTGATCAACCTTGTTTCACCTGTGGAAAAGTGGAAAACTTCCCTGGATAGTTTGAGATTTAGTTTGTCATACTTCATCAGGTTACGAGGACAATTTCATGAGCTTCAATATAGTTTTCACTGAGACTTTGAAGTACTCTAGGGTGTACCCTTAGGGAAGTTTTTCAAACCGTTTCATAGTGATCATCTATGGCCCAAGGGGAGTATGAATACCAAATTTCAGATCTGGAGATCTCATAGTTTTGAGATATGCTAATCGTTAGAATACCCTTTCTCCTTTGTATATAGTATATAGATTTAATTTATCCTAGATTTAGAAATATTTTGTATTTAACCTTTAATATTCTATTCACGTATAAGACCAATAACCTATAAAATAATTAAACAAGCTTTGTTCCATATATCAGTAGCATTGTTAAAATTTTTATTAGTTCTTCTGTGCTATATCCTCTTGAGGTGTTGATTGGTTAGCTATTAAATAAATACATAGTTTCCAGACAAATATTATTGTTAAGCATTAGTTTCATTTGTGATTATGGTAAGCGTATGCACATTAAATACGCATAAAAACTTATGATGTTACATTCAATGGTACGAAAAAAATAAAGCAGAACTTATTGTCAGTCATATCGCCAATAAACATAATGAACAATCCGACCATGTTGGCTCTACACAAATCAAGACATAGTCTTAATACCTGATTTACAGGCGGTCATGCATCAATGCACAAAGAAAAAGAAAGAAAGAAAAAATATTTATTTCAGAAAAGCACATATACAAAATAGAATAGAATACATAAAGTACAACAGTCATAACTCTTATGAATTACATTTAACAACTATGTACAGCCTTAATGATGAAAATAAACTTTATGAAAATAAGCATAAGCATGACATATGCATGACATATAAGTAATACGTAATATAGAATTAAATTAAATATACCATTTACTTAAGAAATCAAAATAACCAAATTAAATTCACAATAACAAAAATTGGTCTTCTAATCTTAACTTTAACTAAATCATATAACTCAACAGACAACTGTAAATATTACTTTCTAGTAAATTAAGTCATTGAAAATTGAAAGCTTTTACTATTGTAAGCTTTTCTGAAATTAGGTAGCCCCTTAGGAAATCCTGTAGTGGGGTACCAATAAAGCTAAGGACAGTGGCGAGTGGGAAATAGAATACAACAAAAGAATACTAAAAATTACATTACAAGAAAAAAACATAATTAGCCGTTATAACAAAAATATAAGCAACGCAACAATAAAAACAGGAAAAGATATATATATGCGGGAAATTATATTACAGACGGAAAAAATCCATGTGAGGAATCGTTAAGAGCCACTTATAAACAGCACTGGAAAATTTATGGAGTGATTTTATATTACGAACATTTTCAGGAAGTTTACTAAATAACTTAGGGCCTGTAAACATGAAAAAAGATTTAAATATTTCTAATCTAGGCCTTGCTACGTGATAGGTTCTATCTCTTCCTCCCCTTAAAATATAATTACTTATGACAGTGTCCCACTTCCCAGATTTTATAAAAAATAACCTAGTAACCTTATAAATATAAAGATACCTGAGTGGCAAAATATTGAGATCCTGAAACAGTGGGAAGGAAGGTTCTCTAGGTGACTTCCGCAAAATAGTTCGTATTATTTTCTTCTGACAGATAGTTAAAGCTTTAATATTAGTTATGTAAGTTCCGCCCCAAAATACAATTCCGTACTGCAATCTAGAGTTAACCAGAGCAAAGTACAACTGTTTCAAAACAAACGGTGGACATATATAGCGTAACAAATAGAATTTTCTAGAGGCAATCATTATTGAGCTTTTCAATTTATTGATATGTTCTTTCCAATTAAGTTTACTGTCAATAATGACACCAAGATATTTTAGACTTTGAGCTTGTTCAATCACCAAACAGTTACTACAGTTCATCCTATTTTGGAGGCAGATGGTACACTTATAGATTATTGGGCTAAAGAAACTGTTAATTTTATTCAAACCATAAAAAATATATTTTGTTTTTTCACTTAACAGTAAACAATTTCTAATGAACCAATACTTAAGTTTATCTAAGTCCTGTTCAATAATAGTAAATAAATGCTGTTTATCATTTGATGTGTAAGTAAGGGCTATGTCATCAGCAAACGCTGTTAAACTACCGTTAAATAAGCCCGAGCAAAGGTCATTAGCATATATTAAAAAAAGTATAGGTCCTAAAACGGACCCTTGAGGAACTCCACATGAAATGATGAGGGGTGAGCTCAGTTTGCCATTGACTTTAACTTGCTGGCATCTACCAGAGAGGTAGCTAGAGAACCAACTATAAGCCACACCCCTAATGCCAGCGCACCATAATTTGCTTAACAAAATCATGTGATTAACGGTGTCAAAAGCCTTAGTTATATCAATAAAAAGGCTTGCAACAAATTTTCCTTTATTAATGCCAATGTAGACTTCCGACAGAAAATTTAAAACTGCCTCTTCAGTATTTTTACCACAAGTAACCCCAAACTGGTTATTATTAAAATAATTAAACGAATTTAAAAAGGATATCAGCCTAGATTTAACAATTTTTTCTAGTACCTTAGATAAGACTGGCAAGAGAGAAATAGGTCTATAGTTGTTTACATCCGTATTATGTCCTTTTTTATGTATTGGTATGACTATTGCTGCCTTAAATTGTTGGGGGAATTCACCAGAATTTAAGCTTAAGTTAAAAATATGAGCCAAGATAGGAGATATTGCATCACTAGTAGCCTTAATCACCATTGAAGAAAGTCCATCTACTCCAGTAGATTTCTTATTTTTTAATTTTGAAATAGTAGTGTTGACTTCTTGATAAGTAGTATCATAAAAAAAGATTGAATTACCTATGCATTTATTAGGAAACGACTTTTTTAAATGCTGAAAATCATTTGGAGGGGGTACTTTTGGGCATATTTGAGACACCTTATCAAAATGTAACAGAAACTGATTAGCAATATCCTCCGATTGTTCAAAAATCAAGCCACTACAGATCGCAATAAGCTTGAATGTCTAGGACAATGAATAACCATTGGCCCAGATATCTATTTTATGGCTTGTGATATAATCATTGTAAAATTCAAAATATACGTACTCCAACACTCATAATACTATGCATCCATTATGATGTCGTGCAACATTTGATTTTGTATAGATAAAATGTTCAGAGAAAAACCTTTTAATTCGAAACGACTTTGGTTAGGACGGGCTTAAAATAACTTTTGTTTATCCGATCCGGAGTCTTTGTCTTTTGTAAGAAGATTAAATCACAGGCTGAAGAGGGGTGAACAAGAATTATAGAGCCTATTTTAATTACAGACGCCTTAACTCTGTCAGCAGGAAATCTTAACACTCCAGTCTAGATAAATGGCCCGGTCTACACTAACTTCTCATTCTGTCCTGAAGGAACATAGTTTGCCCTTTAAAATATAAAACAGCTGTCCATTAGTTATGTACTTAAAAACTACATATGGGGCGTTATTTAAGGGCCTCATGTGACTGGAATGCACGTTATTTAGTGGCCAAATATTTTATAAAGTAGTATAGTTTCAACCATCTCATCGAAGAGTACTAAAACCATTTTGATTATAAACATTGGCTCCCTAATCAAAAGGATTGAGCTGTGTATTGAAATCATTTTGTTAAGTGCGTCTTCACAAAATACACTACATAATGTAATGCAGCTTTATTACGTGATTAGGATTTTTAATAATAACTAAATGCACTTGATTACAAATTTAAATCTAAATGACACAATGTTTCGTCTAATATAAAAAAATGTCCTATCAATTTTTAAATCATGCTACACGAATGTACTCCCTATAACATAATCGGAATCCGTTAAACCATACTTATATGGTTAAAGTAACACAGAGTTTTTAACCCGAGGGGAAAAAGTACTTTAATATTTTACTAAAACACTGAAATACTGTAAGCTAACCCTGAGGAAGTGTTTAGTTATATCCTAATGATGCTCAAACCGTAATGGAGATTATGAGGGATTTTAATTGCGTTTTTGATACATTTCCTTTCATTGTACTATCACTAAAAAAATACTGAAAAATAATACTTACAAAAAATGCCTTTCTTTAGTCTAGATTATTTTTAATATAGGTTCATGAAAAATTGTTTTTTCCAAACCTTGCTTCTAAAACTAACTTTTTATATGATTAAAATATAATTTCAGTTTGACCATCACCGTAACTACACTAATCATATTTAAGACACCATTCACACACAACGAGTGCACGAATTGCTATTCGCGAGTCGTTATCATTTCCAACGTTAGACAGTTTGTCGACCTGGGCGTGCCCTCCGCTTCCGGTGATCCTCCCAGCGAAAGATTTGATTGTTGGCCAGACTGATCTCCGGCTGACATGGCACACGTCATTGTTGCCAACTGTTACTGTCACCCGCACCGGATATTGTGGTGTTGGTACTATTGTTGCACTTCCTGACAGCGAAAATGATCGTTATCGCTGATCGAGTTCAGTTACGTTTACCGGTGAATTAAATCGTTCTTTGCGATCCTCTCGAAACAAATAACCGTTCTGTAACCGGAAATTATTAGCTTTGGCCCAACACTAATCCTGGTTTTAATTGAGGTATGACTTATAACACTGATATATAATTGACTCGTTGTCAGTGTTTTCGTGCTATTTTTAAAAAAAATTATGATAATGCACTATAAATTAAGCTAACGCATGCAAACTGTATTACAACTGCTGTCTATCATCCAAAAGACAACATCGAAACAAAGCATTATGACTTAAATTAAGAAAGTTATAGTGCCTGATTAATTCTTAACTGTTAAAATATGTTCAACCATTATAAAAAAGCAGGTTTTTTGCTTGAAGGGTTTAGGATTTGTGTGATTATATTATTGTTAACCTATGTGCTTTATTTTTGTGTCAGGGAGAGGGCTTTACATAAATAAACTTCTAAAATATTTGAATAGTTACATGTAATTTGTGTACCGTTCTTAGTGTCTATACTTAAAATTATTTCTAGTCCCTAACTTATCAGCATGTTTCACTCTAAATATAAAAAAGTAGAAATTTTATAACATTTATGAATATATCATTACACATAAGTTATACCTCAAATTACTTAAACCCAATACATTTAAATTGATATGTTGATTAAATTTAATGAATGCAGAGGCCACGCGCCGCGTCGGTGCCGGTCGACTGAGCACAACAACGGAGGAGCTCACCTGGAAACTTGGGTAGATAACAAAGAGGTCCATCGTTGTCGTGTGTGAAGGCTAGTAATTAAATATATAGATTGTGTTCTGGGCTACATGACAAATATTGCTTGCTTTATTGAAAGCACCAGAAGAAGATTAATTTGCTGGCGATTTTTTTACATGAAGAATGAAAATTTGTAACGTACATAGAGGGATAACACTTAATTAAAAACTAACATAAAAGTAAAATGATTTAAAATAAAGAACGTTCTGTGAAAAACTGCTTAATTGTATTGGAATGCGTAATGAACCAAGCAAACAACAAATTAGTAATTATAAATGCGTTTTGCGTAAACATTTGATTCCTGGGACCAAGTATGTTATAGCGGATCTCATTAATTTGAAGTTGTAATACAGCGACATATTATGAAATATATAAGTACATATTGCACAAAGTCAGTCTACTTAACAAAACATTTGCCATGTAAATTTATCATGATCGAAATCATTGTAAGTCTCTTTTAAGAAACTGAAAATTAATTCTGATTACGATTTGATGCACTTTATTTACACAATATTAAATTCATTTGTAACCGTTCTTAAGGCTACTGCTTCCATTACTTTTGATAGTTTTTTCAACCCAAAGTAATTTAAAAATATATTATCCCTTCGTTAGTAGGAAACCTGCACAATATCTGTACTCGATTGAAGTCGCTCTCTCGTGTCTAACTCGAGTTTTCAAACTATATTATTAAGTGTAAAAGTTTAAGTGTTAATCAATGTTATTAAAGTGACAGGAAGGTTGGCTGTTATATTAAATATGTGGGCTTACTTCCCACTCGCTTAATTTTAGTTAAACTCAAACCCCCGACAAACTTAAGGACTTGGAACTTTAATTCGTAATTGGGATTTATTTTGAGACCTCATATTATGTTTTTTTTGTTAAACTAATATATTTTAATTTATGTAAAAATAACTATACACCGATAACGCATTACTCCATTATGTTTTTAAATTCGGGTAGAAGAAGCTGTAAAGAAAATCTTAGGAGCAGTTTATTTCCCTGAGATGTTTAGATGTCCCGCTGATAGAGTTAGAGCTTTCGGAATTAAGACAGGCTTACTGTTCTCGTGGCGCCTTTGTTTTTAGATAATTAAAGGATGGTTAATAATAACAAGGCTGATATACCGGTATCATGAGTGAAGGGGAGAAAAAATATTGCTAAGTTGAACATATCACAAGGCCTGTATTTTTCATCAGTCTTTGATTGTTTTTTTTTACATCGATTTAAGGAAGAAATAATATATTAACTTACACTGATTAAAGCCATTGTACGAATGATAGAAATATATAGTACAACATCATAAGGTATATCGAATTAAAAATTTAATAATTAATATTCAATGTAAATAATAATCTTTGTTATAAAACTATTCTATAATAAATCTCAGATAATATGATTTTTTGTTAGGTATATACTATTGCATTATTTAGTTTTTTTGCATCCATGATAACTTTTGACTATTTGAAAATTAAATGGTAATTTTTTGTTTCACTGAATTTTTCAATTTAACAGTTAATAAAGCGTCCGTTAATGAATCTTCAAATATTGATTTCTGCCAGGTAAAGCAAATATAAATTGCATTAAAATATCATAATTTCATACGCTTACCACACTGTTAATTTTGTCATAAAGGATTAACATAAAACGAATTCTATGTTTTTCAGATTGGTGTAGGTAACTTAAGCCAGTGGTTTCAGTCGATATTTTGATAGGGAAGGATGAAAGCTTGGCCATTTTATTGTAAACTTTAACACCTTTGGTGGGTAGCATTTACCATACCACATCAAATTCATTCATAAAGTTCATAAAGTTAGTTGGTATATTGTTAATAATCGAACTCTTAAAATTTTAAAGTATGCACTACATAACGTGCAATTTAAAGTGTAAACCAATAACAGGGTGTTTTCGTTCAAAATTTGCTTCTTAATTTATTCAAAATCTAAAATAAACTTTAGCGTTCCGTTGGCTGAAAACGCACATCTAGGTAGGGGGCTGTAAATGTCACATGAAAGTTCCAACCTCCAAACAGCCCCCTCATCACCCTAACCCCTTACATAAACATTTCAAACGGCTAAATACCCTTTGTGACCTCATATTAAAGAGAATAAAAACATAATATTCGTGAAAGAAAAATTAAAATTGCTTCACGCGTTATAGAGATGAAACAATAATTAAAACGTCAAAGAAAGTGTGTTTTTATCATAGTAACTTTAGCTGATGAGATTGATAATTTATACCAGGATGTGTTACTATAATTAATGACTATCTCGAGAACGGGTGACGCAATTGTTAATTTTCTCTACAGTAATTAAAATGTTTCTTTTTCATCCACTTCAGATAAATATGTCACAAGGGTAACAATCCCATTTTATATTGTACAGTTTGGGATGTATAGGGGTTGGAGAGAGAGAAATGTTTTATCATGAAAAATATTTAGCCCAATGTAATAACTGTAATAATTTTCCCTCAATCAGAATATCAGAATATCTTTTACTTTTTCAAAAAAAAAAGTTCGAATAGAGGTTTCTATGGTAAAACATATTTTCTTTAACGTTTTAATTATTGTATTATATCAAGAACGCAGGATTTTAATTTTCCAATCACTAAAATTTATCTTTTTATTGCTATGTAATGTGATATGTCACAATGGCTTAAGTTTTTACGTTAGGGGTTGGGGTGAGAAGGGGGTTGTTGGATGGATGAAACTTTCATGTAAAAATTTTCTTCCCCCCGCCTTGGTATATTATGTTTCCAGTAATCAGAACACTAAAATCCAACGATGGTGTTGAGGTCCGTGCGCAGATGTTACAGTACATATTGTAGGTGAGATGTGGTCCGTCGTACTGCACTATTTGATATTTTCATAGGAGCGCTTTCGGCGTCTCGCTATTTTAAACTGTTATTCAGTTGAAAATGGCGAGAGGCCGAAAGCGCTCCTGCGAAAATATCAAATAGTGCAGTCTGACGGACCACATCTCACATACAGTATAGAACACTAAAATTTTAGTTTTTGAATAAATTAAGAAACAAATTTTGAAAACACCCTGTATATAAAATTATTATTCTTTTTTGTCATATTTGTTACTTAAAAGTTAACCGAAAATCATGAATATGTAACTGAATCTTAGAGTCTTTTGTCCGATCAATATCGAAATATTTTTGACAAAAGAAAGTTAAAGAAAAGTAAGGCAAAGACAAGCCCTAATTCATCGAGCATCTTAGATCTCCCACTATCCGCATTATTGGAAGATAAGCTCTTTTCATGAAACCGGAACCCTTTGATGTGAACAGAGCTTCACCTACATGCGGCTCGCTAAAGTTCTCACTTTTTTTAAATGTATTTCTTATACATGAAACTTACTTATGGTTTATGTTTATATTATATAAACAACATATAATTTTAACTAGGCTAAATAACTTTTTAACAATTATTATATAAATTATAATATACACGTATTAGTTAACTTAAATCATGCACTTAAATGACTTAAAGTTAACTTAAATTTCTTTTAACGACCACTAATTTAAAATTATTGTAAAAGGTGTTTGGACTAAATAAGCTGTCAAAGCAAGTTTTTTATCTGTTAATATACGTAAAATGTTTGGTTTAAAATATCCTTAGCAAGATAATGTTAGCTTGTTTAGCCGTAAAAGTCAAAGGTTGGTGAACATTGAATCAAATTTGCCGTGTAATAATTTAATCAGGCGTTTCTTCCTCGGTCTCACGTTGGATTTATCTTACCTACACCTTTTAAAGCTTTCAGGTTTTTTTAGGTCGTTTTAAAAATCAAGTACCTGGTGGACCGACCCTTGCTCGGTACTTTTTCATGTTAACCAGTTCATCGAATTACTATCAAATATTTCAATTTCATAAAATTCATAAATAAAAAAATATTACTCTACGCAATGTTTACCCCACACGCAGTATTTTTCCTAAACAGCTGTAGTTTGCAAACACTTGTTATGATTACTTTATCTGTTTACACTTTCCTTGTTTATTGCGTTGCTATCATGGCAAATTATAAGACCAATGTCAAAATTTTACAGCTTTAAAATTTATTTAATTCCATTATTAGATTTTTTTTGGCCAATTAATCCGTATAGATCACTTTTTTG
This sequence comes from Flexamia atlantica, assembly GCA_035578135.1. NCBI lineage: Eukaryota > Metazoa > Arthropoda > Insecta > Hemiptera > Cicadellidae > Flexamia > Flexamia atlantica. The sequence goes on along the minus strand of JAQJVK010000015.1, from coordinate 15,880,868 downwards.
AGTCATAAATTACTTATTTCAAGACTTTGAAGGAGATCCTCGAAGCCGTTTTTGAGATCGTTGTGCAAACAAGCAAGAAAAAACATACAAGTATACAAGATAACACTGCTCGTATAAGAGTATAGGATAGGATAGTATGATTAGTATACTTTTATTACTTATTTGGGCAAAAATGAAAAATCATCGACATCATCACCTATAAAGTAAATAAGTAGATGTGTTTGTAAAGATTGCAAATAAACGCATTACTGAGCACATATTATGTGTCCATCGTTTAACGAATCAGTTATTAGTTATGGTAAGTTATATAGGCTTCTGGATCGTTAGGTTGTAGCAACTCTAATGTCCTAGAACAAGGGTCTGACGATTGCATTAAAATGGCAAACCTTAGGGCTAAGATTTATTTAAAAATAGTTAATATCGGATATAAAATGAGGAAATTTGTATGGACCAATGAAATATTATTTTTTACCCGCAAGAATCACTTACAACAAAGTAATTTCTCAAAGAAGCAAAAACATTTAGAAAACAAAAGAGATATCTCAATCTGTATGTTTAAAAAAAAAGATAGATCGTTCCAAAATGTCAAAAACTGCAACTGACAAACAAGCATAAAGGAAAACGAACAAAAACAAAAGATATAAAATAAACCTAAACATTTCTCGTGAGATGAACGTACAGCGAGGGCCAGTTTTGTTTCCATATCATAATCGACTGGCTCAGCATGCGATGGTTATCGTACAGACGATGAAGCTGTAATAACACAGTGCCCTCCGTGACCTATTGGCACTGTATCTCTCTGTCGCCTCCTCAGGCGGGCGGGGACTCTCGGTTTCACTGATTGTTGGATCCATAAGTTCGTTCATCGTGGGATGGAATCCTTTCTGTTTCACAAAAGATTGCTTACTCGTGAGCACGCGGAAATCCTTTTAGTTTCATGAGAGATATTTGATCTACAAATAATCTCTTGTGTCTGTTCATAAGGAATATCGTTTCGTAAAAAAAATGTCACAGCTCAGTTTTTTTTTTCAGTTGTGTTTTACTTTTGTACCTAACGACACAGCCTTGTCTCTTGGACCCAATGCAACTCTCTTACACATTATTACTCTACAAACCGAAAAAATTCCACTTGGCGGCCTGTGGAATATTGGATGCTATGAACATGACAAATATTATATTTTTGACGAAATGAACAGGTTTTTAGTTTTAGACCCAACGACACTTGGACCCAGTGACAACCGTCTCTCACTACCAGTGGTCGGAACTGGGTATCAGTGTGGGAGGAACCGCTCCCGGCTCCAGTCCCATTCCCGCTACGGGAGCTCCTTCATTTGACTTAATTGTCTTAGTAACTATCATAGGTGTGTAACTGGCTCTCAAGGATACCGATATTTGTGTTTCTTAAAAAAGTAACAAAAGAGTAATTAGAGAAAAAGTAAATAGAATTTTGAGCATTTTTACGACAGAATTGCAAAAAGATTTAAATCGGTAAACGTATACCGACATATACCGATATAATGCTACTGAGGGCCAAATTCAGCGAAACAGAAAAATATTTGGAAAAAATGTACATCTTCTCCACTTGAGTCACTATTTGTCACCTTCAGTTGTTATTGAGCGCTTTGTATCGTCCATTCACTTTCACATATTATAGTACAAATAAAATACCCCCGTTGCAGCAGACCTGCATACTCAGCGAATTTCAAAAGCAAAACGACATATTTCAATCCAACATAGCGAGATTTGACATGTTTTGGTAAGCTACATAACAATAACATGGGGGATGAGTATGCAGGTTTGCTGCTACAGGTATATTAAAACTGGGTGGTTTTAATTCAATATTTAGTAGATCTGAACTAGAAGAAGCTAATTACCAAATTTTTATCAAGATATGTTGAGAAATAACCGATATATAGAATTTTATTTATCTTTTCCCATAAGGTTAACATTGGGACAACGTACTGTGTTTACCACATTCAATATCTCGGTAACCAATGGACATGAAGGAGTGATTCAAATACTAAATTGTTTGTTTTTTTGAGCTGAATTCAATGGTGCCAACAAAAATTGGATGAATTTTATTTTTCTATGTAAAAAACTCAAAAAACCGATTTTTGAGGGGGTGTATCCCCCTTTACCCCCCCTTCCGGTGGTCCGATCGGGATGGTTCACGAACTCGTCCGAGTGGTTACCACTTAACACGTCTGTACCAATTTTCATTAAGATTGGACCATTTTTACGGCCGCTATCGTGCTAACAGACAAATATATATATATATATATATATATATAAATTCGAACGAATGCTGTTTTTTGCTTCTGGTGGCCCCAAAACGAAAAGTTGTCATAGTCTCGGGCTTAGGTTTTACCATGAGACCTACGGTAATAGCTTCTTCCCTATAGGGGAAATTCGCTAAAAGAGCGTGTATTTCTTGAATCAAGCGACGCTTCAGAATTGCTAATACACCTCCCATTAGTATTAGCCATACATATATATATATATATATATATAATGAGGATATGGCGCTCACCTCACGTCCTGAGGGTCGCCGGTTCGATTCCTGACAGGATCGAAACTGGGTCCAGTTGCCATTTGTCATTGGGCTGTGAATTAATGATGCTTTCTTACAAAAGATCGCCATTAGATAGTAACAAGACCCGGGTTTGGACCGTTCCCGATCAAAACGTTAAAAAATGCCACTGGCGTTGAAATACACAAAATACAAAAAAAATACAGTCTGATTTTAAAAGCCTTCTATAACAGTTATGTGACTGTTTTGCTGTTAGTGTTTTAAATCCATCTATATAGATTTAATTTAGTATTGATAAAATAATAAGCCTCAACCAAATTACTTTCACCCTTTGGTAGGAGCAAATAGAGTAGAATATCACAAATAGTCTCCAGAGGAACAGAATCAGGGGTGATGTTTGGAAACGGTTTGAACAGTTTACGGAGATGATTTACTGCCTTGTCATATTTTACTGTCAAACTGCCACGGCCTCCGCGGCCTTAATATACTCAAACAATATTCCTAAAACTCGTGCCTTTAAGTTGTTACCAGATATGATCTATGAATGAAAATATATGCTGAATTAGTACCTGCTAATTTTCGCAGACCCAACATAACAGCAACGAGGTACTCAATGTATTGCGGTCAGAGGTAAATAGCACAAGATTGTCGATCTGCACATCGCAAATAACTTCTGAATCCGTTATTACGGATCGAATTCAGTACAATAAAATAAATGAATTGTTATCCAGCAAGAAATAATTTAAAATTTTAGAGCTGTCGTCGTAAGATATTCGTGGAATAATTACTTTATACGAATTTACAATCTATAACTATTCATTTGATGACAACGCTACGAAATAAAGATTCATTCATCGAATGAAAAGATAAAAAAATTAATAAATCTTAGCCTTAAATAACTGTAATAATTGCAAGTCAAATAACCTAAAACAATATCATAATTTTACAGTGACATATTTTTATTTATTGCTTTTTGTAAGTTGCTTTTCTTTTTGTTAAAACACAAAAAAATAAAATAAATAAATAAAAAAATAATAAACGCGCTTTTGTGTTAAACGCAAAAATACTTTTAGGTCATTAAGAGCATATTGTTGTTCATTAGAGACAACTTTTTTTGGCTGAAAAAAACACTGACAAGATCTACTGGTTCTCTCAATAGAGAGCCAGTATGGGCGAGCTTTTACCTACAGTTTCATCGGCTAATAATATTACTCGTAACTTCTCGTTCCAAGTGGCAGAACCGTAAAAAGCTGCACTAAAAGTGTAACTGAAAGAGCGATATTAAATTAGAAAATCACTTATCGCGTCGGAACTCCATTAGAGCACTTTCCCTGAAATGTAGATCCTCAAGCCAGTTATATTCCAGATATTATCTTACAGTATATTACTGTGTCAACAAGAGAGGAAATATATTGATCTAGTCAATGTAGTTATTAAATATTTTATTGTAATCACAGAATTTTAGGCTAATCAATAATTTGCAGGGCGTGAATTTTCGGGCCTTCAGCTTAGATTTTTGTAAATTAATTTTCTGTTTTGTCTTCAATATGCACTTAGCACAATCTACATTCTCTTCAACTCTGTAACTACGATAACGTATGAAAATTACAACTGAAAAATTACGACCCAGGCAGGTAGAAAATCAGAATAAGTCGAATAATTAATTTTACATAGATATATTAAGATTAATTTTTATTTTGTATCTAGATTTTTTAATATAGAAGCGCATAATTCCTATATTTCCATTTTATTTTTTTTGTTTTCTGAAACGAAACATTAAGTAGGATAAGATACATTTTTTATTTAGAAATTATCATATACATATTTCTTATAGTTTTTTTAAATGTTCGCTATGCATAAAAAATTTAAACTCACAAATAGAAGGGTCACGGGCATTGCAATAGCGTGAAGAAAGTAATCTAGTCATAAATGACCCCAATGAAATAATGACATGTTGCACCGTATGTGGCGTTCGCTCAGTTACAGTTGCGTGCCTGTAAAAAAGAACTTGCAGCCGTGAAAATGTCACAAAATTATTTCAAAGCTTTCAAAGGTATTTCAGTATGTCTTACCTCTCTGGACACGCCAATCAATTAACTTCAGCATAAGCTTACCTGAAAAGAGATGTGTAAGTTTAATAATGAAACGTAAATGTTTTGTAAATTAATATAAGTTAATAAAAATACAAGGATAAAAACCAATAAAAACTAACCACCTACTAATTAAAAAAAGTAAAACCGCTATTCACTTTTATTGAACTATGTAGGTCGCATAATATTTCAAAAATTGTAAACAAGAAATAATAACATCGTAATGGTTTGATAGAACACGATATTTTCCTCATCCAGTGTACGGTATTCAGATAAAACAATATAAATATAAAAAATAACCATTAATTAAATGAAATATAATATTTTAGGTAATCCGTTTAACAAGCTACTTCGCTAACGTAAAAGGAGGATAAAGCGTTTCTGGCTTTCCTTTTATCCATCGGATGGAGCAGGTCATAGTTGAAATTAGGAATTGATTTATTTATTTGCGTTGCTTGGTAATATCCATATAACCCCAAAACTATCGATTAACGTTCGAGAAGCTTAAATGTGCAGCTTTTTTATACGATGTTACTTTGTATTCCCACGTAATTTTGTAAATTCTTACGATCAGCCGGGCAGTTAGCACGTGTCATGGGATTCGACTCAATCAATTACCACAATCACTAATGCCCCTCCTGTGTCAAGGGTTAAACTGTCTTAAGCTGGTTCTTTTTACACGCTTTTAACGTGGCGTCTAATCATGGAGGAGACCGCTTCTAAACCGTGTGGGGAACTGTGACGCATTTAAAACCTGTTCGATTCAAAATACCATACTGGTGGTGAATGCAAATAATGTATTCCTACTCACATTTTCTAATGCCACTGCTAAAAATTATTTTTTTTTACGAAACAATTATTTTTATTATAACTGCAGATATCTCATAAATGTTTTAAAGTGTGCTACTTAATTCGCATTAAAATTTAGTATAATTTAAAACTAATCCTAATTTTTCTCTCTAGTTTTGATAAAAACTATATGCCGATGTCGATATTGAATAAAAGGTTTCCTTTACAGTTTTCTATTATCTTCCGCTGTAAAAACGTTTGACGTGTTTATGACTACTAAAGATAAAATAATACTTGGCTTGGATGACGCACCATAAGCACAATCACAGTACTTAAACATGTTTACTACCAATTTCCCTTGAGGCCGTTTTATTATGACATGGGACTAATCTTGAATTACTATCGTCATATCAACCTAAGATAAAAATGAAGGCTTCAAATAAGTGGTGTACAATGTTTTTAATTAACTGTGTAGTTAAAGTGTAGTTTTGTTTATAAATCATTTTAATCTCAAAGCTAAAGGGGAGTGTCTAATTTGAAAACTAAAATGGTTATTAAAGCGGTTTTTAGTACAGTATTTTATGTTTTCAGTTAAACTAAAAACCACCATTCCATTAAAAAAAGTTTGAAAAAATTTCAATAGGCCTAAAAATTAAATGTAGTGATTTTTTGAAGCCTTTTTTATAATCTAAATTTCAAATAAACTATTTATCATATTTTTATTTTGAAAGGTAATATGTTGTTATAACGAAATGTACAGTAACATCAAGTACTCTGAAGGTGCTAAGTAATCACTGGAATCTTTTGTCAATTTGTTTTAAAAAATCGACTAAGGCCAATTAATAGAAAATACGTGATTTTCTAGACAGTTTTACATAAATAACCATAACAAATTAAAAGGTGTAGCTCAAATAATTCTTTTGGAATATACATTTTAGTACGCAGAAAAAAGTAAAAATCCTACATTCAGTGATCGCAAGTTTACTGCGGGATACCCTATACTTTTATATAAGGTATATATTTAGAAAATAAATGGGTTTTGTACCGTAAAAAAATTAATCAAATTGTGATTTTTTTCCGTATTCAGGGGTGTGTATACAAAAATTTGATGCAAAACATTGTTTTTACGGTTTTTTTTTTAGTTGTTGGGTGATTAAGGTAGTGACTTCCCCTTCAACAATGAAGTGACAAAAGAAAGTTTTTGTAAGAAATTTATGTCCCAAGATATAGTTTTACCTCTGGCTTTTAAACTCCTACTTTGTACTACTCAAGAGTTCTTTACTACCTTATATTGATTAGTCTTTGCAAATACACTGTTAAAGAGGACTTAGTACAACTTATTAAAATATATACGTACCATTGTAAAATGAAAATATTTTAAGATAAGTAAATATGAGCCCAACTACCACTAAAATTTGTTGCCAAAGAAACAAAACTGCATGTAAAAATTATCAGTGAAATCTTTTTACACGTTTAAAAATTTAGTATGAACCTTTTCCTTTCATTTGAGTGTCTGATGTAATGTAAGTAACCCATCCTCCATTTAAAACCTTAACTTTTATTTCAGTTAGTTCTCATTTAAAGAGGTCTAATAAACGTTTAACCACACTACTTGTTTATTTTCATTCAGAATTTAACAAGTTTTACTTTTTCATATCCTATTTGTTTTCAGCACCATCATAAGATTTTTTCTTATGAACTTGGGGAAATGCAGTCTAATTAAACTAATCGAACTTTTATAATATATTTATGGTAAGTACATGTTCATATTACATTCTTAAAACCGCTTTTGTATAAAATTAATTTCAACTTTACATCAAAACAAAAGCCATTGCACTGAACGTGCCCCACACAATTGTGAGGTGCCTCACAACTGTAGATTGTGTCCTCATACAGTACATTGTATCCAGCAGTGAATAAATAAGTACGGCCTTTTGAACCCATCTGTATGAAAATGCATTGTCATTGTATTAAATATATAAATGAATAAGTAAATAAATAAATGATGCGGAAATATTATAGTAATTATATTTTTTTAATCACCAAGAAAACTAAAATAAAAACGATTTCATCTCATTAGGTATATAAAACCTTTAAGCAACCGTACATAACATCGGAGACTCGACTTGTGGTTAATGCAATAAACCACTCGTGTTTGCAGGTGGGTCCCATTACTACCGTCAACACGTGGTAGACTGCAGTCACTGTAGTCACTGTGGGCCCCTGTGGGTCCCTGTAGGTCCCCTAGCTCTATAGATCACTCTGAGTGTTCTAATGGGGCGACCGAGAGAAATACGGCCTGCCTGACGTCACAGACTCATCGATTCATCACTACATCGGTTGTTTATTCTAGACTTTCTAGGATGAAAGGGAATGAAGGGCTGTTAAAAAAGGAAACAATAATTTAGTGCGAATGATAATGCGTATGAGAGTAAGATACTGCTTTAGCTCTCGGTATGCTGTCCGAGTTGAAACAAAACGTTTGTCTAGAACTAAAATTCAAAATGTTGGGGGATCTAGGCAAGCGTTTTGATATACTGTGACCTACAAGTTAGTTGCACATACGTAAAAAACGAAATAATGTAAAGTCTGAAGGACGAGAGGGAAACAGTGTTTTAGGCGTTATTAGTATTAAATTTGAACACAAAACAGCCATTGTTGCATATATAAGTTCATATTCGGCTGGTCTCTCTCTTTATGTATACAATTTGCCTTATTGAATTTTATCAAAGACGGTATTTGAAACTGCACAACCGGATTTTTGCTAATTTTGTCAAAAGGAGAGAACCTTCCTGAAAACAATCAGAAGTTTCTACTCAAAGTGGAAAGATTTTTTTTAGTTTTAAAGCAATTTAACCAAGCAATGAATGAAAGGCTAAGTGGATCCAGAAAAACTTTAAAAATCCAGATCATCTTACTCACATAATTTTGCTTGGCAATAAAAATCCAATATATAAACTTTCCTCAAAATTCTAAATAAATAAGGTATTTTTTAGTATACTGCTTATCCTTTCGAATACCTATAAGGTCTAAATAAAAAAGTTCATTAACAAAAGTTACAACCGTTTACTTTCGCGATGAACTTTCATCCTCCGGCCCAGGTGACATTTGGCGCCGGCGCCGCGGAGGCAAAGGTCATGCCCCATTGTCTGGGACCACTGGACCGACGCGGCTGCTGCCCCACCCCCGCCTGACGTGTGACTGACCGACGTTCGCCAACTGCCATTACTGCCAATCTTCCAGGGCCTCAATGTAAAAAGAAAATAGCCGCTTCCTGAGGAGGATAAATTACCTGATGTCATCAAGGAATCGTTCGGAATTATTTAATAGCCACAGGTTTTAACTTGCTTAACAAATTACTGTGATTATTTTTAGGCTAAGAGGTCGGAAGAATTTTAAATATTTTTCGTAAGAAGTTCGTGGAAATTAATTTTTGTTTTAGCTTCTTCTTAAAGTAGACATATAAAATCGACCAATTAAAAAAGATATCCAACATATATCGACATATTTTAAAAGAGATCCAAGTGTAAATTGAAATATTATTATTTAAAATGTGTATCCTCGTTATTTGTACAGGTTGGGAAGTAACATGCTGTTTACAACTTTTATCCTAGAGAATTTTTTTTTTCTCTCAGGAAACCATTAAATCTTTAAATTATCAATAATAAAGACTAAAACCACCTGGGAGGTGTTCCAGAAGTTTAACGTTATAGTCAAATACCTATATTTTCCAACATCAGGGGAGCTTTTCCAAGTTTATTAGGGTTCTAATAAATCATTCCTTGATGTAATTGAGTTAAATCAACTCAGTTTTGTTTAGTACCCAATTTACTAGGTTACTAGGTTAGGCTATAAATTTTATTAAATTTACAAAGAAAATCTACACCGATATTGAATTCAATAGTTGTAGTTATTTGTTCAATTCAATCCAATTCAATTCAAAACTTTTTATTCATAAAAAAATACAAAATAACAAATACGTGTCTCATGTGCACACGCACGTGCGAGACAAAACAAATTATTCAACTGGTAATATACAAGAGTAATTCTATATTTGTGATTTTATTAAACGCATATAGATTAAACAAATCTAGTTTGTATATAATCCAAGATATTCACAATGAATATCGTTCAGCAAACCGTGTAATTACAATCACCACTCGGTACAATCCTGAACGCCAAATATGTAGGCAAAGGCAAGGGCGAGGTGCTGCTCATTTCACACTCGAAAAGACGTCTTAATTGCAAAATTAATGGTGGTGGGATTGAAATGTTTTCTGAAAATGAAACCTGTTTACTTCAAGACTCAGGAATCTACCGATAAAAAAATTTAATGTAAATGAAAAATAATGGATTTTCTATTTGATTACTGGAAGGTTGTTTGGAAACAGATGCAAAAGAAAATCAGCGTCTACTCTATGGTAATAATTAGGGGTGTGCGAGTAGTTGTTGTTTATGTCGAGTCGAGTCGAGTTTTGAAAAATACCCTTTAGTTTAGAGCTTTTTTTGAGTTTTTTTTTTAAGATTATAACATAATAGCCATCATGTTTCTAAAAAATTGTCATGTCAAAAATTATTATCATTAATGAAATATAAATTACGATCTTAGGGTTATTAAACTTAAAAGTGTTACTGAACTAAGAGCAAATATTCAAATATGGAATAACAAAAACACTTTTACTTAAACTCACAATAATTCTTTGTTTGATCTATTTTTCCAGTCTAATTAGTCTTTTGGCTTACCTGGGTTTTGAAATTAAATGAAAACACAGCCCTTCTATACCTGACTCAATCATGATTAAAATATTTCCTTTGAGTTACTCTCACAGGTACATTTCTATTAATGTAATTATCATATATAAATTGAGTTGGTTATTTATTTGGTATGGTTTGTAAAATATAACAAAAATCATTTTTTAACAACCTCTAATGTTACTAATGTTACTAATGTTACTCTAATGATCGAATGATTAGTATAACAAACGAGATTTTAGTTATGTTTACTAAAGATGGATTGACATTTTAAAAAATGACCTTAATATTCTTTCGCACGTACCGATTACGGATAAACGGCGGGAGTAACCACTCAACTCTAATTTTCGAGTGAGTTGAGTTGAAACTCGGCTCAAAAAATATCGATTCTCGATACTCGCTCATCCCTAATAATAATTAGACCCGAGAGAGCCTTACTTAAGATAACACAATAAAAACGAACTAATGAGGTTTTCTTTAACGTTTTGGATGCTGCAACGGATTTTTACAATATCCAAATCACGTACGTAAGTACAAAATAAAAATAAAATACTAAAGTAAACACCAATTTAGATTGATTTTTCTTCTTGATAATAACACGATTATAGGAAAAAAGAGTTTACGAAAATGTTTAATAAATAGCCCCGGGTTATAGTTTTTCAGACAATATTTTCCAAAAAGATTTAAGAACATTAAACACTTACGAATACATGTTTTTTATTTACTAATTTAAAACCAATGAATCCTCCAGATGCAACAATTAAGTTCTACATGAAAGCTCAATCTAGTTTTCGTTGGAGAAAATGAAAAGGATAAATCATATTCACTTATTTTCAAAATGAATTTTTCAGAGATCGGTTTACTATTTTCTGCGAGGAATTTATTTGTGTGTAGTTAGTGGAACAGGTATTTGCTCAGTGCTAACTCGTACATAGCCAGAGCATTTCTATTGTTTCTAAACATTGTCCCGTGAAATGCAATCAATGCGCTGCATTCTAGTAATAATTGCATAGCTGCAAGATTGATTTCAGATTCCATCTACTCACTGCGTTTTCCAGATGTTTCCTAAATTATTCGGAAATACTTAACATAAATCAACTAACTGATTATCAAGAAATTTACAATTCATTCTATAATTTTTATTGTTATATTCGCTATATTTTGTCACTAGGTATAATGTTATTTAGGGAATAGTATAGATATACTGATGGCATAAAAAATGACTCAACAAAGAGTCATTGAGAGAAAATACATTTATCAATAGCTTTCAATTTAAACATTCATCGAATAAAAACTAGATTTTTGTTATTTTTGAGTTTTTAAAAGTGAATGGAATGGAATAAAATGAATAATAACGCACGATCGACATTTTGTCTTCTTTGTTCAGATGAAATGTTTTGTGAAACGGGAAAAAGAGGCATGTGGCTGCGTAACAGGGGGATTAAAGTGTTCACAGCTGTCCACGGTAAACGGATTGAGTCAGAATCAAAAGAGCTTATGTTTTTATATAAGAGCACAACAAGTAATATCAGCCTACTTTTTAAAAATCTATTTGGGAAAAGTAGGGCATGTTGTTATCAGAATTTTTTATATGAATTTTGCATTGGATCTGTACAATTTATATTTTACCTAATGCTCGTTTTGCCAATGTAAAATAGGATGTTTTGAGATTTATCTCTCAACGATTGAAGGAAATTAGGAAATGTTTGGTAAACTTACGTCAATTTCTATATAACTAAAGTACTAATGAAAAAATAATACTGTCAATCCCATAACTATGTGAACAAACAAATTTTTTTAAAGTTAATAAGTTATTTTCTATTAATATATTTTCTTAAACTAAGAAAACCTTACTTTTGTTAGGCCTCCATTAAAAAAAAATTATTCGTTCCAATTGTTTAATTTATAAACAAATTTTGAAGTATTTTTAGGCGTATTAAATACTGGATTATATAAAATTTAAATTAATATTGATACGCCGGCAATTCATTCGCTGTCAGATCGTAGTCATCCTTTTCAATTAAAATTTTTTTGTTTTTGGCAGCAAAAAATATCTATTAGTTATGTTACTAAGAACTTATGTAATCCTAAACACAATATCATAATAGGTACATTTTATGAAATATTTCAACATGCAATGCTGGTTTCACATTGGCAGCGAGAGCACTACTGAGAAAAATGCTATTGATGTAATTCTTACAATATTTTACGTTAAGTGATCTGTTTTTCATGATGGTATTTGTTTTACCATTAGCGTTACCAAAGCGAAATAAATTTTTATAAAGAACAATTATATTTTAGATTTCTAATCTGAACCCATCTTCAGCATTTTCAAGCTGAAACTGGGTTCACAGCAAAGACCCAAAATATATGGTTTTTATAAAAATATTTTATCCTAACAGCGGTAATAGTAGATAAAAAATTTGAATAAAACATTTTACGTTGAAAGAAAAAACGAAACATTAACACTTTCTGTTGATAAAAATAGTTTCTAACCCGTTACCAAGCTCTCAAAGCTGCTGCGACATCTCAAGGCCCGGGGAAGAGTTATAATGAACACTTTGCCTCTGTCTGATGTTTATTCCCATCTGCTGAGCCATCTTCAAAAGATCTTGTTAACATCTTCTACGCAAATGCTGGTGACTTTAATTATAATATATATAATAACGTTTCTTGATTTGCCTGACAGTTAAATTTTAAATACTTACTCTAAAATTCAATTGTAAATGTTAATTAAAACACGTCATATAATTATTATTTCACTTTGTTTATTTGAAGCTAATTTAATTAGATCCAAGCTTGATCTTGATAAATTGTTTTGTAGTGTTCACCTTTTTACAGTGTAATGTGCCGTCTCGTTGTTCATAGTCCTTAAAATTGAACTATGTTATTATATATAGACTGCTTTTCGTCCATTCCATAGGAATGGTTACTTGTTAGATGAAAAAATAGGTCTAATCTACATAAACTCTAAAGTTTAACTTTTTGGTCATCAAATATAATATTGTGACATCTGTATTTGTGCTTTAATAAATCCTGTGAAGAACAGCTGTCTGTGATAGGTTTTTCTCATGTCTTCATGTCAAAAGCCTACTAATTCAACAAAGAGTATATACTACTATCACCATCTAATTGTGATAAGCTTAAGGACTAGTATGATTAATTTTAAAACAAAACTATAATAAAACAATTTTTGAATCCATTTCAGAATTTCGTTTTCATTGTTAAATTTTGATTAATCGCTCACAAAAGAAAATAAAAACGATGTTAATGTAGACGAATTAAAGGTAAGGAAGTTGAAAACCCACCTTGTATCTGTCAAAAAAATAATTTTTTAAACAAAAATTGAAAAATAAATTTAAATAAATTAAATTATTAACCAAATTATAAAGTCATTTAATAGGCCTAGCTTCCTTATTACGATGACATCGTGTCTCTGACGTAATCAACATTTAATCTCAAAGGAAAAATATTCAATTTACTAAAGAAATTAAACTAAAGGTCGAAAGTTAAAAAGGTAATGCTATGCAATACCTTACGTTAGTACAACATAAACCAGTATTAAGGTTATCTTTATATTGCGTATTTTTATATTTCACATTACGTTATTATTTTTTATATTTAAAAAAATTTTAATGAAAAAGTTTTCGGTTACATGTTAATGGATTAAGTTGTTAATCAACCATTCTACTGTTTGGTGTAGCATTATAAAAGATTAACTGCCTTTTTCACTGACCATTTCGACGTAAATCTCCGAAATTGAACAAATGCTATTATTGTACACAACGGTAGCGCTGTTTCATATTCTATTGTGTTAAAACGGCTTTTATTTAGTTTTTTTTATATTAGCTACGGAAATAAAAGAATTTAGGAAACAAACCTTATCCGTTAGGTGAACCTTTTTATAGATCTAATAGATTCAAGTCTTTTGATAAATTATCATTAATAATATTTGAAGACTAACTAAACAAACAGCAAGAACTAAGAATATACAAATTTACATTAGCAACAAGTTAAATAACACACAATGTGTATGCCTTGTTGAATTTTAGTGGTTAAAATTTGTGTTTTCCTCCGTTCCTTTCTTTCTAGGAATTTTCAGCCAAGATTTAATCCCTCAATCCGTCTATTAAACTTTGTAGGCAAGAATATTCTTTGAAACGGATGAAAATTTTATGTTGAAACCCTGAGGACGAGGCTAACTTTGCAGTTATTATGGTGCAAATGGTACAAAATATTTCTAAAAATAAAAATGAACAAGAATCCTAGTTGACCGAGTCAACTCAAAAACATTATTATCTAGCCATATCAGTTCAGGAATATTGCAGGAGTTGAATTTTTCCCACAATGAAAAGTAGAGTGATTAAATTTATCTTTCCATAAAGGGTTATAGGATTCTTTAAAAATAATGTAGAGTGAGTTACTGTGTAACAACCGATACAATGTCACAAACACCAGAATGTGAGGAATCCGTCTCATTCGCCAGTCCGGTTCGCCCGACAATGGACCACTTGATAGCGGCCTTTCCATCCAGCCTCTTCATTGTAGCTCTGGGATATCTGACATTCCACCACTGCTGTGAGCACCGCAGTTGCGTTGTTCGTCGAGGGGCGAGTGACTTGTAATGACATTCCCCATAAACGATGTCACACGATGATTTTCGCTTGCCAAGTACGACGAATACCCATCAACACTTATCGGTATTCAGCGAACAGTTATTTGGCGTTCGGCAAAGTAGTGAAATATGCGACAATCTTACCTCATGTGACTGAAGCTTAGAGATAAATACTTCAAAATTCGTTTGATACTAGAAATTGAGTGGGTGCAGGAAGTATTGGTGAACACCTCGAAATGAATTGTAGATCAGCTGAGATAAATACGGAGAGTTGGAAAAAACAACATATGTTTCAAGCTTCAATATTAATGTACATAGTGAGAGCATGGCGGCATTGACAGTATAAAAGACGTCCCTACATGTATTGCGATGCATCTACTGAAATAAATTCAGAGAAGTAAAAAGAAAACGTCGGCCAAAACTTGCTGTAAAAAATTTCCATAGGGAAATTCCTCACTGAACAATTCAAGGATGATTTAAAGATGGATAAACTAAAGAATTTTCAACATTTCAATAGAAGTTAACCCTTTTGGAATCGATTAATTTGTCTGTTTCATTTTAGAAACCTAAAACAGTATCTATTTTGAGGAATTTATCTTGTTTATAGTCCTTATTGTAAATATAGATGTAAATATAGAAGTACGTTTCTTTGAAACACAGTTAACATTAATCACATACACTTTCTAAGAATTAGGAATATATATTTTAATATGACATAAAACTTAAGTTTAATGTTAACAAGTGATCACTACCATGGCAATCATAAATCCTATCCTCTATAAGTGGTTAAAATATGTCCATTTTTTACCATCCAGAGGATAATTTTTTATCTCCAAGTATTTCATGACAAACATTCGATATAATTAATCTTTTATTCTTGTTCAAGTTTCTTTATGGACATTAGTAATCGCTTGATCACAGTTTGTGGGTCGGTTGACCACTAGAATGGCAAATGAACAGACCGCATTGTTCATTAGGGATTGGGGAGTGACAACTGCGGCTGTTGGCCGCTCACTGGCGGCGAGCTGAGCTCAGGCTAATGCCTGATTATTCAGTTTAATTGTTACATCATTAACTTGTTACTGCTGTTATAAACTGACGGTGCGAGTTCCGTATCTCATTTTCAACCTTTACATGCTGATTTACATTATTTTCTTGTTTAGTAACTAAACTTCTCTATGGGTAAAGTTCTTCTTCACTTTCGCATAAGTGTACTCCGCATAGGTTTCGGTAATCCGATATAAACTGTTGACATATCGTTTTGGGGCGACTCAATCGATATACTGTTCCGTCAACTGTTATGAATGATTATGAAGAAACTTCGATAACCACCAAAAAATAATATGGTGTACAGCAATGGTTAAATTCATGTATAGAGCCTTGAACCAAACCCCAACATTTTACGTATTGACAAAACATAACCTGGAAATCTTTAATTCTATAACTTAAATCAGTTGTAAAACCATTCCCTTAAGAAACCTCAAACCGCTTGTTTATGGTGCTGACATTTGAGGGAGATTTCAGTGTTATTGAAGTATTGTTTGAGTGTTGTTCCAGTGAAAGGTAGCGACTAAGAATAGCACTCAGTGTAAACAATTATCATACGGGTGAACGTATACAGTGTAAACATCACTGACCACTTCTGGTTGAACTGCCTCGATAAAAGACCCTGTTTTCTACAACGAGGACCTCCGCGGCACCCTGGGAGAGGCTACAGGTAAGCATCCACTCTGCGAGGCTACCCGCTGTAGTGGAGTATTAGCGATTACATCCGGTGCTAAACTGGCCATTACTGATCGTTACTGATTAGACCGGATCGATAATAGACCCTCGTCGCCACAACGAGGTCCCCGGCATCTGAACCGTTTGCAATGTTACGAAACATCTCTGGCTCGTACAATAACTTCAGTTTAAAACATTGCCTTGATTTTAGAGTCCTGTTTTAATGCGTGCTATTGAAGGTACAAAAGCCCACTTGTTTATATACTTAAATCTTTTTATGGAATATCATACCCAGTTTCATGTCCATTCATTATTGAGAAGTAGACGTGAAATAGGATAGAGGCTTAGAGTTGTTAACAAAAGACTAAATTTGTGGATTTGAAAGGCCTGTAAACCTTTTTCATTTAGAAAAATCTGGTGATACTAACTTAAACAGAAATTATGCATATCGTGCAGTCTTCCTGACTTTTATTTAAACCTTTTTCACTATCGTCTGTCTTGGTAAAAAAACACAGACCCATTTGTACCCACACTGGGCCACAATTCAGTTAACATGCCCCTTATTGAGCTGGTATTATTATTTGGGATTCAAAAATCAGGGAGTTTTTGCAATCCACGGTTTAACAACACGATAAACATTAAACGGTCAAATCAGCTGATTTTCTACATTTAGCAAAATGTTAAAAGATACCGTTTAACGTTTATCGTATTGTCTTACCTCGGATGGCAAAAACTCCCTACTATCTTCATCAGAAAGCGCTCGGAAAACGTGTTTTTTAATGTTCCGACCACAATAAAAAATGAAATAGGTCTCATAAAAAAATCAACTTATGTGACGTAACGTAGAATTAAATAGGCTAAATTATGGCATATAATTTATAACAATAGGCCAAATAGTTTATTCATGACAAGCGTTCAAACTCGAGTATATTGCTTTTTGAAACGGACAGTAATTATACATTTTTGCCGTTGACACTTTTCAATTAACACCATTTAGGTGCAATCGCGCGCATACTATTACCACGCTTGAGACATAACATACTTATTTGAGACATAACATACTTGATAACTATTCAAATATTATTACTGACCCTTTCTTGAAAAAAAAGTATAAAAAATATAGGTATGTAACACACAATACTTTATTTTACACTATCATAAAACTATAGAGATACGTTTAAGCGTTGATATCCAAAGAATTGTTGGCCACACTAAATCGACTAACGCCGCATTAGCCTGAGCTCAGCTCACCACGGGTGAGCGGCCCAACAGCCGCAATTGTCACTCTCCAATCCCTAATGAACTATGCGGTCTGTTCATTTGCCATTCTAGCGGTCAACTGAGCCGAAAACTGTATTCATGCTATTGTTACGTGCTTAAATAATGTTGAACTTGATCAATTAGTAAGATGAAAATGATAATGTACATTATGGAGCACAATATTGTTTGTGATTATGTTACAGTCTTACACTTTCGAATTAGGATTGTACTGAACATTTGCGTTAAGCAGTTCAATTGACCATTACAGAATAAAACATCACAAGCAGGAATAATCGTAGCTTAATTTGATTAGAAGATCCCTCGGATATTTAAAAAAAGATATTAAGGGATATAAACAAAAAATATAGCAGCGAGTAGATACAAATTACAGTCACAAATGGTTTTTTGAGTTTTTTTATATATAAAATGCAGTCCCTTTCAAATGACGTGACAAAGGCCAATGTTGAAATTATTAGTCTAATGGATAGAATGGGTCCCATCATTTCGACACGGACTGTACTTGTAATGTAAGTTTATTCGCCAATGGTTCGCTGACGTCATCTTTTTATGTTCAAACCCCCTCCAATATTCTATAGTACCCGTGAAGAAATTATACATTTATTTAAGAATGAATAAGTTCCAACGTTAATGTATTTAATACCACAATCACCTCAATCTGTTTTCTGAGGTTTATTTTCTTTGAGAACAATTGTTTATTTCTAGCACACTACTTTGAGGATTACAATCTTAAACGCCTTTTATCAGACTGTTATTCCTGTTTTATTATATTTTAAAGTTGTCAGCGAACATTTCTCTTCTTTTACATATAAAACAAGTATTTATGGCCAATGTATTTCAGATAAATAATATAATAGTATATTTCATTACAAGGACCTAAAGTGACGCTTTTCGTACAAGGTCAAGTTTTACAACCGAGGCTGTAAGCCGAGGTTGAAAAATGACCGAGTAACGAAAAGCAGCTTTAGGTCCGTGTGATGAACTATATTTTTCGTTATATTGCTCAATACAATACGTAAACTACTTAAGAAAACCAAAATGTTATAGCTTGTTTACCTTTAAAGATTCCTTCAAAAGATGCCACCGTCTTGTTCTTGCTATTTGAAGCAATCAGCTGATTGTCTGTTTCATTTGTGTTAGGGTAGACTGACAACAATGGACAACTATCGACGTATCGAACGCATGTAATAATCGATTGGTGAAATGAGCGAGTTTCACAAATTGATTAAACTGACAACAATGAATGTTTCGATAATAACGATGAATGTTTCGATTATTTGTAATCGAATGAATATTGTTCGATTATTCCAACGTACTCGGCACTAATTGACTTTTATAGTCCTAGGACTATAAAGAGTCAGCTGGTATCGAGTACATCAGCTTTTAATTCCTAGGAATAAAAAGAGTGTATTTAGGTCCGGATAACATCCATTAAAACATCTGTTTTTGAAGCAGTATAACGAAAACAAATTAACCATAAGAAATCTTTATAATATAATTTGTCTCAACCTTTCAACCTAAAGTTGAACATGTTTAACAGCACTTTCTTATCACGAGTCTCGCTGATTGCTTTGGCCTACCGCAGCGCCGACGGAATATCAAATATCCTGATGGTCGCGAGGCAGACGGGACCGCGGATGGAGAGCCGTTGTCAAGATCGCCTATTGTTGGCCTAAGCGATTTAAAAAGGTGATGATTTCTTCCCTCAATTCTCCCCCTAAAGTCGGAAATTGAATGATTTTACCACAGATCCTATATGTTTATTGACTATATATTTCTAGTTTATTATCATTAAGCTTTACTTAACAAGAGTTGAAAGTAGTAAAAGCAGAAAGAACCTGTTTTCAATGCAGTAAAAGCTATATTTTCCGATCATAGTCTAAATGAAGGGATGAGAAGATAGAACAGGCAGGTCTTTTGGAAAGTTTTGGGATATCGCACTTAAAGCTTTGGGATATCGTACTTAAAATCGTATACTTACTACTGGCAAAATTTCAGCTCGTCTCTAATTTCGTCCGACATCGGCCGTTTGTGAACATTCCTTGTCTGGACTGTGTCACGTCCACCGAACTGGCTAAGAGAAAGATGCCTTGCATTCTGACTACTATTGCACCACATCGGCAGGCGTTTTGTATACTTGTGTTCTACTGCAAATAAAATATTTTCATGTCAGTTTGCTATCTGGATGAAAACCTTATAGATGTTTATAATTGTTTGATTTAGTAAACCATTATACTTTTAAAACTGTTATTAAGGGGAGTAGATACTGAAAATGACCAATTTTGTACAAAAATTCAATTTTTTATTTTGGTTTTTTGTTCTATGGTTTATAACGTTTCAGAAATACACAACATATGGTATAATATATATTTTTATCACTGTGAAAAAATATTTGAAGTGGAGCATGCACACCGGTTTCGGGGCATCATCTATAGTTACTAAGTAAACTAGTATAAACTTCGACCGCCGTTTTTCGCAACTTTAAAATTTTGTTATTTTTTACAAACAAGTTCTTATAACTTTTTAACTAATAAAGCTATATAAATGCAATTTTTACCACACATTGTTTATACGATAAAGCAACTTTTGTGCATGGATATTGTAATAGGTTAAATACAAGTACATGAAAAAAAAATTAAAATTTAATTGCATCGAAATAAAAAAAAAAGTTATTTATGAAGTCATAACTCATAAACTGATTGAGAAACAAACATGAGTATGCACAAAAAGTTAGTATTTTTTTCTCTTTAAAATGAGATATCTAACAATATAATTGGTTCAGTAGATAAAAAGTTATAAGAGATTTAAAAAACCCATTTTTTCCCCCGAAAAAACTCAAAAAACTTCAAAAAGTATGTAATTTTTTTTTACTTTAACAGTGGTAAACCTTTTTCTAAGACTAAATGAACCTAAAAAAATTATATATGATAATTTTTAAAAGGATTTAAAAAAAATCACTAGTTTCAGTATTGACTACCCTTAATTTAAACACTAAAACAGTCGCATAGATGTGTAAAAAAAGGGCTAGACTCAAATTTTGTTTAGTTTATATGTTTTTTTCATATGATGTATTAATATTCTATCACAACTACTGAATTATGAGGCATATGAGTACGAGTTCAATTTTCAGTGTAATTGAAAAAATATTTAGAACGTGTGGCACTGTCATATTTTTTGTTTCAATGTAGTGAGAAAATGTGAAGTGAAATAAATAAATTGTACTTGGAATTGTTACTAAATGTCCACACAAGTAATATTAGCTCAGATTCCAGCATTTACTCTATTATAGTAGTATTTTAATTGGAAATGTTTTACAATTAAAAAAAAGGTGATTAATGCATGTCTGGAGTGTTTGTTTAAAGAATACTATTATTTTTATTTACTCGTCAAAGATAAGCTTGGGATAAAATTCTTTTTCAAAAACTAATTTTATAACTCAGCATTTTGTGATGAAACATCTCTTAAGAAATTTATTTTGGATTAAAGTGAATCAAATGTGTTTATCCACTATTATTTACTATAACAGCTACATATGCAGTTACTAAATTGTGTGAATGATTCTACACATAAACTCAATTTATATAAATGTTACCCTAAACAATGAATTTAAAGTACTTATTAATTAATAACAACATGTTTTTCCGACCAAAATACCATTTTACTTTTACAATCAATAAGAAATATTAGTTTTATTCATTTAACAACAAAACTGTAACAGAGTACTTTTTGAACAATAGAATTGAAAACAGGCGTTCACAGATGTCCACAATGATAGGATCAGTTCGATTTTGGGAATTTACGTCAAATCGCTCAGAGTAAAAGGCAGTTAATCTTTTATAATAATACCAGCCCTGATATATATATATATATATATATATATATATATATATATATTTTATTACTAAAACTTCTAATCAGTTAAATTGCTTGATGATTTATGAATTATGCTGAGTATCAGGGGTTCGACACTTTCATATCTGATGAATAATTAAAACGGGCCAAACATTTGAGCATTCAATAAATTAGAAAAAACTATTTCGGTAAAATATAGAGTGTAAAAAAACACAATGAGAAGTACAAAGAAGGTCTAACATACAACACTGAACGTATTGAAAAGAAACAATCAGTGTTTTCATTAACGCGAGTAAAATTACATATTAAAAAGTTGTTCAGTTAATTTTTTTTAAAGGAAATATATATTACATTAAAAATTACCTAGGATTTCCTGTAAACGTGTAATATTCAATTACACGGGCAGAAATAAATGAGATGTTTATGCTAGAAGTCCGAAATTACAGGCCAAGAAATAAATTTGATTACTTAAAACCATTGGAGCAGTAACACTTAGAAGTTCATTAATTAAATTAAATATGAAACAAGTTAACTGGCTTCTATTCCTAAAACACAGAGTTTTTCATTGTACTCAATTACTCCAACAAAGTAATCAAATATTACTATCCACGATATTTCAGAATTATCAAATATTATTTTTGAGCTATATGGAAATAACTGTGATAAAAATAAATTACTATACGCTTAGCAACTCCCACCCTGGTGTTTAACTTAGTATTCACTGGTTTTAAATATGATTCAAAGAGTTTGTGGGTGTTTCAAAATAAGTGATACAACACAGATGCTGAGCGGTCAGTGTGAGATATTAAATTACTGAGGACACTTTAAGATAATATCTTTGCTTAGAGATTTCCAGTCCTTTTAACTTGGATATTTATCGCCAAGTATTATATTAGGTTAAAAACTTATTCCTAAAAATACTCTGGCTATTAATATAATGTTCTTTTTATATTAAAAATTATAAAGCTATAAAGCCAGTGTACGAATAATGATAAATATTCTTAATAATGTTCTTTTACTCATATATTACTTTTATATATACGTTTTTGTTAAAATTACAACCGAAACTACCTAGACAACGTAAGTGCGTTACAGGCAATGTTTCTAAGAACATACCGTGTGTCCCGAAAGTCCCACCCCCCTGTAACTCTTTTTATTAATATAGATAAAAGTATAATATTCAGGGAATGTTTATATAAACAAAAAAGGAATTTTTTAGTGTATGTAAATGTTTACCTCCTCCCCCCAAAAGGGGTAGTTTGGGGGTAAGTCGAAATATTTCAATGTAAACTCCTATCGAGTTATGCATACTTTTAAAGGTCGTAATCAAAGTATCGTAATCAAAGAATGGAGCAAACTAGCGGTCTCTACGCCAATCCTTTTAAAAGTTATGCCAGTTCAAAGTTTAAATTTTTTTCAAATCAGATGAGATCCTCTCTTATGTAAATAATGATTATTCGTGTGAAAAAGAGAAAAATACCACGATTAAATTTAGATTAACTGCTCAAAATGTCCATTCACTTCCAGGCAGAAGTAAAGTCTGAACTCAAATGCCTACCTCACATTTGCCAATATTTCTGGTGTGACTAGCTGGCATGCTCGTTCAATCAGTGCTTTTAATTCATCGAGAGTAGCAGGTTTTGTGTAATAAATTTTGCTTTTAATAAAGCTCCCCTCCCAAATAAAAAAAAATTTAGAGTGGTAAGGTCTGATGAACGAGCCGGTCACTCTACAAATTTTTTATATTGAAAAAATTAAAACTTTGAACTGCCAAAATGTTTGATAGAATTTGCGTAGAGACCTTTAGTTTGCGCCAGTCTTTTTCTTTGATTGTGATCTTTAAAATTATGTAGACACGATAGGGGTTTACATTTGAATATTTTGAGTTACCCCCAAACTACCCCTTTTGGGGGGGACGGGGTGAAAATTTACATACACCAAAAACTTCCTTTTTTGATTATATAAACATTACCTGAATATTATAATTTTATCTCTATTAATAAAAAAATAACAGGGGGGTGGGACTTTTGGGACACACGGTATTTAATCTGATACACGTTTATTTAGTAAAAAAACGTCAGAATCATTCTTCTTATTTATATTCTCTAACGCCCGATTACGTTTCGTTAAAGTGTCTTTGATTTCAAGAATTTGACAATCCTAATGATCTTCAAATCTTTTTTTTTAATTTCATCCTTTATTTTCCATAAAATACAAATACAGGCCGGAACTCACACGGTCGTTTTATGTCTGACAAGATAGAAAAGTAATAAAAATTAAGAATATAATTCGAAGCATACTTGCTCCTTAAGAACTAATTAGCTCAATTAGCTCAATATTAAAACTAAATAGTTTAAAAATAAGTTAAGTTTAAAGCCTCTAAATTAGCTTTATGATTAAGTCTGCTGCCGGTAGTATAATGCAAGTTAATTCAAAGCTATGGCATTATAAGGAAATTTCCTCGTAAATCGATTCAAAATATATTTTTTTAAATGTAAAAATACAATTCATGTTATACATTTACGGCTGATGTTAAGTGTTTCAACAGATTTTTTATTATTCAGTTTAACAGCGCTCACCTGTTAAGTACCCAATAACTAACCCTTTTAAGACAACATGCGGGCTTACCTAAATAGCCTGTTTCACAGCTGGGAACGAATTTTATATTTTAAAATCAATTATTGTTATGATTAAACACCTAACAGAAAGCATTAAGTAATGGATATTTAATTAATATTGCATTTTGCTGGAAGGAAAAGGTCATCGAAAAACTCAACTGTCATAGTTTTTAAATCCGGACTTACAAATTAAAGGACTTTAATCTGAGAATATGTATGTATAAATTGTTTTGTATAAACAAAAAAGGCGGTTTTATTTTGATATTAGTTTTCCCTGCATCGTAACGCGTATCAATATGCTGCTTTCCTCCTGCCTGGAGCGCTTTAAGTAAATTCTGTTGCAATGATGGCGATTACTTTTTTCCTACGCTCAGGATATTGTAGTTCCTGGCAATAATTACTGGTTAAAAAATTATTACACGTTTTTAGACATACTTTATAACATCGGTTATCTACATCAAATCAAAAAAAGAAGAAAATTGCGAAAACGTTTTGCCATTGCAAATTAAATAGAATTTTTTGAAACAAAAACTACAAGAAGCAGGTTATACTTTAAATTGTATACCTTTTGTGCTGCAAGCTGAGCTGAAATAAAACGTATTTTTGCAGTGTGAAGGGAGATATTTTAATGTATATTTCAATCAAACGCCCATTTAAGAAGAGGTCAAAACTCATTCAATTAAAAAATAAATATTTTGAGTATTCACAAACGAAATACTTGATATATCACCATACAAAGAAAATATTACTTTTTTGTCGTATACTTTCTTTGTTTCTTTTTTTGTAGTTAGGGTGAGTGCACCAGTGAATGACCGGTTAAGGACGATGTCTCATGTTAATTTGGCATCATTCCCTTATTTCATAGTCACAGTTGTACATTTTACTATAGAAAGTTAATTCATTCCTTAAGGATCAAGCAATATTAGTTAAATACATTACTTAATGAGAATATTGATAGTAATATTAATTAAAAGGCAACTATGCCAATGCTCCAATAAATGACCGGGACTGCACCAGTGAATGACCGATCTTGCACCAGTGAATGACCGGTCTGTTTTCGCTGAATAACTGTCAAAATATCGAAAAATCAGCTGACAACAGTGACTAAGAATAATTCAGCTGAGAATATAGATCATAGCTAGTAAATGACCGATCTTGTTCCAGTGAATGACCGCGAAGTTTTCCCCCGGTCATTCACTGATTTTTGCCCTAGTTACGTTCCAATCTATGACCACCCTCAGTAATAATTAATTATAACATTTAGAGCAATAAAATTTATTTTTAATTGTAGGATATTATATTAAATATTATTTAATTGCAACGCATTTTTGTAATCATCATCACATATAGAATGAATGTAAATCTAGGTAAGCCTTGCAGGGATAGTCACTATAGCAGGAAACATTAAAATCGAAGATCGTGGTACACTCAATTTTAAATATGTTTAAAAGTATTTTCGACTCCTACAATTTTTGCCAATGAAAGATTATTGTTGAATAATATTCAAAGGCTGGTTTTGCGCTTATTTTTAACTAGCAAGCCTAAAGAATATGCTTGATACAGGGTTTTTTAAGCAAAACGGTCATTCACTGGGGGTGGTCATTCACTGGTGCACCCACCCTATATTTTATTTTTTTACTATGCATATATTACCTTTGGGTAATCAATATGTATCTATTTTGTTCTAAACAAGGTTTTTGTTTTAACTTAATTAAAAGTTTGTTCTGATACACAAACTCAGACCTCTCTATATGAGTCTGAAAATGAAAAATCAATCATATATTCTTAAGCTTCCAGTGTCAAATAAACGCAGATCACAGGTCAAACCTTTTTAAAAGATGAAACAAATCACGTGAAATGGAGCATCATTCAAAGTTCAAACAGGCAAGCATCTGGAAAGTGTAGGTTTAATATTTAATCTGATGTGCAACTTTGTGAATCTAGCTCTTTGTTTATAAAACCTCGGCAGGAACAAACAAATAACTTCCTGGCGTTTATTCCAGTCTTTGAAGTTTGCTTTCATTAGGTCCTACAAGTTTACTGATTTTTATCGCGGAATGAGTTGAGCGTTCAAAGTGTAAAGAATACAGTTTCAACCAAACAACAATACTCATGACTTATTCAGTAATACTTCACAATCTCCAAAGGTGCCTATATAATGCTTTTTCATAGATTGGGAAAGCAAAAATTTATGTACAGGATTTAGTTTATTTTTCAATTGTATATATTTTTATTCTGAAATTCTAATACTTTATTTAATAGCGAGTACGTAATGATAGACCTTACCACTCTTGTAAGTAGGAATTAGTATGCCTGACTCGTATACTGCTCCCTAAGAAAATATTCTTAAGACTTTCAATGATACATTTGCACTTTATATGTACTATATTTCTGGGTTAACTTATCAATTATTTATAATAGAATGATTTTAAAACCTAATGCTAGTTGCATATTGTATCATTCTCATGATTAATTATTCTGTATAGTATAAATTCATCATCAATAGCTGTTTGTGTATTAAGAGCGCAAAGGACGTCATTGCCGCTCGAGAAGTGTACATTTCGAGAGCAGCAGTGACTACTTGTGCTCGTAATACTCACAAGGTTTTTCCTACCACCATTATTTAAACAGTTTAACCCATTAACTGACTTGTAAACAAAAGTTCATTGGGTTATGTTTGCTTATTCTATTGGAAATAACCGGAAGTTAGTGTATAGAAACGCCGACTGTGAAATCAGCTGATTTAGAGCAATGCAACTAGAATTTAGAATACGTGAGTGGGATTTCTGACCAATAGAAACTGGTCTTTGGTGTTTGACGTCATAGTTATCTCTCGTGTGTGCCACGTTAACCTAATAGGTAACCCTGATTTAGCGAGCGGGAATGAAACGAAAGCGGAAATAAACCGTTTTGCGTACTGTTTGCAGGTGTGGTAATGTGATTATTTCCATGCAGTGGTAGGAAAACTTATTTCAACACCAAGTTATTTACAGGCTAATTAATATGTAAAATTGAAAATTTAAAGTGGGTGCTTTGAGTGAATTTAGTCTTCATTATGCTTTAACAGCCAGTCAGATCCTTGCATAGCCTTATTATTACGAGTTTCGTGGGTGGATAAATTTGTTTTACTCGTCAAACGTGTTAACTGCGACACATTATTTCAATTTCCACTCAGGGTAAAACTCAGCGTTATAGTTCAATACAGAAGGTATTTAATTTTTGCAATTTAGTCTGAAAACGTCATGAATGGAGTAAAATAATTGAACCATTGATTTGGGCATTGACTACTTTTACTTTATACTTAAAAGGCGAATGGGAACAACAATAAAATAAATGTGTAAGAGAAAATGTATCAGTTTCACCTCTTTATCTCACCGTCAAGAGGTAACATTTTCCTAGGATTAATTTATTTTCATTTATCAATAAAACGTTCTAAGTGATGTTTTAAAATTGTATTCATTTACTTACTTGTAGACATGTCACATTTGACCAAATGGATGAAAGTGGGATATACTTTCCATCTATTAAAATACGTATCTGTATGTAACTGATTAATAGTAAAATAAAACTGACAAGATAATATACAAAAATTGTATACGAAAACTAAAAATTATATCAGCTTCATGAAAACAATTTCGAAGGATCTTTGACTAAGGCATTTTATACTAATATAAAGTAGTATCAATGCATTTCGTTCCAAAAGGTAGGTGGCAAATAGCCTATTTTATTAGCGTGGAATTCATAAAATTATTTTTTAAAGAACGTGAGGAATAGCTTAGGCTGGTAGGCCTTTTCACATAGCTATGATATTTTCTTTTAACTATGTTTTTAATAGTAAAATTATGTATATAGCTAGATTTGTTTATTAATTGGTAACTTAATCGTTCTTTATATACATTAATATTTTGCTCGTATTGGAAAATCTGCATAAAAATACCAAGGGCTAAGCCAATATTTTACTAATTCTAAATTTAAAAATTAAACACTATATACATAGCCTAGTTAAAAAAGATGACTTTTCATTAAAGAGAGCTTAAAAACACTGACTACTAAAATGTGTTGCATTGACTGCCATATTCTGACTACTTTGGTTATAAGTAACATACCAAAACAATTGTAATATATTCAAGGCCTAAAGATGATTCGTTAAAACTTTGGAGAAAATTGACAAAATATTATTTTGTGCTGAATAGTAGCTTTAAGAGGAACAAACCAATTATTTATGTAAGACCTTCATATCCATGTATTCAGCACACGATGTAGATATATTTCTACTAATGGTCCACGTTTATGTCATTTATAAAACAATGCATACGTGATATTTTGTTATGTTGCACTTGCCCTTAATTCATAATTTGGTTTTCAATACAAGTTAGCAATGTATTATGTCACTTAAAATGCATTCAGGCCGCATTTGTATTCTCTTCATTTCCCTAGTGGTGTTCCAATGAAAACATTCCCATTTTGTTTAAATAACGAGCAAGCAGTTTGCATGCGTATAATGGTTTAATTATATCGGTATAAAATTGAAAATAACTCCGGTAAATGAAGAGGTTTTCATGCTGTAAAATCGTAAAACCATATTACAACGGGTTTTTAATGTATGCTCAGCCGAAATAAATTCATTTATACCAGCTGAGAAGATGTAGATTTCTTAAAAAAATATTATCACACAAACATTATAGCCAAGGCCTACCACCTATTTTTTACTATACATTGGTATTGTATTTTAAAATCTGCATATAGGCTTCACTTATTTGCTCCAGGATTTGCAGTCAATTGACTGCAAATATGAATGAGGAAGTATCATGAAAAGCGAAAAGGGAACTTCTACCTTAAAAAACCAGCATCTCTGACTAAAATAGTTGCCAAAACGGGGGTTATAGTAGAGGTTTTGCTAAAATATATCAATTTTTAATCTCGAGAATTATTAAATCGCGTAAGTGAACCACAAAACTGTACATAACTTAAGTAAATTCCATATATTTATCTGGTTTATATGTTTTACATAGCATAGGACTTAAATATTTTTGTAATAAGTTACAAAGATTGAGAAATTATTCCTAAAATAACGTTACACCAAGCATTACGCTGTCCAAGTTCCTTCAAAGACTATTTTGTTAGTTAGGGATTATTTAATGGAGTTTTAATTTGAATTTAAGTCTAACATAATATGCTGAGATAATTACATTATGCTATTAATTTACAGTTCAGCGAATTTTAGATATATAGGAAACAATTGTTCATCTCAACGAAGTACAATAACTAGTGCATTTTTTTGGTTGCAACCAACAAAATATAAATAATCTACTCACTAATCTGGATATTTTTCTTTCGCGCTCGGAAATGTAATTCGAATGTTGGTGTTAATGTGCAGGAAACTCGATTTAGTAATCCCTTTTCCAGAACATTAAAACTAAGGATCAGCTTCTCGTCACAGTTTAAAGCGTAGTTTTAACATTAAATAAATAATGATTTCGTGGATTTTTATAGCACAGTATTTTATATACTTTTAAATCATGATGCAAGCGTCTTGCGTTCCTTAAGACAAAAAATGTGTTTACTACAATCGTCTAGCATTAAGAAAAATTCACTCCCAAAATTAACTTTCAACATTCCACAATTTCTTAGTAAACGTACCCAACAAAAAATAAGTTTGGTTAAGATAACTCATACCCATTACCACGTCAAACTATCAAATATTTTAGATTAAATTAAGAAATATTTTATAAAGAAAAGAGTTCGAGGGATCATAACACATTCCAGTTTTCAAAACAAAAAAAATCAAAAGGTATTTAGTTTTCCGAATGTTTGTAGTCAGGAAGAGAGTTACTCCCTATTTGTCGTCGGTACATTAGCACATTCGCCTTGCATTTTCACTTAACCTAGTCCAGAGCGCTTAACCACGAACTACTAAGTAGATATGTAAGAACTTTTAGACATTTCGATCCGAAGATCTTTATTCTTCTCATTCTATTACTTTATAATCGACAACTTTGCTTAAAAATAATTTGAAATAGCCTTATCATACCAGTATGAGTGCTGAGAGGCTCATCGTAGATCTCTTCGTTAAGAAGTGTAAATAAGTGTAAATAGGGCCTCATGAAATGAAGGGATCTTTTAACATAAGGATGGTCATTGTTCTTTTAGCATTATAAAATAGCTACATTTACATGTTTTAGACTACTAAAAATAAAATGAATTAAGAGATAAATCGATAAATTGATTATAAGCGAGAATGTAAAAACGTTAACCGTAATCAAAGGTTATAATTCAACAAACTAAATTCTTACAGGATCCCTTACACGATCGCACATTTTTTCGTGCATTCAAGACTTTCAACAATAGTTTAAATGTGTATAGAGGCCTGCAAATGTGTAGTGAAAATATGTGGTAAAGACTTTATTGATTGTCTGCAATTAACTATTATTCGTATAACAGAATAGTGGTATATGATCTACGCCTGTTAATAAGGAAATTGTTTTCAGATTTCTTGCGTCAAAGCTCACTTCAACTCATTATAAAATAATTTCTTCTTGGAATTGTTTTTCATTTGGATCATGGTTTTATGTATTAACATTGACTGGATCTTATGAAAAACAATGCTTTTGCTACAAATTAAAATAAATTACTCCGTTTCCAGAAAATCGTTGTTAAAATGACAGTTTTTTTTACTTAACAAAATTAATATCCTTCAAGAGTCAAGAGTCAAGAGTCAAGAGTTTTATTGTCTTTAAGCAGTTGTACATGCAATTGACAAAGTCAGTTATATAATAACAAACTTATTTTACAATAATCTTCAATGATTTATTGAAAATTAAATTCGAGTAATCATTTTCGAGAAAACATTAAACATGAAAACACCATATCGATGTTAAAAAAACAAAGTAGAGAAGGGTTACTTCTTAAAATCACAATATGTGAAACCTCTAATACATATATTTTTGATTTTACCCAACTGGTAAAATAGGTTCTTATGTATTATATCGACCACATCCTTATTTTTATATGATACGCGAAGTAATAGGTAGTTTTACCCATTACCCCACAAAAGATAATGAATTGTTTTATACTTGGTATCATATGATTTCCCTCTGGCGCGGCGCAGCCAGATAATGAGGAATGCCTGTATATAACCTAACCTAACCTAACCTAACCTAACCTAACCTAACCTAACCTACCCAGCGGAACACATGTGGCGATCGACAGTGTCGCCTGGAGTCGGAGGTCCGTTCTACACACTGCTCGGCGACATCGTTCCGTTTTCGGAGGGAGAGCAAACCAGCCAACATCACAAATGGTGGGCTTATAACTTAACAAATAAAAAATTTTCTTTTACGCCAGTTGTGTTAGTTTTTATTTATACACTATCATCTCAACAAAATACGGGTGCGATCCATATTATGCAGTTCCGTAAATGATGGAATGAATGATGTGGGATGGTAAACCTATAAACAAGGAATGGAATGGAACTATGTTCATTCACGTGGATGTTGTTATACTCTACTAGGTGTTTTGTTGCTATTTCTAATGCACAATGAGAAGTGTCAGGTTGTATTTTTCAGGCTGGGTTTGTTTTATAAAACAATTGTCCTCTTCATAAAGGTTATTATTACTAAACAACTAAATTTAATTGCAATTCAAGCCAACAAAACAAAGTTTAAATAATGTTAGCTTTTTAAAAAGTACTCTTCAGTTAGTTATATTAAGTCATAAAAAGTTATTGAAAAAATAATTCTACAGGGCGAAACAAAAGTATATTTTGGCATAGAATACATTAGCCACGAACACAAGAGTAAATATAGTCAGTTTAAGCAGCGGATGTTTTACGGAGGAACGCCTTTTCCTTGTAAATTCCTTGTAATTTGCATTTTGCAGATAGTGGAGTAAACGTGTAACCCTTACCAACCAGGCGAGACTAGAGAATTCATAATGTTGTCGTTATAACCTAAGATGTTTTTATTGTTTTCCAAGATCCATTTATTAACGTCTCAATAGTGGAGAGTTACACACTCTAATTGATTTTTTCGACAAACGATTAAACTAGTTTTGAGGTTCTGTATATCTTAAAGCTTATGAATTATGAACTTGAATTATGTGAGATTTTTCCTGCCACTAAATCAGCTGTTAGCGTCTGCAAACCGGTTGAACCTCAACATGATTGCATGCCTGCGTAGAAATTTGAAGGCGCTCCATTTTCAAATCATCGATTTCAATGTTGTTCTTATGAGTTTACTTTGTCACCCGCCGGTAGACAAAGTATTTACTCCCCCGCTTTACTTTGTTCCCGCTGGGAGACAAAATATTATTTTACTAATTCATTACAAGGAGCAAAAAGCGTGTAAACAAAGCAGGTGGGGGAAATTGTATATTAATCAGTTGAAGAAAAGTTTTAAAACTAAAAATCAATCAAATATAACAATAAATATCAGGAGCTTGTTTTATTAGAAAAACATTAAAGCTCGGTATTTCACCAAAGTTTACTTGTTAATCTATATGAATTATGAACTTGAATTATGTGAGATTTTTCCTGCCACTAAATCAGCTGTTAACGCCTGCAAACCGTTGAACCTCAAGATGATTGCACGCCTGCGTAGAAATTTGAAGGCGCTCCATTTTCAAATCATTGATTTCAATGTTGTTCTTATGAGTTTACTTTGTCACCCGCCGGGAGACGAGGTATTTACTCTCACTTTACTTTATTCCCGCTGGGAGCAAAATATTATTTTACTCATTCATTACAAGGAGTAAAAAGCGTCGAAACATAGCAGGTGGGGGAAAATGTTTATTAATAAGTTGAAGAAAAGTTTTAAAATTAAAAATCAATAAAATATAACAAAAAATATCAGGAGCTTTTTTCGTTAGAAAAAGATTAAAGCTCGGTATTTCGCCAAAGTTTACTTGTTAATCTACATCTACCTGAATACATAATCCGATATTCAAAGTTGTTTCTAATCCGCAGCGCGTGTCAATGTGATTACTAACTTAAGCCAGCGAATAACTTCAACTGAATGGAACGAATAACTCCTATATCTGATAACTAACTTGTATGTACACCCTCCTCCTATCCTGTTACCAATATAACAAACAACTGTATTAGGATTAATAACTCCACATATACTCAAATGTAGTTGTTCCGTATAGTGAATGAAACCGAAAAACATAGTGTCATCTAGGCTATAAACCTAAAAAAACGTGTTAAATTTTAACTAGTGAAATATGAATTATTGTAATGTAGGCATTCCTGATAAAATAAGTCATACTTAATGGAAGTTTGATCTGAAGAAAGTAGTTTAACGTACTTACGTTGCCTTCTTTAACTTATTTTGTCAATTCAGGAGGCAAACAAATAGACAAGTTATTCTACTTTGCCATTTTATGCGAAATATAAACACAAAATATTCTTATGCAACACTAAGATTTTTTTTCAGGTTATTATAATTTTTTACCTCACCGTGCTTAAACGTATTTCTGACATACAATTTGAAAGTTTGGACTACAACTGAAAGTCACTCGTGTATTATAAAAAATAATATAGTTTAGGATGTGAATCCATACCGATGATATCTTGCTAGTAAAAGCGTGTACTTCCCCCTTTTCACTACTGAGGATAAAAACATCCTTCACTAACCTTAAAACGTTTATATGCTCTGAATTTAAAACATATAGTGTTATTTGCCTTAATTTGCGGTTTAAACAATAAATCTTTTCTTCTTATCTTTACTTCTTATTCAAATTACCATATTGTTTAAGTATTTACTTCTGTCAAAGGTGATACTAGCAATAATAAATTGAATGCAATTTTTGTTTTATCCAGTCAAAATTGTGAGTATGCATACTTTGACCAAAACATGCTGATAAATTTTGCTTGTAAAAAATGTCATTCAATTTTAGTGCTGTGCTTAAGATACGTATGGCTCTGTCCCATCAATTACGTATCAAGATATGTATACAATAAAGTTTTTAAATTTTCAGATAGTGAAACTATGTTAAATTGTATATTGTAGTAAATTATAGAAAATTTAGCTCACGTACGTATCCTACATTTGAAATAACGTACATTGCAATTTCTTAATTAGCATTATAAGTGCTGCTACATTCACTGGATGTAAATAAAAACGCCTTACAACACTTAAACATATATCTACACTAATACTGTATGTACATAAAATATGGAAAATGTATATAAATGGTGAAAAAAGGCGATCAATTCCAATTTGTCACACCAATCATCATCAGGCCAAATGAGATACTGACGTGTTTTGTAGGAAACCTTAAACATTCAAATACGTAATCGTATTGCAAAAAAATTTATATTGGTTGTAAAGTTTTGTATAGTATTAAAGTTGCATTCTTTCGAATATATTTTTCCTCATTTCAAATCCAACATGTGAAGAAACTACCATGAAACATTATTAAGGTTTTGCAAAATGCATCTGATAAAATCCTATAACGATTCACTCTATGGTTTGTTTTATACACATTACGCTAAATGAAATTGAGTTGAACATTTTACTTAGTGTTAAACAAGTAAAAGTACAAAAAATTCCATTTACGTTGAAAAACACGAAACAGATAAGACGTAAAAACTAATGCATAAAGTGACATCAAAACTGCCACAGAAACTTTGCTATTACATAGTATGGGGGTCATGACTTTTATTACTCTTGCTGCAGCATTTGGTCGTGAAATCAAAGTTTGCTCGTTGCAGAATGTACATTTACAGTGGAAATGGCATAAAAGGTATTTTATCATTGAGATAAGTTTAATATAACGCAATACAAACATTTGATGTTGAAGTAAATTAAAAATTGCCTTCGTTAACACAATAAAAAGCAAAAATAGCTCTTGACTGTGACAGACGTAATTTGATGAACCAAACTTAAGATGAATGCGTTAATTGGCAAAAATGTTGACTTTTCCATAAAAATCTTTAGGCTATACTGATAATTTACTTACATGTTTCAAGCTACAAGTTTACTTTTGGATGAATACTTGTGTGCATGGGCCTTGTTCTTATTGTGTATTATTTTGTGTTGCTATTAACTGTTTGTATGTCACCATTTCAGTTGTGTAGTCCTCAGAATAGATTTAACGATTCAGTTTTATGGACTATCCCTATAACCATAAATAAAACTTGTTTATTGTTTTGTTGATTCCAGCACTTCTCTCATCTACACTGTTAAGCTCGACTTTTCTGCTACTCCAGAGAAAGGCCATAACCAGTAAGGATAAAATGACACAAGAAGTAAAATTTTCGGGCCAACCTTATTCTAAAGTATAAAGACATTTCTAATATGTGAATTTACTTGACTTCTTTTGCTTATGTCAACGTGGATAAAGTTTTGTTTGAGTGACACAAGTAGTGAAAGAAGAAAATGGGTCCAATCCCTTCATAATTTTTCTGGGATATCAGGAATCTAAACCGTAGCCTCTTGAAACTAAGGAAATAAACTTTTTATAATGGAAAAAACAATCTATTTCTTTTTAAGTAATCATGTTTGAGTATTTGATTGGAACTATTTCAGCTTTGGACTTTTAGTCATGCACAGAAGAATCTCATTAATATATTTATTTCATGACCAAACACTGATTCACAAAATTATTGTTTTAATACACATTAAAATTGAAAGTTCACATTTACTCTCGTTTGTATTACATGTATGATGATTTAAAAAACGTAAGCCTCGCAGATTTATACGCATAAAAAAACAAAAAAAAGAGTTTTGCTTCTAGAAACTAAAATCTAGTCTACCTTCTTAAGTATTTTGAAAATTTCAGTTGTAAACTTGAGAAGCTTAGCCTTTAAAACGCTTGCATTCAATTACCTTGTATGAAATATTTCTCTAGAAAAGTATGCTGACTCATAAAATGTTACATCTAGATGACGCTGACGCTTTATAAACGTATTTTGATGCGACATGAATGAAGGATGAGTGAAGAATTGACGATAAGAAAGCTTTGTCCGTGGCAAAGATCAGCTGATTAAATAGCCAGAAAATCAATGGTAGCTGGATTCAGATTCTTGCTTAGGATCAACCTGGCGACCATAGTTTTAAAAAGCGATCACTACCTCTGTGGTACCAACCAATACAATTGTTTTCCCTGATTCCCCCCGCAACTGTAAACAAAGCTGTGTGTTTTATATTTTTAATATGTTATTTAAGGGAATAAAATTTTTTTGGGATCAAGCCTCCGGATTACTGGGAATAACATAGATCGGTTTACTTTTATTCAAACCGATTTATAAAATGAAATCAATATTGACATAACATTAAGCTTTAAATTGTTTCCTCGTAAAAAAATATGCTGTATTAAAATATTCATATTTCGATGTCAAATGCGGTGAACCGTATTAAATGTATCCAAAAATATTTCTGTAATTATGTTTAGTTCTTATAAATTATTACAGTATCCCTTTTTCCATTGTTAGGGATCAACTTCAATTTTTCAAAAGGTTTTATGGCGCGCAGTTTTACGCAACAGGCCCATAACTATGAATCAAACCTTTTTATGGTTCTTGCAGAGTGCATCGCGCTCTTTCATGTACTTCCTACCGTTTGTGAAACCAGAAGTAGTTCCGAGAAATTATACGTTTTCCACACTCAGGAAAAAAATAAACCAACGGGGTTGACATTCGCTAGTATGATTGTATCTTACTTACGTATAACAGGAAATAATCGACAAATTATATCATCAAGTTGAATTTTTGTGTAGCTATAGAGTTTGTATATCGACTATTAATATCATTTAAATACTGTTGGTGAGTTTATAAAAAAAAAAACTAATACTCGTAATAATAATAAATTTATCATTATTGTGTAATTTTTATTCAAAACAAGTTATGTATAGTTATGGTAATTATATAATCTGATGAAAATAAATATCCTTAACATTTGTTCCTATGATTTCCTATAAATTATTTTTGACCGTAGTATGCGTTAAAAAAAATCATGAAAATACATTTCCTAAGTCAAACATAAAAGTGTTTTTTCCTTAAAACATTTAGAGGTAAGTTCTATTTATAGTTGATTGAATTATGTAAGTGATGTAAACCCGTTTTTGAATGCTACGGCACAGAACAATGTCAGACTATACATTGTTAATCGGTACTATTGTAAGTGGTAGCCGGCAGAGGGCGGTCAATGCAACAATAAACTATTGTTGGATCATAATTAAGTAATCGACCCACACATTGTTTATTTAGTGCAATAAAATTTTTTAAAAATTACTTGTTTAGTAACATGTTGTTTGGACTTTACATCGTATACGCGTATTTTCCTTGGATCCAATATTTCCTGTAGTAAGTCAGAGAAATGTAAATATATCCCAAAATTGAATTTACTATTTATAGATATTTATTCAAAAAATTATAAAAATTTCTACCTTTTAGATTTTTCAATTTAAAACAAACTTCTTATGAGTAATGTAAGTATCGCTAATTTGAGTTCAATGTACGGGCACAGGATTGTGTCTAGCGTTTTCAGGCAAAAATATCCTCAACAGATTTATAGACGAATTATCAAAGATTTATATTTTCAGGATTGCTTATGTTTGCTTCAGAATACCTTTTCCACCACGCTGAGAAATAATAAAAAATTCCAGCCAACATTTCTCGGATGATGCCATCTCACGGATAAATGACCAAGCATGTGGCGAAAACGCTGGTGGCTTTCAAATACGAGTATACCCTTGCGGCTTTAGACTTAAAATTGTCTACACACATATCAGTATGGAATTGTTTTCATGGTTTTTAACTTCAACACTCAATATGAAATCCGTGCATTATTCTAAATTTCTGGATTGACTTTATTTCTTTATATTAATTTTTTGATAGCCTTATTTCGAATTAAGATGAAAACTTACAAAGCCATTATGAGAATGGCCATTTCTTCAGTTGAGAAACACATATATTTTAAAAATATGAATAAATATTTATGATAAATAGTACTTTTCAAGGGTGTTAAAATAAGAAGAAATAGTATAAATATTTGGAGCCAAAGTGTGGATTACGTTTCGTCCACGGCTGAGAGCACAGGCTAATTGCCGACTTAACGAGAGGCAAAACTTTCTCTTACAAAGTAATATTTGAGTTTGTTTTCATTTTCAAAATGGTTTTCTCACTAAAATCACTCGCTCTTTGAAAATGATAAATTTAATTTAGTAGACTTTGCAGTTGATAGGTTACAAAATGTACCTACCTAATGTATATTACAGTAGTTCTAGTGTTTTTGGAAGGTTATATTAGCGGCAACATATTAGATTAAATTACTTTCAAGAGTCACATTATTTACACATTCCATAACTGTTACAACTGATGAATCATATAACTAATTTTTAACACATTTAAAGTCTTAAAATAGCTTTGCGTTTTGTATCATAAGGTGCTAGTTTGTTTGTGCTTTGCTTGTAGGTGCTGAAATAAAATAAACATCGACTGCTTAACGATGTTGCTTAAGTGGTTATTGATCAAGAACTACAATTTAACACTTGAATTAATATTAAATATAATTCTTTTTATTATTTTTTTATTACTTATAAAAAACGCTATTGCTCTCAAATGTTCATATACCTGCCATAGAAGAAATAAAAATGTTAAAACTTCAGTTTTATAATTTTTCTTAGAATGAGTTACAGAGCCGGAACGTAAGAGTAGTGCATAACATTGTAAGGTATTTATCAACCCCCATTGCTGCTTTATTCCACTTTAGCACATGCAGTAAATAACAGTACATTAGCAAGGGTTTTTGTGTTAAAACCCATTAAAACCCCCGCTTAATCTACTCATGTTGCAACTTAGCTAAAGGAACATCTGTACAATAATCACGTTCATTTATAACATCCGTATTAATTCATGCATCGCACGAGGTAAATACATTTCTAGGAATGTTTGTATATTTGTGTCATAAAGGAAACATTATATACGTGATCTTCAATAACTTTGTAATGGTTTTTAAATTTATGGTTTTTTAACTTATGGTAGTTAGCTCTAATTATTACCTCTTCTCACGCATTACCATCAAACGTGCTTTAGGCAGTACCTGAAACAAACAATTTAATGTGAGTATTTTACAGGTAAATACCTTTACTATAAAATATTTATTGTGTATTAAACTTTGCCCTTATAACATTTTGGACTTACTCTGTTGAGGCACACAATAGATAGGCTTTCATTAAAAAAAACATAAACCTCATAAATTAAAATAAACCACTGAAAAAATACATTCCATTTTATAATCTTATACGAAATATTTGTAGAAAGGGGTAATATGCTTAAAGGAGGAAGGTGTTGAAATGCTAATGTACTCTAATCCTGTGCAGGGAATTCTGGCGACTTCACACACGAATTGGTAATTAAATTATTTGCGATTCATTGGAAACAAACAGAACACAGATCTGTGCCGTCGTACTGTACAATGTAGTTTATTTAAATAGAATTAACATAGAGCACAAAGCTTTTTTATTTGTTTTTTTTCAATATGACAACCATTTGGTTGGTGTAATTCTTATAAGTATTAATAATAGTATTTAACCATAGGCTTTGCCCAGCCTGAATTTAGAGAAAAGATAATTTTATAGATTTAGCCATACAAAACACTACCTCACTTACCTCCTTACTTGCACAGTACTAAGTATTTTAATCAAACTTTCTTTATAATACACTGATCAAGTTATCAGCACCTGCCCAAAGATTCAACTTGCCTTCCCCGTTCCCCACCCCTGCACGCATGTACCAGAATCCCCCGAGGACTAAATAATGACATTGCTATGGTATTACAGCTCCTCCCAGCCTTTATGCAAGCAGCCACCGTCGCGTCGGTCGTCCGCCAAGTCGTAAATTCTAATCTAGAATGAATATAGAAAAAAGATAAACGTATTTTATAATTTGCAAAAACTGTTTGCACATTTCGTTTATATCTAACATAACTATATTTATAAATTTCTTTTAAATCAATAATTGGCAGCGATTCTGGACTTTTAATTTTAAGAAGGATTTCCCACGATCATTTGTGATAGCCAAGCCACCCCCTACCCATAACTATCAAAACAGGTAATTTTTCTGTCTTGGTATGAAAATCCTATAATTTGTCGTTACCGTTTACAAAATTCAAAATCGATTTATTTCCACAGTGTTCAATGCTGAATTTCGCCATAACACTTTAAAGGTAGTTTTTAAGATGATCTCCCCAACAGTATAATTTTCTGTTTGTGTTATAATCCTAATTGAATTGTTCGTTTTTGTTTAAATATTAGCCTTTGTTTTTTTATAAATTTTAAATGCAAACTATTTTCTTAAAGTTTTAGAGTTATATACAATAGAAAAAGCTTATTTAGCCAATCATATTAAAAGTTAACATTGGAAAAACATTTAATTAGGTAACTGATGTTTTGAATTGGTATATAAATGCTTAAACCAATACTCTTAAATTGAGTCTTATTGATTAGTAAAGTACTGAATTTGAAGTTTATGCCTGTATAATAATTTACCACCTATATATCTGACCACCTGACATAATAGTTGACCACCTATGCAGAAAACGCATATGTTTTACATTAAAAGTTTAAGTTACGAAAATTACAGTTAGCAACAGAAAAAGCAACAAACAAAAGAAAATTGTACCGAAAATGGAGAGTATTTTTATTTTTGGATGAATTTTTTCAGGCTCTGAACCTTATCAGGACACGCAACACCCTCCAACTACCTCATTCCGCACATTTTACAGAGTAGTAAATCTTTAACTATTAATAAAACCTTGATTCCACACTGACATCTACCATCCAGATGGATATTGCTCATTGAAATATCATAGGCAAAATGGATCCTGGGTACAGTACTTTTTTTAAAGCTTCAACTCCCCTTAATACTCCAATTAAAATATTGAAACATTTTGTTAGTAGATGCTCATACCTTAAAAGGAAAGTCCATGCCAAGGTGCTATGACAAGTAGTTTGGACTGTGCGATGATAGATAAATGGTACATATTTGACAAATATACGGTATAGTAGGTAAAATGTTATTTTTAATGGAAATTATTTTTAATAAATACCAATAAAAATTAAAGTTACCCTATGAAGATTAAGGCTCAAGAAGGAAATAATTTTTAGCAAATAAAACTAATGTTGAAAATCGAGCCAAATCATTTTTATTTTGAATAATAGTATTCTTATATATGTAACAACATCCATGAAAAACAATCCTCCCTCATTTTACTACCACCACTTTATGAAAAAAAAAACAACTATACATATTTTTTCGTCGATTAAAGATTAAACATTTCTTTCTATACGTCTTTATTCCTATCATTTATTCATTACCTTAATAAGATTTTTTCTTTCTCAACCGCAGATTTTATACATGTCAAGTGCAAGAAAATACTTGATATATTATAAAGAAAACTCTCTCTTATAACCATTAAACATGAAAATGATAATACATAATATTCTACTATACATAAATAAAAATATATTTCCAGTATAATTTATTTTTTGTATATTTTCTGAATTATTTCAAAGAAATGGATATGTTTTAACATTTATTTACGATGAAAAAATATATCAATGTGTATAGAAATTTATTAAAAACATTAACGTTTCTTAAAAAAAGATATGAAACACAGTGCTTTCTAATTGTAACGATAAAATAAATACCTGAACGGAATTCAACAGTATAAATCATAATAAATTTCCATTGTTTTACATTTTTCTTTGAACACATACGGGTGAAATATTCTTTGAATTTCAATTGCAAGATAAACAGGGAAAACACCTAAGCAGAGGTTTAACACACACACCTGGCTACAATCCACCTCCGCTTGACAAGCCACGGTAATTAGAATTATGGAGGTTGGCTGAGCTTAACACTTCTGTGATTAGGACTGTTCTGTGACCTAACTAAGCTCGTGATTTTTCAAATTATAAAATGAAATGATAAGTCTTCAGTTTTATTTAGCAACTAAGTATATGCGAAAAATTAGTTTTATTTTGCTTATTTGTGTTTCAGGCTATACATTTAAAAAATGTTTTATAGAGCTTCGGTCACTTGTATCTAAATACTTTTATCTAAAAATACCAATAATTATCAACCGATCCGCTGATTTTGATTACGGACAATAATTGTTATTATAACCTTTATTAGGACTTCTCACAATCAGTATTTAAAAGTAGTCAGCAGATAAAAATGCTCTAATGCTTTTCTAACGTCTATAAATTTGCAAAAGGTAAATTTACAACTGAACTTCATAATTTTGTAATCCCATCTGGGCAGTTGGAAAACCTATAAACAATAAGTAAAATTAATTAATTGGGTGTAAGAAAAAATCTTTTGATGAAATTATTAAGAAAAGCACTTTTTCAATGAAAAATATATACGTTTTTTTCACTGATTGCATTAACTATCGGCTGAAATCATCTCAAAGTAACAAAAATTTAACTTTAAGTTATTATGTTGAACGTAAACTGAAAATTGCAATATCACAGTTGCGCATTACTGTTTCAAGGTATAAAAAAAGCACCACATTCGTTTTGAATTTACCAAGAGGCAACCTCAGCAAAACAACTCTGGGAAAAGTTTTCTCACCTTCGCCCAAGTCGGTATCAACGCCGTATCAGCAACAGATCGGCTGCAGCGAGCGGGAAGTGCGGTACAGTGTAGGGCATTCATCTACTCAGCGCTAACATATGAGAGACTGCAGCATTCAACTTTCATTAGTATTGGAGTGTTGAAAATTTATGGGTCAATGAAGGAGGTAAAAAACTTGTATAAGAGAAAGCAAGCATAATCCAATGGATGTTGTTTATTGTTTGTATGCATAAATAAGCTTTAATGTTTGTATATAATAACATCGATTATGAAATTTGTAATGACCATAAATTGTACCCTCTTGGTATATTAAAACCTACCTCTTTCATTTTAAATATATAAAAAGAAACAATAAAATACTGAAACAATAAAATGATGTACAGTATTGAAAAATATATTAAATAAAACATTTCTTTTTTTTAAGTTTATTTTAAAAATTTTTATCTAAAGCAACTACGTTACATACACTAATTCAAAGGGGTAT
Source organism: Flexamia atlantica (assembly GCA_035578135.1). NCBI lineage: Eukaryota > Metazoa > Arthropoda > Insecta > Hemiptera > Cicadellidae > Flexamia > Flexamia atlantica. The sequence continues at coordinate 15,837,558 of JAQJVK010000015.1, read as the reverse complement.
GAATAAATAATGATTTTGAGTGTTAAAGAAATATTATTGAAAGTTATGGTGAAACAATTTTCAGTGTAATGCTACAATCTGTAATAATCAAAATAATCTCGAAACGATACAAAGGATTCTTTTACTCACGCTTTGTACTTTAAACAACTGGTAAAACACATAAATATCCCAGCACAGTTTCATATTCACGTAGTCTTTTATCTCCTGCAGATTTCAGAATGGGTTTTATGACTTGCAGTTTTCCGCAACAGGCCCATAAAAATGAATCAAAATTGTTTATTGCCTTTACGTTACATCACGCGTGAATCAAACTTGAATAAAACGTGGTAACCTTTACTTTAAATCGTTAACCTTTTCGTGTACTATAGTACAATCGATAATTGACCCATTTAATCTTAATACCATATCGACGTATTAATATAGATGAGCTATTCCTATCATCATTTTCATACTGACTCAAGTAATAATGAGTATGAAATATTAAGACTATACAATCAAAGTTTCATAACAAATTCTTGATATTTACAACATAAATTGCGTTACGTTATTACAATAGTAAATTTTTTACAATAACATATAGTTTCTACGTGATTACATACTATTGTTAACATTGACCTATCAAATAAAATATGAAGGTTGTAGATGAAATTTATGTCACCAACAATTTAAGTAATACGATTTATTTTATTGTTTTACTTTTAGCCATTATTCACTTTTTAGTAGGATGTTGCCACGGGAATTTGTTCACTCTTACACTACCCCAATTAATATTATTAAAAAACCCAACCTTATCTAAAAAAACTCTAGTAAACTAACTGCTAATTTGCATAACACTTATTATGTTGATAATAATCACAATCGTTAAAATTATTTATCCTAACAGTGTTCAATACACCATATTGGACCCATAGAAGTATGAATTACGGGAACATTACACCAGCTTCTTTTTATCACTCTGAAATCCTAATGAAGTTCCAAATAATTTGGTCCTTTAATTTACCATCCAGAAAGATAAACTTGAAATTTTACATATTTGAAATATGAACTGCTAATATATTTTAAATACTAATTAAAAACACAACTTTTACATGGATGGTATAGTACATTTAGCCTACAAAGTAAACTCGGCTACGGTAATGTAATTCTGTGAATTCATTTTCGTTACAGCCTTTCGTTCGAACGCATATGAAAATGTCCCAAGTCCATAACACAGAACTGCCACGCGGGATGAACGTTATAAATCACTTCTCACATCTTTCAAAAATTCACAAGTCTAATATTACTCTAAACGTATTTTTCGAGAAATGAGATGGTACTACATAGCGAAAATCATTATTTCATTCAGGCTGATTTTATTCGAAAGCCATGAATGTTCTTTATAACATTAGTTTACACTGTGACCTAGTTAGATCGTTTATAATTATTGGATTAACTGTAAATTCTGTAACCGTTTCTAAAGTTATTATTGCAAACAAAAAGCTTTGGCTTAATGCGATAGCTGGAGTCATTCTGAGGTTTAATTCTCTTAAAAATTTATTATATCAAATTAAATATTTTAAGGTCGACGTTACATTCTTCTATCCTTTTGCATATATCCCACATTTAACATGTATGAGGAAAAAGTAACAAAATACTAAATATAAAGAACTTTGAAAGAAAGTCAAGTAAAAACTTTCATACTGAATCCTTTAAGAAAAATAAAGTTCCAATATAAGCCCTGAATATAAAATAAATGTAGTATATTTTAATAAAAGTTTTTTCTTCGGTTTCTGAAGCTATTCTATTTTATATATAAATCGAGTTTTTAATCCAGGTTGATAGAATTTTTAACTAAGTCATTCTTAGGTTAATAGTGGTTCATTTGCATTAAAACATGGTCGCATAATCTATTAAATATGTAGTAGACAATGTCGGTAGCCGTCAATAAAAATTTAAATTGGTGTGTGTAAATTTAATTTAAATGAATATATAGGAGCCAGAGACATCTCCGTGAATGCCTTTAATTGCATTGTTATTTCATTAGCATAACTCCACTTTCGAGTTCAGTGTACTTCCCCAGACTTGTTTTGTTACTTATATTATTTACAAACGTTTAACCAAACTAAGCTTACGAAAATCACAGGCTTTATGCATTTTGTGTTATAACCTCTAATGGAAATGTAAATAAATAATTCGCATTAAAAATGAGTACAATAGCATTTAAAATATATTTTGCAACTGTAATCATCGATAATTATTAATTTTAATTATTCACTCTACTAAAACAGTTTCAACTGTGGATTGATATGAGACACAAAAAATTTGGATGACTTGATTTTCGTCTGCAAGTTGAACGGAAGTCAGGCCGATGCATTTGAAACAACAGATTCGTCGATGAAATGTTCCATTTCGACGAGATGTGTATGTAAATAAGGTGCATCGCATTTGCACCTCTGCCTCCTATGAGACCACCTCTCCTAGTACTGTTTGTAGGATGTTTATTTAGTTTATGAAAAAGAAATCGGTTATTCTAACAACAGATTATAACAAAATATTTACAATAAGATAAAATGTAGTTTTTTTTCAATATTTCCCTTTAGTACAAGTTTTAGTAAGGTTCTAACACTTAGACATGTTTATCAAAGCTACAAATAATAAATACTTGCACCAATCCATCCACTGAAGAAGCTGTAAATTGTTTGCTGTTACATACCAAAGTAGTCGTGTAAAATGTCGTGTGAGGTAACTTTACCTACTATAAACTCTGCGATCAGTAACCATGAATGTGACTCTTCCTAATACACTTCAACGGTCTCAGAACTATTGTCTGAGATATCTCTGTGATCTAATGATTGGTGCCTTAGCCTATGATATTTATTTAAAATTGTGAAACAAATATAAAGGAAATTATTTTATTCATTTTGCTTGAACATGCCAGGTCACGTAAGTAACAAATCAACAAGTTATTAAATCAACAAAGAGCAAATACATAGGTTAATGTATACTCAATAACGGTTTCAAATACCCAACTGTGCTCCATGCTAGAAGGTACATCTCTTCACAGCATACCTTGTCATTATCAAAACAACAGTATAAATTCCAGTTACTCAGGTGGGCTACTTACGCTAATGCATGTGTTACAGCTACAGCTATCTGGCCACTCGCCACACTAGACCCTACTTTGTCCTACTTTTTGTGATTCAATTGAAACTATTTGCACGACTAAATGTTAGCATGTCTAACAATTATGTTAATTTTATGATCAGAATAAAATACCCCCGTTGCAGCAGACCTGCATACTCAGCGAATTTCAATGCAAAAGAACGTATAATTCAAGCCAACACAGCGAGATTTGACATGTTTTTGTAAGCTCCATAAGAATGACATGGGGAATAAGTATGCAGGTTTGCTTCCCCGAAAATTGAAATATTGGTGATTTTAGACTAATAAACATTAGATCTCATCTAGATGAAGCCACAAACCAAGTTTTATCCAGATATGTTGAGAGATAAGCGTGATATAGAATTTTACTTATTTCCTATAAGGTTAGCATTGGGACAACGTACTGTGTTTACCACTTTCAATATCTCGGTAACCAATGGACATAGAGCAGTGATTAAACATACTAAATTGTTTATTTTTTTAAGGTGAATTCAGTGGTGCTAACAAAATTAACTTTATTAACAAGATTAACTTTATTTTTCTATGTAAAAAACTCAAAAAAACAATTTTGGGGGGTTTTACCTTTTACCCCCTCTTCCCGTCGTCCGATCGGGCTGGTTCACGAACTCGTCTGAGTGATTGCCACTTTACACGACTGTACCAAATTTCATTAAGGCCCATATTTAAGGCCGCTATCGTGTTAACAGACATATATATATATATATATATATATATAAATATATATATATGAATTCGAACGAACGATGTTTTTTGCTTCTGAGGACCCCAAAACGAAAAGTTATCATGGTCTGGGTCTTAGGTATTTTCATGAGTGCTACGGTAACAGCTTCTTCCCTATAGGGGAAATTCGCTAAAACTATATTTTCAAGAGTCTTCTACTTTTAAAATTAATTTCAAGATTGGAATTACCCAGTTTCAACGAATTAGATCATCAAACGTTGTGAGGGTGGGTTGATTTCCTACACATCCAATCAACGGTATGTATGTTAATTTGAAGTTCTTTCAAATGGAACATATTATAAACAAACAACATATGATTTACATAAATTTATGAAGAAAGCGTCTTTAGGAGTTTTGTCTTAGGCAATTTCTGTAATTCATCGTATACTATCCACCAGATTTTATCAGAACCAAGAATACCAATTTACCATAAGTACACAGATGTCAGATAGAAACTGACCAATTATTTTCCTCAATTAATTCTCCTGAAGGCGAAGGATAGAGGTCTATAATGGATATTTAAAACATTTCCATGAAAACTGCTCAAAATCATGTGATTGTGCTCATACTGACAGTCAAACCCGTCATCTGAAAATAAATACATTCCAATTTCGTACCTTTAATCTTAATGCAATTTAAAATATTTGTTTCAGAGTCAACACTTTTGTTCTTCCAAAAATTGTAATTTAGTTTGCTACTACAACAGTATCTACACTAACCAATAAACTATAAGAAACATAAAAACATGTATTTAACTACAACTTTACCCCTTCTAGTGTAATCCTCCAATAAGTATTAGGTGGAAAATGTATTAGGAACTCAAGGATAAGGAATAGAGTACGGCATAAATAGATGGTTTATGTAAAGCAGGTTCCGCTTCTACCAATGAATTCATCGGTGCCAAAAGCAAGTTACGTCTGGAAACGCCTTTTCCTTGTAATATTATGGCATGAATGTATTTCTCTAGTCTCCATAATGATGTTAGTTTTGAGATTTAAAAGTCAGGAAGTTTTCCGGGCAACTTTCAAAGAGAAGGTTAATGTACAATAACTGTACCTGTTATGAGACTTAACAGGATCCTACCTAGTATCACATCTACTTAAAAATTATTTTATTTGAAGATATGGACGTTACATTTACCGAGAGTTCAAATGTTTCCACGGTGACCATATCACTTTTTTATTATTAAAGATGGACCTATAAAACCTGGACCATTGGTCTTCGACATAAAATTATATTTTAAGGCAAATTTGAGAATCTCCTTAAGGGGATGCCCAACGAGGGGACAGAATAAAATCTTAAACTAAGGAATGGGTTGATGTGAACATAGCATTTGATTAATTTTTGAGAGAATACAATGTTGAAAATCTCACTGAAATTTATGTGAAAAAAGCGGACAGTAAAAATTTCCCAGATTTTTCATTTCAACTGTGAGCATTAGAGTCGTTCTTCTTAGATGTGTTTTGTTTCATGAGGATTTTTAAAAGGTAGACAATTCGTCCTACACTGATTTTCATCCTTTATTGACTTCCTTATGGGAAGTGGCATATCCCATAGGGTAGCATAGACTAATTTGTCATTTAAAGCTTAATAAATTACTAAACTTCATAATCCATTTAAATGGCAAATTGGTATATGCCTATCCCATGCCACAAACCGCATCTAAAAAGGACTAACGCCTGTAACATTAAAAAATGTTCTGATGCCATTTATGACTCTTTCATACTTTTGAATTTGGATTTGCGGCATTCAATTCTGATAAATATCTTTATGCACATATCGAACAATGTTTACATATTATATGTCCATTTGACTCCTGGTCGTCCATACCATTGAGGGGGTGGGCGTTCATGCAATATGCCGTAAAATACTATTTTATGTCAAGGAGCTATATTTCAAGTTTCGCAGTTGCACGATCAATAAAAAAGGAGTGATAAAAAGATCATAACGGTGCCCCAAGTCTTTTTGAACACCAATATACGCTTGGTGTAATAATACTAGATTAAGATTAAAATCTCTTTAAAGAATTTCAATTTGCATTAATATTTTACAGCTATATATGAGACGGACGAATGTAATAACCCTTAAGTTTTTTTATGTATAACTATCCTCATTCTAAGATGCAGAAACATTCAATAAAGTTGAAGTTCTCAGTAGAATATACGTTAAACGTTACAAAGGTTGCACACATAAAAACCTTTGTAGTAGTAATTAATAGATTTTCTGGCACGCAAAAGAACTGAAGCGAATGTGAAAATGTAACATATCCAAGTCACTGAACTGTTGCGGATAGCGAAAAACGTAAATCACTTATTTCTTTCTGTGAACTGCATAAATAATACATTTGCTAGAAACCTCGACCAGGCAGAATGTCGTATTTTACTACTGAACTATTCCAGTTTGTCCTTAGGCACCAGTTTTTCTATACTTTTCGGTTTACCTGACATCCAAATAGGAAGAAAATAACTGTTAATGTCATTACAGCATATACACTATTCGTACAATATGTACCTGTGTTTAATGAATTCTATATACAGTACTCTTATTTAAATCACTAAAAGTATTTATTGAATATTTTATTGTTATTTAAATAAATGAATGGAATGAAATAACTAAATTTGGTTAGACAAATTTATGTTTTTTTTGTTATTCTGACATAAAATTACATATAAATTAAACTAAATTGAGTGAATTTAATTAATTAATTGTTAAATAATCCTATTTTAATACCCATGAGTCACTAAGAATTACTGTTACTTTTTTGTGGATGAATGTGGATTTTCTTTCATTGTTTTTTTATATAATTTTTAATCACCATAGGGCCTTTAAAAGTATTGATTGACTGTTTATCATAATTTAATTATTGATTGATTTTGGTAGCTTACTTTTTAATTTTCAAGATATTAGTTGTTTGTTGTTTCTTGTAGAACAGTAAATTTAAATTACTGTATGTATGGACGATATAGCCTATTCCTGACTATAATTAACTATTGTACAAATGGTCGTCTGCAAATAAATGAATAAAACATGATAAAATTGCCTTCCTTCAACTACAATATTTTTCCTAAAAAAAAAAAAACAATACATCAAATCGTGACGTTTAGCTCTGTCTTCATATACGTGCATATTTCATAGGCGTCATTTAAATAACTAACAATCCAACTTGTTTTATAATGTACCTACACAATTGTAGGGTATAAGTATAATCTCTCGTATATAAAAGCTTAGTTTGTTTGACTGGCTGGCTATCTGATTGACTAACTAACTGATCACAGTGTATCAAAAATTATAAGCCTTTGGACTATTAAACTTGGTTTAACAAATATTCTTTTCAGGTTTTAGACGCGTTCTAAGGAAGAATGATATATTTCTTAAAGCTGAATGTAATATATAGTAAAATTAATAATAGTGACTAGTTTATATATTTAGATCATAATATTTTTAAACTATTGATTATATTTTTTTAACAATGTTAGACCAAAAATTAAAAATTTAATTTCATAAACAAAAATATACGAATGCAAAACTTATTTACTGAATACATTACTGTAACACAACTCATTAGCATATAATCACAAAGTCTAAACTGCACGAATTACATCTTTAGTTTTACATACGTTACTCATAAGATTGGTGAAATTTATAGTGGATAATTTTACGATTTTTCAATGGAAAAATAAAAGGAGTTTGCGGTAAGTTTGAAAGGCACATACAACACATCAATTGAACAAATGAGTGCTCACGTTGGTTTTGTTCTACGACCTTCCAAACGCAATGGAATAATCTGTATTTATATTAACTCTTATTTTGCCATAGACTAATTTTAATCTTGGTTAGAGGCACGTTTAAAATTATAGTAAGAAATTAGTACATATTATTAGTATATAATAGCCTTTGGTATCAGTTAGTTGCAATATAAAAATAAAATTACAAGCAAGAATTCCTAGGTTTTCATTAAAAGGATGAAAAGTTCGGGGTCGGAATTTCACGGAGGAATGAAAGAGAAAAAGGGTGGTTTAATGTAAATGCCTCGATTCTGATTTACATAAGCACCGCGTTGATGTGATGTAGGAATGCATTTCGAATGGAATCCCGACACTCACAGGATGCCTAATAATAATATTATTCTCAGGTTATTTAGCGTCAAAGATTATCGGCATGAACAGGAGTGTTTTGTCAATATGAGAAAGTCAAGTTATTTACATCTCGTTTTTCCTTATTAGAAATTGTTTGTTACATGGATTGAACATTGTTATTAAAACAGAGTGTTTACAACTCTCCGGAGTCTTTTTTTTGGGGACTGTTTGTTGCATCACGACAAACATATATCATGTTTCAGGTATGAGGCTCCGGCGCCATGTTTCCAACTGCCATATATATCTGCTATATATATATATATATATATATATATATATATATATATATATATTTCTTTTTTACATTCCAGCTCATAGATTTTAAATGGGTTTATTTAATGGCTTGAACCTTCGTGCATCAGTTGAGGCTAATGAAACCTATTTTTGTATGGAGTATCACGTTTCTACGGGTTTCCTTTCCAAATAGGGGCTATTTCTGTTAACTTAATATTCTCAATAAGTTTTCTTAGTAGGCGTTAAAACTACAAAAAAAGGCTCGAGATTGAATTTACAGAAATGTACTTAAATGTGTTTGGATTCCAACAAAAATTATGAAAAATCTGATTTCTTCTGAAGCTAGAACATACATACCAGTCATGATTGCCTCAAATTCACAGTAGTAACATTGGAGAGGAAAATAAGATTATTTAGTTACTTGTTGGAACCCTAAAAAAATATCCCTTACTATAAAATAAATGAAATTTTGCAAATATTTTAATCGTTTAAATTTGTCGTTACATTATTTTTGATGAGATACTAAGCTGTTAAAATCAAAGTACTTAACTTCTTGCAAACACTTTATACTCCATGGAACCGTAGGCCATATAATTTAAGGTATATTTACGATAGTTACTCGTAAATCATAAAGTAATTCATATTTTTACTCATAAGATTAATTTTGTGTATTTTTCATACACAACTGTATGGAGATGCTGTATAACGAATGAATGCAAGTAATATAAAAAGTAATTTCAAAGGTACATTTACCGAAATGTGCTTCCATTCAGAATTCCCTCACTAAAATATGTGGAAATGTTTTCTTTCTGCGTCACTGAACTGCCGAGAATGACGTATTAAATAAATCATTCTCCACTCTCAGAACTCTCAGAAAAGTCTGTAATATGAATTTCTGTCAGAGTGGTTGGTGTGTTTTCCTTCCACGCGCTTTTCAATTGATGTTTCAAACTGAGTTTAAAGTAGATCAGACTTTTTATGTAATGCAATTGTTTCACTCCTATATGACAATCCCAAAATATTTAGGGTTCGGCAAAAGTCTGGAATACATTGAAAACGTCTATATTAATTTTTTCAATGTAATGAAACTTTGCAATTGTGTATCAATCATAAATAGAAATATTTTCACGTGTTTTATTATTTTTTCGCATGATTAAGGGAAATCCCACGCTGGAAGTCTTGAAATTCTTAAATGTAAGCTACCCTCGAGTTGTACCTCCTTCTGAAAGTCTTAATTAAAAAATCAAAACAGCGCAAACCGCGTCTCAAAAATTTAATCCATTCAGAAGTTAAAGTTCCTCAAAGTTTTTAATGTTGGCCATTAAACTCTAAGCTATAAATGAACTCTAGAAGGAAAGAGAACAGTCTAATTACAAATAAAGCACTCGAAACAATGAATTTTAATTGTAGATTTAATACGTCAAATTATCCTTATTCATGAGATATACATGTATCTAAAACCAAACCTTATCCCTTCGAGTTCTTTATAAGTAATTAGAATTTTTTCCTTAAATTTAGCTTAGAGTTTAATGGCCAACATTAAAATCTTTGAGGAGCTGTACCTTATGATTGGTCAATCCTTTTGGGTGCGGTTTGCACTGTTATTATCTAATAATTAAGACCTTTAAAATGAGGTATAACTCGAGGTATACTTATACATTTAAGAATTTCAAGACTTCCAGCATGGGCCGTCCCCTCATCGTGTGAATACTGAGAAAATAAGCCAAAATATTGATATTTCTAATAGATACACAACTGTAAAGTTTCATTACTCTCTGCAAACGAATATAATAATTATTTAATATATTCAAGACTTTTGCCGAACCGTGTATGTTTGCTAATTGTACATTTTAAAACATTTATATGCTATAAACATTATAATTTACATTTTGGCATAACAATTAGACCTAAATTTGGACATACACTTCCACGAATATATAAAAAAATGTCAAAACTGACTTGAGCGTTAGGTTTTTCAGAAAAAGGAAAAAATTGGGGAAGTTTTGTTATGTATATAGATATTTTTAGATAAGTGAGCGTTTATTACATTATAATTTACAAAAATCTTATTTATTGAGTTATGAATAAAATTGTACCATACGTTATCAATCTAACAAGAATGGTTCATGAGAACTTGAGAGGTAGACTAAACGTGATTTTTTTTAATATTTTTTGTATCAGCTATATGTTGCAGCATGTTTACTCCCCGTTCCCTATTTTCAAATTTTCCATTAATTTTCATACAAGTTTACTCTTGTGTATGGTTGCAAGGAGGGTTCTTATCATGCATACAGTATCAGAGTTCGACAAAAGACTAAAATATTTTGATTATCTGTTTAAATACTCATTTAAATGTAAATACACTAAATGTAATGAAACTTAACAATTGTGTATTTTTGACATAATAACAAACATTTAGGTATGAATAACCGACAGTTTACATGACCAGGGGACGGTCTAGAATGGAAGTCTTGAAATTCTTAAATGTAAGCATACACTTATATTTACTTTTTTAAAGGTATCTGAAAATGGAATACAACACCGCAAACCTGGTTACAAAACGATGATCCAAACAGAAGATACGATATCTTACTGCTCAAATGTAGGGAAACGTCTGGAATAGTAGTAATAGCTCTAAAATTATAGTACAAAATATAATAAAAATTTCAACGTATTTTTTATATAAAAACCAACAATATTCCGCTCGTAATAATTATTCGGCATCCTAGAGGATGGCCCTAGGTGGAAGTCTTGAAATTCTCTAACATACCTCGAGTTAAACCTCATTTAAGAGAATTTCAAATTAAACGACAGTGCAAACCCGGTCGCAAAAGATTGATCCCACTCTAAACCACAGCTTATCAAAGAAATCATCACATTGAATTACGTCCTATTAAAATCTTTCAAGAGCTGTAACTTTTGATTCGAAACACCTTCTGCAGCCGGGTTTTCACTGTTGAGTTTTACTTTCTAAGATCTTTTTAATTAGGTGTAACTCGATGTACGCTTACCTTGAAGATTTCAAGACTTCCACCGAGCTAAAATATTATAATTGACGAAATATTGTTGTTTTTCATAAAAGATACATAAATCAAAGTTTTATTGTATTTGCACGAAAAGTTTTGAGTTATTACCACTAGTCAAGACGTTTCCCCACATTTTAGTAGTAAAATATGAAATATTTGTGGAGCTCGTTTGGTTCTTCCTTTTGCAACCAGGTTTACGCAATTGTATTCAATTTTTAAAGCCCTTAAAAATGAGGTACATATCGGGGTAATCTTATATTTAGGAATTGCAAGACTTCCATCCTGGACAGTCTCCTGAGAATGCAAACTGTCGGTTATACATATCTAAATATTTGTCATTATGTCAAATAAATACACAGTTTCAAAGTTTCATTAAATTTTGTTGAGTGTAAAGGGAAATATTTAAAGTATTCTAGACTTTTGCCTAGCCTTATATAAAAAGAAATTGATAATTATTCGCTGATATAGCTTGAATTTTGCATGAAGACTATCACGTCAAAAATTAGCGAACTGGTAAAAAATGTAGGCAGTAATTAATTATCAGAAGACTGTAATAATGCAGTACATATTTATGAGATTAGTAAAAATCTAGTTTGTTAATCACACCGAATAATCTTGATTTACATTATTCAATTCGTCCTTTACATCTGTTAAGCTTTAATACACCTATATTTAAGTAATGTTACTCTGCCATAATTCTGGGCTAATTTAGCAAGTATGAAAGCTATAAGATTCCTAGAATGTTTCAATCTACTTTCATCGAAATGATCACGTCCACCTGCAATGTCATGTAATAATGAACGATTGTGTGGGGGCGGGAGTTAAGATGGAATTTAAATAGCTATAAACACACCCAATACTGCCCTAAGGATTTCAAGGAAGATTACCTTGCTGGCTGAGCTCCAAGCTGGCTCCATTAGCTAATATTGTAGGGGTTCTTCGTGGCACATGTGTAGAGAAAATACAATTACTAAAAATGTTGCACTAAAGACATTGATCATTTCGTCTTTCAATTTGTTTCTCATAATTGATCTGTAATATTCAGGCCCAGCTGTGTGATTTTTCTTAATTTTTAAGATTATGCTAAATATTTAAATACAGAGTTTAGCTATTTAAACATTTTTAAGCCAAGTTTTTGTGCTTGGCTTAAAGATGTATTTTAGTGAACTAGACGTGTGTTGATATATTTTATGATTAAAAATAAGACTCTTTTTTAACTTTGATACAACTGCATAAGGTTTTTAGTGTTTTGAGGCTACGAAATGAGCTATGAAATATAACTCTGTTCCTTTCCCAAGCTAGAAACCTAACTAAAAACACGATATATATTTCAATAGTATAAAGTATATTGAAAAAAAAATTAAATGCCCCTTATGTATACGGTAGTAAATTTTAGTATTAGTTGATTCAAAAAGAAAACATCTTGAGATGAAGATATTCATGTAATCAAATTTTGATGCATTTTACAGTTATATTCCTGTATCCTTTACGGACAATGACCAGTAAATCTGGAAATCCATTAACTCGGTTATGTAATTTATTAAAACTTGTAAAAACAATCTTTAGTTGTTTTCGTCAAGTCTTTCTGAGAATGCTGCCAATTATGTTGCTTGAATAAAGATTTTCTGTATTTGAAGGGGTCCCCCGTAAAACGTTCTAAACGACAAAATTTCAAAATCTGAGATATTCAGTGAAAAAGGTTCTCTAGGATATGAGCTACACCTTGGTATATTTTGTTTTGAAGATATTTGAGTTGGTAGCCCTAATTTTGTCTGTCAAAGTTTGCGTGCTTCGCGGGACTGCACGGACTTTCTGGGAATAACGTTCTATTCGCCGAAAGATGGAATCCCCGCCGATCGGTGCGTTGTCACTCAAGGACCAAAATCGTGTAAATAAAAAAAAGACGTGAAGTAAATATTGGAAAGTGGAAGGATTAGACCAGAAATGAAAATAGAAAAGTTGGATTATCCTATATTTCTAAAACTAAGAAGCCAAGGCCTGGAAACTGCCCCCAAAAGAAGTAGGTAGAATAACGTTTTAAGCACCACATGTGGATAACTTTTAGCAAAATGACTTATCACGTTTCAGTGTTAACATTACGTTTTTGTACTTTTACATCAATAAAATTGTTTTATATTCAGTTTTACTTTTGTTTCTGTTGGTATTCCTACACTCCCTGATGTTTTCTTCCAAAGAAGAAGAGCAGTTCGTCAGAAAACGTTTCAAGCGCCAGTCATTTAGAACGTTATAAGCCCTAAGAAACCATGTAAAATGTTTTAAAATGCTTAATGGCAAGTAAAAATTCAATATACGGCTACATTATGATGTTATAAATAGGGTTTTAAAAATTATACACGATTTGGATTATAAGTTCCAACCTTGAAAAAACAGTAAATTTTAGAATTCAACTTTCAACACTTGATCACTCGAAACTAGGTTTTTACCGTTTAGAACGTTTTACGGGGGACCCCTTCATTTAAATATTAGACATTTTATGGAAACATGAAGCAAAGTTTTTCAGTCATGAATCTCCAAGTGGTATTCCTTATTAAAAATATGTGCTGTGTGTATTTATAAAAGTACATTTGTCCTTGCATAGGTTGATACTTCAAAACTATTTTTGCTTTCAATGGTTGAAGTTAAAGTCAAATTATTCTGATGTTGCATTAATTTGGCTTAAAAAGAGGAAAGGCGGAGAATTTAAACCATGACTAACCAGCCTTGTAAGTTTGACCAGGTAATTATTACCCAAAGTAAGTTAAGCTTTATTAGACTCAGTAACAATAACTACTGTTTTAAGATGAAGATGGAGTGTAACACAAATTATAAGAATGATCAACAGATTAATAACAATGTACATGATTTTATTTTATTAGTTTATGACATTTTTCATTATATATTAGAGACGCTAAATTAAAACGTTATGAAAACTATGTAGAGGGCGCTGCTTCAAGAACAAACTGTTAAATGTTTTTCATAACACTATTTTTCCACTACTGCAACATTTAAATCTTGTGTAAAAAATACACCTCAATAATTAAAGTTTACGTCATGAACTTTTATACCTATTTTAAGAAGTCAAACTTAAGTAAAAAAAGCAATCTACTAATAAGAAACAATCAAAATATTACCGTCTTTCAGAATTTAAATTATATCTTGTTCAAAAAAAATTATATTTATACAATAGTAAACCAATTTAAATTATGCTACATTTAAAAATCGTGATTGTAAAAATTTAAGAATCGTTTAATAGATTTAACATTTTATCATTATGAGCCAGAGGTTCTTCCTCAATCATAGTAACAGTAAACAAGATATTAACATCTAACATTTTTGCAAAGGGAAAAATCACATTTAACTCCATCCAATAAATGCCCGTTTTCGAGCGGGCTGCAATATTTCAGTATCAGTTAACAACGCGGTCACGTAAATCTAGGTTTACTGTTGCAAAGTAATATCCGTGACGCGATGGAACGCCTTTGCTGGTGACGATCGGAGACTTGTTAATCTAGCATTAACCTAGCTGATGATATATTGAACAATGTGAAAATCGATGTGTAAAATGTGTAAGGCATGCTGAAGAAACGGACTTTGAAAATCTATGTTTTAGATATATTGTCATCGATTCATTTGTTGATCATTGATTCATCTGACTTCGTCCAGAACCGATGGGGAGTTCTATGACAATTTCAACGATGATAGACGAAAAATAAACGTCCACGTCCAGTTCCGTCGACTATGAAACAGTGAAATGTGCTTTAATAATTGTTTGTAATGTTATCTAATAAATTGTCAAAACTCTCAGACTTGTCTAGTAAGTAGCTTAATTAGACTCGATATATTCGTAAATGGTTTAATTGCTTCGCACGTTGTAATAGGGTGAATACGAGTTTTACAGCCTACGTTACCAAAACTTTTAATGTCGTATATTACAGACGAGTATAAACACTATTATTGCCATTAATTGATTATTGAGAAGGCAACGAGCCTCCTATTGTAAGTATTTGTATTGCAGCACCACCCCATCAAAACTACAATGTTTTACTGGTTTTTTTGTAGTTGCTTACGAAATCTACAAATAATAATAATAATAATAATAAGAATAATTATGTTTTCCTTAAAAAAAATCAACATGCAAGCTAGTTACAATGAAATAAATACAATTTAACCGAAGATACAGAACAGAATCTTCATCTGCTGAGGTTAATGAAACCATTACTACTTAAGAAAAAATAAGAAGTCGTAACATCTGCTGCAGATTATGTGAAAACAATAAGACAGTTGTCCTATTTTGCCAACATAATCGTGTTACAACTATATTTCCTCTAAAAGGCTAAAGACATCGTCCCATAACAGGAAAATAAAAATTACGGTATCCTTTACTAAACCGTAATCGAAATTCACAATTATACTGTTATATTAATTGTTATTATTACTAATCAATTGTTACACGCAGCTATTATTATTGGCTCCTCAAGTTTATTAAGCTTTTTAACTTCACACGAAGGCTTGAACGTTTCAATTTCCGGCCTTTTAAGAGGTTCTTCAAAATGGTCGCTTTTCTCAAAGGAACTGTTATGATCAAGTCCCAGCCTGTCATCATTGATTCTTTACTTATTACTTTACTCCATCGTTCGCTGTTGGTCGTTAATGTTTTACATTGTTTTACTTTAGGTAAAATAATTTGTTAAACTTACATGTGACATTGTGATTTTGTGTGAGTGGAATTGGTAGTTTGTTAATAACAAAGTGAACTACTTTCAGGTTGACAGGATACTGAAGCTTTTGTTAACACTAATTCAAAGTAAACGCACATAAACGTAAATTTGTGTTTATTGAAGTTGGAGCTATATTATTTTGCATTTTAACACTAAAAATTTGCTATGAAATGAGCGAATTAATCTTAATTTTTATAAGAAATGATGAATTTATCCAGTTTGAGCCTTACCCAAAAGCTTTATCAAATTTAATTAAGTGATAAGTCTACAATAATTCTGGCCCTGTTTATCTTCCGAAATCGTGAAAGCGGGGTTAGGTAAATAAAAACTTTCAAACAATACAAGTGAGGCTTAATTTGCATTGCTAATTTTATCCTTCTTCCACTTGGAAAAATTAACCTCTTCCAAGTTGTTCTGAATTCAATTATTGAAGACAATATTGAAAATCAGATGCTGTTTTTGATTTTGAAATCAATAAATAAAATAAATCTGAATCAATAGTTTTAACTTTGAAAAATATCGATTTCTTAAGGAGATTATTTTCAGACAAAAATACAAGCAAGTAATAAAATTATAATTTTCACTGGATCATAAATTAAAATATTGAGAACTATAATTTTTTCAATACAAGATTTTGTTTGTCAAGTTTTCAGTTTCTTGAGGTATCCCATTTTACATTGCAAATTTCGAAAAAACATATTTTTTTTTAAATCTTCGACAGTCTAATTATTTACCTCCTATATTAAACATAGAATACAATGGATAATAAGCCCTTCAAAATGTAACATCCTCTTCTCCAAAAGTCCGGTATGCTCCTTCAATATGAAACAGACCTGAAATTACCTTCTCTGGACTTTTCACCTTGCCTTTACACTTTCCTCAGAACACTTGAAAACATTAGTTTCAGCTTTGAAATATTTATACATTCGACTTTAAACATTTAATGTGATCGAGTCTTTTTATTAAATAATAATCTGAAGTTTTATCAAGGAAGATGTAGACAGCCTTGCTATCGATATATACGTTTTAATATGAAATTTAAAACCAATTAACAACATTAACTTTCTATATAGACTGTATAAGTTTTAAATTTTCCCTGTAACAACCTATGACTGAACTGCCAAAAAATCAAAAAGAAAAGAAAAGAAGAAAGAAAAGAACTTTTCCTTTTCTTTGACTTGTTTGTTAAGAAAAGAAGAAAGAAGATCTGAAATTGTTTACACTTTTCACATATTGAGAATATTTTATACAGTTTTTAAATTTTTTGTTATTATTTCAATTAAAAAATACTAAGGGGCCCATTTTCATTTCATTTCACGTGTTACGTTCCTTAAGGTCGGTACCTGAGCATTAGCCTTACCCGGCCCCAGCCAGGCTTGAGACCATCGCCCCTGGCTGTCGGGATGGCTTGAGACCATCACACTCGTCAGCGGCAAAGCCGAGCCCATCGAGGAAGGGGTTGCCCCCGAGCCTCTAGCCAGGTGCAATTTGCTCATTTTAATATTATTTCCGTTTGTGAGAAACTAGCCTACGATTAGAAGAAATTGCATGGCTTTAAACTCGCCGCTGTTAGTCAAGTTGACCTCTGGAGTGAGATTTTAAGATCTCACCGAAATAAATATAAGCTTAGCTGAACAAAACAAACACAATGCCCATCACCCCCACTATGTATTTTAATTTGTCTTCTGGCATAACAGTAGTATACCGGAATATTTTCTTCACGTATTTCTGCTCTAACAAGTCCCTGTAAGTAGATAAGTAGTGTAAGTAGATAAGTGATGCATTGTCCCTCCAATGCTCCATCAGTCTTTGTCTCTCGGAGGTTCTCTTGTCGAAGGTTACGTATGTTTTTCCCTAATCTCATTGACTCTGACTCGGGTTTCTCTTTACCCTCCAATTTTTTCTGCACCACAAAGAATGATTTTCCCACCTTGATTAGACTATAATTACCAACAAGTTGTTTATTTAAGAATCAATTTTCATAAAATGTATCAAATCTTGTTTACAGCCTTAGACTATCTATTTTTGTTTACAATCTGACTTAAATGAAAAATCCATCTGAAGGTAATCAGTTGTTAAATTACAATCCCTTTTTGACCCGTTATAACGCAAGTTGTTCAGCACTGGAGCGTTAAAGCGCCCTCTAGAAATAAATCAAAGAATTGGCGGTCGAAGCCGTAAGAGAAATCCCCATTTTAATTGTCAGTCGCCGGTGCGCTACATTAAAAGCTTTAAAATAATACCCCCGTTGCAGCAGACCTGCATACTCAGCGAATTTCAAATGCAAAACAACATTTTCAATCCAACATAGTGAGATTTTACATGTTTTTGAAAGCTCCATAAGAATAACATGAAGAATGAGTATGCAAGTTCGCTGCTACGGTTATATTAAAACTGGGTGGTTTTAATTCAATATTTAGTAGATCTGAACTATAAGAAGCCATTTACCAAGTTTTAATAAGATATGTTGAGAAATAAGCGAGATGTAGAATTTTACTTATTCCCCATAAGGTTAACATTGGGACAACGTAACCAATGGACATAGAGCAGTGATTCAAAATACTAAAATGTTGTTTTTTTAGCTGAATTCAATGGTGCTAACAAAAATTGAGTTATTTTAATTTTTCTATGTAAAAACTCAAAAAACCCATTTTTGGGGGGTCTACCCTCCCTTTACCCCCCTTCCGGTAGTCCGATCGGGCTGGGTTTCGAACTCGTCCGAATAATTACTACTTTACATGGCTGTACCAAATTTCATTCAGATTGGGCCATTTTTACGGCCGCTATCGTGCTTAAAGACACACATATATATATATGTATATATGAAAATGAACGAATATTGTTTTTTGCTTCTGGGGGCCCCAAAATGAAAAGTTATCATGGTCTCGGCCTTAGGTCTTACCATGAGTACTACGGTAACAGCTTCTTCCCTATAGGGGAAATTCGCTAAAATGACACATCAATCGTAAAAATTGGTTAAGTAGGACGGCTGATAAAGGGATGTAACAGAGAAAACCCTTATTGTATTAAGTATATTATTATTGTATTTAGGACTAAATACAATCTTAATATTAAGAAGAATTTTTATTTTCTGCACCTAAAGAGGGCCTAATAGAAATATAAAACTTGTAACATGTTTCAAGACGTTCGAAAAATGGCACTAAGTTTTTAACTTTGAGAAAATAACGTTAACTTTGAAAAACGGAGGGACGGAAAACTAAACATTTTAGAATCTACTTTCGTAGACATACCGTTTTTTCTTTCTTCAATCTGATTAGAAGGACATTTTTCTCAAGATTTTATAATTTAAAACGGGTTTTCATACACAAGTTTCAAATCAACACCAATTGTAATGAAAAACATCAATGATAAACGGCACATTGGATTAACTTAGATATCATAATGTAATTTGGTACCTGAGAAAGAAGAGACAACATCAGGATACACGCGGTAAATGTATCCCTAGCACTAATATAATCTACAACAAACTTGTAATGATGTATTTCTACACAGATTTACATTGGAAAATATTGAGATCTCGGGTATTGATTTCGAATTTCCCTTAACATCAAGAATATCATTTGCATACAAAATCATAAACGGTAATATTTTTGGAACGGAGCAATGGTTATTGCCTACCACATTGATACTCCTATAGATAGTGGAAAATAGTAATGAGTAGGAAATAATACAAGTACAACTTATAGTGTAATTTTAATTATTATTGATACAAAATTTTATTTCCATAAATATCCTTTTTTTTGTCAAATCGGTGTAAATGTTTCAGTAATTTTTTAACTACGGATTTTTAAACTAAAAATCAATAATTAAATAAGATATTGTCAATTTAACAAAATTACATGAGAAATGTATATAGCATATAGCTATGAAACACCACTTTTTTATAGATAAGTTTAATTCTTTTTCAATGATAATTGTGACCGTTATTAAATTACATAGTGATAAAGTTACTTTATGCAAGCAAATTTGTTCCGGTGTTGATATAATAATTTGCACGTTCAAAGGGTTCTGGCTTGGCAAGGCCATATAATAATTTGGCTTGGCTATGGCTTAACCTCCTAGCTATATGAGACTGACCTGACGTCCATTACCAAAAGTAATTGAAGGTTGTCTACATTATCGGGAACAATAACCAGTTTGTGTTCAGGTCGTAATTGGAACGTTTGTATTAGGAGGTATTGTAACACGTTTTATGGGAGTAAAAAGGTAGTGTTTGATTAAATGTCACATTATTGTAATTGTTAGAATGACTGTATAATTGTATGTACTGGATATAATTTAAATTCTCCAAAGCTCTGAAGCAAATTTAGTACTTTGATGGAGCTAAAAGACCCAAATCATAATTGGAAAAATTAGAAATAAAAACAATCCGTCTTTATTGTGCAAAATACCTTCATAGTAAACTGGCTTTTGAATCCACTATATGTCAATATCGAGCACAAAGTTTTAAATCAAGCAAAAGCATTACATGTTTTAAAGAAAACAAAAAAGACGATTTCATATCCCAAAAATTTTTAAGTGGCAGATATTTTACAATATGTCTCATTTTATAATAAGTTTAAAGAAATTCCAGTATTATTCCTTTATCTCTGGTATCAAGACCTTCGAACTCTCTTCTACTATCATGCTGTGATTTGGCAAATGCCCATAATTTCGGCGCGAAAATTTCCCTTATGTAGTTATATATATATATATATATATATAAAATTAATTACATATATATAAGTTATATGTATATAATTAAATATATATTAACTTTATATGTATATAAGTATTCGTCTGGTGCTGAGCTGTTGATTAATTGTATTCTTAATTATACAGTGGTGAAAAATATTTTACCTATAAAAGCAACTTTTTTAGTTCAGATATTCAATGTAGTTTGAATCAAATATCGTACTTAGTGGCTATTATTGTTTTAGCAATAAAATATTCACGCAGACGTAAACATAGGTGAAGTTGTATCATTATTTTGTACCTAAATAAACTCTATTCCACTTGACACATACTATTATTCGAATATAAAATTTAAGGGTACTCAAGGTTCTCTAGTCTTGAACTAGGTTTTTTTTTAAACGAGTTCGTTTTTTTATAAGACTCTTTAAATGAGCTGCAATAGTTTCTTCAACAAACAGTTCTTCATATTGTTGAGGATAAAATTATCTGTAGATAGAAAAAGAAAATATCTTAAAATAGTAGCGAATCGACATTGTTTTGAATATAAAATATTATTGGTGATTAAATGATATTTTCGATGATACAATTTAAATATTTAATGAGAAAAGTCTATGTGACGGAGACTATATCACATGTTAGCTTTTTAATATAAACTAAACACGTTGATTTATTTAGAACATTTTCCTTGATCTGAGTAACCGATATGAACATCCATTCCAAGGGCTAAAAAGAGATATATCCTTGCCTCTTGAGACGTACTCATATATGTTTTCTACTAAGCCAGAAGATGAAAGTACAAAGTATAGGATTATAGAAAGGAACTTATAGAAATATTATTTCAATTACTGACTTTGATGCAATTATTTTAAGTTTATCCTTTTCATTACTTGATAGCTAGTAAATAGAGTAGTATTTTCCGAGGTACTTTGATCCTCCTTCAGTGGACCAAACAATTCAAGTCGGAGTCCTGAACGCTTCAATATCCGGCATTTTAGGAGGACCCACAAACGGACGTCGTTCTCAAAGGAACTGTTATGATAAAGTGTTCATTCCCTGTTATAACGTAAAGGAAGTGGATTCTTCCTTTACGTTCTTCGATTTCACGTCATTGCTTTTATAAACTGGCTTTAAAGTATTGAAATAATTTGTTGCGCAACATGCTGCATACAAATAGTTTTTAAATGTGCACTCACTTCTCATTTCTAATCGCTTCTTACCGAAAATAAATGTTTAAAAACCATGCTCTTCAAAATATTTAAAGCAGGAGTTCCGGTGGAACAAACCCTAATGAAGTGATCTCATAAATTTATCTCTTATCTTAAAAGGCTTATTAACACATTGCTGAGAACCCGAGCTATTATATTAAATATAGCAGGTGAGATATCAAGCACCTATAAAAGCAACTTTTTTTTTAAATGGATAAACATAACATTTTCCTGTATGTATTTTCATAAGTATGTATACATATATATATTTATATAGACGTTTTTGAATCCATCAAAAACGTCAGAGTATAAAACATAGGAAAATATTAGTGTTCTACAAATTACCAGAAACTACCTCCTACATAAGGCCATGTAGTATATAGTTGGTATGAGTTTGGGAAAGTATTTATGTCTGTACTTTAAGGAATTTCGTTTAGAGCGAAATATTTACTATTATTTTTTATTTCTATTTCATCTGTGTTCTCAGTTAAAGTAAGTGTTCCAATTTAAAATGTAAAATTAGCTGTTTAGAATTTTACTTTAGATGTAATTTGTTTTAAAGTTTTTCCATAGGGTCAAATCCACATGGAAAACATATTACGTCGCAGTTGGTTGAATACTAAAATTTTTGTGTTTACAGATGGAAAATGTGTATTGTTAAAAAAAAAACTATAATTTAAGGTGAAATGCCGCTATGAATGTATTAATAGATATTAATAGCACCGACTGAGGTATAGGCCTTGTTCCTTTTTCAGCACCAGTAATAAGGGCTTTAGTTTGTTAAGAGATGAATGCCGAACTAAGATAATAAATAAAAGGTCCATTCCAAGCAATAAAAGGGGGCCCAATTTTCAATGCTAATCATATTTTCTCCCCAATCGGCTTAATAAACCCTTTAGAACCTCAATAATGCCCTAACAAAAAATAAATAAGTTACATTAACTACCATTTGAAGACATTTAACTTCATTCTATAAAAATTAATTCCAATTGTAATTGGATTTTTCACTCATTAAAAGACTTTTTTTTAACTGCAATGAAATATTATTACAGTAGTTGCGAAACGTTCATAAGTATTTTTTGTAGTTTCCACATATAGTAAATTATTTAACTAATAATCTTCCTTCAAAAGTATTTCCTAACATTTTGTACATTCAATTCTCTGACATTCTATTTCTTCCCTTTAAATTATTCAATCAAGCTCGCGCTCTTCAAGCTGCAATATCCGGTCCTCTAAAAGAGATCCTGAAATGGACCATTATTAAGGAAAATATTTTAGTAATCATTATCAAAAATGTCCTCTTAAGTTTTACACAACGATTTGAATTTGTAGAAATACTGATTTGTATAGGAATGGCGCTATATCGAACTGTTCATTTTATTATTTATATCTTTAAAGAAATTGAGTTAAATTTTATGAATCTATGATGATTGCTGTTTATGAAAATAAGCTCTTTAAAAGAAAACTTCCCGTTTTAGCTTTAATATTAATGTTGGTTTCCCAGTAAAGGATTGTATATTGATTTTGTAAATCGACTGTTCTGTATTTGGAATACATAGCTGATTTTCTATCCTGTTTTATTTTATTGGACAAAGCCATTAAAATTATTGTACCCGTTGTAAAATTTACTTCACTACCTTAATTGTTTTATTTTGTTGTCCCCTTCTTACTTTCTTGTTAGTAAGCCCTTTCTTTACTTTCTTTTTAGATATCTCCTTATTTATAAGTAGTTAACCTTTAAAAAGATTTGACCTGAACAAACGTTTCTTCTTATCAACTCGATAGTTAAAATTGTTAAGATAAACATAACATTTTCCTATGTATATGTATGTATTTTCATAAGTATGTATACATATATATATATATATATATATATATATATATATATATATATATTATATAGACGTTTTTGAATCCATCTGAGTATAAAACATTTAATAATCGCGGTTCTGTTAGAAAAAAAGTCATAACGTTTTTTCTATTTTTAAAGGCCGTGCTATTTAATAAAAAATGTTTATATTATTAAAAATAAAAATGGATAAATAGGCGTCTTAAAAACACCTTAGGTAACTTAAACTTCTATACTTACTTGGAAGAAGGGTTACATTTTTAATTCTTTTTAATTTTGTTAATTCATTATTTTATTTTTTATTTTTAATTTATTTTATTTTTATTTTATTAATTTTTTGATACTTTATTTTATTTTATTTTAGGATTAATTGGCAATGTTACGCCATATACATTTTCTATCATCAGCTTTAACCAAATCAACTTGTGCACGAATTAAGAAAGGAAGCCAATTTTTATTTGCTATAACCGTATAATCTATATATTAAAATAAATTATTCGTACAAAGCATTTTAAATCTCTAAACCGGATTTTTTACTCCATGTGAACGTTGCCAACCTTTAGACAAGGGCTGCTTAGTGTCAGGCATTAGTTCTTCTTTATTGCTCTATTATACGATTTCGATAGTGATAGTATCGTCCTTTTATTCATTATTCACTTCCTGAATTGATTCAATCCTTGAAAACAGATACATACCTATCTTTTCAATCAAAAAGAATTCTTTGATTATTCTATTTATTTTTAATTTGTAAAGCCAAACACTAAACAACAGGAATAGAAAATCGATCTAACAAGAAGTACAATATGTATTTTGACTCACTTATCAAAAGCTTAAGTTAAATTTGAAATGTGTTACGTTAGGTATTCTGCTGTCGGAACTATTCAACTTTGAAGTCTCTAAATATAATTCAGCTTTAAATAATCATATGTTTAAATTTATTCTACCTATTATCTTGATTCCAGATTAAATTACAAACATACCCTTCTGGCAGGACTTTTAATACTGAGTATGAAGTTGAAACTAATTTAACAAACTAATTAATAATAATATACCTAATAATCCTACGTATATTAGACAATTTTAATGAAACTCAAGCGATGAAGCATTAATCAAACAAATGCATCTTACGTGATGCTTTTTGCAACCTTTTATTCTTCATTCAAACGCAAAACTTGAGCCACAGCAGGTATTTTTTGGTTTATCAAAAAACGTAACTGAAGAGGTTGAATTCAAATTTCCGACTTAGAACGATTAGCATACCAAATGAAGCTGACAGCCGCAGCGAGTATGGTTGGCGTTTACAAACCCTCTAATATCCGACTTCACATTGGTATTGTTACAATCAATTATGATATACAATTTTGCTATATCAAGAAATTTAAAAAAGATTTGCAATCAAGTTATTTATAATATTAATAGTGTGGAGAAAGGTAAAAAAGCTTGATGAGGTAATTTATAACAAACATATTCACGAATCTAATTTTATATAGCCTACATCAATTGAAATACCGGCTTGTAAAAATATCATTCGAGAGATGTTCTTGTTCAATTTTTGTATTGATAATATGAATATACCACTAAAATTGCAATTACTTAAATTCTTTCTTCTATAGTTCATCCTGAAGATTGTCTAACAATCAATATGACCATAAATAACCCCTCTGATTCCGGAATTAACAATCTTCCTAAAAACGGAAAAATTACTTATTAAACGTCTTAAAACTTGCTTTATTTAACCTATGTAATTCATCGACAAAATGAACTTTTTTCCAGATTTATATATTCAAAAACTATGAAAAGTTATTTACATTGAACCAATGATATCACGAAAATAAATTCAATATAAAATTTGAGTAGCAAATAAGAATTCAAGAAAAATTACTGATTTATTTTGTTAAAAAGGTTTCTGTTAAAAAACACTGATTCAGTTTACAAAGCACTGCTGTATCAGGTTATATTGTTTTCTATTCCGTTTTAGGCCATGACATGGAGATACTTCAGATAGCTCATGATCATGCAAATGTTTTAAAAGAGTAATTAAATATTTAAGAGGTGAAGTTTAGAGGTAAAAGTGAAGGACCCTGGAGACCGGAAATTGGAAATCTAAGCGATCTCCACTCCCAGCAGCTGTCCCAGCCGAGTTCACAAAATTATTCTAGTAGCATTTTCAAATCCCTAATATTACGCAGGTCTGCATTGTTTATGTAATTAATCATCTTCATGATCACTGAACCTACTCAAATGTAGGTTATTTTTGTTTTTGTTCTTAAAAATAATATTTAAGCATAGTTCATCTTACATTCACAAACCCTCACTCTTTCTCCTTCTTATGATAACCTAAGTTAGGCATCTATTAAACGTTAATACTTTTACACTCGAGCCTAAAACTCTAAAATTGTGTTTTATCGCTTAAGACAAACAGCCAAAAACAGTGAAGGTTACAATATTATTGGTTTATAAATTAATGCGTAAAGGAAAGTAATTTGAACCAGGTTATTTAATTATTAAGAAACCACATTTAACTAAATTAAAAAGGGTTATACAGTCATATTCTGCAAGATATCATGATCTGAAGGCTACAGACATTGCTCAATCAGTTTTTTAGCTTATTTGCAGCAAACTATTAATGTACACAACAGAACTCACAAATAGACATACTGATAATCAACAGTTGTTTGGGTTTTCATATCACAAAACAATATAAAGTGTACTTCTGAAAAGAACAGGTACAGTAAACGTGCATGTGAACTAATCCACTCACAATGTTCCGCATGCTAATGTAATGATGAACTGAGGCTATGAAATATCACGTTTCATTGATACACTAACGAGCTGGGTGGGTGAATGGTTTTGTTGTCATGTCAACGTTTCGGCTAACGTAAGCCTATTATTCTTGTTTCATATAAACCAAATTCATCTCGCTGATATCAGGTAGTCGCTTTTTTTAGATAGATCTGGCCAACTAATATTTCCTTGTCCAAGACTACTAGTTTATGAGTTTAGTCATAAGAAGTTAGGTATGCTTTAAGCACCTGACCGTTTGGTTAATTCACTCATAGTCTCGACGACATCTCTTTGATTGGCACGTATTTTAATGCGAGTTTGAACAAATCTAAGCTATATCAACTATAAGCTATAATATTGGTGTGACGTTTTGGGTTTGTAAGGGACTATATAGCAAGGCTTATTCAGTATCAAGTATAATTATTTAGCAGATAAAAAATGGCGGCTTGATTCAATTACTTGACGTTATCAATTGGAATCGATATTGAGACAAGTACATTAGCAAGTGGTATCACTACTACTAGTGCCACACAACCAATCTATTTAACGATACAATTTTTTGGGGTGAAATTGATAAGCATATCAGTGTCATATTATTGTAATGTCCAAATTTTTCTCATAACTTAGCAATGTGAATTATTACACTGTCACAGATCACATTCCTGTATAATTTTGGGTAAGGAGTTTTGTAAAACTCAAACTAGTATCCGTAAGCATTAATTTTTACAATAGTTTTTACAAATATTTAAATAACTCAACTAAAATAGAGACAGCACTTTACTGATATGGGCACGCACTGCATTGATGCTAACTTCAAAACACTTATATCTATAATTAACTCGTCTGCAATCTGAAGATATAAGGTTAAATTAATTAATCTAAATGAAACACAGCCGCCACTGAGCAGACCCGGACTGTCATCCATAGTTGTCAACTTCATTTGCATGCAAATCGCTACCTTTCCGAGATTCGTATTCATGTCTCAATTTCAAGCCTTTTCGAAGAAAGTATCGGCTGCGAGTGGAATATTCTATTGTAAATATCTTGGAATCCTATTATTGCAAAATTTTTTACCAATGGTTATGTTTGTCAAAACGGGAATGAAATCGTGTTCAATGTTTTATAGGTTATATAAATAAATAAATTTTATCTGAGAGGCTCTGCGAAAGTAACGCAAAAAAGCTAAATTATTTTTTAAGCAATATTTTTGAACAAAATCAGGGTCACCTATGTCGTCACCATCGTCGATTCTTTAAATCCGGTTATATCATGCAAAACACACTACGGCAGGTTTGTGGCCAATCATCCTTCCTGCAGATTTTAAGTGGAGTAGGCACAGTGTAAATATTTTTAGTCAGATGACCTCTATAAATACAAAAAGGAGTTTTCCTTGAAACATTATTTTCTCATCATCACTCTGTATACGAAAATAGCCTGTTACCGTACAGCTGCTGAGATCTACGAAAATCTTTGATTTGCTTATATCAATACAAAACATGATCCCTTTTCCGGATCTAAACATTCCATTTCCGTACCCAAACATTTTTGTCGGTAACCAAACAATATTTTGCCGTACCCAAACAAAAGAAGTTCCTACTTACGTTAAACAGTTATACCATCTGACTTCAAAGCAAAATAGACTGTACACCGCGGTATTGTGCTTGCTTATAGAAAAATGACTATAAATGTAAATTATGAAATGTCATATGATTTTTTTTAAGTTTGGTTACTTATTTGCTTCGTGATGGAAATTATTGTTTACAACTCGTCAAAAAAGTCGCACTTCGGGACTCGATAGTGTGTTTTTATGCTCGGGTTACTCCTCGCAAGTAAAACACTGTCCTGCCCCGAAATGGGTTACTTTCGTGACTAGAACTGAAACATACTATTGCAACTGGAGGCGCCAATTTAAACGGTATTCGTCATACATCTAGCTTTAATAGTCTAGTAATGCAAAAATATGTCTCTTTTACCACAATAAAGATAATTCAACAAAACTTTGTGAAAAAATTTTCGAATAATGATCTTATCTTCATAAGTAATAAGATATACACAAGATTACAGACTAAAAGGATAATCTGGAGTTCTGTCTGGTTCTCAAAGTAAAAGAAAAAAAAAACAAGATACATTCTTTATAAGCTTACCATGTTTTTTTTAAGGATGTATTTTTAACCGGTTATTTATTCCTGATTCTTTAAAATAATGAAGCTATATAATTCTAACACAAAATCTTAAATAATTCTAGCACAATTCTCTTAGGTCTGATGATCTTAGCAATGTTTCGTAGCTGCCTTTGCATTTGAACTAAAAACAGTATATTTTACTCGGTTTTTATTAAAAATAAGTAGTACGAGCAAAAAAACGTGCTGGCGGTGAGTTGCATATTTCATGCTATTGATTTAAAATTTGAATATGTTCACGCATAAAAAAAATGTCATTCTATGGTAGCCGACTTAGTGGAACACTATAAACTATTTTAACCATTCATTCAGGAGACCGGCCACGGAGGCGACTTTATGGGCTGGGCACCTGTTGGCAATCTGTGGGTGAACAGGTCTGCCCGACGGATAAATATTTAATCACAACCACACCTCCACGGCGAGACCCCGAGGACCGGCACCACTCTCGCTTTCCGGCTGTTCTAGCGTTCCTGCAGTTCCAGCATTCCGGCTGTTCCAGCGTTCCGGCTAATCCAGCGTTCCTGCTAATCCAGCGATCCAACTATTTCAACACTCCGGCTGTTCCAGGGTTCAGGAAGTTACATCGTTCCGGCTGTAGCAGCGTTCCGGCAGTTCCAGCGTTCCGCAGTTCCAGCGTTCCGGCAGTACCAGCGTTCCGGATGTTCCAACGTTTCTGGAAGCGAACCTATGCTTTTCCACGGTTTACCTGCCAGGTCAGTCATGAACACTTGTTTATAGCATATTATGTTTTTCCATTTTTACCATCAAATACGTTTAAATACATGTTTTAATTATGCTTCATTTTTGTTGGTTTCCCCCTTCATTTAAACAGAAAATATGCGTTTGAGCAGTACACTCTATCTTATATCATCGCATATTAACTGTAGTCTCGAAATTGTTTACGAAACTAGCTGTAGAAAAAGTAATTCAACGCAACCAAAGACACATTAAGTTGCATCATTCACGAAGAGTACTTTCAACGAGTATATCATTGCTACAAGTACTATATCATTAAAATAATGAGTATATTATTGCAATGAGTATTTTTTGTAGGTCTAGCACAAATAATGGATTTCATGCTTTTCTTTTTGCGAAAAATAATAGAATCTGAATTGACCACCAATAAAAAAAGATCCGCAAGTATTCAAAGGTGTTACAGAGTTAATTCAAACAAGCAGATTCATTTTTTTGTAAGATTCAAGCTAATTAAAAAAACTGGAGCATATGCACACTTCTTTTCTAAATAACTCTGATATAAACATGTTGGCAAGTGGGATTTGCGATAATGAATGTTGTCGTCATGTTTGCGGGAGTGGCAGGCACCTAAATAAGTCATCCTAATCACATTCTGTTGATTACTTTCCTAAACTCTCTGACTCATATTTCCCTGCGGTGAACTAATTGATGTTGCTCCGTTTAAACCGGAGTTTGCCTCACGTGAGCATCCAAGATTCCTTCGTGTAGGTGTTAGGTTTTCAATTTATATATGAATTTTGTGTTAATAATTAACTGTGACTTCTTTAAGTTTTATTGATTTTTTGTCTCCGGCACTGTCTGATTTACCAGAGGAGGGTTTAATTAAACTTTTTAAACATGGTTAAAAATTAGTATATGTAATATTTTTACCATGTATTTTAGTGTTTACTTGATGATTTCTTTCTTGGTTAATGGTGAGTGTTAAAAATTTCAGTACAGCCTAATAATTTAAACAATACGCTTTTATAAATTTAAATGGAAATTAATGTTTATATTGAATGTAATGAAATTAAATTTAAGGTGAAAAAATTACATTATGAGTTCTTAATCCTATTCAGATGTTTTGGTTGTAGTAGACAATTGTTATTTGTTTGCTCATTTCAGAGGCTTAAGAATAATTAATAACCATGATCAAGTTCATTCAGTTCGTTTTCATTAACTGAATAAGTTCTTTTCAGGTCCTACTGTTCGGTTACGTCAAGATTGAAGTATATTGAAACATAATTGTACTGTTATAATATATAGGTTTTTTTTTATAATTCTATTGTTGAAGTACTACCACATTTCAGTGATTTAATGCATCCAAATGATTGATGTACTAGGCTGATTGTTTACTCAAGGTATTTTGATGTATTCTTTACCCATGTTAATAACATAGCTTAAAAAAATGTCCATTCTACCATTTCATTTTTTTATTATTCCATATACTATTTATAAACGTTTTGTTTCTAAAAAAACTCATATTATCAAACTCCAATCACGTATAGACCAAATTAAAAATTACCAAATGAAATGGTTTGAAAAGAGAATAAAATTATTAAAGTTAGTAAACATCGAATTATCCCAAACTTACGTACGATTCTTTCCCCATTGTGTCCGCTTACCAATATATAGGTGTGCAGTGAATTGCATCAGGACTGAGATTTGCAGGTCTATCGCAGCGCAAACACGGCGAGCAAATACGGGATCTGATGATTGGGGTAGGCTAATTTGCTCAGTTACGTTGTCCAGCCCAGAATCAATGCCACTGCTGGGCTCGAGTTGGTCCCAATAATGGCACCATCAAGAAAAATCAACCTGGGGGTTTCCCCAAATCCAATCTCTAACACAGTTGAATTAGATCAGTCTGCTCTCTTTCAGTTGGTTAAACTATTTTATTTAATAAGATTAACTTTACAACTTTATCACTTTAAGGTAAAACAAAAATACATGTGCAAGTCAGCCTTCAATTAAGATAAATGTTTGCATATTTTTGATGGGACGGATTGATAAATTTGCAGTGTCAGATGAACAAATTTACTTCGTGATTTAACGAAGTGATTTGTTACCTTTTTCTGTTACATCGGTTCGTGTAATCACTCAGAACTAATATATGTTTGTATATGGATTTATTGTACACTTGAAATCCAGACAAATATTATAAGGCTTTCATTTTAATTGCTTGTTTAAGACATGTTTAAGCAAACTAAAAGGTAATAAAAACATAAAAAGGGTGGTTTTGTTTACTTTATTTCGCATATTGATTTTAATTTACGATTTTTACTAAAAGAGGAAAAGTAATAGTTAATACTGCAATATTCATTGCACAGTAATGTTAAAATGGAATTATAAGGAGGGTTTAAATTGAAAAACAAAAATACTCCTCTATTTTGTAAATTAATAACTCTGCAAAATGCTACGTCAAAACCAGATTAATATATATTTAACCGATAACGTCTGAGTAGTATGCTTATTGTTTGAAAGCATGCTCTCAGCCTACATGGACCCGGCTTTGATTGTGGCATAGTCGGTTGAGTATAGTGTCTTATCCCACTACCTACTGTATTCTTGGGACTTTAAACCTACATTCAACAAATAAATAGAATAGTTAATTCTTTAGTTAATTAATATAATCTATTTAAAGATATTGTATACATAATCAAATCTTTTAGTAAAAATGCTTGTGCTTGATATGTTTATGTTAGTTTATTTTAAATAAATATTAAGTCGCTCATCAAAACCCACTGGATCAGTATTATATGTAACATAATATGCAGGGTGTCCGGAAATTATGGTAAAGTATTTTAGTATATGATAGTAGAGGAAAAAAAAGAAGAAAAAGTTTATATAAACATAAGTCCAAAAGTCCTTCGTTTTTCGTCTGTGTGTCTGTTTGTGATTTTTACATATTTAATCATATCTCATGAACCTCTTAACATTTAAACTTCAAACTTAGGAACTTCATATAAACCACTATAAGAAACTATGTCTGCAAGAAGTAACAAATTTCTACTTTGTACCATTTCAAAATTATGACTGTTTTTTGTTTTCAAAGCTAAATATCTTAAAAACCGTAAACTTTAGAAAAATTATACAAGTTACGAAAAGGTTGCGAATATTTAATATAATTAAGCTGATGTTAAGGTTATGATGATCGGACTAATATTAACGGAGAAATTTTAACTTTCCCGGATAAAAAATGCAAATTTTAGACAGTATGTTCTAAAGAACAGTTTTTTATTCAGAAAAGTAAAAATTTCTCCTTCATTAGTGGTCCGATCATCATAATCTTAAATATGACACCGTTAACTGAATTAAATTTCGCAACGTTAGCCTCCTGTATAATTTTTCTAAAATTTACGGTTTTTAAGATATTTAGTTTTGAAAACAAAAAACAGACGCCATTTTGAAATGGTACAAAGTGGAAATTTGATACTTCTTACAAAAATAGTTCTTAATAGTGGTCATACATATACCAAGTTTTAAGTTTATACGTTAAGAGAATGGTGAGATATGATTAAATATGTAAAAATCACAAACAGACACACAGACGGAAAATGAAGGACTTTGGACCTATGTTTATATAAACTTTGTTTCTTATTTTTACCTGAACTATCATATGCTAAAATATTATACCATAATTTCCGGACACGTTGTATATACATACGTTAATTAAAAAAAAACATATGTAACGACTTTTCAATAGTCACTACGTTTTAAAATTTCAGAATAGTGAAATAACAAATATTTTTTAAATCAATTACCAAAAATTTTTAATTTTTCTTATTCGTTATTTATGTATGTTCATAGTAATTTACCAAAATTATATAAAAAACGCTTGCTTATACTAACAATTAAATTTATGGTATCGTGATTGAACAATTGAATAGCTAGTCTGTAATTCAACGCTAATTATATAAATGCTCAAAGTGCATTGATCATAAAATTATGAAATCATGATTTTAAACCATGTAGCTGAGCTACAGCTTTTTCTTGTAATTAAATTATCTTCATTCAGAAACTTATGAACTAAACATATACAACTTTGAAAACGTTTATCATTTTCAACTTTATACGAAAACATTTAAAGATACATTTGTTGGTGATAAACGAGCAAGATTGTTAATGTGTAAAAACAATTAAAGACGTAAATTATTTTACCTTCGTAAAATATGTTGTACGTTTGTTGTTCGTAAAAATTATGTTTCCAACATTATTTGTATTATATTTGAAACCATACTATTTCGAAAACTTTCTATTTCCCCTAAAATAAGATCGTGATCGGATCGTAACAAACGAGCCCCGCGAGGGCGGGAAGTGGAAGCAATCCTCCCGCCGGGCACCTGGGGGCATCCACGCCGTATCTTTAGGTAAACTTAAAAACCAAAATAATCTTTGGAAGATCAGTAATAAACTATACCTCAACATTAGGCTTTCATGAGGTGTTGATGCAAAACATTACAAAGTTACAATACATCATCTTTTTTTATCACTACTTCATTAGAGACAAAAAGTGTAATGAAAAAGTTGGAGGTGATGAAACAGTGTTATGGTCTGTTAGTCATCTCACGACTTGGTGATAATTTTTATTTAAGGATTTCAGATTATGATCTATACTATGTAGTTTTGAATTATATAAAATAAGAGGGGTTGTTACTGTTAAAAACTCTCTTGAAAAATTCAATTTAACTAAAATTATTTATATCGTTCAATTCATCAACAAAAGGACAGTTAAGACGAAATTGACAATTAATAATCGGCTTTCAATCAGAAATTTGATTTCC
Organism: Flexamia atlantica; assembly: GCA_035578135.1. Taxonomy (NCBI): domain Eukaryota; kingdom Metazoa; phylum Arthropoda; class Insecta; order Hemiptera; family Cicadellidae; genus Flexamia; species Flexamia atlantica. The sequence goes on along the minus strand of JAQJVK010000015.1, from coordinate 15,803,330 downwards.
CTTTCCCAAATTGTAGTTATTTTATTACGTACAATGTTGAACCTAAACATTCACCGTCAAGCAGAGGTGTTATCTAATTAGATACTCAAAGGTTTTGTAATCTATCGGATTTTAAACTAGATCTTAAGATCTATAGTTGAAGCCTCTTACCTGTGTTGTAGACTAAAAATAGATATGTGCCTTACATCAAATAAATATCCTTATTAAAAATGAATAGTTTCATTTTTGGACAGTTTAACTTAAGGTACGTATCTCTTTCAGTAAATCTTACGAGCCAAGGATTGAAGGAGTTTCAAACATCGATAATTAAATACGAGCTCATGGGGAGTAAATACCAGTGTAAAAGAGAAGAGATTGCACAGGATCAAGATTGCAAGAACTATGTTATTGACATGTAGTCCTGTATACCGAGGTCTCTGAGTACCAAGTACAATTAAAAGTTAATAAATATGAGAGAAATTTTGTTTTTAATATCCCGAGGAAGAATTTAATTAAACAACTTCTTTAGTTATCACGAAACGAAAAAAATATATTTCTCCCTCAACCGTCGACGTAAACCAACAACTCAAAATACTGGATTACATATTTTAAAGATGTAATCCAGTATAAGAAAAATGTTTAGTTGCAAATAAATTCATTCACGATAATTTCATTAACGATAGTAATTTACAGAGAAAAATATTATGTTTTACACCTTAAACCTCAAGAGATAAATCAAGCTTCCGACATAAGAAAATAAAACAAATTCCTGGATGTAATAGGGTTCAGTATCTGGTGCCAAATTCTATTGAAATTTGAAAAAAATAACGTCGGCTTTATCTCTGTTTACATTTGCACATTCACACAGATGCCTTTGGTAGGACATCATTCCGAAGACGGTTGCCTGTCAGTTAGTTGAAAAGATCCGTTTGGTCATTGCGATGCTTGCAAGCGATTTTTAAAATTAATAAAAGAAGTAACTAACGACATGCCTCCACTTCGTCATGATTTATTTCCTACTTTTTATTGATATAGCACCAAAACCGGTTTTTCCATTAACAACTACATTTTGTTTTTTAGACGTAAATAGTTCTCCGAAAAACATGCATAGAGAATCAAAGCATTGAATATATATCGAATACTCTATATATTGAAAGGATAAAGTAAAAGTAAATTCTTTTAAAGAGTTGTTGCGGATCACATGATTCATCTTATGCACCCAACCAAAATACCAAATATCTGTGTTCTTAGAAACATTTTTCATAGCAAAGGGATCACTTTTTCTCCAAAGGGCAGGAACCAGGCTAGAGATGTTTACCCTGACATGGCAGCCCTGCATTTAATATTTTAAAGCCCCTGCTTTGAAAAGAATCAGCCACACGGAAAGTAATGGCTGAAGAGTTGCCTCTCATACTCAAACATATGTTACTTTCAAATATGGTTAAAAATACTGCATTGAAATTTTTATACGTCTTCCAATCTTGAAATGCAGGCTTTACTGTATATTAAAACGTATACTTATTTTGTACAAATAATTGCAAAAATTATTTAATACACACATTTAATACAAGTCACGTAGTAGCTTTTAATAAAATGGCTAACATTTTTTTTATTATTAAAATGTGTTTCTTTAATAACTAGGCTATTAAAAGGTATTATACTAATTATAGTTGATAATTTCACGATTATATTTTATTCTGAAATTAAATGTAACTCGATGTATGTATTGAAATTTATTATGAGCCACGTTTAAAAGATCACTCTCTAAGCTGTTAGTTTATACGATTTGCTGTTAGTACTAGCGTAAAATCATCGGCAATATGTTTAAAATCGAGGAGGTTATTTTGAAACATGACAACCTTCAACATGAAACTACCGTCATGAACACGACCTGATTTTATATGCTTTTGAAAGAAGTAATAAAAAACAATTATAAATAAAAAAGGAAATTTTTTATGAAAATTGTATTTCTTAAATCAATTGTATTTTGTATGTATGAGTAAAAAAATTTGTTAAATATATGAACTGTAAAATATTTTAGTAATGTAATGTTAAAGACTAGATTGCAATAGTGCTTTTAAATGAGGCGAAAATTTATTCCGACAGTAAGTTAAAATAAACGGAGAAAGCTTTGAAGTCCCTAAGGCTGTATTCTCTGAACTTAATCGTTTAATCCTCCCCTTAAATACTGCTTTTCACCGATATAAAAACTGATTACCTTTTTACATTATGATATTCTATGTTCTTTCATTTTTCACAGCAAAATATCCAAAGATTGTACTTTGAAAGTGCGACTATGTATGTAAATTAAATTTTAAAGAAATGCACGTAATTACTTACGTAGATAAAATATTATAACATTTACCTAACAAAATATAGAGTGTTTATCAATATTTATTTTTATTTTATTTTATTCATCCACTGCTACACTATTTTATTTGCATGACTTAAGAATATAGCTTTAAACCATACAAAAAAAATATAAATAGGTAACTTACCAAACATAAAACTTAAAAAGTTTGGTATTTTCCTAAATATTTTTGCTACCAGGACATCGAAAAATTAAAATAAATTTATAACTTCCAAAACGTTTTACCACTCAAAAACAATCATGAAGAATGACATTGTTGAAATATTCTTAAGTAAACAATTAGAAACAAATAACGTACTAGCAGTTAAACAATACTGTGAATTTATCTCACCAGACCAATTGTCACAACGTTGTCGCAAAGCTTATCCCACTTCTTACGTTTTTCATTTCTCGTTCACTGACCTGAAATCAAAACAAAGTTTAATTTTTCGTAAATTCTATAAAAACTGTCTCAAAATGATTTGTTTATGTACGATGATACATTTTGTAATGCACAGGCAAAGTTTCCCATCGTCATATCAGTTTTCGAATCATAGTTGTAAATTGGTGAAACTGAGATTACGTGTACAATTAGTTTTTTTTTTGTAGTTTTTCATCCATCCTAGAACCATATAGATTGTATAATTTAGTCCAATCGTATGTATTGAGTCAACTTGGTAAACAATATAAAAACTATAAGGAATTTTGTTAGAAAAATAAAATAGGTTGTCAAACAGAAAACGCCCATATTCTTAACTAATCATATTTACTTTGAATTGGAAGATAATGTTAGTGCTACTACAGCAGAATAATAATCGCTATGTGTAATAAATAAGGGTTGCTGGTAGGGTTGATTTATTACAGCTGTAATACGGCTAGATTAAAACAAACATCCCCCAAATGGATTATCTTTTTTATCTGATCAAATGTTTGTATGATTCCATTTCATCTTTTGTGAACTTGGGATAATTTATTGAATTGGTTCATTTGTGATATTGAATAGACAGGTTAAGTTAACTATCAGGTGGTAGTTAACTAACATAACGAATTTTATTATTCTTTACTTCTATATACTTTTTGTTAAGTTTCAGAATCAAACAATTTTAAATTTATTAATGGAACTGTGAATTACTCTGTGTCGTCAAGATTGTTTCATAGTCATAGTCTAATAGTTATGTGGGTGTTGAGTGAGTGAAGTAAAACATTGTCTCACTAGTGAAAATGTTGGCGTCCGATCTTGCGAAAGGGAACAATTTTCACAAGGGAGATAATTTGCTTTGCTATAAAAATTCACAAAAAGTTTTTCCCCCACCTGCAGTAATGAATACCCAAACATTAAACGTCAATTTAATTGACAATATTAATTTTGTTTCGATCTACAATTAATGCCCTAGATCTGTAGAGAAGAAAAGAGAAGAATAAAAGTACTCAGGTTGTCTAAATCAAAAATGTAAACAAATCGTGACTTCTTCTATAGGCCGGAAACCTATAACCTACAGCTGGGATCGTGACGTCTTTTATAGACCGGAAACAACCACTTGGTTCCACAGGCCTTATGGGAAATAGTCAACCTGAGAATAATAAGTTATTATTCTTTTCTTATCCTGTCTACGGTCTGCAGACCTTGATTAGTGCCAGCATCCGAGATCTAATGATTGTTGCAACATTCTTACATCATTAATTCGTAGACGTTCTTACAGCGATTGTTTATAAGTTATTCTAATGAGATTATTACTGCCACTAAATCAGCTGTTAGCGCCTGCAATTTGTTTAACCTCGCCATATTTCCTTGTCTGCTTAGGAATGTAAAGGCGCTCGGTTTTTCAATTATTTCAATGTTATTCTTAAGGTAATCAATTTACTCACGCTGAGAGACGAAATATTATTTTACATCGTTGTACACAGGAACATCTATTTTCTATGCCTTACTCTTGGCTGGAAAGTTATACTTTGCCGATAACTGCACGTAGTAAATTTACCGTGCACTAGGAAACGAAAATAATGGAAGTAAAAACAATCAAAGCAATCAACTGATTGCAGCAAACCGACGTTTAATGCGTTTTAATCGGTTACTTCAGAGGAATGTAGTGGCAGCACTGGTAGCAGTAGCAAAAGTTTGTTTGTTTACTATAGGCTGGGTTTGAATAATTGACAAACGTAGTAGTTTATGCGAGGAATACGTTATGATTAAAAAATGTGTTTTGTTGGAGTTGTATGATGTAATGTTGTTCGTCACTCGCCCGGTAAATTTTGCCATACTCGCATGAAAATCTCGCACTCGCCTCTGGCTCGCAAGGGTACTTGTACAAATATTTTCTAATCAATTAAACGGATCCAATATTTTAAAGCCTATGTACTCTGATCTAACCTGTCATTACTAAATGGAAAATTAAGTTCTGGTAGGGAATAAACGGGTTTACAGTAAATAAGTAGTGTTAGTGAATTAACGGAAAAGGTCTAGTAGGCTTCTACTTTATTTTAACTGTATGAACATACATGAAGAGATCGACGGAGGCATACATGGATTTTTTTATACTAATAATCAGTTACAACTCAGATTGTGGTTTTATTGTTTTGACACCAACCTATCACTCGGATAACCTAAACTTAACCTCTATTTCAGAGCCAGCGATAGAATATAGGTTCGAAAGCTCGTTAAAACACATAATAACACATACATTGACTTTTTATTGATACATTTTTGAAGGGCTCCACTACACAAAAAATTATATGTTTTCATATTCCACCACAAGATCTGATGTCCACAAGACAACACCCCAGGATACATAGCTTATACTCCCTTCTGTCTTCTAAGTAAGTAGAAAGTCTGCTTTCCGATGCTCGAGAGTAAACTATTCAATGCTGCCTCTTGAGGGCACGATTCCACTCTACGTCTGAGCACGCGATTTGGTCCAACTCCCTGAGTGGAATTGTGGCTTAGAACAAATCCATTTTACTGCATTAATGAGTATTTTAGGGCAGATCGCAGAGCACAGGAGTCTGGTATGCCATCATCCTAAGTATACATACGTAAACATTAGTTCAGTCTATTTAGGAATGATTCATGTTGAGTCCATCCAGCAGGACTACGACGCAGCAGTCAACGACACAGGAGATTGTATTCAAGATATTATTTTATCTAAACTTTTCCTGTGTTCCTCTTGTACTAGTCAATTATCTAAAAAAAGATTAGTAATTTTTTTAATACGCAAAGCCTTTAATTCAAATAATTCCTTGTATACATTATTTAATTTTTCTTGTTCTTATGTTACATTCTAAGTATTTATTCCGACTTAGGTACTTTACTTTTGTTTCCATCGGAGGCGTTCAGTTTTGTCAGTGGATCTGTTTAACTTGTGAGGCTGCCTGACGTGGGGTAGGTGTTGGAGGGTGGTTGGAGCGGGTGTGTGAATAACCATGTTAGTTGGGTTGGTTTGTTCGTTGGCCTTATCCCAAAAAGCTTTCTTTGTCGTAGGAAGCATGCTTTATTATCCCTCAGAACATCACTCACCAAGGGAAGGCTGTTGTTACTCATTCAATTACAATAGGTTACTAATTTTGAAAAATTCCCATCATTTTGAAAATTAGTTTTTTTTTTGTATAATTAAAGACGAAAAATTAAATAGAACAGTTTTATATACATCAGGAAACCAATTTTAATGTGAGAAAACCAACCAGTCGCCTGGGCCTTGTGATAGCGATACGAGGTGTGTAGGATTGAAAACTCCCGAGCGACCTGCTTTTACGCTTGGTTTTTGTTGCTCCCATTGCTTTTGGCATATTTACAAAAGGATCAATAAGCCACACCTTCATATACGCAAGTAAAAACCAGTATTTTTTCCTATGAATAAAACTACTTTATTCATCAGTCTTTATTCATTATTAAATTCACACACCTCTATTTCAGGGTACTTTTTTATTAACAACGTAACCACTAACTATATAACTTAGTGTTTGATTCATAATTTCAAAAACCAATTCACATTATTGAAACCCCCTTGCCAATAACATCATCATAGGTCAAATAAGCACTATATTTTTCCGATCTCGGTTCAAATAAATTTTTCATTAATCGAAATATTCCATACTCAACAATCTAAATGTTATGGTTGCTATACGTTCTTTGGTAAAATAAATTAAAATCAGATAAAGTTATAATAAAACTCTGAATTTTTAATTAGGTATTTTATCATGTAAAAAGATTCAACTTAATATTAAGGTATCGAATTATCTGAAACAAAAACATAGAGTAACAAAAGATTATAATCGATGAACTTTTAGTAACTTTTTTTTAAAGAAAGGGTTTTAAAGCTTTAAAGCACAATTATCATGATTAACTTTGTAACATTTATACCTTCATATAGATTTAAAGGGGATAAAGTCTATGGTCATGGGATAACAATTCAAAATACACTTTTAACGTAATTAAATATTATAATTTTTTTTTATACACATTACAAAATAAGTTGAAGTTCAATGCCTTACCTTTCTAGTTCATGTCAATAGAAGAAACATCTGAACCCTTCCTACTTAAAAAAAAACTAAATACGCCATCCCTTACACATACAGTTAATATTGAAATTATAAAATAATTATGATTTATGAAATAGTCTATTCTTAGACAAATTATAGTTAGCTAGTCATCATAATAGGAAAAATTAAAACTAAAAATAATTTCTTTTTATAGTACAAAATATTTTCATAGTAAACTATCTTTAGCAATATGCGCCATATGTTAATATTTAACACCTGGTTTTGAATAAAACAACAGCCACGTGATTTAATTTAACAAAGCAGGGGTTTTCAGTCCCATTGCTTTTAAATGGCTGATATGTTTCATTATTCTTCGTTTTCTGATATATTTAAAGAAATTTCTGTATTTTTCCGAGTCCTACAGGATCTTTAGTTTGAGCCCTCCCCTATCATTCTACGATGTGCCAGAAGTCCAATATATGCAAAAATTTCGCTCATGTAAAAATAACAGGATACAGATTAATATTAGAATATAACTCTTTGTTTGAAATTCATTGTTGGTGATGGTGATGTTATATTTTGATATTGAAATTTTGCTGACATTTGCCATCACTAAATAGAAAAAACCAAGTTTCACGACATTTCGGGATCTAAAATCTGATCCCGTCTTCAGGTGTTCAGGTGTATTTGTTCTTGTTTTTCTTTTCAGCGTAGTGTTTTCGTGACTGCTTTTACAGTCCTCTGTTTTAGCTGTGTTTTTGTCCAGGTTATCCTGGCTAGGTGTAATAATCTTGTTATGTTTCGTCCACCTGAAGACGGGATCAGATTCCAGATCCCGAAACGTAGTGAAACTTGTTTTTACTAATCAGTGATGGCAAATGTCCGCAAAAATCCAAATCAAAATAGAATATAATTATTGTTTTAAACGGCTAACCAAAAAAATACTGATGCGCTGTGGCTGTGTCCAAGTGTGCCCAGTGCATGAAGACGGTGGAGACTGGCGGGCAAGATCAGAGCTGCAGCGGCCTTGACCGTGTTATCTGCCCGAGTCTCTGATTGGAGTTAGATTGGGCTTTTCATCTTACAGCCGCTGCTAATTGTCTAATTGACTCCAATCACTTCTGGGTCTCGTTTGGTGACAGAAAGGTCTATGTTTTGTAAGAAACTAATGTGTTGAATGTGTGGTTAAATGTTTGGTTCATTTAACAATTAGTAATAGCCAAATTAGATAGTTGACAAAAAACATCAAAAATGTTTTGGTTGTATATATTGTTTGTTATTAATATACAAAAATACATAGTCAGTTTCCTTAACAAACATTAGTTTTGAAAATATATAAATGGAAATAGAGGAATATTCTGACTGTAACATAATGACACGAACAATGTCCAGTTCCCAAGCGGTTTCACTTTATAAAAGCCATCAATGTACTAAAATAAAACATTTTTATTTTAAATCAATTTAGCTCCATAGCTTTTTTAACTTCATAGCTAAAATAAATGTCAACAGATATTTAATCCATGCTGACAGCGAACAAAATATGATTTCAAAGTGTTAATCTAAATATCACCTGTGACAAGGAAATCACTCCAATAATCTTTAAAGATGTCAACCCCATTTCAATGCAATCCATAATTCCCGTTCTTACCTCTATGCCTATCTCTTAAAACATTTATACTTTGAATGAAACTTTGATTTAAAGTATTATTTAATTTTTAAAAACTGAGGGTTGTAACCAAAATAATATCCTAAATGATTATTATGTTTATTATTATGGTCTTGGAAACTAAAAATACGAAAACAAACGTATAATACTCGGCTTAGTAATAGTTATACTTCTGGCAAAACATGGTCAGTCATTTAGACTTTAAGTATGCAAAATAATCAAAATGAAAATTTACATATTAATTTATTCGTAAAACTTTATATTCTTCTTCGGTAACAGCATTTTTTGCTAAGGATTATTTGAAAAAGAGAACCCCTTCAAAAAGAGAATCTAGGGCCTATTAACATTTCACACTCAATATAGTTTTACAAAGCGCAAATCGGGTATTCGTTTCAGGCCGTTACAGCAGCAAACGAGGCACAACTTTTCTGACTTACACTTCTGCCTAAACGTTTATCTAAAATTTTTTACAATAAGGGCAACAAATATTGCTACTATTACTCTAATTTGATGTATTATGAAGTCAACCAATGAATTAATGACAATAATTGACTAGTTCGTTTAAAAAAGGCCAAACAATTTTCCATTTCCCTCTAGAGAAAATATTTCATTTTACTCCCTAAATACACAAATAACTATTGTTGCAAAAAACAGCCTCAAACAAATTGTAAATATTTGAGCTGTTTAGCTATGAAGCTTGAAACTGATAACAATTATATTAAGTTAATTAAAAACAACAGCTTGATTCTAATGACAGTTTAAATAAACGTTTGAGCTCGAGAAAAGTTTAATTAAGTCGAGAGATATAATCAGTCGAGTTATCAGCGAGTCAGATTAGCGACCCCCGCTTGATGCTGATTATCCCAACTATGCAACACTTTCTTATCTCAAACGACTTGGAGATAAACCTGGCTTAAATCTGTTAAGAGAGTTAAGAACCTCTCATTTTGTGAAATTTTGGTGAGATAATTAATTCGGTATTGCCTTAACACATCCTATGACACTGGACCTAGCCCAAAACCATTTTACACATTAGTTCGGAGTATACCACAGGGCCTGGGGGTATTATCACGTAGCGAATAGCCAGGATTTGAAACCGGGCCCAAGGCACTGTATTCCTTTGTTCTAGGCACTAGCTTATGCAGAAGATAAAATACATGGTAAAATATATCACAGTTATGATAACGACGATTATTTTTATAATCTGAATAATGAAATTATGAATCTTTACAGTAACGATTTTCAGTGGATTCTGAGTTATTTTTTTGTCAGTCGGAATACTGCTTTTGCTATTCTTTCTCTAATTAACTTTATTGATAATAAATGTTTATGTTTATACTGCCCTCATAGTTAACAGTGCAAACTACCCTGCCTTTGTTGATTTTCAATATGATTCGACCTTTGTGACTTAAATGTAGCCAGATAGTTGAATATACGTTTAAACTTATGAATGTAATATTACAGATAGTTTTTATTTGCCATATTTTAAAGAAGGAATAACATTAAGCTTTTAGAATGGAACTCATTGCTTGTAGACACATCCATGTTAAATTCATTACTAAATGGGGCAATTAAAATTTAATGTCAATGTAATGTGAGTTAAATATTATTAGCAACCATGTTTCTTTGTTTACAAATACATCATAATTTAAGGCTTGTCTTTTACATTCGTGATAGTAAAAGTCAAAATGCCTTTGGCCCTGTTGCATGTTAACTTTTACTTTGTTTAATTGTTATTTTAAACGCAATGTGTAACTAGAATAATTTTTTATTATATACACAATTAATTATATTTCCGCTGCACATAACGTGTATCGTTTAAGAGCTTTTTCCAGAACACTGGCACGTTAGTAAAACTAACTAAGATTTACGATTTACTTTTTGTTTTTGTTTTATACTTTTAAATTGTAATTTTTATAAGGAATATTTATTTTGCTTTTGCAGGCGGGATGGTTAGAATTTGTTTCTTAAAATTATAAATATTACAATATAAACATTTAATAATCCTGATAATCTTAAAACTATTAATAATTTATTTCAAGCCCGTAAAACGATTCTAAAATTAGTTTAATAATGTTTTACTCATACTATTGATTATCGTATCTGAGGTATCATAGATAAATTTAAACATTCATTCTTTAAAACCGCTTTTCAAGAAAAACTAACCAACCCATTTATTTAATGATGGAGGGTTCAATATCCATCTAACATAATCTTTAAACTTTGGTTTAAAGTTTTGTCAAACTATTTAAAATAAAAAACTACCCGAAGACGGTAAATTAAGTTCAGTAGGGGACACGTATCCCTATGAACCTTTTGCATATTTAGACACATACAACGCTGTTGTACTTTCCGGGTTATGTGAATATGTGTGCATTTAAGTACTTTCAACATATACGGAGCATATACGAAGAACTAGGAAATATAATGAATCCCTTCAGTGGTTACCAGTAGCGTGTTGGAATGCTGGGAAGTGGCGTCATGGCTAACCCAGGTCCAGTAGCGCTACAGCCATTTTGTCTGCGGATCACGTCATCATAGACAGAACCTCTCATTGTCGCCTAGCCTTCCGGCAGGCTCAACTAGCGGTTCTGGCTATAAGACATTCCTGATTGGTGGAGGGGAGAGAATATTTACAAGTGATTGGGCGTGCCCGTGGTATTAAAAAAGTAAAAAGATCGCATTAAGAATGTTCTTCATTTACACTTATATTAAAGGTAAATGGTTTTGGAACAATCTCATTTAGTTTTTTTCGCTATAAGTAATCTAATATTAGCATAACATTATACCGGGTGTTTATAAATTAATATCAAGGTTTTAACTCTTTATAATATTTATTACATTAAACTTACAGTTATAAACTATAAATCACATAAAAAAGAAACTCAGACAGTTTTAACAAGAACATAATAAATGTTCAATGTGACTACCATTTGTCACACGGAACATCACGTCTATAGGCGAGTTCTTCCCAAACGATGTCAAGAGTGTCTTCAATAATTGCTTCGATCCGGTTTCTCAATTCAGGGAGGTCAGGTGGTAGTAGAGGCACTTACAGACGATCCCTGATGCAGCCCTGAAGGTAAATATCGCATTGTGTTAGGTCGGGAGAACATGAAGGCCATGCAGAGCAAGCCCTATCATTGGGGCCCTTGCGGCCTATCCAGCGCTAGGATAAATTGACGTTAAACCAATCGCGTACTTCGTTATGCCAATGAGATGGCGCACCATCTCACTGGAAAATTAAGTCCTCTGGCTCATTTTCTTCTTCCAACTGAGAGAAGAGCCATTGCTCTAGTGTATCAAGGTGACTAGTGTCAGTTACAGTTGGTTCACCAAAAAAGGGGTCGTCCCTGCTCTTCCCTTTACAAATGCCTTTGTAAAGGCAGCCGGTGTCTTCAAACGTTCAAACTGATGATACCATCTAAAGATGTTATATTAATAAGTGGGTTACAACCGAACTTAATGCGGAACGCACGTTGCACCGTAACTACGTATTCGGTCTTTGCAAATTGAAAAACAGAAAACGCTTTCTGTTCACTGGTCACCATCTTTGCTTCTTCCGCTATCTAGCGGTTTGCGGAGGAAAACTTGCAATGCGCATTTGTGCCAACAAACAAAACTGTTTAGGCTGCTCTTTCATTTGACATATAATTTGTAACTTTGTTTATTGTAATAAATATTATAAAGAGTTAAAACCCAGATATTCATGTATAAACACCCTGTATAATATCAGTTTATTTTGGTCATTCACATTACTACTAAAATATCATATTACCACTGATCAATATATTCATATTCTACCAAGTTACGTCGCCGTTCTTATTATGAAATAACTATTTTAATATGTACAGATATCAGGAAAATCATCAAGCCCTAGAGAATAGTGCTTACTATTTTAAAGATACGCGACAAATCGACAATACGAAAAAATTGTTAAATCTTACAACACATTAACATTTACATATTATTAAACTTATTTTATGTCTAAGTTTCTTTAACTGTCATAAATTAACTATGAAAGACAATTTAAGCACCCTTGTTACATAAATACATAATAAACCATCACATATGTTCCTAAATAGATACATCAATCATTACTGGTCAAAGGAGTTCATACATATAAACAAATAGATGTACCTGAGAGCATATTTATTAAAATATTCTGTTTACATTTTACACTGGAAGTACCAATGGTGATTCGCCTGACGCAAAGAGACTCGTGAAGCTCAAAGGAATGATAGCTTGCCGGTCCATCAGTCAAGCACGGACTGATGCAGAGAGGCATTGCTTGTGGGTCGAGGTTATGTGGTTCTGATTGATTAAATCTACCAATACGTGTTTTAATATTACGGGTTCGGTTTTTAAAATATTTTGTTTGCAATCAGTATGCCAAACTGCTCTGACTTAAGTACAAATATGTTTTTTTTTCGAATTCTAAGGTTTTTATTTTTCATTATCGTAGCACTACCACTCAATACGTTATTTTATAATTCTTATTATAATATGTTGCTACTGCCATTGGTTAAGAAGGGTTTTTTTATATATTAAGAATGTTTTATCTGAGGCTTGGCTCTTTTAATCTACAGATTTTCACAATTGTTTATTAAAATTAAAGACATGAACACATAGACATGCCAACAAGCTCATATTTACCTGCCCCATTACTCAAATTAGACACCAATGAACTTCTCTCCTTATAAATTTTTTATGGGAGTTTCAGATACTCGAGATCGTTCCTCAGTAAGATTATTCCCGTATGATTTTTCTTCATAAGGAACGTAGTTGATTTTTCATGACGTATTTAACTTGAGCTACTGATCATTAAAATCGGACGACTAACTTTAAGGCGGCTTATCGGCTTCAACCAACATGTAATTCCAATTTTTCCATCTAAATATGATGCATGATATGAAATAATATCTTGAATTTGTTTGGTATTATGATATTTTCAAAATAAAAGTAGTAATGAAATCTTTAGGTTTAATTTCCAAGAGGACGTAGGTTAGTAAACTCAAGGAAAGGTAAACTGCAACCTTTTCTGGGAACACCATGACATCCAAAGTGTATACCCTATAACAAAAACTAAGATAACATGAATAATTTGATACCATATTTTAATAATTGAAAAATTATTCAAGAAAATGAAACTATTAAGGCCTTGTTCGTAATAGCTTCAGCTTGAGGTTTAAGAGCAATACTTTAATATTTCACAAATATGTTGTCTAGCACCGCACGGACAGGTTTGGCGCACACACCTTGTCTTGCTGCGCACGTGCCGCGGTGTGAACTCAGCACAAACCACTCATTGTACCTGGCGTCTAGCAACCAGACACTGACCTCTGTAACACAACCTCTATTGAGTAAGTTAAAAGTCTTAAAAGTCCCAAAATGATCATTGTATTGAAAAAATATTACAGTTCACTACACAACAACTAATCATTTTTTATAAAAAATGGTTGTAGATTAATTTATTTTCATTACAGTTCGTTTGAAAAATATAAAATATAGTGTAATTTTAGCACTAAAGTCATAGAGAAAACGAATCAAATCAGTAGAAAAATTTATAGGTGCGGAAATAACTCATGACGTTAAAACAATTATTGTAAAAATATATAAAACAATAAAGTCAACAATGAGTTGGAACGTATGTAACGATAATTCATGTTGACATTAAGCCACCAATTCCAAAACAAATTTCATATTTCGCCGACATCAACAGTAGAGGGAATCTACAATTACCGTATCAACAATTCAGAAAGAACATTCAAAACTGCAGTTAAGATTTATTTCCTAAAGTATACACAAATATCACAAATAACTTTTCTAATTAATAAATATGTAAATCTAGATTTTATTGCCAAAAGTACCATCAGCTTACAACTATTTTATATACTACTTATTTCAACAGGTGTGGTTAATAATTACGTATGGTCCGGGCCCTTACAACTGATTTTTAATGGTCCTATGACAAATGCCTATTTAATGCGTAGGAGCAAGCCCGAGTGCAACTAAAAAATTCTAGACAACTCTTACAAATTTTAGAAAGACCAAAAATAGCTAACTAAGTTAGCTTTGGAGGTAATCGTTCCAAAGAAAACTAAGTTAGTGAAACGGCCGCTCCGACAAATATAGAGACAATTTGCCACCGGTGGTTAGGCGGCGGGTCGCCAACCTGACAGCGGTAAACTCGTTAACCTCATGCCTTCCAACGTAAATGGAATTAGAATAAAAACCTATGCACTTAGAGTATATCATGAAATAAATTTATAATATTCTTCTATGATACAAAACGTTCAATAACAAAGTGGTGGATTAATAACAGTATAAGAGCCACAGTTCTGTGTAAAAGCCTACATCCGGTATAATTCCAAACCCTCTTGAGAACTTTTGGATTTATTATTTGTATAAATATAAAGGAATTAGATACACAAGTGTGCCAAATTTGATGTTTCTACCTTGAGTTGAACAAAAGCTATAAATATTAGTAGTTTAAAACAACATATTCAGAGTGTTAGAAGGATAACCAGACACAAGAGACCTCTGGTTATATTACAACGTTGTTTTTATGCAAGGAACAAATTCACCAAAGTCTCCGGAGGGTTAGTATACACTCGATATAGGCCTACTTTATAAGATAGTGGTTATGCTAAATTATCTATTGCAATAAGCTCCATCATAAGGGCAAATAAACAAATTACAAAAAGTCCAGCTATTAATGTATTATTATTATTTGATTATAATAAAAGAATAATGTCTTTGGAAACAAAAAAATCAATATCATTATGACTTTTAAGGTAACGATAATGGAAGTTGATAACGACTATCAACCTAGCGGTTATCCTGTAATAAATCAGTTTCCTTTTTAAGTTCATCTCTAAAAGGGACAATTATTACATTTTCAAATTTTAACTCTCTGATTTTTATTTAATACATATTTCCATTTATTAATTGTTTATTGCATCTGACAACCAACCGTCTCAGCTAAAATCTAAGCTAATATTCTTTAGCCAATTTCTACAAAGTTTATTACGTAAACGGATTTTCTTTAAAAGTTAAACTTTGAAACGAGCACCTACAGGAAAGTAAACCAAACCTCCAACTCCAGTTGAGAGGTAATATATAGCAGGAGTTCAAGGACTCCCGAGAGGACTGTATTGCACTTTGACTTTGGTCGTTCCTCGGAAAGATTTTCAAGCAAGGATAGTGTCTGATTTCCTATGAGCCGTGCAGTTTGTAGTTTCCTTATGACTTTCCATCGTGATTTTGTGGGCGACTTTATCCATAGATTGCTTATTTTCTACTTATTTTACATTCCTTTGTTAATAATACCTAAATACGTTGTAAATAAAGCAGTATATTTTTAAATAAGTCAGCATAAAAATTCCCACAATAATTTTAGGTCTAGATTCCTAATGATATGGGGACTCTAATTCAAAATTATTAGTTGTTACATTTGCCTAATTTGCTTATTATGTGTTACGTCGTACTTATAACATGCTATATGAATTATTTATTGCAAATTAATTATATATTAAATTGAACCAGGTTCTTCTTAAAAGCTGTGGTTAGTTCAAGGATGACCTTGTGTTCCATCTCGTCTGTGGGCAGTTTGGGGGCACTCCCACAGACTCAAACTGGTCCACAGTTGAATAGATTAAAGTAATAGCACTACGATAGATGTTTTGTTTAAGAAAGATTTCTAGTTCCTTGTTTCCACTTGCTTCTCCTTAAGGAATAATGCATCTTCTGAACTATTTTTTTTTTTCAATAAAAATAGGCGATCGAGAAGTGGGTTTGTTTACTATCTCCCTCTTCTACCACTCCCAGTGACCCAGCTGATTAATTCAAATCCCGTTTTAAATATTATTTGCTCTATTCATTGTAACTTTTTTATTGAGAATAAAATAGCCTAATCGACAGTAGTCTATGTAAAATTGCCTTTTTTTAAAAAAATTCCTGTTTTTAGTTTGTTTTTTTTTTGCAAACTACTTACAAGCCTACTGACATCTACGGCGATTCAACATACAGAAAAGTAGGGGAGTTGAGGATAATATGTGTTGTCATCGACCGCTTATTTTTATTGAACAAATAATATTGGCCACACAATTTTCAATATCTCATCACTGTGTTTGATTTTTTCAATTCATTATATATAAGCTTAGTACCACCTCAAGCAATGATTTGACAGATTAGATTGAAATGTTGAAACCTAGGACTTTGGATCTTGTTTGGGAAGAAGGGGAAGTTAGGTTGACAAAGTTGGGGAAGTTAGGTTGATAAAGTGGCAGTTGGTTACGTGGAAGTTACTTGAATAGAGCCTCTTCTGAAGAGATTTGTGTAAGAAATGAAAGGCAAATTTAGCAAAGCCAATCCTGTTTATTAGTTTATGAGATACAAGTCAGTTAATCCTTTGAAATAAATGATTAACACTTTAACCTGTTTCGGTAACCTTTTTGATAAAATAATCTTTTCAGTGACTATCAAATTACTTACAAATGTTTAGGTCGAATTTCTTATAAACGATTGCTCGCAATAGAGCTGCACATTTTACGGTTGTAAAATATCGTATCAAAACATTTTACAACGTGGCTTTAACTCAACACACTGGATGATAACAGGCTCGGGTCTAAATTGCAGAAACGTGGGGTGGAACTTGAACATACTTCATCTCATTAGCAAGCAAGATATACAGCGAACTTGGAACTTTCCCTATGAGACTAATCAGGGTGTTAGTCTTGGTGCGCACACCAAGATATTGTTTTTTAGAGCAGATACAAGGAAGCTTAAATTAAATTTATTATTAATTATATTTTCTAGTTAAAACCTTTTAATAATTAGGCTATTTTATTCACTTTTATTCGCTGTGTGCTGTGGATGTGTTTATTACACCTTCTAGTATTTAGCGTATGATAAAATAAAGTAAAAAAATCTTTATTGATCTTTAAATTAAAAAGCTTGAATAGACGTAATAAGTCGTGATTTATCCTCTACTATGAACTATTGGACGTAAGAACTATAGTATCTAGTTTAGTCATTAAATCCTTCTTAAAATGCAATGGAATTCACCAAATGGAACGGACAGAAGGAAAGCTTTTTGGTTTTCTTTTCATCTCTTTTCCCTTATACCGCACTGAAAGGAATACATTTTATGAAGGGGAAGGTCATTGTAAAAAAAGAGCAAGGGTTCCCTCTAAAAATAGAAAAATGTGTTTTGAGATCCTGTATATTTTTTACTTATCTCTCCTGAAATTATGCAATCCATATAATCTTGATTTTCCGGATTTTTAAAGTAATTTTTTGGGAACTTGGAAGATGAGTAAACATCGTTGACAATGAGGCGGCTTAGAAAAAAACCGTAAAAGTCAACAAAATGTGATAAAACTCTTGAATGAAGTTACAAGGTGAAGGGAGTGTCACATTAAAGTATCACGGTGTTGAGAAGTGACTAGTACTAAACTCAGTAAGAAAAATTTCTTAATATCGATGAGAAAACAATATGAGAGATTTGACAGTCTCAGACGAACATTACCAAGCACTACTACTATGACGCCCACTGACTGAGTAATCTCCGCACAGTCTACACCTAGTGGACTCGTAACGTTAGAAAGGAGTATTAACTATTATTAAAAAATTAATATACTTTAATTGAAAATATTTCAACACAAGCAGCCATGGATATTTGCAAAATTATCTGATTAAAGTTGAAAGTTAAAACAATTGTGAGCCTATAAGTTACAAATTTTATTACAAACTACAACTTTATTTCGTATCAAAAACAAACAAGTATAGGTCTTGATTAATTCTGTCTGAACTGGAAAAATACTGTAGAATGGTTACTAAACTTTGTACTTTTTTCAATGGATAATGCGACGAATTTAATTACATATCATAACTATACCTGCACGTAACGCCACCACCTGTCCAAAAAACAACAACGTAGTGGTAGAGTGCGGGCTCAGTGACAATTAAATATTTAAATTCTCAGCTGGAAACTTTCACGAGAAGACGTATTAGGTCCCATGAACCCATTGAAGGAATAATGCAAATTACTCTAATGCAATTCTATATTTTCTATTATTAGTTTTCCAGTAAAGTTTAATTCTAAAATAAAATAACATGTACGTGAACATTTCAATAAGATAATAAAAAACTTGAGAGTATGAAGCAATTTTAATTTTAAAAAGATCATTGTGACTAATTCATATTTGGTTACTACCAATTCAACCGCATAGTCCCTAGCGAGGTAAATCAAAGTTCGGTCAGTAACTTTTTAAAATGTTTCCGCTTATCCTGCTCATCCGCAATTCCGGTTTTCCCCCCATATAGTGGAAAATACACTAGAATATACGTATATCCTATTAAGAATTCCATAAAGCAATATGCCAAAGATGTATATTTATATTACTATTGAAGCTTTTATTAATACTTCTAGTTTTTTTTTAAGTTTATTGACTAGTTTTTTACTAGGTTTGCTATTAAATTGCGATTAGCTCTTCACAGTACGTACAAAATATTCTAGCCTTTCAAAGTTATGGTAGACATATAATAAGGTACCAGGTGGTCTTTTGGTCATCGAAAGGTTGAGACAGCTTTTCTTACACATCAAGATAGATATATACACGTATTATATGTTATTTCGATCGCTGTCTAAAAAACTTTGTTCATCAAGCTTTGTTTTTCCGCCCTTCATCCAATCACATTGATTATGAAGTTCGTGTTTTTTATAATATAAAAAATGCAGCTAGGTGACTCTTGCAGTAATATTATCCATTAATTTTTAGATGAAATTGACTACTGCTTTATAAAGTGCCTTCGATGGCATACCGGTACTTACCACTAATTCGAACCCCAAAGAAAAATTACGTTAAACCTACATAACAGTCATTTTTATAAAAAAAATTATCCTTAATCTTCTGAAGTCACAAAATAATTCTAGTACTCCAATGTTATTTTCTTTCAATTACAACTCTGATGAAGTGTCTGTCAAAATATGAAGAATTCGGCTAGGCCAATAGTAGCGGCCTGGCCTTGCCCTAGCTGCCGTGGGCGGTCGGCACACACCTACGGACCCAAACTGGTTCCAGGACCTCCGAAATAATTACCACTAACACTATTATCACCCAACTCGTTTTGTGTTACAGAAAAAGCTTTGCTGAATATTGTAGTTCAAATGTTGATGTAACGGCAGTTTGAAGTCGGTTTGGAGTTTTTGTTGCCCCCTTCAGAGTCATGTTTTATGTCTAAATAAGTGCAAAAATTTACAATTTCATTTTAACTCAAATCACTGTCAAGAGGCAGTTTTTTCCGAAATTGTTCTGATCCGTTGAATTTTTGCAGCCCGTGTTGTTTCATGGGAAATACATTTAGTACAACTAAGCCTAATTTTATCAATACTGTTATCCGGAAAATTTATGATTTTGTTCAAAATTAAATTGCCGGTTAAAAAACTGGTTTTGCTTAACTAGGATGGAATTCAGACAATCTTGTATTAAATCTTAAGTAATTTAAAAAATTGGTGGATTTTTTAAAATTTTCTTATAATATGTTTTATTTTTTGCCGTATTTAATTTCGTGAAGGCCTACGTTGCGAATCTATAATTTGGATTATAAAGAATTTGATAATTTTTTCCTAATTAATGTAAAAGAAACTTATCACCAGTGTTCATGACCTTGGTACACGGTTGGCTATAATGATGGTTTTTGCAGCACGTGGAAGCTATTCAGGAAGGTCAGAAGTGTTAGTTCCTCGCCAGACGGCGCCAGTAGCGCGGACGTGGCGCGCGGCGTGACGTCACACTGTATGATGTCACGTGGACGAAAGCATCAATGTCAGGAAATGCAAGAGACACTGTGCTAGTGGACGTTAGTGTTATATGTGTATATTCCTAAAAAATCAAAGCTGTAGTTTTAGTGAATTTCCCCTATAGGGATTGCCGTAGGTCTCATGGTAAGCCCTAAGCCTTAGACCATTATAACTTTTTGTTTCACGCCCCCGGAAGCAAAAAAAACACCAGTCGCTCGAATATTTATATACATTACAGGGTGTTCTTTTAAAACGCAACCATTTTTAAGATTGAATAATGCACATATAAATATGAAATGAGTATTGTTTTATTTTTTTACATTTCATAGGACCTATAATTTAAGTTTGATCACATTTAGTTTATATTACGTGCTCAAACAATCTGTCATTGGCGTTTGTTGTAAATTGTACTCTCTCCATCAAATTCCCCAACTGCAAGGTACCCCAATTGCAAGGTACCTCTTCGAATTTCTTCCATTATATGTGCTGAACATCCTGTAAGTTGTTTTAGTAGGCCTTACT
The DNA here is from genome assembly GCA_035578135.1 of Flexamia atlantica. NCBI lineage: Eukaryota > Metazoa > Arthropoda > Insecta > Hemiptera > Cicadellidae > Flexamia > Flexamia atlantica. The sequence goes on along the minus strand of JAQJVK010000015.1, from coordinate 15,782,534 downwards.
TGTTTATGTATCCCCAAAGAAAACAATATAGTGGGGTCCAATCCGGAGTTCTTGGGGGAAAATAATCCTTCACTGATAAAATAAAGGTTAGGGTTGCGTTGAAAAAAAAAACACCTTGTATATATATATCTATGTGTCTATTAGCACGATAGCGGCCATAAAAATGGTCCGATCTTTATGAAATTTGGTACAGACATGTAAAGTGGTAATAAATTGGACGAGTTCGTAAACCAGCCCGATCGAACCACCGGAAGAGGGGGTAAAGGGGGATAAACCCCCCAAAAATGGGATTTTCACATAGAAAATAAAAATAATCAAATTTTGATTCGCACCATTGGGTTTGCTAAAAAAACAATAATTTAGTATTTTGAATTATTGCTCTATGTCCATTGGTTACCGATATACTGAAAGTGGTAAACACAGTACATTGTCCCAATGTTAACCTTGTGGGAAATAATAAAAATTCTATATCTCGCTTATTTCTCAACAAATCTTTAAAAAACTTGGTTTGTGGCTTCATCTACATGAGATCTAATGTATATTGGTCTAAAATCCCTGATATTTCCATTTTTATGGCAGCAAACCTGCATACTCAATCCCCATGTTATCCTTACTGGAAATAACAAATGCTATATCTTCCTTATTTCATAACATATCTTGATAAAACTTGGTATATGGCTTCTAGTAGTTCAGATGTACTAAATATTGAATTAAGACCACCCAGTTTTAACATACCTGTTGCAGCAAACATACATACTCATTACCCATCTTATTCGTACGGAGCTTAAATAAACATGTCAAATCTTGCTATATTGGATTGAAATATGTTCTTTTGCATTTGAAATTCGCTGAGTATGCAGGTCTTCTGCAACGGGGATAGTCTTTAGCAACATATTTGATTTTGAAAAAATGCCTACCTACGTTGTAGTTTATAGCACTTTTTAATTATTGTAGTTAGATTAAAAATAAAAGTACCAATTTTCATAAAATTCTAGAAGCTTTATAAATTTATTTTATTTAATAAAGTTGTACATGAACGCTCAATTACAAAATTGCAAAAACAGACTTTACAATGTTTCTTATTTAGGACTAAAGTCGAGTCTATAAAAACGTTTTATGAATTATTTTACAGAATAGTGCATAAAAATGTATCATTAAAAGTTGAGGTTTGTATAACGCAATAAAGTTGTATTGTATAGTATTGTATTGAAAAGTTAAGTATTAATATGGTTTTTTTGTTTTTATGAAACTGGAATGACATGAATACATAAATATGAGTACAATGACATGAATACAATGATATGAGTACTAATGCATGCATAAAGTAAGCATCCCGGCACATTTCTTTAAAAAAAGCTAACTGTATTGTTTCGCTATGTCACTAGTTATAAAAGTGAATTTTCTGCGTTAACTCTTTTACCCCGTAAAAACTTTTATTTATTGAATTAATTTAATTACTGATTAGTAAGAGGCTAAACATAAGAACATTTTCACAACATTCAGGTCAATATGTTTATTAGGCTTTGACAGTAAGTTGTCATAGTGCTAACACACAAAATGTGAGCAAAATGTATAGCAACTTAATCCGTGTTGAAAACCATTTTGAACTACTGACGCTGACGCTATGTTTATTAGTTACCAGATATCATTAGTGGCAAAACAAGAATTTGCCCCTATATTAACATTTTGTGAAATAATAAAAATAAGTATATTTTTTCTTTTTAATTCTGGACACTTATTGATAAAACCCGAATGATAGGATTTCTTCTAATCAAAGTCTACTGGATATAGGGTAGAAACAATCCAATCTGTTCACACTTTTACCTCCAAAGCTGCAAACTCATTACCGTCATAATTCTAATGGAAAATACATTATATATGCGTTACTCGTTGTTTCTAATAGTTGTGAGTTGTTCATAATTGGTTAAAGTACGGTTAACGGTTTCATTTTAAATCTGCTGAAAACGCAGGCGTACCCGCGACGGGGGTGTTATTAGATTGTAAAAAAAAGTTTATGTTTATTTATTCACAATATGCACTTACACGTAGCTAACATGGAGTTTGGAGCGGGTCGGAGGGTAGGAGCTCGGGACTAATCTCACTCATTAAGAGACAGAGATACACGAGGCAGCTTGCAACTTCACTTGTAAACCTAAGATTACCATAAGCGGGAAGGTTTCTGGAAGACACGTTTATACAAATCGTGCATTACGAATTCTCTCATCTCCTAAATAGAACGATTTCCCTTCAATACTTACACTTACAGACTTGACAAAATATAAATCAAACAAACATTCACACCTGATTAAAAACTGATAAATCGTATTTCACTCGTGTAGGTAAAATACGATTATTAATATACATGAAAAGTAACAGCTATGTGTATACCTAATTGTATGATAATTATGTATAAACTGTACACATAATTAACTAAACGCAACTAAAACTTATTAAAAAGCTCATTTCATTTAAATGCTACGACTCCTAATATCTACTTGTTATTACAACCACATTTTAATAAAGAGAAACAAAATATTTCGGGGTGTATTTTGCAAGGAGAAATACAATTTTTTTTCTACATCGGATAAATTACTATTCAAACCGAACAATATTTTATTGTTTTCAATGTACCAATGTTCGAATGTGGAACATATCATTATTAAATATTTCATGGCTTTATTAGTAATTGTCATGTATATCTTATCTTCTGTAACTAAAAATTATCTTCTTACTAAAGGTTGATTAAGTTTTCAAGAAGAAGCTATGCCAAGAATCAAGACAAACACTGTCAATTTATTTCAGTTTCAATTTTACTATCAGTCTATTTTCAATGTCATTTAGTATTAAAATTTTTCATTGAGTCCAATAAGTTTTCCAAGTTTCACTTTAAAAAGGTCTTACATTATGAAAAATCATCTTAACCTTTCACAAAATATACTGCAATTTTTATAAAATGTCTTTGTTACTTTGTTATCGAAATGGGCTACTTGTTGTGAATAAAGTAGACTATAAACTAATTTTGTGGTTTTTATTTGTAATAAGTAGGTGTAAAATATGTTCATAGTTTAAGATAACGTAAATTAAATATTGATAAACATTGAAAAAAGTGCACTCTCCAGTTGATATGTAATGTAATTTTGTCTAATACAGGTTGCAAACCGATTACCTTGAATGAGTTAGAACATTTGTTTATCTGCCATTAGGTATTGCACAAAACACATATGCAATCAGCTTCCTTATCACATGAAAGCGAACGTACATTAGCTGTGGGCCTAATCTGAATCATTAGCTAGCAGAGTAACTTGAGACATTCATTACCAAATAAGACTGTATTAATCTAACTATAAGAGTCGGCTGCTCGGGTGTGTTTCACTTGGCTTAAACACTCTTTGCTTCACTTTCAATTCAGACTTAAGTGTAATCAAAATAAAAAAGGTACTGTATTGCTGTGATGGGAAAAAATCATATTATCATCGCATTTTTAAAATTAGGGTCTGATAACATCCTTTGAAACAGCATCTATGTTTTGTATCACATAATTACTGAATTTAATCCATGCGCCGATGTTTTGTGACAGATATAAAAATCGCACCTGGAATACTGTGGTCTGATCTATCTATTTTAAAAAAAGTCCCTGATATGATAACTTGGTATGATAATTTTTCGGATTGCCACCACTTAACTTTTAATCATTCATACTAGGCCTTTTTTTCATTTTTTTTCTTCTGGAACTTTTTTATTCGTATTGAAGTTTTGAACGATGCTAAAATTTCCTTGCCATAATTAAAAATCGACGTCAACCATGAAAATCACGTTATCGCCATCAGCCTGTCATTAAAATCTGTTGAAAGTGGTTTGTTTGTATGTTGTTTAAGTAAATGCTTCTAGTGAGTTTCAAACAGATTTCTATGGCGGAAGAGAGCCTTCGGCCTCAATATCCTAAAGGATCCTGGAAAAGGGAACTTCTTGTTCTCTCTCACTCATTTTGTAAGTTGTGTGAGATGTAGGGATTTGAAAACTCAAAAACGCAAATTAGTGAAAAGATGGAACTCGACATGCCTTATCAAAATAGGTGTTATGCGGCATTAGGCAGATGCTTAAGATTCGAAACTGATACCGAGTGGGTTGCTTGTAAGAGTGTTAAAGTATATGAATTTTTTTTCGTACAACCTTGAACCACCTTCACTCTCTAAAATCACCAGTGTTAAACGTTTATGGATAAAAGCGGCCCTATCGATCGGACAGGGTAACCATTTATAAATCACTTTGGCTTACCAAAGCACTATGTTTTTTCCATACGCAATATAAAGGCACAGGAAAATTATTTCGAATTAAACTTCATTGAATAATAAAATTACGAAAAGAGAATTCCTTAGTTTACCTTGGTACAACCAAGTGTTCAGTTATTCAAACTACTGGCTGCCAAGTTGTATTACACACAACACATCCGAAATCAGCGTCCTTATCATACGAAAGCGAACGTGCATTAACCAGAGAGCTAATCTCCATCATTAGCAGGCAGAGTTACTTGAGACATTCATTAGCAAATAAGATTGTATTAATCTCACCCCGCGAGAGTGCGCGGTGTGTTTCACTTAATATACGCCCTCTTGATGTTACAAATCCCAATTAAATTTAAAAACAATAGAATGCAAATTGAATCTATTTCATCCTACTTTGCATGACAAAATGAATTATTTCGAAGTGTGGAGTGATATAATCCTTAATAAATGTGTTTTTGTCTGTAAAATTGATTATGATCGTCAGGTAATAAGTGCGTCAGCTATTTTAAACGTGTTAGCTTTACATAAAATGCCTTGGAGTATATCAGTGCAATGTATGTAAAATCTAAATTTAAACAGACACCTTGCTTCTATTGGTACACCAGGGCGCAGAAGTAGAGGGACTGAGAGCAATTGATGGGACAGTGAAGATTGCTTATGGTCTAATCACGTACACCCACACATTTAATAAATTACTGAAGCCTTATGTAGAATAAATGGGTATATTCCAAGATAAAACATGGTTGCTCATGTTATTCTTAAAATATAATTTGCAGTAAAATTATTTTAATTTAAAAGCAAGATTTTCAAGATCGTCAAGAATTTATAATACAAGATTTGTAATCACACAAAACTTAATGAATTGGTACTAAAATTAGCGTTTTGATTACTGGAAAAGCATATATCAACAATACATATTTAAAAAAAATCCTCTATCAAAACTGAAGCACAGGACGACTAATACGTTAATCGTGGAAAAGACATCGTTTCTCAATCTAACTCTAACTTATTGACCAATTTGGAACTCCAGTGGTGAGAGATACTGGCGGCGCTCAGTGACCTTGACCCTGCTATCACCGCTTACACGGGTCACTGATAGGGCCTGATTGAGCGCTAGCTCACAGCCGCTGCTAATCGACCATTCTCACTCGACGCGCGGCTTGTTTGATGATTATGATAGTAAAACTCCTCGATAGTTGATAGGTGGCGTTTTATTTTCTATATTTCGGCTTTTTACACATCTCAGTTTTATCCTTTCATATTTTTTATTTTTTTCAGATATTTTATATCCGAGAATGAGGAATGTGAAAATAACAAATAAGGAAATCAAACTTTGTGAGTAGGGGTGGATGTATTTTCCTGAAATAGTGGATAAAAGACTTATCACCATCATGATAACTTTGGTCTACGTAAAATGTTTAACTAATTTCTAGCAGAATCAGAAATTTCACTATAAAAATACTATTTGCTTTAATGTAAACATATAGTTTATAAATATTCTAAACATTATTAGGATGGTTAGACTTTTCACGTTCATATTTTGTACTGTAATTTTGTTCCTAAGGTATTGATTAATATTACAATAATTCCATAAAAGAATGCAAAACGCTTAAAAAAATCTTTATTTTTTAAAATATCCTCCATTATTCTAAACTACGTTATCACAATGTTCTGTATATATTTATGGAATTTTGTTGAGGGTCTAAGAATCACAAGACCAATCAACAAACTCTTGAAAGAAAGAGTCACGATTCAGGACTATTTATCACTTTTAAATGCAGCTCTACGAATTATTTGATGTATTTTTAAGTTGGATAGTGATATGGTTAGGCTATAGGCTCTGTATTTTGAAAAAAAAAACAACAAAGAATTGAATAAGAGCTAACGATTGATAAATCATTTTCAGCAATACTACGATGAGAGGACACTTGATAACACAAAAAATCAATGATACTTGTCGAGTCTTGTTGAAAATGTAATGGCGTTAATTGCCTTTATTTAAAAAAACCTCAATGAAAAGAGACCCTGGTCAGAGATGCAGAACTTAGACTGTATCCAAAGTCCCCTTCATAGCATTCTTAACGAGGTTCTACTGTAACTTCACAGAGTGTTCCCTGGCGATATCAACAGGAATGTATGTGTGAGGACGAATCAGCATTAAGCCGCCCAACCGCAGCAGTAACAGTCCCTGGCGGCGGATACGGCGGTGTTTCCTGTATGTAGTCCTGTACTGACACTCCCCGCTCCTATACAACTGGACTGGCCACTCAGGACCGCAGCAGTAACAGTGTCTGGCGACGGATACGGCGGTGATTCCTGTATGTAGTCCTGTACTGACATTCCCCGCTCCTATACAACTGGACTGGCCACTCAGGACCGCAGCAGTAACAGTCCCTGGCGGCGGATACGGCGGTGTTTCCTGTATGTAGTCCTGTACTGACATTCCCCGCTCCTATACAACTGGACTGGCCACTCAGGACCGCAGCAGTAACAGTGTCTGGCAACGGATACGGCGGTGTTTCCTGTATGTAGTCCTGTACTGGCACTCTCCGCTCCTAGAACTCTGGACTGGCCACTCAGGACCGCAGCAGTAACAGTGTCTGGCGGCGGATACGGCGGTGTTTCCTGTATGTAGTCCTGTACTGACACTCCCCGCTGCTACACAACTGGACTGGCCACTCAGGACCGCAGCAGTAACAGTGTCTGGTGACGGATATGGCTGTGTTTCCTGTATGTAGTCCTGTACTGACACTCCCCGCTCCTAGACAACTGGACTGGCCAATCAGGACCGCAGCAGTAACACTCCCTGGCGGCGGATACGGCAGTGTTTCCTGTATGTAGTCCTGTACTGGCACTCCCCGCTCCTAGTCAACTGGACTGGCCGCTCGGGACTGCAGCAGTAACAGTCCCTGGCGGCGGATACGGCGGTGTTTCCTGTATGTAGTCCTGTACTGACACTCCCCGCTCCTATACAACTGGACTGGCCACTCAGGACCGCAGCAGTAACAGTGTCTGGCGACGGATACGGCGGTGTTTCCTGTATGTAGTCCTGTACTGACATTCCCCGCTCCTATACAACTGGACTGGCCACTCAGGACCGCAGCAGTAACAGTCCCTGGTGGCGGATACGGCGGTGTTTCCTGTATGTAGTCCTGTACTGACATTCCCCGCTCCTATACAACTGGACTGGCCACTCAGGACCGCAGCAGTAACAGTGTCTGGCGACGGATACGGCGGTGTTTCCTGTATGTAGTCCTGTACTGGCACTCCCCGCTCCTAGACAACTGGACTGGCCACTCAGGACCGCAGCAGTAACAGTCCCTGGCGGCGGATACGGCGGTGTTTCCTGTATGTAGTCCTGTACTGGCACTCCCCGCTCTAGACATTTGGACTGGCCGATCAGGACCGTAGAGTAACAGTCCCTAGCGGCGGATATGGCGGTGTTTCTTGTATGTGTAGTCCTGTACCGGCACTCCCCGCTAGGAAACTGAACTGGTCGCTCAGGGAAAGTCGTTAACAATGAAAGTTATTGCGTCGGTTCGGGTTTCTCTAGATCTCGTAGTATTGATTAACAGGACAGTAAAAGGCGTTTGCTACAGTTTAAATTAATTTAGTAATTTAATTAATAAAAAATTATTTCGGAGGTTAATGTTACTTTCATGAGTAGAACTTAAGCAGGAGTAAAAATCTTCTGGGATGTAGAGTCTTCTTTGTGATTAAGAAATATTTAGGATTTAATGTTGTCGATTTGAGGTAGTAAATCAATGTGAAATTATCCAAAATAGTTGCATTGAAGGAAATAGTTTCAAATTGTAATGAATACTATTCGAGAGGCTTAAAGATAAAATTAAACTAATAAAGCAACTCCAATAAGATAGATTTAGACAATATCTCAGTAAAACCCCAAGCATTCACAATTTGCAATCTATCAAAATATTAACCATAAATATTGAGATGATAATAGCGACTGCTATTTTGGATCGTATTCGAATGCTAATACTGCTCGTATTAATACCTGATATTGGAGCAGGTTTCCTCGCATATTAATAATATTTTCCCACATTGAACTAGTTTAGAAACATACTCAAAAATAAAACGAATTCAGTGTTCATTTAGAGGATTTAATCGTTCACTAACCGGTGAGTAACTGACAGTTTTAAATGAGGGCAGAGGTAATAACATGTTCTTGGAATAATATACATCAAAACATGTACTTTATTATAAGTTACTGTTGTGTTATTTAAACCCACATCGTTACAGGTTAGTTTTAAGCAAATAATTATCAACCTTTAAATAGACTACGCTTGTGATTTCCAAGTATATGAATCACAAACTAGGTGCAATTTTACTTACGCTTTAATTATTGAGTTCATTCATGAAATTTCAACTTTGCACATGTTTACTAAACTATTTTTAACCCAAAACTTACCGAAATACGAAAATTAAGATTTAAACAATAGTACAAAATTTAAAGAGCAGTTATTTGTGTCTTGCATAAATTATCAATATTTTCGCTTCAGCATGAGCATATTGTGTCAAATGCCATTCAAACAAAGCTTCTACCGTTTGACTAATCTTCAATGTCATGTAATAAAAAAGCTTATGTGATAAATAAAGCTCGTGATATTTTATCAGGATTATTATAGGATTTACAGAAGTCAAAAATTATGAGGCGTTAATTCTTTACTAAACCGGATTTTATGGACTATTTACAGTGGAAATAAAATTTCTTTAGCTCAATCACAATCTACTTCTATACATTACCTCTTCAAAGCATTTGATGTAATGCTATTTTTTATTTTTACGATTGGAACCTTTAAAAAAATCTTCGGTCAAAAAAAGGAATGAAGAAACCTATAAGTGCTACTCGCTTTAGACACTTGTACTAAATAAATTTCATTAACGGCAACAACACTTTGATGATTTAGCTTTATAAAACTGTAAAATATTCTATTGCCCGTGACATTAACCAAAGGAAATGGTGCAGAGGGTGAGTGACCCTGTAGCTATCCCCTATTTCAAAGTGTAGCCTCCTGTGATGACACAATTTAGATATAAAACTGCTATTTTACCTGTTTCCCTATTCAATATAACCATAAGTGTCCAGTATAACAGGTAATTTCATAATAATAGATTCGTCTATGGAATTAAAATTAGTTTATAGTTCGTCTTTGTGACGAACTAAATATTTAACCAAGCGTAGACGTGGATATTAACTATTTCCTGGATCTAAGATTATGGATCTGTGGATTTAAGAACTTTAAATTTTATAAAAAAGAACTGATTTAATATACGAAGAATTGTATTTTTATCTTTTTGTAAATGAATAACTTCCACAACCAGTCGCGGCGGAAAGGTTCCAAGACGCTGACAAAGCGGCAAATTATCAATTCATTTTCTTTGTGTGTGGTCTCGTTCATACGGGCTTGCCATCATAACTTTATCAACAAGGTCCTTAGAAACCTATGCACCTAAATGAGGAGGAATAAAGCATGGTAAATAAATTGATCAGACATTATTTATCAAAATTTAATCGGAAACATAGCTTATTATTTTATCCTATCACATTAAAATGACACACTGGATAAAGTTTACTTATCAACTACTTTATACACTTAATTACTTCTCATTTGCTTAATCGGTGCACCCTTAACTATAAGTATAAGAGAGTCTATTACGTCGATTAAAATAAAACAGGATGACTATGAATAATTAAATGAGTATTAAAATGATTCTTAAACCCGTTAAGAAGCAAGGAAATGGCTCATGTATAATTAGGTTTTACAGGTCATCATAGGATAAAATTCAAACTTTGCATTACATTTATATAAATATTTACTAGGGTAAAATTGTCCAAGTGCTTGATAATTTATTACAAAAACCTTAAGCAGCCTCGTGAGGTGTAATAGAATCTTATGAGGGCCCCGGCTACTTTAAGTGATCAAACCTTTTTTTAAACCATGTACGCCCAAAGATGCTGGTCTCATTACAGCTGTTATGTATTTATTTATGCAGATTCATGCGAATCTGTGGGCGAAATGGCCGAGCCTTGGCCCCAGTTTGTTTTTCCGTCTGGGGATTTGAAATTGCTCATTAAGCTAATATAAGCTTGTTCATTAGCATTCATGCTATAAAGGACAAGGAAGGTTATGTAATGAACGCCAGATGGCAAGAAATTAATTTGGTACAAAGTACTGGATTGCAAGCTTGGACTACTTGGAGGAATACTGTGATTGCATGATAAAAATAATATCATTGATTTACAAATACCTTAATATGATTATTTTACCATCAGGATTTACTTGTAAAAACTACAATAATGTTTATTAGCCTCTGATAAATATCACACATGAATCCCCGCATGAGAAGTGGCAGAATTTTTAATAAAAAGGATAGATTAACTAAATTTGACAATTTTTTTTTAATACACTTAATTTTTGAAAGTGTAAAATTTATAAAAAATACACACTATTGGCTCGCAGAACATAATTTTGTAGCATTAAAACTTAGTGTTTATAAAGAATAGGCCTAGTTTTAGAATGAGCAGCAATATGGCCTCCCTCCTTATACATTCCAAACAAGTTTTTACTTTCACGCACCAAAAAAGGTTATAACTATACACGCGTTAATTTAAGCACTTTGAGCTTTATCTTGGGAACCTATGAACCGTATTTTGCTTGGTCTGATAATTAAAAAAGAGGAGCTAATATATCAAATCTCCTCATATTTTCTCTCTTTTATCCATCGTTATACGCCCTCTAGCCATAAATAATTTTTAAGCCAGAAAAGCAATGAAACTTTTTACATGAGTTTACTTTCTGATAATATTTATAAACCTTAATGCACTTAGTAATCTTCCGTTTCCCTCATTATTAGTCTATGTACGTTATGAAAAGCTAAATAGTAAAGCCAACTTAAAGTACGATTTTTTTTAAGAGGGTGGCGGTCCCTTTTTCACCTTGCCTTTGCCCCGCCCACATAGACTATTGATCTGTGCATGGACGTTATCAAGCAAAGTCAAGGAGTGAGCCGGCACAGTACAAGGGTGAACAGTACTGCTAAGTAAGCGACAAGCCCGAGTCTCGAACCTGCGACGCTTTGAGGCCACAGTTCCGAAGCCGGGTGCGCTACCAAATGCGCAACCGACTCACTATGCACAGTGTATATCAAGCCTGGCATTGCATGGACGCATTTCACATGTTTAAAATTTTATTTTTGGCTGTTTAATCAAACATTATTTGTACAAAACATAATTTTATTCAATCTGGATATTTTTTCAAGTCCTAAATTTAGAGAGGAAAAGATGCTTACTTACGTATAAGCCTTCCAAAGACATGCCATTAACTTCTTCACGCCATGTTTTATGTGATGTATCAAACTGCAGTTTTATAGCCTTCTATTACTCAATTTTATGACGAATTAACATTAGTGAGATCAACAGCTTTACTGTTCATAAGACATTTCCATACAACAAAAAACACCAGTCATCATTTAATAAGTATCTACTTAAAAGTTACGGAGACGTATACCAGGAAATGTTTACTTTATTAAAAACAAAACTTACTACTCAAACGAGAACGTAAATTTTGAAGATTACTAGCAATTACTACTTTTGTTCCTTTGATTCTTTCCTCTCCCGAGTTCCAATCTACTGGTAGAGCAAAAATCAAAGCAATTACTACTCCGAAGCAATTACTACTGTATATAGTCGTAACTTTACGTTAAATCCTTACATCCTTCCAACAGCGGACCAAAAGAAATCGGCACGTTGGATTCACCTGTACCGCCAGGTATTTATAGGCCATAATAGCAGGAACTCCGGAATGAATCAAAGCCTAGTGTCTCCGTCGCCCCGGGCGGAGGTGCGAGGCTGCGGCGGTTGTTCACCTGCAGATTGTTGTTTATAGGCTATGATTAAAGTTTCACTTACCGGGGAAAAATGCAAATAACCGCGTGTCCCCTGGACGTGGGAATTACACGGGGCGCTTCTGGCGGGGCGGGCGTCGGGCGGCGGTGGTTATCTAGAGGTGTGAGCTCTTGGGGCGGATATATGTGTGGGTTTTGTATTCGTTGAGGGTTGAGAGTATAAGTACACTTTAGGTCTTGTAACTATATAAAATGTTCCCTATAAGCAGATAAATATGTTCTCCTAAGGGGAGATTCTTAAGTTTTTTTGTACACCTCACGGAGAAATTAATGCAGTTGCATAATTAAGCCCCGCAGACATTTTTGTTAGTCACTTCAGGTTATTAAGGAGTAACATGGCTAAGAAAGCGAATTAAGTTCTTTTTGTATTCTATAATTTAGGAAAACCCAAGCGTGATTTTCGTTGAATAAAACATATTTTACCCCTGATGGTGTCAAATAAAACTTTAGTATATTTTCTTTAAACTAATGCCTCTTTAATACTTCCATAATACAGATAAAGTCCATGTAAATAAAAACCGAGGTGACAAAAAAATACATAAAATTATTATGGAATGCGCTTTGCGCTTTACAGGAATAAATAAATTTCATCGGACAAATAAGTTACCGAACTACCCTTGAGTAAAGCTTAGTTTTTTTTCAATAATAATCACAATAGAACATGGTAAAATAAATAAAATAACTGGGATTAAAATAAAAGATTCTATTCCTACTGCAATAGTGTATTATGTACATAATTTTCCTTCCTATCTAAATGTATATGTAACTGTGGTTTTGTGTGAAGTCTTTTTTGAAATATAATAATAATAACTATTATTTTGATCTCGTATCTTGCAAATAGGATTGTACTCCAATGTTTTTAGCACTTTGACACATTTTCCAGTTGTAAGAATATTTCTTCTCATATTATTTTAAGACGGATAAGCTGATCTGGTATCTGGTCATGAATAGATTGTGTGCATTTATTGAGGGAGAATTACTTGTAAAACGACATTTGACCTATAAATTACACTTAATCAAACGGACACATCGCAACCACACAAATATCATTACTTAAACGTGTATAGGAATAATTGTTACAGAGAGACCAAACTTGGTTTGTTTGGTAAGTTTCCTCCATCAGCCATCAACTCCAATCACTGCCGTTTGACTGGCTAGCTTAAGCTAAGTCAACTTGAGGCAGCAAAAGTTACTTGGAGCCGGTCTTGTAAGTGTTTGAGATGTACTGAGATTGACGTTGTGCTTAAGTGCTTTACGATGTCTAACACTGACATTGATCCGATTCTTACTATAAGAACCAATATTACAAAATCATAGTTTTTGTATTTTTAATTGCATGTTTACTTGTGTTTATTCATTATATTAATTTTTGTATGATGTAGAATTGAATAATTTAAACCAGTTTTATACTTTGTGCTTATGTTAATTTTATTTTTTATCATCAGAGACTGTAGTAATTTATTCTTAAGGACCGAATTCTTGCTAAAGAATAATATCTAGGATTGGTTCCTTTTTTTACATCATCATTCAATCATAGCCTAGAGTAATTTACTTCGATTTGTTAGAGTTTTATGACCTTAATTATAATGAATAGTTACGATTGTGATACCCAGTCACTTAAATAAATAGCTAATCAACAGTTTGATTGTTATATGAAGAATACAAGAAGTAAATATTTTTTCCGTAAAACAACATCTGGTGGGGCAACAAAACTCAGGTCAATGCTTACCAAGTTATGAGACCTTTCCGTATTAGTACAAGAATAGACCAAAGGTATATCAAATGCTCATTCTAAAATAGTTAGATTCTGTCTTGGTTATTGGATTCTAATAATGGCTGATTGAAAGAGTTTATTTTGGTTGAAAGATCAAAGTGAACAATGAGCTTACATAATTGGTGGAGGTTTCCAATAATTGACGTGAAAAACACGGTAAAAATACAACCATCCAATTCCAAGAATCGCTGACAAGAGTTTGCGAACATCGTTCTAAACTCGTGATTTGTTTGTTATATCGAACTAACTTTTAATTTTTTTAAGATGCTGGTTTCAGAAACTTCAGCATTTTTAAAACATTTCTTAATTGCACTATTACTTTATCTCATTGATATGGTTAGATCGTTCGTTTCTACTCGATACGAAAAAACCTGTTTTTTTTTATAAAACCAGGCAAATTTTGAACTCTTACCAGTATTAGAGTAAACTTATAAGTCGTAAAAGTATAAATAGTGATCACAACATTTTTATTATTTTAGGCAATGGCTAAATATTAGTAGTAGTAGATTAAACAACAGTTTAATTAGTTAATGTTATAAATTAGTGTTTGATTGAAAATAATTTATATTTTTTAACTTCTGAGAGCATTAATGACATCTAGTCCACTCATTCATAATAAACATAATATTCATATTCGCTGTCTGTCTTTGGGAGTGCGGTATTTAAGTGGACTTTCTTTACCTCAGTTCATGCTTTCTGCTGTCAAGCATCTCCAGTAATTACTGTGTTTGATAATGGATATTTTTAAAAGCAACGATAGTTAACCTAACTTACGATACTATAATACAAAACATTCAACTTTTGAAAATGTCTAAGCCTATGGCTGGATTCCATTCCGCCTGACAGCCATGTTTATCCGCTGCAAACTTTTCATAATATCTTGAAGACAAAAAGCACCATTTATATTGTGAAGTATGAAATTTTATCACTGTGCTCCTACAACAAAGTAAATAAAATTACAAAGTTTGCAATAGTGATATAAATTATAAAAAGCCTTGCTTTAATTTCCATATTTATTATAACAGTATTTATCGCGAAAGGACAGAGTGAAAAGTGGAGCCAGAAACAGGATGTAGAGTGTTGAATCGTGCGTCAATATTTCCCTGTTTGTGTCCGGTCCTGTAAAAACAAGGAAGTCGTCCAAAGTGGAAAGAAAACATGACGAAGGCAATTGTTTGTAGAGGGTGGTTATGATGTGTGGAGGGTTATTTAGCGAGGAACTCCCTAAAATAAGAGTGAACAGTATACGTGAATTACACGTTGCTAAACACCCGATAGCAAATTTGTAATTATTAATAATGCGTAAACTAGAACAAAGGTAATCTTGTTTGTGCAGTTTTTGAGGCCATCAAAACTTATGTTTAAAGACAAAACCCTTTCATTATGATACGTAGGCTTTCTTAGTCTAAATACCTTTAACGTGATCTAATTCACTAGCTAACTAGAAATAAATTACTTTCCTTTAGAACCAAATGGTAATATGTTTCACGACGAAATAAATCATTTTTTGAAAATTAGACGAGATTTCTTTTTCCATACTAGAGAAAAACAATTTAGTTATCTGTTTATTTTTATGTTTGCATTTTATTTATATGCATTAGTTACCTCCATTTACAAGCTATCAGTTCCAGTCACTTCTGTGCTGAACTCCAGCTAAGTTTGTATACGGCTGCCAAAGTTACTTGAACCTAGTCTTGTTAGTGCTCTACGTTGACTAATAGTGACATAGTGAAGATGTCACTTGACAGTTCAATGATAATAATAGATTATAGAATGAGTTTCTTTTATCAAGTTTTAATATTTTGTATTTACCTCCATACTATACATTTCGACTACAAATTCTCGATTTTCAATCCATAAAAATATTTACATCAGCAATAAAAAGAAAATTAATTAATTCCCAGCTCGGTAATTGGAATCCAATACTATAGTAGTTACCATTGTTTTGTAATCGACTAGTTTTGTAAACCATTGAGCTGTTCTTAATTTTGATTAAACATTAATAAACAATTGAATCCATGTTTATACTCTAACTGGATTAAATTCCATTTCGCTAATTGATTTCTGATAAAGGCTAAATGAAAGGATTTGTCCCGATGAAAGATCAAAGTCAATGATTAGGTTTCAGTTGGTTCCAATAATTGATGGGAAAAGCAATGGAAACAAAAATATCCAATTAGGCCTAATCGCAGACGAGAGTTCTTGAAATTTCTTCAGTTGTTCTCTAATCAAGATTTATTTTGAGCATCAATTATATCACATGAGAATGTAGGAAGCCCTATTTAAGAACATTTTAGTTGGAAAATTATATTCTAATCATGAAAATTTTCGTTTTTGTGGTTGTGGAGTGCTTTATTCTCCAATAGTACCGTACAACATGATTTGGAAAAGAATAATGTAACCGGTATGCACTTATTGTTGATAAATCCATAACGGATATTAATTTAAACTTCAAAAATTACGTATGAAAATCAGGGTTAAAAAGGGTTTAACTGATGAACTCGGTTCATTACAAAACATTCGCCTCTATAATTAAATTTATATGTTAATAATATGGGATATTAACTTTATCATTTTGTAAACTTTTGTTTTATAGTCGATTGGGCGCCTACATTTTTGAATATATGGGTTAATTCTCAATTCTGACTTTCAATTTTAATTAAAATATAACGGATATAATTGTACTAGATTTAAAATTTTAATTTCAAGCGAGTTTTTAAGTACACAAGTAAATTAGTGTTTTGCGTTTGAAAAACGTAGCCTATCATTGTTTCATGTTTTCCTTGTTTTTTTCCTCGTTTTCCTTGTTATCATTGACCTGAAAACGAAAAAAATCAGTCACATGCATAGCTGCAGTAGTGTCAGTGTAAAATGATCCCGACTCCTGTCTCTGTGGCGCTGGCAAACGTCAGGCTCACTTTTACACTCCCTGTTTTATTCATAACTCCCTGTTTTTTTCAGTTAGAGCTACCTTCCAAATACAGTGTTATTGAATTTTGTATCAGAACTACTTTCTTGTTTTTATTACTCAGTCAATCAACATGAAATTAAGTTAGAGTATTTAAAACTAACATGATAGGTATTTTGTGTTAACACTTTATTATGTTTTATTAAAACAAATTAATGTAGACGTGATAAACAAACTGAAGATAATTAGTCAAAATGGATTATTAATAATAATTATTATTATTAGGATACAATGGTTGCTGTGTTCATTAAACACAGCAACCATTGTACTGAGTTTATTAATTAAATTCAGGCTGCAGAGCCAGATAATAATATAATAGCACCTTTAACGATTGTAAAGGTTTGAAACCAAAATGCTAAGTGAGTTTGAGGAAAGAGGTTTAAACATTCTTAGGAAAAAATAAGATTAAAAAATCTTAATCATTTTTATTAAGAATTTGACTACTTAAAACTATCTTTATTTAGCCATAATTAACTTTTTTGACCTATGAAAGTAAGATTAAATACCCCCGTTGCAGCAGACCTGCATACTCAGCGAATTTCAAATGCAAAACAACATATTCTAATCCAATATAGCGAGATTCGACATGTTTTGGTAAGCTCCATAAGAATAACATAGGGAATGAGTATGCAGGTTTGCTGCTACAGGTATATTAAAACTGGGTGGTTTAAATTCAATATTTAGTAGATCTTAACTAGAAGAAGCTATTTACCAAGTTTTATCAAGATATGTTGACAAATAAGCGAGATATAGAATTTTACTTATTTCCCATAAGGTTAACATCGGGACAACGTACTGTGTTTACCACCTTCAATATCTCGGCAACCAATGGACATAGAGCAATGATTCAAATTACTAAATTGTTCGTTTTTTCGAGCTGAATTCAATGGTGCCAACAAAAATTCGATAACATTTATTTTTCTATGTAAAAATCACAAAAAACACATTTTTGGGGGGGTTTATCCCCCTTTACCCCCCCTTCCAATGATCCGATCGGGCTGGTTTACGAACTCGTCCGAATAATGACTACTTTACACGTCTGTGCCAAATTTTATTCCAATCGGACCATTTTTGCGAGCGCTATCGTGCTCACAGACACATATATATATATATATATATATATATATATATATATATATATATATATATAAAATTTTGAACGAATAGTGTTTTTGGCTTCTGGGGGCCCCAAAACGAAAAGTTATAGTGGTCCCGGGCTTAGATCTTACCATGAGACCTACGGTAATAGCTTCTTCCCTATAGGGGAAATTCGCTAAAAGATCTAGTAATTAAGTAGACTATATCAAAAATCTGATATATTAACAAAATCCTTTGGAAATATATGAAGTTCATCCTTTTTGGTCGTGTTTTTGTTTTGGTCGTTAGTACTTAGTTGTGGTCTGCGTTGTATAGGCTTTAGCTCAACAAATCAAGAATTTTATTTAAGGACTCAAAAAGACTGACTCAGTTTATCCGCTTTCCCCAAAAGTGTTGGCTGTCATAAAAATTTCGATAGCTTTGAAGTACAAGTTAAACTATTTTTCCATTCTATTTTTCAATCTACATTCACAAGTGAACAGCAGCATGACCAATAACGCAATCAGTTGCAATAAGCTGCTTGATTCCCCGACCAGGGTCCAACAGCACATCCGCATCACTGCGGACTCCAACAATCAATAGAGAACCGATGATATACCATAATGAAATATATTCTCAATATGTAACACAAACATTACAGCCCATGGCAAAGATACTTTGGTGATACTTAAGTATATCAAATTCCTATTCCTATATGTGCTTGGGTGCGTATTCAATTGTTAACACTTATATAAATAAAGTTTTTCTGGCATTCTCGGTCTCAGAGGTAGAGGGTTTTCATTAGTTTATTATTTAATTAGAATATTGAGTTTAATTAATCCCTGAACTTTGTTTTGAGACCCCACCGTCAACTCACACAGTCGACGCCGTCACTTCGAACTTGGATTCTTGGTATACAATACCTTTACTTACTTAATTTAAGGTCTTAGCTCCTTTGAGTTCAGTCGTGGAGTATAGTTTATTTTCTCTACTGCATGCCAGCTTGATAATCACTTATTAATAAATTTAATTTTCTTCGTACATTGCAAACTGTATCTTTAACATGTACCATTAAAACAAAATTATTTTGTTTTTGTACATATTATTTGAAAATAGAGTCAAAGTAATTATGTGCATGTCATATCTTACTATTTAGCATTTATTTTGCCTTACATATATTTATTTCAATGCAGCCGTCCATAAGAACATAGTGATTTAGCCATAGACGAGATGTCATTTTAGGATAAATTTGACTTTCAAAAAATTAATTAGGGTTTATTTATTGATGCAAATTAAACCGTTAATATTTCTTAAAAAAGAAAGACAAAGAAAAGTTCAAATGTATAACCTGTTTGTTGCCAACCTAGAAAATATTCTGATTGAAAGTAATCGTTATAAGTGATAATCGACGAATAAGTGTGACAGATGAGAGCGACTTGAGCAAAGATAAGATTCAAGGCCAGAGGAAACACTTAGATTAATGAACCCAAGATTGTTTTCCACGATAATTTGTAAGGGATTGAAACATCCTTTTATACTTAGCGAAATGTGTCAAGTGGATTTTTTGTCAAAGTCCCACTTCTACAAATGTTAACTAATTTAATCAAAACAACTTTTTGAGAGATTTATTTACGCCTAACTTCAATGCTGAGATTTAAAAAATTATATTTAAATAATCAGTCCCTCACAGCATATTTTGCATTTAGCCTTCCTTACCGCATTTAGAATACTTTATGGTTTGTAAAAATATGTTCTGAACAAATATCATTATATTATACATTTTAATTAAAACAATTTTAGCTATCTAGTCAATTTGTCGCAATTCGTTATTTACCAAACACCCACGGATCCATAATTATAAAATTATGTAATTGTCAGGAGTTTTAATGTAATGACGTTTTCAGCACGACATCTCATTCACTTCTTTAATGCTTTATAATTTATTGCCTTAGGATCTTAAGGTGGAAATGTCGTTATTATAATTCCAAAGTCGTTTTAATAAAAAATTCTTAATAGACAACATGATTTCCTTGAGAGACTCGAGAATTGGTAATGATTTCAACTGATTTTTTGTGCAGTTTGATTATTTTTTATGTTAATAATATGAAGTTTTAAATTTAGAATATTATATCTGTTATTAAAGACGATGTCCATAATGTATTTGTTTTAGCAAATAAAATCTTGAATCTCAAGAAATTTGTCAAATTAAACTAGATTTGAGTTGACTTTGACTAGATTTCACTTTGGTGAGTCGGTGGCGCAGTTGCTAGCGCACTCGGCCCCGGTTCTGTGGCGGCAGCGTCGCAGGATCGAGTCCCGATGATGCCGCATACTTTTAACAGTACTGTTCATCCTTGTACTGTACCGGCTCTCTCCTTGGGTTTGCTTGATAACTTCCACGCACAGGCCTGAGGCCCATGTGGAGGGGGGGGAAATGCAAGGTAAAAAGAGGCCGCCACCCTCTTTTTAAAAAGAAAGAAAGATAAAGAAGATAAACTATTAAGAAATTATCTATAATATTAACCATGTTTTACCATTAATTTGATCTTGTTACTATCAAGCTAAAAATAAATTTGTTTTAGAAAAATGTTCCTATTACATTTGACATTGAGTGCTTGTTCGGTTAGTGCATGTTTACTGTCCCCGAGAGCCTCGTGTATGTGCATGTGATTCTCGATTCTGTTATTGCTAGTCGTTACCTTTTTTGCTTGTCTTGCTTGTTATTTATTTAGCACATATTTGTTTGTCCTTTATTAGTTAGATTTTTATCTTATTACTATTTGGTTTATTATTATTGCAATGTCACAATGAAATGTTTATTATTTTTGTCAATCACACCATGATTATGGTGTGATTCACCCACCATGATTATTTATTCCTTTCCTTGTTAACTAGTTTGAATTTGAATTCACCTACCTTTACGCCTTTTCTCGTATCATTTTTTGCTAGTGAGATTCGTATGAAAGTAGAACAAGCCTATGTCCTACTGAGTCTCTATTAGTGAAATATTCTATGTTAGTTATTAAATCAACACTCTCAAAGTCTGTATGTTTTATGATTGTAATATGAATTATTCGGTTGGAATAAATAAAAGGATTTCAATCGAACTAAAATTTTATACAAACACTCAATAGTCAAGTAAGAACCAAAGTATTGGGCTACATCGTCAGCCCTTGATTTATTCAAGACACATGCCGAGAGAAATGGAACCACTTTGCACAAACTTTTATTGGCTCGGATTTATGTTAATCCAACAAGAAATATGAATTTTCAAAACGTCTAATTCAAGACTACACGGAATGATTAAAATGATATGTGAAATCATTTTAGTTTTTAATCGCAAAACGCTAATTTTATATTAATTTGTATGAACAATATGAAGCATGTTTTAGTAACACTAATATACAAAGTTTCATTCTGCATAATCTTTTCTGTATCTTGTTAATTTAGTTTCACCATTCCTCATTCAACATTAATTTGAATTACGTTCCACTATGAGTTTGATTATTTTATAGGTGTCTGAAATAATGCCACAAAATTCTAAGAATATTTTAACTTTGTTTAATATTGAGAATCAATGGATAAGCAAATTTTTATTCATCTGTTAAAATATATAGAAATATATTTGTAAAAAATATTTAAACAATTTTTTTAGGCATTGTAACTTTTAATATTGATATTATATCGGTTTGCAGGTGTTGATATTTTACTACTTCAAATAAAATCCGATGCAATGAACCAAAGGTGATCCATTTTTACTGGAAATAACATGTATTTTCTTTTCTTATTAATAAAATAAACCTTTTTTCTAACCATGCAGGTACATTTCAATAGCCTTAGTGCCACTGCACGGATGGCATTTGTGGTATTCGTGTCAAATTGAAACTGAGCAATATCCAACAATTGGAAACGTATCCATTTCCAAAGACTAGAGCAATCATTGCATGGATAACCCTGGATCAATCACGTTCCCGACCAACTAGTCTAGTGGGATTTGGATTCGTTTTGAGTAGGAATTTTCAGGGATTCTGATAAAATTGTTCACTAATTAAAAGGGTCAAATATACATTCGATAAAGCGTTTACTTTATTAAATCGGTAAAATGTCACTTATTTTCTTGTGTCAGTTCAGGTAACAATTATTCATTCCTTTTTAAAAAGTCTAAAAATAGGAGAAATATTACGTATTTTAAGTTTAAAATAGTATGAAATACTGCACAAAGGTTAATGCCCCCCTAATCAACACCCCTAATATTCACATATTTGTGTGACAGTCAATTTCTTTATAGATCGTATGGAAAGCTCTTCTTGTAACCATAATCTTTGACTCTTCGAATGAATATCTGCTTTAATAATAATTTAATGCTAATGATCATTATTGAGTATTTCCCTAAATCATTGTTTTATTTCAAACAGAATCCATATTTCAACTAAAAATAGCAATCAGTAATAATTTTAGATGATTTATAGTTCGCTTCGGAATTATTTTAGTAATCTGCCAATACCTAAAATATATCTTATTTGTGAGTCGTGCTGATAGACTACGATATGTTTCTCTGTCCCCAGAGCTTACAATATGCCCCATGCTCTTATATGGAACTTTGTTGTTTGACTTCAAACCCTAAACTAATCAGGAAAATGTAGGCCTACTGATAGCTAAGCATCATTGAATAATAGCCTACACCAATAAGTTTTTACTTTAATTCACATACCTAAGGTTTCTTAAATCTTGTAAACATTCTTTAACAAAAGCACTGTTCAGTGTTGTTCATGTCTTGGCACTATCATAAATTTAAAGATTTTTAAGGGGCATTTCTTTATCAAGTAGAAAGTAGACTACATCCGTAAAAATCAGCAAACCAATCAATTTACGGGCTTCAGCCTAACCTCAGCTAAGACGTTTTCCTTAGAAATAAAAATTGGATATATTTTAGCAGTAGTATAACTTGATAGGCCTACTTCATCAGTCTGAGTTAATACATTCTATAAAAGAAAAATGTATAATCAGTAATGGCTGAAATGTATTTACTTTTTGTGTCTAAAATAGATTTCTAAACTTTGAAGGTATAATTTATTTTTAAACTGGATATTGTCTTAGACATTATCAGCAATGTCCAAGCCGTCACTTGAGTAGAATTTGCCTACATAAGAAAAACTGTGTTACAAAGTGCTCTTATCATACTTTTCAACTTTAAAACACCTGGTGATGAATTTAATATTACAGTCGTTTCAGCCACGGAATGTTACGTTAGACAATAGACATGGGAAGGAGTAAAATCTTTATTGACTATCTTACATGATTTGATTATAAAGAATGATGCAATATAATTAAGTTTTTTTTTAATTCTACTTAATATAGGGCTCAATAAAAGGAAACCCTGAACTGGCGGCCCTACCGACATAGGCCGACCGAAGGAAATACCTCATAGAGCCAGATGGTAGTCGAAGTTAAATCAATAGTCATTATTTTATACTCAAGCCCACCGGTTTGGTTTTTCAGCTTTGAATGGCAATATCCACTTAACTTTCAACGAAATTGTTAGATTTTTAACCAAACTAACTTGGTTCTAGAGCTAACTTTCAGCTTCTTAAAGTGAACTTCAAAAAAAGTACTTGGTTCAAAGATAAGAATTAATTAATCAAAATTAAATGTTACGTAATCAATTTGTGTAACACGTCAATCATCCAGTCCGACGGAAGACAAGTGTTACTTTTGTGTTTTTATCAAAAAGAAAACAATAACTGCTAGGCTCACAATCAATTTATACACTCTATACACTCAATAATTGAAGTTTGTTCAAAGCAACCAGATTGATAATTCAATAGCTGATTTTTTAAGCTAATCAAATAGCTAGAAGGAAATGAGTTAAGAAATACATTTTCAACATACCGAGAGAGATTCTAAAAATTGAAAGAAGTAATATGATTGGAATATATCTACTTCAAATCCAAAATTATAACAACTCTACAAGACCATAAATCATTTAATTTAAATTTATTTTTGTTACCTTTGAATTTAGTTATAGGCCTTAATAATTAATAAATAAACATCGATGAAAAACCTACGGCATCGTATATCCTGAGTTGATAAAAGTATCAGATTAGATTACAGGCCTATTTGTAGTGTCTTATCTTTACATCTGATAATTAGTCAGATGTTACACACCCTGGCCAGGTAGACATGGCGTTTTATGCGGATGCGAATACTCAAAAATTCTTTGCCCTCTAGCTTTTATTAATTTTTTTAATGGACGTATTTCATTTTAAGGTGGACGTAAAATGAACAGTTGTCTTCACTTCTCAGTAAAAACAAGTTTTACGACGGCTAACAAACAAAAAGTAGGACCAGCATAGTTAATTATTTTGGGTATTTTTTGTGATTTTTCTATATCTGAGTATAAGTATTATTTTTTTCAGCATGTAGTGATTTTGCTTCTAGCGAATTTCCTTAAAGGAATAAGCTATTACGGTAGTACTCATGGTAAGACCTAAGTCCGAGACCATGTTAACTTTTCATTTTGGGGTCCCCAGAAGCAAAAAACACCATTCGTTCGAATTTATATATATATATATATATATATATATATATATATATATATATATATATGTCTGTTAACATGATAGCGGCCGTAAATATGGTCCGATCTTATTGAAATTTGGTACAGACGTGTAAAGTGGTAATCGCTCGGACGAGTTCGTGAACCAGCCCAATCGGACCACCGGAAGGGGGGTAAAGGGGGATAAACCCCCCCAAAAATGGGTTTTTTTAGTTTTTCACATAGAAAAATAAAATTTATCAAATTTTTGTTGGCACCATTGAATTCAGCTCAAAAAAACAAACAATTTAGTATTTTGAATTACTGCTCTATGTCCATTGGTTACCAAGATATTGAAAGTGGTAAACACAGTACGTTGTCTCAATGTTAACCTTATGGGAAATAAGTAAAATTCTATATTTCGCTTATTTCTCAACATATCTTGATAAAACTTGGTAAATGGCTTCTTCTAGTTCAGATCTACTAAATATTGAATCAAAACCAACCAGTTTAAACATACCTGTAGCAGCAAACCTGCATACTCATTCCCCATGTTTGTTATTCTTATGGAGCTTACAAAAACATGTCAAATCTCGCTATGTTGGATTGAAATATGTTGTTTTGCACTTGGAATTCGCTGAGTATGCAGGTCTGCTGCAACGGGGGTATTTTACGTTTGCGTTTTCTGTTTAAATATTTTTCTTGTTCAGGTCCTCTTGGGTGTGTGTAACTAATGTGAAAATGTTCTTGGCTTCCACTTAAAAACGAGATCAGATTCTTCATCCGAAAACGTCATGAAACTTGTGTTTGCTAATTCATGATGGCAAATGTATGCGGCAGTAAACATTCAACATAAAAAAACCATTACCGACAGTAAATTTTAGGCAAGAACACGTTTTATATTCATTTTACATTTCATACAACAGAGTTATTATTGAAAAAGTACATGTTCACTGGTTTTAGCTCTATGCTGTGGTGTAAAAGGAACGTTCACAGGCAACATTATTTTCATCATACTGTCCGGAAAACAGCCGTTTTCAGTTCTCTAAATCGTACGCAAAATGATCGTTTTTGGATCTCTTCGAATAGGAGTACTGAAAAAACATATGGTAAATTTTGCCGTACTCTAATGTCAAAATTTGTTTATGTTACGTTTGAAAGGTTGAACGATTTCTTAACTTGTGTTTGTAAACAACTAACAGATGTGTAAATTAAGATGACTATTTTGGATAGCCTCAAAATTATGTAGCCTAATTTTTTAACGATTAAATGGTTATTTATACATAATGATGAAAATAGTTGTTCATCACACGGATTAAAAGTGTCTCCTTGGTTCTCGATCGCATTTCCAAGCTCGGCTGCGCCTCGTCTGTAAATTACGATCTCGTACTAAAAAGAGCCACTTTCGCTCCTAGTGATGAAAACTACTATTATTCATTCGCTATTTTGAAGGACCCGAATCTTTACTGAACCGATTGATGAGTAGGCGGTGCTGAATAAATATCTCAGAATGATATAGATATTGATCAAGGCAAAACCAAAACAAACTGTAACCAGACATAAAAGCCTTGTTTATAAACTTGTTTATTAAGAAAGAAAAAAACTATTTGAATTCATAACGTCGCAAAAAAGAGAAATTAAATAATATGGCAAAAATCTGTTAACCGAGGATTAAAGGAGATGACCGCGCAAACAACCGGTTGAACGGCTTTTGAAGTAAATTACACCGTTAATCCTTGGGCTATTCCAAACAGAAGGTACGATCTCTATAATTACACCGCTCAAATATAGAGTGGAGCTCAATTAACGTGGCTTAGAATCCGGTAATTGTTAAAATTACGGTTAAATAAGGCAGAGCCGAAAAACTACTCACATGATAGAGTCAGGGGCATACTTCCAGAATTTCGGTAATGAAGAAGTTCCGGATAGTTTGGGCTTATTAGGCATAAAACGTGGGTTATCTAGAGGCTTATCATCACTTGATTGGGAAATGCAGAGCTGAAATTAATAACAGTATTCATCTACTACAAACATATCGTATGTGTTGCTGTTCTATTACAATTTTGAGTTTTCACGAAAGTAACCATTGATTAAAAAATACTGGCTGCTTACTAAAGTGACTCTAGAAAAATTAATATACTCTACTTTTATTAGGCAAAGGAATTCATGTTTTGTACTGATTAAATGGCTGGGTATTGCAATGGGAAAAATGATATGTTTCATCTTTTAGGTAATCCCTAATGTGTTGTCGCTACATATGCAAACTTTTTCTTGATAGATAAAAATGTTGCACGATATGACATTGAATTCTTTATAATGTGTCAATGTAATTTATTGTAATTTTTTACAGAGTTTCGTTCTAAACTGTCGGTTAACCATGGGTGATGGGGGTTTAATTGTAATTATTTTAACTAGATATTTTTAAGCCGTTGAAACGAAATGTGTTTAAAATGAAAAAAGACCAAGTAAATGAAATAAAATTATCGTCTAGTAATAAACTTTCAGAAGAGTTTTTATAGATAATTTTGTTCGTAAAAAATTATATAAAGAGACGTTATTTACATAGTGTATAAAATATTTGTAAAATAACACTAAAAATTCTATCAACTGTTTTTTAAGTTCAAATAAGAAGCGATGACAGGAAGCAGTGTTATCAGAAGAGTCCAGACGAGGGAAAGAGACAAACAGAATACAAAGGAGACAGATACCAGAGTTCCCGTGGCGTTTTACATCTTCCCACATGTGTGAAGAATATAAACACCAATCATAGTCATTAGCCAGTGTCAACAACGGCTGTCCGAGGCAACCGGCGACTCGCGGTGAACGTTCGCCAGCCTTCGTTAAACACATTATAATACCGTACCACACTCCGACAACCGTTCGTGTGAAACCCACAGTCGCAGTCGGGCAGATGATGATGTAAAATATTCTCGCCTTTTATACTTTCAAATATGAAAACACGACTACATCTTTTCAAATCGTATATTATTTTACTATGTGTCATCTATTTTGTGAAGTAAAGTTTTCAATGCAGGTTATAACATTGACAATACTGTTGACGCAATAACAATTGACAGTACTGTTGATTAAGAAGATAATCAATGGTTATACTGATTTGGAAGGGTGGAGGTATTTCATTTGTTGTAAGTGGAAAATATTTAAATATATATAAACATTTTTAAACTTAGAGTACAATTATATACAATAAATTACAAGAATAAATATTAATTTTAGTTATATTGTTAAAGATTATATTAAAACATAATCTTTATAAAAGTCCAAACAACCCTGAACTATATTTTGATTTGGATTTTTGCGGACAGTTGCCATCATTGATTAGTAAAAAAAAGTTTCTCGACGTTTCGAGATCTGGAATCTGATCCCGTCTTCAGGTGGAAAAAAACCTGGAACAATTTTTTCCACCAGAAGACGGAATCAGATTCCAGATCCGGAAACGTCGTGAAACTTGTTTTCTACGAAACAATGATGGTATATGTCCACAAACAATAACCAAGAATGAATTTCAAAAAAAAGAACCCTGAAATTTAGAGAAAACCTTAAGTCCGCCACCCATTAACATCATATTTGGTGGGAAAATCCTGGTAAAATATTAGTTTTTTTATAAAATTTTCCCTAAGGGCACGAATATAAAGAAAAGGGCTAAACAGCTAATACAAATTTGTTTTGTTTTTTGTATGAATTTACTTAACAGCTACTGACCAGTGCGTGTCCCTAGTGCAGAGAAAATTAAACAAATTTAACTTAAAACATTCTTTCGGCGGTTGTAAACGCTTGTATTAGTTTTTTTCATTGATCAATATTAGTACGGATTAATTTTTGACCTATAGTGTATGTATTCCTTACTACTCTTACTGATTTATTTAGTTTCAATACGTTTACCAAGATGCAGAAACATCTGTTACCAAAATTTACTGGCTTGAAACTGCCTGAAATAATTTACTGAATCGGTGGCACAGTCAGAGGTGACATGAGGACTTTGAGGGGCGTTAACGATATTATGAATTCTAGTCCAAGCGCTTCAGGAACTTAAAATCGTACTTTCGGGTTCTTGTGCCTCATTGCTCCTTGCTTTGCGAGCTAACTTATCAAACAAATCATTAGTTTAGTCTGTGGTTTAGTCGGATGGCCTCGACCCTCACCCCATAGCTATTCATTTATTTAGTACGCTTTTACTGTGGTATATGTTATTTGATTGACTTAGGAACTACTCTTATTTTCAGTATAACATGCAGAAAGGGTACATATCTAGTTTCAGGCTCAAATATGGGTCAAATATCTAGGCTTAATACATACCTCTAAATATTCTTATTCCAAAGGCTAAGGAAGTAATTCCAAAGGCACTTACATAATTTTAAAACGTTAGATTCCAATTTTCGCGTTAATAACTTTTTACATTAAATTAGTATTTATAGAAAAGAAAAGCTTCAGACACAAAGAGGAAAGTTTGAACAAAGTTTGAAAGCGGTAACCAAGCAATCGGTAGAACAAAAAGTTGAACTGTCTCGAAACCTCGCAACGTAAGCAGTAAAAAGCACTCTCGGCGCTGCCGTTATAACAAATGGCTTCGTTGGAAAACTTTGGGGTAGGCTTATCTGTTTTGTGGTGCTACAAGGAAAACTATCATGATAGGTATTCTAATGAACAGTATTCAGAAGTCGTAGACAAATTAAATTAGAGTTAGTAGCAACTAGGAAGTTGTTACTAAATCCTACGGGGATGTAGGGTGAAGGTTAAGAGTCGGATATATTTACTGTCAAACCTCTAAAGTTTATAAGATCCTAGTTATTGCAAAATATTAAACTTCCAAAATTTATGTTATATAACTATATTTAGGACTATCAGAGTCATAATACTTACGAGCTGCTTGGATTATTATAAAAATGCAGAATAATTTATGGCAGTTCTATTAACAACCTTGTATTTGAATTTTAATTGAAAAGATTATTGAATGAATTAATGAAAATACCTGTTTATTGTGGTGACAATTAGGGCCACATGGTCCTTTCTTATTCGGAATGCGTCAAAATAATTCAGTGAAAAATTGGAAGTTACAGAAAAATCACAGGAACAATATGGGGGTCAAAATTTCCAATTATTTTTATTATTTTTCACAAAAGGATAGATTTAACATTCTGATGCTCATAAGTATTTTTCACAAGTGATGAATAAAAATGTTCTTTCAGAGTTTAAATTTATTACAAAGAATGAGCTAAGTAGTTAATTATTTAATTTAATTCAAGGAATCGTTTTTATATACATACAGACTTTTTATTTTATTATTATTGCCATAAGGCATAAAATAATATGTTTTTGGTGCACACATTATCGCAAAAACTATTAAACGTAATTTGAGGCATTATTCAGCGGAGATTTATTGAATTTGTATCCATTAGCGCTATGTTATGGTTATGGTTCTCAAAATTGCAAACCTACATACTCGGCTTAAATTACATTTACCTTTAAGTTATGGCAAAACATATAGCTTTTTATGTCTTTCAGCAGCAAATCTCGGTGCTCCTCCTTGGCGATATTTTATTTTCATACAAATTAATAAGTTAATTACTCTCAATTTGGTATTATTATATTGTGACAAAAGCGATTAGCTGAATTATAAAACAAAAATATGCAGGGTTCCCGTTGCGAGTTTGAAAAAGCTGTCTTAATGATTAAAACATTAAAAAACCTAATATTACAACAGAAATTTTAATTTTTGAGTAATTATTCTGAAACGACGCATGCTTTGAAACAAAATAACTGAGTTAATTGCAATTTGGAAGCTTTTATGTAGAGTAAAATGTGTTCATCAGTAACAAGATTAGTGCGTCTACTAACATTGGTGGGTTATTCTTTGATTTAATTAAACGCTTGGATGACCCTATAAAACTATGACCTTAAATTGCCAAAGAATATCATTCCAATTATATTCTTGTTTGTCAAACATGATATCAATGGAAAAACGGTGTATTATTTTTTTAAATAAAATTCAATGAAAAAAT
Source organism: Flexamia atlantica (assembly GCA_035578135.1). Lineage (NCBI taxonomy): Eukaryota > Metazoa > Arthropoda > Insecta > Hemiptera > Cicadellidae > Flexamia > Flexamia atlantica. The sequence goes on along the minus strand of JAQJVK010000015.1, from coordinate 15,751,954 downwards.
ATAATCAACTTTAGATTTTGTGGCCTCAAAAGACCTTCAAATATTAGAAAATATTTAATAAAAAAATCCAAAATTAGAATGATAAGTTTTTTTTAATTTACATTAAAAATCATATAGCAATTAAGACATAAAAACAACTGTAAAGAAATAGTAATGAGACGCGATGTTATAGTACGCTTATTATAAGAGTTGTATTAATATGAAATGAAATATTATGGCCTAAACCCAAAATTCTTGGAGATGTTGCAATCTTAAATTTCTATTTTAATAACTTCTTACTTTAAAATATTCGTTACAAGATATTTAATTTATAAGTAAATATATGTACCATATAAATCAAACTACTATAAATATAAATTACTACCTTATTTTACTCAGTCGATATTTAACGTCGTAGGCCTTACCTTGTAATATTCTGTATCCAAAACCCCATCCTTCTAATGTCAATTGCCATCACATTTCCAAAAACACTTCCCAAACTCCATTGGAAAAAAATACCATTAAAACACAATTTCACACCCTGCACAATTAGTCAGTCACGCATAACAGCCATCGTACAAAACCTGTCAAATCAATATGTTTTACAGTGTTTGAAATCACAGAAAATTTGCCAAAAATACTGTAGCCCTCAAAAAACTATTTATTTAATTTTTATATCGTTAGCACGACGGACTCGATAGGACGTTTCGCGACACAGAAACTCACTCTTCGAACGATCGCACCGCACTGAATTCATTGAATGAACGCGATAAAGTCTACCGTTGGAGCGCCAGCAACACTAGCGCCGTCAGTGAGCACAGCGGGAACTATCGACAGTGTTGTCTTATCAGCTGATATGCCAACAAGCTTATTGTTGAGGCACAGGATCTGTTGATACTGTCGAGAGCATCAGAGCATCATGGCATTATTGATTGCGATAGTAATAATTATTAAGATCCTTAAGTTTTTCACAAATAGTTTATATTTATAACTTTTTAAACTGAGGTAATAATAAGGCAGTGGAATAAGGCGGACATTTTTAAGACACGACTATTTCAGAACTTATGTCATGAATTTAGGCCCATATGCGTATTTCTATTTTTATCCGTGAGCAATAGCAAAAGTAATTTAAATTAATAAATATCAGATTATGTACGGTCATTTATCAAGGACAATAAGTCAAGTAATATTTCAAATACAAGTTCTGTACTTAAACATAAAAAATTAACTTAAGCGTTAGTGTATGGTTTGAAACTTTGTCTTCGTTTTGATCAACTAAGAGTAAACTTCCTTTTCAGGAAAAAAATATACAATGGAACAGGTTACAATCTAAGGTCTAATCTATATCAAGCGTATCGTAAACGTTTCACAGAACACATTATAAACCCAGAGTTATATCAATCCGCTCATCCTTCAATCATTTTACAAAGTAAGAAAGTAGTTTTTTTTTACCACAGTTCCAATCCGTAATCCCTAAAAAGGAAGTCTAGGACGCAAACGGTGGTTTCAGCACGAACTTCTGCAACAAATATACTATTTTTATGGACTACTTATAATAAAAGAAGATTTTATATACTTTATATGAAAAATTTGTGTTTGATGTAACAAGTCAGGTTTTCTAGAACTTGTTCATAAATATTTCTTACAAAACACCTCAAATATGACAATAAACTATAAAGTTATTTAAATTTAGGCTTTGAAGAAGCTATTTAAAACTATAACTTTAAAGTATAAATGTTTATATTGTTTTTTCAAAGTTATGTGAGACTTATTATTTGAGAAAGTTATATTATTGCTGTTTTTTTAGAATATTTTTTTTCAATCAGATAACTTCTTATAAAGTAGGTTTATATGGCTTTCAACAAGGTTTCATTATTGGTTCATTATCAGCAATGATGACTTTGAGCAAAACATGTTTCAGGTGTCTGAGAATATTTTCTCCTAAGGTTAAATATAAATTATACTCATGTGAAACGTGCCCAAAAAACGCCTGATATGTATTTTATTTAAAAATTATTTTTAACCATGAATACGTTTAAAAATAGTCAACGCTTTTTTATATTTTTGTGTCATGATTTTTTATAATCCGATTTAAGATATATTAGGCTTAGACCATTCTCTTAGTCCATATTTAGAGCTGTGAAATATCCAAAGTATGTGGAATATACTCCTTTATATCCAAAGCACGTGAAACATTCGACTTCATTTGCTTTTTTTGAGTCCCTAATGCGTTACGCAATGACAACGTGTTCGATGTTTCAGCGTTTAAAAACGCTGCGTTGGTATTTGAGACACGTCATATTTTCCCTGAACACCTGTCATCAGATGATGGCTTCTATACTGCTTCCGTATGAGTTTTTTCTTCTAAAAAAGGTTTGCATGTGCGATGTGTTAATTAGGCATATAGTAGCCAGCATAGCTTAAGTGTAAATAAAATAGTAACATGATTGTAAATATATCTTATTAAGTAGTCTTAAATTAATATTTCACATTGTTGGAAGTATATGCATTAAATATGAAGTAATATGCATTAAATTATATTTACAGTCTTGAGCGTTTTAGTATAATGACTTAACGTTGAAATTTTCATTTTACCATATTTTCAAAAATATCTCAGTTTATACTTTAATGTTTTATTTGTGAATGCTTTAATTATATTGTATAATAATGAATACTTATTAATTTTATGATAAAATAACATGAAATAAGTAGGTTATTTGAAAAATTTTGCGATATGATGTTTGTACTGAATAGTTGAATATTACTATTATGACACACTGTTTAGTTTTACACTTCAAAATTTAGTTAAGTTGGAAGTACAAAATTTTGTCTTTACACTAATTCTCGACTGTTTCCTTTACCTTTGGCGTAGCAACGTTAACATTACGAGTTTGGTGATTGATGTTATATCTTAACTGATGCTGTGGCCGAATGAAACGCACAATTCGTAGCAGTTAGACGTGCAATTAATGGCTTCTGCCCTTGCGCCTTCACTGATGCTGCGACTGAACCTACACTGCTGTGCCAGTAATGAGGAGTAACAACGTATGAATGTGCTTCTCAGACCTCTGTTGAATCCACGACCATCGACATACAAATAACTTAAAAGTTAGGGTATAATTAAAAAGCCCTTTGCGAGTTTGGCTATGGCAAAGAACTCTCCCTTACGTATAATAAAACACGAAGTTATAGTTTTTAAGTTATAATAAAAACAACCCCTTTTTAATGGTATATTTACATTCGTATATGTTCGTTTTAGAATTAATATTAAATGTGCAGGAACTGGAGGAAACATTTCAAATAGAAAAACAATTTAAAATATGTGAAATTGTTATTAAATTTCACGTAAAAGATTTTACTGCTACGGACTCTTTAGATGTTACGATATTATTATTTCTACTCTTCGTATTCATTCAAACAATTCTAGGATCTAGAAAAGAAGGCGATTTTGGCTGGACCCGGAAATATAGAGAGAAAATGCTAATATTGCACGTTTTAAACTGAAATAGCCTTAACTCCTATAAACTATTCAATAGCAAATAGATCACAACGGATATATTTTAAATATATATGCTGCAAAATTCTTCTAGCCTAATTAATACTTTTTCCCTCGTCCAGATTATTACGTACCTTGAGTTGGTATGATATTACTTTGTTTTGTCTTATTGGATCATTTACTTTATTGGAACTTTATTGGCGACAAAATTTTGTTGGCTACACATCAAAAGTGTTAATATTAAAACAATAAAATATTTAAAATTTTATATTTCCAAAAACTTATATGTTAGACTAGTTTTTTTATATTTATATTTAGGAACAATCTATTACCATTTATTTGCTGATGATGGCTTCAGGTAGTAAGCCGAAATATACAAATTTAAAACAGTTTATTGTTTCAATAGTAACACTTAAGATGAGTAGCCAACAAACTTTAGTTTCTAATAAAAATACCATAATGAACAAAGAAATATATAGACAAGAATGGAATTTTATTATAGGTTCATTCAATCCTTAACACTGAATTGCTTATTGAAACCCTTCAAGAATGGAAATCTTTGAATAGCTGTGAGAATAATGCAAAAATATCAACCTCAAACAAAAGGAGTGAGTTATGAGGTAGGAAGGCACTAGACGAGTTTAAGACTGGTTTATAGAAGTGCAGAGTCATTGTTTGGTGCATTAACCTTTTAGCTGTCATTCAATTGCTAAGTATGTTGTCTCTTCAGAACGACCAGATTTCTATTAACCTTCTCTCTTCACTCTCTGGGAATTTCGATTCCTGGCTGAACTTGGATCCAATTAGGTCTGAACCCTCGAAAATAGTGGATCATCCTAACTTATCCCTCTGGGAGGGGATGAGAGAACTTTACACGACTAGAGGGTCTAGACACACCCTTTAGGTACACGACTTTAGGTCTAGAGGGTGAACGTCCTGGGTAAGGCTCTCCACGACATTGAGGGATCCTGGGTGGTGGCCCATGTCTGGAGGAAGGTCGTCGGATTAGATCGTACCTGGAGAAGCCCGGGCGATAAGTAGGTAATGCTTTACTATTCCTTAAGGGATGAGGACGACTGACCATACTTTTCCAATCCCTGCAAATTTACTCCTGCTGCAAGCTACATATAATATATCCTGAAGGGATATATTATATGTAGCCCAGCAGCAGGAGGTACATTACAGGGGCCATGCAGGAGGCATTGGGTATATTATATGTATATATTATATGTATTATTGTGCCTTGTCAGCAATGCTGGGCTTTAATTACTTCTCAACCTAACATCTATGAGATAATATGTTAAAAAATTTATAAATTCAAATATTTTGAAGTTATTAATTGGGCTTTACAGTTATGACAATGAATAAGCCGGTGGAATACATTTTTAAAATTTTATTCAAAGATATTAACATTATAAAATTAAAAAAATCTTAAGTATATCATACTTAATACATAAGAACAATACTTCATACGATTCATACTACAATACTTAAGGATATCAAAAAAGGATGTTAGTTATTAAATCCAAGACAACTTCTTGGATTAACTATATTATACGATAAGTACAATAGTGAAAAAAATATATAATATACCTGTTGTTGCGGGAAATTCTCTGTCAAACCCACACGTCTGGTGGTGACTAGGAAAACCTGAGATGTCAAACTAGTTTATGTAAAGGTCAGCAGCTGCCTCCCTCGTCTTATTGGATGGTTAAACTTATATAACAAACTCACAAACTTTCAGGTTTAAAATGATCCTTCAGGACAATATTACTGTTGAGAAAGAACATTAAGAATATTTACTATAAAATAATATTGAACAAAGTTGTAATTAAATAGTCAAAAAGTATCAAACTAATTATATTAGCAAAGATTATGTGTCTTATATATTGTTCGATTGAAAAATATATAAAAATATCTCGTTGTAGCAGACTTGCATACCAGTTAATTTAAAATGTTTAGATAAAAAATTTAAAGAAATCCTCACATCAAGTAAAATCATCCAATCCATAATTCCCATACTGACCATAATTTCGGTCATTCATCCTTAGCATGGATTCATATTTATCGGTAGTAAGCTGAAAATTAGTTTTTCTTTTATTAATTAAACACCATCTGATTGAATAATATAGTTTGAAAATCAAACATGGTTTTGAAGAAAATAGGTCAAAATAAAATCAATGAAAAGTCTGCTTCGTAGAACATTTACTTCATTAACAAGCCTTTTGCTAGCAGGTATTAAGGGCAGGTTTTCTGAGTTAATTGCCTGGGTAAAAATATCACTCCACCAACACACAGGCTGGCACAAAAATAGCACATACCTTTGTCAAAATAGCCCCAGATACGGGAGACAACAACAGATTTTCTCAGCTCCTTCAAAATTATTGCATTATGCATGGATCGTTCGTTCCTAATTCATCCTTTCTGATCCGCTCTGGTGTATGTTTCAACCAAATAAATATAAAGTTTTGATTATGCATTTTAATGCCCATTGACGGTTTTAAAGAAATCGGACTGTCAACCTAAGTAATTATTGTATTGAGTAGTATCAAAAGTGACATATTATATAGATGCAAAACATACAGCAGTTTTTATACTTGAGGGCATATTAAAAAATAAACTAAACCCTCCCATGATATTATTCAAAAATATAGAATATACAAAAATTTACTTTTCTTATTTGTGACGTTTTTTTTGTTTCAAAAAGCGTAACTGTATTAAAATTGTAAAATAGGAAACCCGATAATAGCCGACTTATTTTACACCGAAAATTGGTAGTTTAATGACATCATAAACTAATATTCCGAGCTGTAAACATTTTCATCTCTTCACAACTAACAACTTTTAAAGTTTCAGTAGGCTCAGTTAGTTTGGTCGTTTTCTTTACTAAACTTAGACAAATATCGGACGGGAAATCATTAACCGACCGGGCTGTGTAACCAAGCGCTCCTTTACTTAAATATTTCATTTTATCCACTCTTCATTACAAGATCTTTTAAAGTTTGTACGAGTAGTGTTTTTTTTTTAATTCGAGTGGCGTGAAAAAAATAAGGTCAAGATTCGAACAGTTTTAGAATTGAGAAGTATAAATTAAATATACTATCCGTCTTCAAAATAGTTACGTCAAAAATAATAATCATTTATCAAATACAATGTAATATCTTTGATTACAAAAATTCAAAAACCTGTGTACATGTGTCTTAAAAGTACACATATGTTTCAAATGAAGTGATGATAATTCAGGCTATTTGCTATACACCCTCATTACCTTACTCAATATTTCATTAAAATATCATCCTGGTGAGGTATATACTTTCATGCTTGTGTACACATATGTACAAAAAAATCATTAAGGTAAAATAACGACGCATATATGGGGGCAGATAAAGATGGAGTGAAATTTTCAAGTGGTTCAAGTGGTGGATTCAAGTGGTTTAAACTTTGCTCGAAAAAGCTCAGTACCAAAACTTACTTTTTTATTGTTTGTGCCATGCTATAGCTAGCTATATTTCGTACCCATGGCATTGATAGCGATTCCTGAGGTCTGAATTTACGGTTGAGTGTCAGAAGAATAATTTGTGTATTACGGTGTATAGTAGAAGAAAAAATTAATTGTTTTGTTCTTAGCATATATTTTATACATTTTTTAAACGAGAGATAATATACTGAAGTAAGTGTGATGGCGTTCAGCTAATAAACTCTAGAGAGTAAAATTGTTTCAGGATTGAAAAAGGTTAGGTTTATTCTAATAAAACAACATCCAATCATTAGCATACGAGACGTAACTTTGTTGTAGGTTCGAATTCCAAAACCAGGTAAATTATTTTACCATCTTGCATTGTAGTGGCTCACTCACGATCATTTTTAAGACGAACCACACAAAGCCAAAATAAATATACAAAACTAACTAAGCATACATCTTGGCTGGTCTAGGACAGCGAAATAAGCTTATATTTATAGGTTTCAACCTGTCTCTCTTAAAAAAACGCTTCAAACAGGTTAGAAAAGTAAAGTTTTCTATACGGAAGAACCCACTCTAATGGGTAATATAGCAAATACCTGTAATATTTACTCGAATAAACTGAAGGTAATAAATACTATTACATTTTATTTTGATCAAAACAGATCAATCAATAACCAAGTTATTGATCAATATTTCCAAATAAAAGCTGTGTGGTATACCAATTACATAGGAAAGCTGAAAAAGCAGACGTAATACAAATCACAAACGATTTTTCTTTTTGTCGACAAACCATTGAATGAATGTAATGTGTGCCCGTGACGAGTCAATGGCTGATAAGAAGTTGTATTCGAGGTTATAATGAGGGCATTTCCAGTCCTTTGACAGCTAATGATCCCTATCCCAGCGAACCTTCCTATCATTAGTTGTGATGTCTTGCTCCCTCCGACCTCAACATTTACTTCCATGTTAAAAATCTAAAAATGGTTCGTTGCAGTCACAAAAAAATTATAAGCTAAAAAATAAATATTTTTAATTGTTTTATTATTATTATTTACTTTAAATTTTAAAATCACAAAGCTCCATTGTAAACTTTGTAGATTTTTACTTTCTCCTCCCTATACATAGTATTTGGCGAAAGTATTGTTTTCGTCAAATTGTTCGAATTTGAGTTGTTAGAGTAAATCTTCGTTTTAGCACTCCCTGAATCCAAAAGAGAGGTTTTCTGAGTGGTGTCTGTCCGTCCGTCCGTGTGGGTGGATGTACGTAAACAAAGCTAGAGACGACACCAATGGTCCGATTTTCATTACATTTGGCATATAGGTATAAAGCCATGATACCTCCAGGCCTTTTATTTTTTTATTTTGAAGGGTATTTACCCCATAAAACCCATAAATTGACAATCCGAATTTCTAACACACGGCTCTAACGATTTTGATGAAAATTTCAAGAATTTAGTGCTAAATATGACAAAAATAAAATGACACTACCCGTATACCTGTATAAATTCAGGTTCAAAAGTTAAGGGAGTTTAAGTGTTCAAAAATTCATATTTTTTAAATTTCACAAAATCTGTAACGTCTAAAGAAAATATACTTGCAACCTTAAAATTTGGCTTGAAAAAATAAATAATTCAGTATTTTGAATAATTAGTCTACGTCAACTGGTTGCGGAGATAATTGATATTTTCATTTGGCGGTGAATGGAATACGTCGTCTAATGTTATTGTTATGGTAAATATTCAAACACCGATATCTCCGTTAATTGTTAACCGATTTTGATAAAATTTAGTATGTATTTGTGGGATGGCTGTAAATTTATTTTATTTGACTGTAGATTTTATTTTTTGGTGTGGCGGTGTCATTACAGGTACAAATATTACAGGTACAAATGTAAAATCTATGTCTGTAGTGGATTTCTCCACTACAGACATAGATTTTATTTTTTAATGGAGAAAGTATGTGTCAGTTTGCTGATACCATTGATTTCATTTCACTTTGTATCCTTTTTAACCTAATGAAAACAATAATATTTTTTCAAAATATTCGATTATATGTATGATATTGTTAATATATAAAATATAGATTACTTACGTAATGGCTTGAAAGTATCGAACTAATTTGTAACCATGCCGAATTTTTTTCTAATATTTTACTCTCCATCATCGGGAGCAAATCCCTATTTATTTAGCTCGCATTTCTGTTTTCGAATATAGTTGGTCATGACTACATAATAACCGTACATTAACAAAAACATAGTTCCTACGAACACTTAACACACTTATTAAGACCGACGTCGGAAACATTGAAACTACATAGCACCCGCCCCTGTTACCGCAGGCCTACTAACTAATCCTGAGCAAGTGCAGGAGCTGGGCAGTGCACTTGTTATGTAGTGTTTTTAAGTAGTTATGACCAACTACATTCGACAGCAACTCAACAACAGAAATGCGGGTCAAATAAATAGGGATTTGCTGCTGATGATGGAGGGTAAAGCTCTTTGAAACTAATTCGGCATGCTTAGAAGTTCGTTTGATACCTTTAGGCTATTACACATACATTATGTATTAATTTTTATAATATTTTCTCTCCTTTTCATGTTAGGGAAAAGAGAGCGATAAACTGCTTAGTTGCAAGAGAGTGTGCAAAAAATAATAATATGAATCTGAAAACCAACCAAATTTAGAACAACAAAATTACAATCAAATCGTATATCAGTTATGTCATGTTCATAATAATAACGACTGAGATAGATTAGATTATAATATATTTATCATACGACCATGCGTTGGCATGTAAATAATTTACTAAGATTTAGGTTAGTAATCGAATGAGTTAAAATCGAAAAATCGATTTTAAAACAATTAAATCGGTGGAAAAAGGAACACAAATATTGGCTAAATTTTAGTATTAGAGTGAAATAACTTCAGACTTTGTTTGCTCAAAAAATGTCAATAATTTGATAAAAGCAACTGTCAATTAACGAATAAATACATTTAAAATGCTGATACAAGTTTAAAATAAATTCTAAAAGGCCTATTCTACAAAAAGTACTTGTTTTAAACTATTAGATAAAGCAAATAATAAATCAAATCCAAGTAATCATACTTTTTTTTATTCCACTCAACATCATGACAGGAAGAAGTGTTGTAATCCAACTGATTACTTAAGATCGTGGAACAGGGTTTCATTTGTATGATACACATGGATTCAGAAATAATTACCTTTTCAAGACCTCAATGATTAAAAACTTAACGAAGCATTCAATAATGCTTTAATAAGGAAGAGGAAAGTTTGAAGGCAATTAAACTGGGATTAAAGCACTTATCTTTGATATCAAACTGTGCAATTTTAGTCTTGGATCAATTAAAAGTCTTCAATCTTGTATAGATTAACAGCCCTTTAAAATTATTGCTGTCGGATTAATAATAAGAGATAAAGATGAATTAAGAATAAAATTAATTAAGAGTAAAATTAATTAAGAGTAAAATTAATAGTTTGTAATAAGAATATATATAATGAGAATATATAGGTTGTAACTACCTTCTATTTTAGGCACTATTAATACTTTGGTCGTTGAATTATTCATAAAGCTTATGTATATTTTAAGAATACATTTAGTAATGAAAGCACTGCATCCTTGCAAAAATATTACATTATATCTCTCAATATATTTAACCTTAGTCTACAACGAACCGATGTTTCTAACCGACATTGTGGAGTTATATTCTATTAATCCAATACTGAATTCAACCAAACAGTAACAAATTATAAGCTAAAATTGGGTGGTAGGTTGTAAGGTAAAACATTACTTCCCGCATCAGCAACGGCACACATACTGGAATAACCGACCTCACCACCGTCCAATTAAAATAATTAGATGTTATAGTTTAAAATTATAACATCTGCGTGTTAGAGTTGTGAGACTAGTATGTTGGTTTTAGGTTTACATGTCATCGCATAAGTCTTTTTTTTATTATTTTTAAGTGAGTCGGTGGCGCAGTTGGTAACGTACTCGGCCCCGGTTCTGTGGCGGCAGCGTCGCAGGATCGAGTCCCGATGATGCCGCATACTTTTAGCAGTACTGTTCATCCTCGTACTGTGCCGGCTCACTCCTTGGTTTGCTTGATAACTTCCACGCACAGGCCTGAGGCCTATGTGGGGGGGGGGGGCAAATGCAAGGTAAACAGAGGCCGCCACACTCTTAAAAAAATGAAATTAAATGAAAAAAAATTATGTAAACTCACAAATAGGTGTTATAAAGAGTAAAATAAAGTAAACCATATTGAGCCTAATATATTTTATCACAAACATTGAACGTTTCCTACAAATTTCATTGTTACTAAATATATTAAATAATATGGGGGGATTTTTAGTGTTAGGTTACCGTTTTTCGTAAGATGTTTTACGTTTCCATACCACCGTATCTGTGTTTAGAAAGAAAGTTTTTGTTATACCAAAGCGTTATTATTGACAAAGCGTTAACTTTGATGAATACATCAGTTTATTTTTAGATATCGAATAATACCTCATATTGTCGTTAGAAATAATAGGGAGTTTTTGCAGTCTACGCTAAACCAACACGAGAAAAGTTAAACCGTAAAATCAGCTGATTCTTTGCAATTAGCACAATGTTAAAAAATACCGTTTACGTTTATCGTATTGTTTACAGTGAATGGCAAAAACTACCTATTATTATTGAATTTATTTATTTATTTCATGTACCAGTGTTCTAACACAGGGGATTTCCTGAAATTCTATACACTTCACTTCTCGAGTCCCTAGCTCATTTCACTACCTCTCTTCTCTTAACGAGGCCATTGTCTTGTAACAAAGAGACAGCCGCTTGAAGGCTGGGGGTCTCCAGATTTATTCAAGTAATCTTAACAGTTGTTCATATTAAAGTTATAGTTATAGTTATAGTTATAGCAAAGTTATAGTTAAAGTAGATAGTTTGACATTCGATTCTTAATGCTACGGGCAGCCCCCAAAATTCAATCAGTTCATGTTTTACCTTAGGTTTCTTTAAGGAAATCTATCTCCCTTGAAAAGGAATATTTTTGCCTAAGAATGTGTAATTTGTAGGTACTTCTTTAAGTATATATTATATAAGTGAAGTTATAGGTTTTATATACCTATAATTAATCTTGAGAATCTCCATAAATAAGTAATCTTATAAAGATCTCAGATCTAACAATCCGCTAGATGCAATTATATCAAAGTAAAAACAAATTATCAGAAATTTCAAGCATACTGCAACCCTTGCCCATAATTCAAACTTACAGTTTTGTAAATTATAATTTTGGAATAAGGTTTGGGTGTATGAAGGTGAGGTGATTTAAAAAGGTTCACAAAGTTTTGTAAAATACCAAATATTGAATGACATCATAAGATCCATTTGGGACCATGCTGACTTTTTTATCTTTAGAGTTCTTAAAAGATAACCACTAAAATACGTATTTTTAAATAGTGATATTCAATATGCATATTTTTGACAGCTTTGGTTGCTAAATGAACATAAATTAATGAATATAACTCTTTACATTTACAATCAAACAAGCAAATGTAATTTCTCCGCATCCGGTTGAAATGTTATACTAGAGAGATTGGAATTCTTAAAAGCCAAATGTAACGGTTGCAGGTAAATTTATTTTTAAATTTTATGATTTGTAAGAATTTGAGAAAAATTTTTATTTGACACTTAGTCCACCATTACATCGGAGTTGAAATTGTTACAGACATGTTGATAGTATTATTTTGTTTTTCATCTAGAAAATAATTTAGACAAAATATTTTCGTTTAAATCGTTTCAGCCGTCTTTATAACTTTGGATTTTTGCTGATTTTAGCATTTTTAGGGGTTGAATAAAATACCCTTAATTTAACAAATATGTAAAAGAAAATACCAAGATGTTATGGTTGGCATCTAAATGTCAAATTTAAACAAAATCGAAAAATTTGTTTGGGCTCTAACTCTGTTTACATCCACACATACCATAAATATATCTGATAAAATTTGAAACTAAACTACTCCTTTCTCCAAATTATTTTCAAATTCATACAGAGTATAGTAAATCCTTTCATTACCATTAAAATATTCTCAGCATTTAACATTTCGTTGTTCCTTCCTTCAAAAATAGTACTCATAAGTAATCGAGCTAAATTTTGAACCACAGTTCATCGCTATCATTTTATAAGTTTAATATTTGCATAACTTACTATAAATCACAAATCTCCTTTAACCTTTCAGATAGGACGCTTTATTTAATAAATAGAACTTTTAGAGAGTTAATAATGCAGAGCAGTTCCTAGAGCACCATTTCAAATTTCAAATCCTCTTATTACCACTAAATAGACTTCTAAGAGGTTGAATAGTATTACTGGGGTTATAGTTAAGTGGATGAATTGATCCTACATAAGATTTATCTTTCTTCGGAAGCTGCTATAGTCGAAGTATTTTCAAAATAGATTTCTCACTATATTATATTGAGATCAGTTGTTTCGTAAAATTTTTATTACCTGCGGATATTCATATTCACACACAGATGTGTAATGTTTACAGTGGGAAGTAATATTTCTTGTGTAAAACATTGATTTTCACTATAAACAGTAGACGTCTGCATGCAAATATGAAGTTTTGCTAGTAAGTGTTAAGCCCATAACGAAAACAGCTGATCGTTTTATATGTAAAAATAAGTTTATAAGATCGAAAAGTAAGTAGTGTAGTTATTTCAATGGCGGTTTCTATTCAGGCTAATAATTATTAATCTTATGGATACTTAATATATGTAGCGTTATGAAAAAGATCATTCAAAACCCAAGTGGAAGAGGTTGCATATCCTCGACCATTCGAAATGCTCGACAAGTCTTGCACTTCAAACATATGGACTGGAACTTGCAAAATCCTACTTTCCACTCTTGTTGTATAGTATAATATTGTTTTACGAGTATTTTGTATGAGTTGTACACTGAGCAAAATAAATTACATATAGATTCACAGAATGCTGTTAGTCATTTAATTATGTTTCATCTGCAGAAGATATTGTTAATATCAAATTTGCATTACCAAATTATAATCAATGGTATAGGACATTTCGTATTAAAACCCTTAATAAACAGTTTATTATTCGCAATAGGTCATTAAGAACAACTTTAGGGTTTAACATGAATGTATTAACAGAAACAGATTTGTAAAGTGTGTATGAATTTTCCTTTGATAAAAAATCGTAGTTAAAAGTTGACAAAACATTTACTGCCATGCGTATGACATGTTTATTCAATTAAACCTAATCACTCACTCTTGATTGAAAATGCTTATAGTTCAGCAAATAAAGTCTGTTAGTACATCACATAAATGTATTATCAGGAAAAGAAATCTGCATCATAAGTTTTGCTAGTTGGTTATTCCCATCATGTGTAAAAGTATAAGGATACCAATTTATGACAGTAATATTGATATTATTGTCATGAAAATATTTAAAAAAAAAACTGAGAAAATCGTTAGGTATTAAATATAATTATTTTATATTTATCTGTACGGAGTTCAGAAACTCTTTGAACGAGTATATTTAGAGTTTAAACTAATTGCTCCCACTTCTGCACGACAGTGGCCCAAGATAAGTCATCTCAAGTAGGGCTATCTCTGTTTACTTCCGAACACCCTGTAAACAGATGCTTGCTTGTTTTAGAGCATTTTTTATGCCCTGACCTTACTCAAGACTCGAGAGGTAAGGTTAAGGATCCGTGAAGGGGGTGGGTTGCCCTGCTATTTTAAGTCTCAAGAGGGCATTTCAATAAATGTACTACAAGATACGAAACAGGCGATATGCTTGAAATTTCGTAGGGAATAAGAAATATAATTAATATCAATGTTGGCGAAGAGACACCAAACAATATGTCTTACGCTGTTTATCGTGTATTGATAGTTGAAATTTATTCTTTTTAATATAAATACCCTTATTACATTAAGCTAATAATGTCAGCAATAGTTGTCCTGTATAATATAACCACCGTATCGTTCCTTTTTCATCAATCTCATTTTGATAAATTAATTAAAACTGGGTAATTCACTGACGCATGACGGTGACAAAAAGACCCGGGACGGGTTAGTAATATTTTTTAATTAAGGATGGACGTACACACCTCGGAACACCTTTCTTCAACATAACATACTATTCTGACAGATTCTGAAACCGGGGGGTTAGCCCGCTAGGAGAAAGAAGAAAATCTTAGATTTAGTGATGGGGAGCTATAAATTTCAAATTAAATGTTTTATTGGGAAGAGCACAGCGCTACATAATATAGTACTCATTTGGATAGCGGATTAAAAAATGTGAGCCAATCAAAATTTCCTAAAATGTCATATTTGACAAACTTTAAATTGAGACTACTAAATAGACGGTATATTCGTCCTTTTAAGATGCCGGAAACTGTGAGCGATTTAGGATAAGACGACGGGAGAGCGACGTTACGCCAAAGCCCAAAATCTTCGCTCCCGTTATTATATAAGTTTGCACAAACGGTTATTGGCTTATCTAAGGGATCCTATTCAAATATTAAATAATTTAACCAAACCTTTTAGTAATTTGATTTTTAAATTGTAAAAAAAACTTTACACTAACATGGGTAACAATAGTCATTTGTTTGTTGAGTGAGTAAAGTACATTGTCTCACTACATACAACTTTGGTGCCCGAGCTTGCGAGAGCATTATTTTTACGAGGGAGTAATGTGCATTACTCTCGAAATACATTAAAAACACCCCACCTGCATAAAAAATACCCAATTTTCAAACATCTATTTCATCTAATAAAAAAACCAAAAAAATATCCATTTCATTTTCTATTTTCCATTTTTTTTCTTTGGTTTTCATTTTTTGTTTTCATCTATTAACAAAAAATATCCATTTTTTTCGATCTACAATTAAAGCATGCATCCGAGTGGCTGCAACCAATCATGTACCAGCGGCCAGCTGATTAATGCAACACTCTTACACGCTAATTCGTATACGTTCGCACAGCTGATTGTTGTCAATGTTTTTCTTATATTCCTGCCACCAAATCAGCTATTAGTGCCTGCAATTTCTTGCATCTTAACATATCGGCATGACTGTAGAAATATGAAGGTGCTCGATTTATGAATTATTTATTTCAATGTAATTCTTATGGGTTTACTTTGTCTCCCACCGAGGACACTTTACTCCCGCAGGGAGACAGTAGTTATTTGCGTGTTGAGTGAGTACAACTCACTCATTCAACATTGGCACAACATTGTCTCACGAAGAAGACAAAGTAGTTTACTCTTGAAGCACACACACCATTTCCCCTCCAGCTAAAATAATAAGTACCCAATCTTTAAGTACCGATTTAATTATCTTAATAATTAAGAAATAACATCCATTTTGTTTCAATATACAATTAGTGTCTGCATACGAGTAGCTGCAACCATTCATACGCCAGAGATCAGCTGATTGTAGCAACATTCCTACACATTCCTCATTCGTTGACGTTCTTACACCTGATTATTGTCAATGTTATTCTTATGTGATTTTTCCTGCCACGAAATCAGCTATTAGCGCCTGCAATCTGTTGAACCTCAACGTATTTGCATGTCTGCGTAGAAATTTGAAGGCACTAGATTTTTTAATTACTGATTTCAATGTTATTCTTCTGGGTTTACATTGCCTCCCGCCGGTTTTCTAATTTTACATGAACAAAATAAAATGTAAACATAAAAAAATCACAGACGTCTTGCTCTTGCATTTCAAACTTCAGCATTTACAAATTTTGTTTGAGAGCAGCATCCTACAGTTTTGGTTGAATATGAGAATAAAATAAAAACAACGAACTGTTTTGGCTGAACGTCATGGGTAATGTTATGCCTTTTTAGCGAATTTTCTTACTTAAATAAATAAAATTTATGTAAGATAATTAGTTTTGCAGATCAAAGAAAATATTTTGCCTCCCAAAGAGCACAATTATTTAGGATCCTTCGAAAATTAATTATTTTTAAGCTTTTGAAAATGTATTAAAATATAAAATTATTACCACACTCCCATTTTTTTTGCATTATAGTTATAATATGTCTAAGCTAAATTAAAATAGCGAGTATTTAGTATTTAAAATTTTGTAGGAGGCTTTGAACTATAAGTAAGGAAACTCATAAATTCACTAAAAATTTAAGTTATTTATTTTTAGGCCCGGTTTTAATAATTTATAAAAATATTAAATTAAGAAAATAATGTTTCGTTCTCAGTACTTATTTATAACTATTTCATTGTTACTCTATAATTTTTCCCGTCAATGTCAACATTTTGTGTGCACTCTAATCCGGTATCATAAGGTTTATTTACCATATATATTCAAATTTATTCTCCCGTCTGTTTCCAAGATTTGATCAGCCTGGTCCGTTGCACCCATTGACCGGATGTGGCGCCGGGTGTGGCGTGTCATCTTCACCTGTTGTCCTTCCGGACGAAAACATCAAATCAAAAAAGTTGGAAATGCCAGAATAGAATAATTTGAATATTTTAAAATGTTGCTCTTTCTGAAATAAAAAATACTTGATTGGTATTAACAAAAACTACTAATCGTTTGTTGAAGTTTAATCAAAGCAATTAATATTTTGAAATTTTATTCTTCCTTGTAAAGAAACATTGAGAATTTTAAATCAATTGTTATATAACGTTGGTTTTCCAATAATTAAAAATATTTTGTCACTTAATCATTTTACTGCATGAAACATTCATATTACGTTATGGGTTAAGGGGTGTATCAAGAGAAAATGTATTAAGGAAAAAATAATTCTTAAGTATGAAATAAGTCTCCTTTTGCTTCTTAAGTATGAGCCATCCTCTCAGGATATATTTGAACAACAATATAGGTCGAAATCAAAAACGACATGAGAAAATAAATTAGATTTTCGCGTTTTTCTTTTAGAGAAAGAAAACATTAATTCCGGCAACAAAAACCTATCTTGGCAAGGAGCCTAAACTATATATACTTTACGGAAGCGCTCGGCCAATACCGTAAAGCCATTACACTGGCTAGTTACCTGCTCAACACAAGGCCCGTCGCCTTTGGCTTCACCGAATTATTTTCCGAACACATCGTCTTAGGAACATTTACTATTTTGAAAACCTAAAGTATATTTAAGATTGTTTATATTCATGAATATGCTTCGTGATCATATTGAAATTTTAGGAGGCCTAAGAAGATATATGACCTATCCTTACTCATATAACACAATACAGTAGTATATTTTGCAACAAGGGCCGAAAATAAGGTTTTGCAGGCTTGAGATCGTGTTTCCAATTCGAGACGAAATCGAGAATTTGAAACGATCGAGAGCTGCAAACCCTTTCAGCCGAGGTGCGAACTCTATTTTTCACCTCAATACACAATGAAATAAAAAAAATAAAAATCTGATAAAAAAATAAAAAAAATATATAAAATTAAAAATCTGATTTCTTATTCGACAAACATAAACAAAACTTTGAGGTTATGAGGGACGATACAACTTCTTTGTCATATACAGTTTAAACAAACGCAGCAGCTATGACAATCATATGACCGAAACTGTCCTGTCTTTGGAACACATTGAATACTGTATAACGTCTCGGCAGCAAATATGATGTTCTCACGTTGTTTCATGCAAATAAATGATCAGCTGACTTTCGGCCCTTGGACCGAAAGTGTTCGGCCCTCTGACGCAAAAGAGCTGGTTTCAGCCACGAAATGACGTTTGTAAAACAGGTGATTACGTCGAAGTGCGAAGAAAAATAATTTATACCGAGGGAGACTCGTTTTCCAGTTGTTTATTGTTTACTGTTGTTTACTGTTTAGAGTAAATAATGAATCAAAGACAAATAAATTAAGCCAGAGTAAAACCAAGATAAATTTGTTAGCTTTAGTACAGTTTTATCATCTAAGAGTTTCAATATTATACGTATTTCAATCTAATAAAATCAATTCCAAAAGCATCATATTTTTTTATTTCATATACAGCACCAATTTTATGTCGCTATGTGTACAGCCATGACTGTAATAGCTTGTATAACTTTTGTACTTACATAATTAAACTTGTTAACTCTAAACATTTCAGCATTAAAATGTCTAAAGCCCGTGTTAAACTATCAAATATTTCGTAAAACAACTGCTATAAAAGATTTCATTTGATGGATCAAAATTTCAATATTTATTTTGTAAATCAGCTATTGCCAAGTATTTTATCAAAAGTTTTATCAAAAATGATTGTATAGTTGATTGTTTAATGCGGGCCTAATGTAATACAAATTGCCCTTAAAATACGTTAATAGCAAGGCAGCCGTGGATGTAATAAAACTAGAGAGAAACTGATTGAACAATTTCTATGCAATATACCTTCAAAATGTTTACCTTACATCGGTAAAGTTAAATGATATTGGAAAGATAAGAATAGGAGATCGTAAAGTCAGAAGCTCATTTCCAGATATTATCGAGGTATGAAGCCATATTCTATATTGTAACAGCAAATGAACTGTATCGTCACTCAAATAACCTGTTTTTAGTTAACTTTATTTTTCAGACGCATCTATTTTTATATTAATACTATTATATTATGATTGCACAGAAAACTGTCTGCAGTGAACTATACAAAAGAATTTTCATTATGGTTGTTTTCCCTTCTGTTATTCAGGTTTTTTATGAACGTTAATTTATTAGTCTCTCACAATTGCACAGATTTTTAAGAAATCAAATCCAAAGGTATATAGCGTTTAATAAATATTTCTTAAAATCTACTTTAATAATACAAAATTAATAATCGGACTTTCGCTACCAATTGACTTTACTTAAAGTGATTAATTCTATGGTCATAGTATATGTTTATTTAATTATTTTAGCTGCATCAGAGTACCCATATGTAAAATAGAATATAAATTTTCATTTGCATAAAAGAAACCCTAAGAAGCTTCACTTGCAAGCAGCCGACGTAAAGGAAGACATAACAGTAACTTTGCAGAAAACACGTCTCTTTTATTCAACCACTACATTCTGCTTGCATCTAGAATTAACTTAATGAGCAACGTGTTGTGATTATGTTTTTTTACTTCTAGGTTATTAATTTTGAATCATTAGAAATAATTTATTAAATAATCAAAAAGCAATTTTTGTATTAACAGTTTCGTATGATATGGTGGTGTAAAATATTTGGTATGTTAATAATACTGAGCTTTGGTAAAAAAATCTAAATAATTATAATTGTATGACGTTTTATATAAGAGTATAAACTTTTTTTTTCTTAAAAATTCAAAATATTTTTCATTACAGTTAAAACGATTTTTCTAACTTAAAGAAAGCAAGCGAACAAAAATTTATATTTATATTAAACTTATATTTACATATATATATAGCAAAAAATTAGTTTTTTTTTAACATGTGACAAAACGCTGAATCAGCAATTCAACTGCCGCACGCGCTGCCGGAATAACATTGACTGGTTTTGACAGCAGGTGCGGCTTGTCAGATGGGGCTGTCTTTCTTCAGAGTTAAAAACTAAATAAGTAAAAAATGTGAAGGAAACATTTATTACCTGTATATTTGTCTTACCAATCAGTCAGTATGTTTGATTAATATTTGATATGTTTGATTATTATTATATTCTTTCAAGTGTTACATTTTTTAAATTTATCTTATTATTTAGATTTTTGAATGTAGTACGTAGCTGTACGTAGTCTCTATTTGACCCTATTTATCAGAATTTTCATTCTTAACTCGTCAATAATTTTGTTATCTAAAAATATATAAGAATGGGAAAGTGAATTACGGTAGTGAAATTTGGGAATAATTTGGTAAACATTATTGATGAGCACTTTGTCATTTATTTAATACTTCAAAATTAATTTTTAAGGTGATAGGTGCTTTTCCAAGTTTTATATTTTTATTGGATTAAAGACTTAAACGATTAAAAAAAGATCGAGTAAAGGTTAGCCGACTTACAGACTTTGAGATTTTTTTTTCTGCGAACTCAATTTGAATACATGTTCATTATTTAATATTATTTATAATTTATTGTAAACAATACCTAATAATTTAGAAGCCCTCACGTAACTAGTTAGTATCAGGCCAGGAAAATCTTTGATGTACGTTTATTTAGATAGTCTAACCACGGTTTAACCAGCGAGGCGTTGCAACGTTAATTATTTAGAATTAATTGTGTTTTTGGTATTATGAGTATTTAAGCACCATTAGTATAGTTTGACAACAATAGAACTGCTGTTGGAAGGGAGGCGGAAACACAATACATTGGATCAAAGGGCTCAGTACTTTAGATTATAATGAAGGCATTTCCAGCCCTTTGACAGCAAATGATCCGCGTCGTCGATGAACTATTATGCTTCTAGTTATCTTCGCTTCAGCGACATTTTATATGATATACAGTAATCTTATTTTTATCGACTTTGCCGAATAGATATAAATAATGGTTAGTAGTAATTTTTCTGTGATGTATGATGGTTTTAAACAACAAAATTAATATTATGCTCAAATTAAACCCAACTATCTTTCTTACAAAATCTGTAGTTTTAAGTGCAGTCTTGGACTTAATGCCTGTGAAAATCTGATTATTATTTGTTTTTATTTTACATTTCCAGGGGTTAAGCGACAATCAAATACAAAAACTATTTGCTACGTTAATCATGTTGTAAATATTTTTACAAATAATTAATTTAGATTATATTAATATTAAAAACGAACTCCTAATAATAATGGGTTTATCGTGTCAATTTTTAAGTTCTACAACTGAATAAGTTGCACTTTCATTATTATTTACTTCAAATACAATAAATCATTAGTATTGGTATGATTCAAATACAACTGCACTATAGTTTTTTTATGTGAATCAAATCAAGCCTTTTATAGCGAGAAAAAGTATAATGTGTCCGTTTCACTTGAAATACGTCCGTCATAAACATGAAAATTCAAAAATTTTATCTGCAGTCAAAGAAACAAGTTGTTTTTAGTTTTCAAAAAAGCGAACAACATGCAGTATTATTATATAAATTATGTACCGTACCACCAGATTTAATATAAGTACCCACTTAACTCAACTTATCTTTAGTTCCGTAAAGAACTGCAAACTTAAAGAAAAGTTTTATTTCTTCTATCTAGTAAAT
This sequence comes from Flexamia atlantica, assembly GCA_035578135.1. Classification (NCBI taxonomy): domain Eukaryota; kingdom Metazoa; phylum Arthropoda; class Insecta; order Hemiptera; family Cicadellidae; genus Flexamia; species Flexamia atlantica. The sequence goes on along the minus strand of JAQJVK010000015.1, from coordinate 15,729,871 downwards.
ACTTACTACTTTTACTGACTATGGATTGCTACTATATCTGAACAGTTGCTCTAAGTAAGGTTTGCTCACAATCCCCCACCACAATTTGTTATTTTAGACAAAGTCTACCTCTAAAGTGCCTTCATCTCACATACTTTGCCACGTATATGGCGCACTGAATACCAGAGAATATAACTTATGGAAAGAGTTTTGCATAAAACGCTACAAAGGTAAGATTCACAAGCTTGCGGCAGACGTCACGGAAGCCATAACAGTAACTTTGTAGAACCACTTTAAATTGTGCCACTATTTTATTTCACCCTCTTGAATAAGTCTAATTTGCTTCAAGCAGGCTTGTGTAAAAAGGAAAGTTCTATTTAACCATTCCCAAATAAAATATTTTAAACTATCTAGGGGCTTAAAATATTGTCTTTTCTTTATCATCTAACTTCTTGATTAGCATGATACGTGTTTTTCTAAATACTGGTGATAAAAAAAGTACTACGACACTTTATTTACACTGATACTATTATCAAATCATAACGGGAGTATGATCATTAAAATATGGAAAACGGCGGGGTGATTGGTTTCGATTGGTCACCCTACTCATCATAAGGCCCAATGGAAGACTATTAACTTGATAAGTTAAACTGGTTTATCTTACAAAAAAAGCTAAACAATACTACATTAGCTTATAATTATATTTATTTATTTGTCAATGTGATATATAGAAATATACAGGGTGTTTGAGAAAATGTTTCAGTACTTAAGAATGTCATTGTGCACATGAAAGTGAGATGAGAAAAAGGTAATGAAAATTATGTTTTAAACGTGTCGTTTATTCGTCTAAAGGTATGTTTTTTAATACACCTTCCTAAATCTTTTCAGTTATGAACTTCAGATTTCATTCTCAGTTTTTTTCAGTATTTGGGTACTGTTTAATTTCATAACCAGAGACAAATAAATATAAAATCCAATATATATTTTTAAGTTTCACAGCATAGCCAAAAACAACTTTGTTCAAAGAAATAGAATTATTTCGTTGAATAATAATTCTATTAGAATTATTTAATTCTCTCGGTCTAAGGGTCGGCTGGTCAGGAAATGAATGAGTCTCTCCCGTCGCCAGTAGCTGCTCTATACAGTTCTCAACTTCTGTCTAACGAGGCTATTGTCCAGCAACAATGAGCCGGTAGCGACATGCTGGTAGGTCCGCCGCTGGAACACCTCTCCAGCATCCTTCAGGTCCTATTCAGAGGAAAATACTATTCTGGAGGAAATAGGATCACTTAAAGATACTCTTGACGGAAAATAGCAGTTCGATAGCCTCGGATTTACGTTGGTCATATAATGATGAGCAAAAAGGAATAACATACATATTCGTTTTAAATTTATCCAAATCTGTTTAAATGTTTACATCTTTTCTATCTGTATGACGACAATCCATAGTTTGGCTATTAGAATTCCGCATTTTTGTTGATGCTATAAGTTGAATTATTTAGCTATAATTTTTGTTGTTCCATCAATCAATCTGCTTTGACGTCCGTACTGAATAATATAGTACGCTTTTTCACTTATTTTCGTAACTTCTTAATTTCCTAAGAAGCCTACTAATATTTCCCTTAATTATTTGAAGAAATATTTTCGTAAATTAATTTCAAATTTGTCTAATTTGATTACTTTATATAATCTGTACAATATTTCTTGCAAATTACATATTTATGGATAAGAATTTACCTCCGATTCCTTGGCATTCAACGATAAAAGTTGAAACTCCTTTTAATTAAGGAGGAATCTCATATTTTCTGAGTGACGAAGTAAGAAAATTAATTTAGGTAGAAATAAGTCCAAGCTGTGGAATTCTTTGCCGGTTATTTCTCACGACTCAGATTCAAGCTCTTTTTACTAACATATTCAGAATGTTCAAATGTAAATAACATTTAGTTGTGAGTTAGGCAGTAGATAACACTGCTTAAGCATATTTAGGCAGGATATTAAAATTAATAGAAAAATAATATTAAATTTTATATTGAGACGAGACCCTTCGGAACATCAAGTAAGGTGGTCGTAAAGATTCTACCAACTAAATTAACTACCAACTAATTTTAATCCCCCGCTAAATAAATTCTGAACTCCTCTAAGGATCGTATATATTAAATTTATTTTATTTTAAAAACATAAATATTTGTATTATCATAAATTGTTTTTGTTTGTAATTCATTAAGTAGTTCAGCGCACTGCTCATCAATTCAGTTCGATTTCATTACTAATTAAAACTGTTGGTGTACGTTTATTAAAATAATTATTGCAAAAATGCAAAATTATAACAGCTGTCATTTACGATCACAAGAAATTTAAATGCTGTCAGTATTTTTAAATTACCGAAAAACATTAAAGAACCTGTTAATCTGCGGAAATTAAAAAAAATTCGTGCCAACTAAGTGTAGATGATATGATTCCCTTCTAATTTAGCATATATTAACCATCCACACAATTTTACTAGTTTTACCAAAAATTTTGAAACTCTTTAGTCTTTACCGTCCATTAAGGCACAATAGTTGTCTGCAAGGGTATCTTTTATTTATCGTAAACCAAATATAAAGCACTCTTAATTTTATAGCTACCTTCTTAATCGGGCTTAAAAAAGACTTTTATAGTATATATTTAACACGTCCTGATGCAACACAACCATAAAATTCAATTCAATTGGTCCCAAGACACTTACAGACTTAATACGATTCAATTTTGTGAATATCATCCTTATTCTTTGTAATGTTTTACAATATTTGTTTTCCAGAGCCGCCCGGCCAGGCGGGCACGTGTATTGTGTATGTGTACGGTGGGAGGCGGCGCGGCAGGAAACGTTTCCTTGTCCATTGTCTACATCTCTGCAGTCATTTGTCTGCAGCCGCCTCTAATCGATTGTTTCTGAACACCGGCGGCCTCTCTTGTTCAGAATTCCTACTGCCGCTTTACTGACAAGTTTTGTTCAGGCTTATCGCCAGCAAGCATTCTGATGACTACAGTAAATTTGGTCATGCATGGATCTAGTTCTACCAGTGCACATGATGTTGATCCGACTAAGCAAACTTAAATATTTTAAACGCCCTAAATGAGAGCAATGAAAATTCAGTGATATTTAGGTCAGGTGATAGGCAAGTCTACAAAATGCCATAATAGCAAAGCACTAAAGCAGCTTAATGAATTCTAACGGGATAAAGCGGAACTGTAGGTTAAAGGTAGGGCGAACATTTTACTCCCACTCATCTGTTCTTCCAACAATTTTTGCGACGAACACAACAAAGTTACTAATAAGTTGAGTGCTCTTTGAATTTGTCAATCGGACAAACTGATTCAGCGACCTTCTTGTCATCAGTCATACCTCCGTTTCATCAATACATGAATTTTTCCACGTCATAACATAAGATCTAGATATAGCTTTTGGCGCTTGGCGTTTTTATAGCATTTATGCGTAGCCCTCATTGCTATTCGAAGATGCGATGTAATCTTAGATCTAATCATAAATCTCCACGTGGCGACAAGATGATGATTGGAGCTGAGTGAGTGAGGGAGAGAGAGAAAGGAGCGGGGGAGGGAATTAACATACAATCAGTTCACCTGCATTGTCATCGGGCTTGTTAAGGGTTATTACAACGAACTATTCATCTAATTTCCAAAACTGACTGAGGAGATACGTTTTGTTACAGGTTAACACAATTTAAGTATTAATAAGTGCTTGATTTTACTTAAAACTTTTGGTTTGTAGTTTGGTTTGCGAAATTCGGGTTCGTTCTGATGGTATGCGTGAACAACGAATTAAGATTGGTATTTCCTTAGGTTCATTATTTATGATATCGCCAAATATATATTGTTTAGGGACTCTTCACACTAAAAGAGACAAATAAGTCTCTTCTGTGGTATACGAAGCGCAGTAGGGTGCCGATACATGTTTGAGACATCGCCAAACACAATGAGATTGGTCTCCTGAAACCTCTTTCTCGAGACAAATGTCTGGGTGTTTAGAGGGGGCTTTACATTGTAGCATTTTAGATATTGCGATTAGCGGTACTATGAATCCCCTGCCTTAGAATTTCCCTTTACCTTTTTTTAAATAATGAAGTAGCAACAAAAGAAACCAAATTTTGCAATGATTCACAATCGTCATATCTGTGTTGACATTGGTAAATACAGTCAGTAGAGTATTAACGACTACGCCGACCTGCCTACGTCATTCGGGAGAATCATCTATTGTCACTTCTGTGAGCCGAGGATATAGTAGCCGAGTAGTTATCGAGGACGGACCATCGATATACACTACTGGATTGCGCGCCGCCCGTAAGGCACGTGTAGAAATTCCCGAGCCTACACATCGGTGTGTTGAGGTTGCAGCTTGGCGACCCGCAGGCGAAATAGGGGCACAAACGCGAAACCGTATTGTTGGCCGTACTGAAACTACGTGGCCTTGGGCGTAAGTTCGCGATTAAAGCGTGCTATAAAAAGATGTATATTAGCTGAGTCATGTAATCTAGATGACATATATTGTATAATGGTCTAAAATCCCCAATATGTCCATTTTCATGGCAGCAAACCTGCATACTCATTCCCTTTTAAGAAATCAAACAAATCTATATTTTCCTTATTTCTTAACATGTCTTGATAAAACTTGGTATATGGCTTCTTCTAGCTTCGATCTACTTAATATTGAATTAAAACCACCCAGTTTTAAAATACCTGTTGCAGCAAACCTGCATACTCATTTCCCATGTCGTCATATCGTCATATGTCGTTATATCGTCATATCTGTGTTGACATTGGTAAATACAGTCAGTAGAGTATTAACGACTACGCCGACCTGCCTACGTCATTCGGGAGAATCATCTATTGTCACTTCTGTGAGCCGAGGATATAGTAGCCGAGTAGTTATCGAGGACTGTTTTGTGCTTAAGGAGTTTACAAAAACATATCTTGTCTCGCTCGCTATGTTGGATTGAAATAGGTTTTTTGCATTTTAAATTTGCTGAGCACACTATTATGATTTTTTTCCATTTTTAAGGTAGCTTTTTCCCTTTAAAGACTTTAAAGAGGTGGAATAATGGGTTTTGGTATAGGCCTAGGAAAAATTGAGCCCGCCCCTCAATATGATATAATTCATGCTAATGTAGATGAAGATCAAGATGAAAGTGAAATGGACGATGCAGCGGAGATGATGACAAACAACGAGATTTCCAACTACAAGGAAAATGTATTGTATTACATTTGTGGAGTTATCTTAGAAAAATTGATAAGAAAGTAACATGTGAAGAGTGTAGCGCAATACTTCGTGCTGACGAATCTGATTTAAGGTGACACACGCATTTCACAGATTTTAAGACTAAAGGAAAACTTAAAAGGTCTCATTATAATGTATTTAGAGTAGTTAAATCCTACTCATATTATAAATCCTACTAATATTATAAATGTGAAAGTGTGAGTGTTTGTGTGAATATCTGTCTTTCAACCACGTGAAAAATACTGGTCTAACTGAGCTGAAATTTTGCAGGAATAGAGCCACTATATCAGAAAAGTACATAGGCCTATTCACTTCCTCAAAATCTTCTTGGGCTACGCCCCGTGAACGTCCTTAGCTTAAATTGTATTCATTTTATAAGGATGTAAACATTCAAATACTGAATTGTAAACAGCTGTGAATACTAAAATTTGACAGTTCAAATAGCATAAGTAAGATCAACTGTAATTTTTATCGTGATCAAAGCCACGGGCAACTGCTAGTATGTCTATAATATTAAAACTCATGAGATAGATGCCAAAGTTAATGACCACAAACTTACATTGCAAGTTTGTAATCATTTTAAAGGTGATGTTTTCAAAGGTCACAAACAAATTATGAATTGCAGGGTGATCGTAAAGTATTTTAATGAAGTACATTTATCTGTAAATGGTTTTCAATGGTTATCTCACCACCTAGGTAAGAAAAAGACAACAGACACTGTACAAAAAACAAATCCATGCATTAGACGACAGCTAGCAAAAACCATTTTGTTTTGTAACATGTAAACTTGTTGTTTCGTTTAAAATTGTAAGTTAAGAACGAAGTAACAAAAATGTTTGATTGTGAGCTTTTATTGTGCTTATTACACCTTTTCACATTAATTAAAATATGTCATCAAAATTATAATTTAGAGGAACATCCATGGATATGGAATACCTGCCGAGAGTCGGTGTGGTAGTGCGGTAGCAAAACCTATTTATGTTTTTCTTTTTAATTTATAATGTTTCTGCAAATTGAATATGTGGTCGAGAATGATTAATACTTCAGAAATGGCTTACGGTGCTCTGTGAAGCGTACCGGTATCGTTAAAGTGCCGCGACTAGGCCGCGACAATGATAGGATATAGTGCAGCGAGGCGCTTGTGCCCCTATTTCGCCTGAGAAGTCAGAAACGCAACCACGGCCGCCGGCTCGGGCTGCGGAGCCTACCTGCCGATCCAGTAGTGTATATCGATGGGACGGACACACTGGTCCCCGTGGTTTCAGCCAGGGCATATAATAAAGTTTATGTTGTCCGTCTATTCTTTTAACTGTCACTTGAGGTGTGTGAGTAGTGATTTTTCAAGAAAAGTCGAGTCGAGTTTTTAAATACTCACTCGAGCTTCAAGCTTTTTTCGAGTGGAGTTTTTTTAAATAACAGAATAGTAGTTTTCCTTCTTCCACAAAACTATAACGCCAAAAATTATAATTATTATTTAAATAAAACTTAATTCTGTAATATTATTCAGGTTATAGGTGTTCCTGAGTTAAGAGCAAGAATATATGACTATATCAACTAAATTAAGGCAAATCTACACTTATACTAAACTGGTTTTGGTTTTCCTGTTTTTTATGACTAAAGCTCAGGTGTTCTTAAATATATGCTCTCATTAAACCTAACTCAATGTTAGATAAAATTATCACCCTCCTGGTTTTTTCAGGTTGATTAACAGAAGGAATAAGTAGGTACGGCAAATTCTTGAAAGGAATGAAGTTGTACAAATCTATTGATATCAATATTAAAAAATTTGCAGATGGTGGTGAAAGATGGGTGTTTAAAACTTACGTAAAACCCAATCACGCTTACTGATTTTGGGCAAACGGAGGGAGTACTGTAACTACTCGGCTCGAACTTCGAGTATTTTTAAAAACTTATAGTCGAGTCGAACAGTCTAAACTCGGTTCAAAAAACTCGATACTCGAGTACTCGCACACCCCTAACTGTCACACTCTCGATCCCGAGGGTATAGTTTAACAGAGGTCCCACAGCAGAAAATTGTGTAACGTATACATTGACACTTTAAAGCAGATGGAATTAATTTCTTCTCCATATTAAAGTTTAAAGTCAAAATATTAATTGTTTAGTTTTAAAGATTTGCCTGATAAACAGTTCAGTTACTGGAAATTTTATTCCAGTGACACAAATTGTTTGGAAAATTTAAAAATCACAACAGTACACATACTTTTTATTGAATGGCGTTTTACATTGCGAAACCTAATAAATAGTTTAAATGAAGTTAAAGCCTATTTTATTATTTTGTTTTTTTAGTTAATGAGTGACGTAGGCTGCTAGTTCTCTATAAAAAACTTAATCAAGTATAGATGTTAGTTAACTTTTATCTATTTCTTGTTATTCACTTGATTGAAGAGTTTATCTTGATGGTCTTAATGTATAAATAACCGAGAATTTTTTGAACAATTTTAATAAATATAAGTTTGGTCAGATTTGAAAACTGAAGCTCCTTTATTCATAGTCTTTGTTGTACCTCTTGCTAACAAGCGAGTTTCCACCCCTCGTTTCAATGTAACATAGAATCTTTTACTGTATTAAAATAATTATTTAGATACCATCACTGTAATTTTTTTAAAGATGTGATAGTAAGTCTCATTATTTTGGTTAAGTTGAAAAAATGTTTGTTGACATTTTTAAGCAATGTGAAAGCACCAAAAGTGTACAATTTGTTTTGTCGTTTTTCGCATTGAGAGGTGCTTTGAAAGGACGAGTTGTTAAAGTGAAGTCAGTTTTATTCACAATATCATACAAAGTACCTCTCGTTGTTATTGAAATATCTTTTTTTGGAATCACAAACAGATTTCATTCCGTTTTTAACACAGAGTGTCTGCAATTGTTTGTTCAGTACAGTGTTTTATTTATATTTGGAACCTTTATTACTGCCTTAAATTTTTTTAACTGAAACTATTATTAACCTGTTAGTGAGCTAGTGCATTGAATATTATTATCAATTTATATTTTGGCGCTAAGCTCGATGTGCGATGTAATAAAGGCTCGAGATATAGCTTTGATTGTAGGCTGCCAGAATCCCACATTTAGACATTTATAATTACTGTTGTAATTACTGTTGTCATTACTGTTTACTTATGAAAGAATAAGTAAATGATCGATAGGCAGGAAAAAACCGAGAGCGTAACTTTCATCAGCTGACATGAGTTTTGAAAGTTTTATGTTGAGTCCAGTAATTACTGATAATAAATGCAGTAAGAATTATTGTGTAAGAGTACTGACACAAACATAAGAATAAAATTGGAAAATGTTGTTCTGTTTCTCTTTTTCATCAAAAACCTAATTTCCCAATATTTTCTTGTCAATATACATTACGAACGGTTAACAGAAAGCTAAAAATGCTAGAAATTTAATATCAATCATCAGTTAACTTATTTCGAGCTACTCTTTACCTTGCCTCTTATCTGTAAAAAAGATCGATAAGAATTCAATATATACTTTTATTTGAAAAGTTTCGTTTTACTGCCACATGTTAATGTTTTTGGTAGGTGTCGGTTTTCCGCTTATACCTGATGTTCCTGAAAATGTTAAAACAGTATTTCTATCAGCTTTTGGCTGGTTTTGGAAACGATGCAAGACTCGTGTAAATGCGTAATTGAATTACAATTCTATGAATTTAACAAAAATAAAAACAATAAGTCAGTTAATAACTTTAAAAAGGATTCATATTTGAGTAAAAATATTGGTAAGTACAATAAATCTTATACAAAAAATTCAAATTGGATCCTAAGAAACTCCAATATTTTAAACATAAGTCATAGTAATCTTTTCTCTTTCAGACAAAGGCAAAAAAACTAAATTAAACTTTACCTGGATGTAGGAATGTCTGTCTAAATACCAGGATGAACAAAAAATTGACCTTTCGCTCGAGTGATGATAGCATTGTTGTGAATGCAAATGTCAGTCGGTGCCAATGGCGTCGCCGGACAATGGGAAATATGAAGGGCGAAACTCGCATTTCGACGTCTTCTTATGTGTTAATCATCACAAATCGACGGCTAAAATCAATCTTATAGGCTTACCAAAAATCTCACGACTGATTTATTTTATTTAAGGCTTTAGAAGGTTATCTTGCTAATGTTATAGGCCTAAGTGTGAAGGTTTGTGAGTTTGTTTGTCTTATTATGTTTGTTGTAATCCTTCTATTATTAAGTGATATATGTGAACGTTTGAAAGTTGTTTGTCATCATCGATGTATATAAACGATGTTTCTCAAATTATGTAAGTCAGCTGTAACAACGTATCCATCAAAGCAGACGAATTTAAAACAAATAAACCCAATTTCAATTGACAGACACAAAAACCTGTGCAGGAGCAATACCAGCTGTTTAAATTTTGAACGTGGGCGAGGCCAAGGGTAACATACAGAATTATGGAAGTCAGTTGTCACAACGTATCCATTTATTATTCTGCTTGATTTTTACAAACCTAAATTATTTCTTTATAAAAGATATTAAGAATATTTTGCTTGTCCATATAATAAATATAAATAAAATCTTATTACTATCATTTTGAAAGTGGGCGAAGTCACGAGTAACATCTAGGTATTATAAATAGTAACATTTATAAGAAAGAATTATAGTTATCCAAATAATTGCTTTAGTGCATACATTTCTGTTGTATTGCTACTCCGTCAATGATGACGGAGTAGCAATACATTCGTCTTGGGATTCTCGGTTACTTAAAATAATCAAACAATATTAACACCGAAATGTCTAACAATTAATAATATTTTCAGGAATTTCTCGTTAATGTTGGTGAGTTTATGTTTGTAATTTGATTTTTATAAGACCGTGACACTTATTTTTTATTCATGGCAATTGTCATGATAGTAAAAATAACTTATAATTAGAGTTAAGAAACATTGAAATTAGAAGTGATTGTTAAATATTTCAATGGGGGGTTCATTTTCTATTTTTTAATGCTTGGCCTACAGTTCTTAATACCACTGAGTATTCAGTTTATAGTTCTTTAAGGGAGAGTTTTTTTTCAATTTAAGTAGCTTCAAAGTTCCGTGACGAAGTAGGTTCGAAAACATCATAAAGAGGGACACTTAATTAAAATTACTCCTTAAAGAAAGAATGATCGTTTATTCGCACAATTTTCTATAAATGTTTTTGCAATTTATTTTTTGAGATACTATTTCTCAAAGTAAACAGGAGTGTCTCTTTAGAGTAATCTGTGAAAGGAAAGAGGCCTTATTTAAAATGCACCCTTCCCTTGAGGATTTGGACATAGGAATCCAATAACCTGAGATCACCTTTCAACTGAACATACTTGTGTTTCTTTACAAGTCTTTCCCGCATTTTTTCTTTGACTTTTATTCTGGATTTTTAGGCTTGAAATAACTTAAAGAATCTACACTCTACATACTGAAGAGCTCTGCAACTTCTTTTCGTTAAGTTTAAGAACCAAGATCAAGTTACCAAAATCAAGAACTAAAATCAAGGTTAAGTGTACATCTGGCGCGTTATTTTATATATTAGTTAATGAAATAAAGATGCTTGAAAGATTAATAAGATGGGCAGCCAGTCAGTTGGAGTTGGGTTGTCAGTTTTTGAATAACCTTATTCAAATTTTTATAACATTTCATAAACCCACTACTCAAAGTGGCGAAATCAGTTGGAATGTTCAAATAAATAAAACATAAAACTAGAAAAATGTTATTTTTGTCATCTAAAAACTTTGATCAAATTATAAGGAAAAACATAGTACCTGGGAAAGTCACTGAACAAACATATTGATAAAAATCCAACTCCTAGTATTTTTATAAAGGTTTAGACCTATATGGTTAATACAAAATACATTCTCCTGAAAAGCTAGCTTAAAACTATCGAAAGCAGTTAATAGAATGCATATTGACAAGTTTTAAAAATATTTTAAAGGGCCGAGGGCCAAAGATAATAATAATTTCAATCAAGAGCATTTATAAAAATATATATATAATTTGTGACAAAGTTTTGAGGTCACGAAGTCTAGGCAACCAGTTCATTTATTTAATGAGTTTAAAAAGTAAATGCTGAGTTGAGGAGAAGAGGCTTTCTGTCTCCTTTGTGAAACAGAATAGCCTTCAGTGTTTTTGGCAATACTGAACGTGGAATTTCTTCGAATTGTGATACACTTAAACTCAGAACGTAACTAGGGATATGTGTAGCCCCTAAGTCACTAAAAGTTTACGATTTTGAAATCTCAAATATTTCCGCTTAGATTTTTTATTTTATTTAAGCGTTAAAGGAGTTATATCAACGTTACACTATTATCATTCTTTTAAGGTAAAGAAAGATACAATACTTGTTTTTAGATAGCTTCATATTTAGTTGAAAAAAATATATATCTTGGGTTTTAATTTTTAAGATTTAATGAAGAAAATTTTCAAAACATTATATGTGGTCATGCATAAATACTATTATAAGGGGGTTTGTGGAAACTTTATACTGAAATAGAGCTACAAATGAGCAGTTAAAAGAGGAAACTGGTCAAAGTTCAGAGGAATTCCACTGCGGCGAGCGGTTTGTGGTTTTCGATTTTGAGCAGTCCGAACGTGGGTTTAATGGATATTGCTGATTCCGTCTATAAAGGATTCCTGTTTCAACGAACAGTACAACATTAAAACATATGACCAAATCCCACTTTTGATTGAATAACTAGTTTTTTTAACTTTCAATACGAATAAGTAAACAACGAGATGAGGTCACAATCATCAAAATTTATTCACAATAAAGAGGCGGGTAAGCTCATAAAAAAAGGATTCTTTATGGTAATATTTTAAGAATTCCTTAAGGGGTACCTTATTTGTAAGCTCCTCCACGCCCTAATTGTGAACTAATTTTGATGATTGAGGTATCATAGATGGAATTTTCCTCAGTATTTAAAGAATACTATCTATTAATTATTAGTATCAAAGGTACCTAAATAAGTTACATTTTTCAGTTATTTATTCAATTTTTTAATTTAGTTTTTTCAAATTGAAGTCAATGATATTTTGACAGTCCATCCTGGTCAACTAGTCATCCTATACTAGCATTCTATAACTAGCATTATTTAACTAGTTGTAATTGAAAAGATATATTAAATATGAGAGAAAATGTTATATAGTAGACCCATTATATATTTTTTACACATAACAAACAATGTTGTGTACGGATTGGCATAATACTTTTTCTTTCAAAATACTTCTTTTCTAAATTTGTATAGCCAGTTGTATTTCTTTAGTTTATAGTGTAAAAATTTATTTTAAGAAGTTTTCCAAGTAACAAAATAAAACTTACTGAGGCACTCTCCCCAACACACAGATACGTAGTCTTTTAAACCTTAAACCTTAAACAACGTGTCGACCAGTAGACCACATAATGCAGCATGGGACTAGTCATGCGCAATTCTCAATGCACTGTAGGTATCTCTCTCAAAACCAAGGTTAGGTTAGGTGGGTGTGGAAAAACTTGGAAATTGGGAGGGCTGGTAGGCTAGGCTGTTTGGGCTAGGTTTAAGTTATTGTTTTCGCAAGATAAAATTCTTCTATAGTGTAAAAACACTTATTGATCAAGTAATTTTTAAGTTCAGACTTAAGTTTTGAAGACTTGCAACGGAGGTTATGCGTTGAGGAATCTTGTTGAAAAATTTTGGTCCAGGGAATCTAGGCTTATTTTCTAAGATTATGGGCTTTTGCAGATCTATGATTTCTATTTCTGGTGAAGTAGTTATGTTGAACAGGGACATTAGTTACATTTTTGTTGATAGCCAGATCAAAAACAGCAATAATGGAACGATTTAATAACTATAAAATACCACTCTAGCTTCATGTAATCTACTTGCCATTCCCTGATGGGCTGCCTACGTAATTACTACAATAGCTCCATTGGGACCTTCCCACTTGGTGTGATGTGTCTGTTAAGTGATTATCAAGATGAAAGGTTTTTAATTAATAATACAGTAATTAAATTTTTAAATAACTGAAGCTGCACGTGAAGCAATAATTTTAGACAGGCAATTGCACTTTAAATTTACTGTTTTTTATGAAAAAAGTTTGACTATGTACATGGGGAGATTTGCTTAGCTACTCATTAAGTTACCCCAAAGTGAAAGGGAAAGTATATTTCATAGATGTATTCAACTCCTGATAAATTTTCGTTAAAAATATTACGTCTCTGAAACGTTGAGGGTTTATGTACACTACAGGGAGTGTCTCGTAATTAACCATAGTTTATAGAGCCCATAATATACAAAACAACTTTAGTATCTTATCATGTTTAAAATATATGATAGATTCTTTGTTTGAAATTCATTGTTGGTGATGGTGATTTTATATTTTGATTAGGATTTTTGCGGACATTTGCCATCACTGATTAGTAAAAAAACAAGTTTCACGACGTTTCGGGATCTGGAATCTGATCCCGTCTTCAGGTGCAAGAAAACCTAGAACATAACAAGATTAGTAACACATAGCCAGGAAAACCTGGACAAAAACACAGCTAAAACAGAGAACTGTAAAAGCAGTCACGAAAACAATAAGCTGAAAAGAAAAACAATACACACAATAACACAGGAATCACAAGTATCAAGAATCACCAGACAGGAGAGAGCACGTCCACACCCAATCAGAGCTGAGCTGAGACTGGTGGGAGGAAAGCAAATGGCGGCGGCAACGGAAATGGCGGCGCCCACAGCCAACCAAATCACGCCGCGCTACCGGTGGCGAAAACCTGAAACAAAGACATGTGATATGCAAATTCCGTGTGTCTGTTTGTGTTTTTTAGTTAATTTTAAACCTGATTCTGCCCCTTGGCCTTGCTACGGGTTAACATGTTATGAGAATTTTGAACAGAATTGTTAGTAATTACCCTATTTGCTAACACTTTATTTTCCCTGTCTTTCAATTCTTTGTTTAATATTGGTAGCCATTCTGGCCTTATTTCAAGTGAAGATTGACTGATTGGTTGGTCTGCTAGTTTTATGTATGAAGCTTCAATTAGTTTTCTTTTGAAAAAATGAGGTTCGCGGTGTACTATTTTTGCTTCGTCAAAATTCATCTGGTGATTTTCAGACCAGCAGTGTTGAGTAATTTTTGATTTATCCACTAAGCACTTCCTCGTGTTATCTTTGTGTTCTTTGATTCTAACATTTAAAGGTCTTTTTGTCTCGCCATAATACGGCCTAGAGCAACTATTGCAGTTTATTCTGTAAACACAGTTTTTTGATCCCTGAGTGCCATTTTTTGGTTTGGTTTTTACAAGACATTGCCTAAGAGTGTTTTGTGTCCTAAACGCGATTCTAACTTTGAACTTCCTAGTAACTCTTCTAATTTTTTCCGATAATCCCGGCACATAAGGGATTGACATAGGAACGAATTTTTCAGTGTTTTCTGACTCATTCTGTTTAGCCCTACGGGTTTTGCACTTTCAAATACGGGTTGAGGGTATCCATTCTTAGCCAAATCTTGCTCTACTTTTTTGATTTCCTGATTTAATCCATCTTGATTTGAGCAAATGCTCTTTGCTCTGTCAAATAGTGAGTAGCTACCCCTTCTTTGACAGATTTTTGATGGTTTGATTGAAAATTTAAGTACTGCCCTGTGTGTGTCTTTTTTCTGAAAACAGTTGTCCTAAGCAAGTGTTTTTACCGGTAGCGCGGTGTGATTTGGTTGGCTGTGGGCGCCGCCATTTCCGTTGCCGCCGCCATTTGCTTTCCTCCCACCAGTCTCAGCTCAGCTCTGATTGGGTGTGGACGTGCTCTCTCCTGTCTGGTGATTCTTGATACTTGTGATTCCTGTGTTATTGTGTGTATTGTTTTTCTTTTCAGCTTATTGTTTTCGTGACTGCTTTTACAGTTCTCTGTTTTAGCTGTGTTTTTGTCCAGGTTTTCCTGGCTATGTGTTACTAATCTTGTTATGTTCTAGGTTTTCTTGCACCTGAAGACGGGATCAGATTCCAGATCCCGAAACGTCGTGAAACTTGTTTTTTACTAATCAGTGATGGCAAATGTCCCAAAAATCCTAATCAAAATATATGATAGAGTTTGTAGTTTTTCTTAAAATAAATCATAAATCCCCCGTTTTCAGTAAAACAATATTATTTTTTGTTAAATTTTCGGTGCCACGGAACTCAACTCAGCTTATATATACTTACGCTTATATTATCTCACGCATAAAAACATTTCACTTTCAACAAAAAACCGGATCATTAATTAAACTGTTTCTCAATATACCCGAGAAACTGTTCAGTCTAACAAACATAAGCGTAGTGATCCCTTCTAATGTGTTGTGTAAGCTCTAAATGGCTTCGGCTACACCAGGTACAATCCAATCATCTGTACACGAGCACGGGTCATCGGGCAGACTAACAGGTTCCGCCTGTTATGACCAATCCTGATCGCTTGATGAAATACAATATCTGCTATTGAAGTTGTTACAGGAATACGGTAAGATGTTTAAGAATTTGTGATTTAAATTTAGACATTGTTTTAGGCCTAACTGTGATCGGTCGCCAATATCTTATATTTATTAATACCTTTAATACCTCTTAAGACCGGGCTGCGTATTTTAACCGGAATGTGAGTGAAGGATGAGTGTAGGATGATTGTGGCGCGACTTTTTAGTCTTGTTATCGACCAAGGCTGACATGTTCATTAGACAGGACTGTTAATTAATAGCGCAAAAGGCAATGACAACTGAGGGACCCACATTTTAACGTAAGATCCGAACCACAATTTCACCTGATTTACAATTATTTACGGTGAGGATGGTCCCATGAACGAGTATTCAATACAGCGGACACTAATCCCCACTATGGAACTCTTATGACGAATACTGGAACTATAAAAACAATGGTAATCTAAAACAAATTATCATCAGTAATAATTTTAAGCTTAGACCTCGATGTCACATTGCTCAAGTGTGAACTGCTCGTACTGCTCTATGTCGCATTGCTCAAGCTTAGACTTAAACTAGATTTAGTAAAATATTTGTTATTAAGGTAGTCGTTACATAGTAGGTCTAAATAAGATACAAGTAGAGGAAAATGTGTTATCACAGCTGAAGCTCAATAGTTAGTTTTACAATCACAAACATTGCTTGTATTTTTATTTCAGTGCACATCCCTGAAAGTATATTACCAGATGAAAAACGCTTACGCATAGTGAAAAAAGTTAAAACAATAAAATTAAATTAAAATATGATTATTCAACATAATGGTAAAAATATGTTGAAACAATAAAATCAAATTAATATATGATTATTCAACAACATATTTCAATCCAAACTGTCAACACCCTCTCGATTATATTACATTCAACCATGGTTTAAATCTACTCCCTTATCATTAACAAGCTAACTGATATTTTTCATAGAGTAATAACTCATCAAATCAGCCCTCGCTGTAAATCACAGCAGCGTCCCTCGTGGTTAACGAATGCGGTAATCACAAGACCATCAATCTGCATCAACCTCGTGTCGGCGATATCAGGGCGAGTCCATGTTGGGGCGATTAACTAATGTGGTTACAGCGTTACAGCGATGGGGGAGTGACGCCAAGTGGCTATGGAGGCGTGAGTCGAGGGAGTTTGCTTCACCGCCGCCGGTTGGTGCAGAAAGGTTATTTGATGCTACCGTAGCTCTGAATCTGCGTAGTTAGAGTTGTGTAATGTTAATGGCTGGAATAATTGAATTCTTTTAGACGACTGTAGCTTAAAAATTAAATATTTTAACTCTTACATTCACTGTTTGCCATGGTGAACATATTCGATGGTAGATTTAAATCATAGTTGAATCTGGTTGTGTCTACTCTTACACAAGGAGTAGGAATCTGAACTCAGTAATAAGGGAGGGGGGGGGGTGATGCATAAGAGACAGTGGATGATTAACGTCAGAAGGGAACCTCCCGAAAACTGTATTATCAGTACCTAAACAGGTGGGTCACATCATCCTATTTCTTGATAAAGTATATATCAAATTATATAGTGAATTATTTATTTTTGATAAAGTATGGATAAATTATGTAGTGAGGTACCAAAGTAGGAATCTTTCATTTACGAGGTACTGAAAAAAGCTATTCATAATGTGTATCAAAAAGGTTTCATGTCTGTTGAAGAACTTTAAAATAAATAATGAAAATTATTATTATGAAAAGTGGTACAGTAAAGCTATCAAGCGGCATATGACCGAGTTTTCTGCGATACCCCTACAGACCAACAGCAAAACTGGTTATAGAGTAATAGGCATTTATGTTTAATGACTTTGAATTGATCGAAATTGTATAGTTTATTTTAATTTCCAGTAACTATCGCCAACTTCATTAACTAACCATCCACGAGCCTGTTATTTCCTTCACGTTAATTCGGAGAAATAGTTATATCACCTTATTTATAACTTAGCTTTTTAGTAAAACATGTGATTTATTTAAATTTATAGAAATTTTACAGCGAAATTATTATTGCCATTTCCGTGATTTTGTTCATAGTATTATATACGTATTCATTCGTTCACAAAATGTACAAAACCAAAGTTTTATTTAACAATTGAATTATCATTAGAGGACCTAACAAAAGATTGCATTAGAAAAATGCGTGGATGAAGATCTTTAATTTACGAAGTAAAATGAAGATGTGAGCCATCTGGGTTGCCGAGACGGCACTCCCCTAGGTCTACTTGTGAGATGTGTTATTATCATTAGGCACGACATCCGGTCGCCTTCTCTCTATATACGTAATTGGTTAATTAACTAACTAGTCATCTGCCCTTACGTATCTATTAACAATATAAGCAGTCGTTTCGTTATAACTTTGGTGTATCTTGGCCTTTTCATTTTTAACAAGTATTTTTTAAGTGTTAATTGTAAGTCAGGAAGATTTGTAAAAATTTGTATAAGGATGTGGGATTCTTTTTATTCTTATTAAATAGGTTCATCAATCTTTACCGAGATATAAATTGTTGAAATACTTGTTAATATTACTTATATTTTTGTGGTAGTAAACCTGTAACAATATGGAACATTTATTACTACTTTTAGTATTAAAATTGATAGTACCATTGTTTGCCATATAATAAAAGAACTCAAAAAGCTTTTTTATTATTTTTTAAGTATTATTTATACTAACCAGTTATCTTCTAGCGTATTTTTTCAACCAAGTTACTATTACTCTTCTTATCATGAACATTTTAAACTGTACTTTAATTGGAACAAATCATGTCACTAGTGCATTTGTGTTTTAAATTATTTAAATTGTCTAGCCCATTTATTAGGATGTGGGATGTGAATCCTGACATGCTTCAAGAATTTATAGTTGCTTGTATTACACAGGGTCGTTCGAAATTAAGTCATCACGCCGAGCGAACCCACTAACACCCACGTTACAGGATTTTCATTAAGAAAAACCGTATTGTAAATAAATCAAAACATCTATTTTTTTCTTTTGAAAAAACTCAACCCAGCCTCTCTCCATTATATGATTGAACACGATGGAAAATTTATATCACTGGTAAAATTAAGAGTAACAAATAATTCATCGAATGAAGTATCATGTTCTTATGCTGTCAAACGTATAGGTCCAAAATATTTACGTGAATCTGTCAAAAGATAAATTAATTTTTATTTTTATTATTAATTTACAGAATTTACTCTAATGGCTTAAGAGTTGTTTCAAGGATTTTGGAAACAGTAGCGCAAATCCACAGTTAAAATAATAAAACATATAGAAATTTGAATCATTTTATATGATTATGAAAACAATTCCAAATTTTAATTTCAAGTCACTTAGAGTTATCCTAAGTTAAACTATATAACTGTTCTTTTACTTAGTAACTCAGTGTCTTTATGGCAAAATTTAACTTGACCTTTAATTTAAAATCTATTCTACGTTTATGTCGGTTGTAATGATATTTATTTTTGGTTTCAAAGATAATGTTATCGTTTAAAGGATAAGGATCTAAAAGCCTTCAGGGCTATCCCTTTTCACAAAGGAAACATGACGCCATCACTTGAACCCTGTTTGGAGTAGGTTTTTTTTAACTTGATATCGAGGAAACACGAAGTATTATAATTTACAAGCAATATTTAATAACTGGATACACTATAAAATCAAATTTTAATACTAAACTAATTAGTAAACAATATACACATAGTAAGAATCCATCCAAAGATTTAGTTATATTCTTCACTGCACTTTGCATAAATTCCTTCACTACTGTCAGATATAAAAACGTAACAGCTTAAATAGAGCGGAAAATAATCGTTATTTGCAACTGGAGGAATATTTTTGACTTATTGCAATTCTATATTCGACTCCCTCAGGGTGGAGGGTGTATTTCAAACAAGGTCACTCCTTCAGCTCCAATTACTTCAGAAAGACTTCAAGCCATGTTTCCAGGAACTTAAAATCAGCTGTATGCAGAATTGTATAAACTATATTGGCTGTTTCTTTTGAGTCAGGACTACTGTTTCATTTATTGAAGACTACAGTAAATATTAGAATTCAGTTCGCCGTAAACATCTATCACCGATGGAGGAAGTATTTTTAACATGACAATTTCATACCGCATCAATCCCCTGCTCACCACCGACCCTAACTTACAGATTATAAACAGCAAGGTACTCTTTGCGAGAGTTGGGATAAGGGTTATAAGTGAAAATCAACCCTCAAAGACGCTCCCACAGATAACTGAATACAAAAATGTACTTAGGCTTTCACATAATAAAGAACTTAAAAAAATCACCATGTATAACGCCAGCATTACTTACAATTAATTGTATGGGGAAATTGTAGGTATCCTCATAATCAGGTTTGTTTTTAAACTCTGCCGAGAGTAAAATCTACGTTTAAAATCAATCTCACTTTGATTGATTACAGGACCTGCTTGTTTTAAGACTGATAAATTTTAATGTCGGTAAATAACGCTTTAGAAATCTTCTTTTTTCAAAATACATTATAATTGGGTTCGATGTAATTATTCCTTTTGATTATAATGTAGGAATTTTTCGCTTTCAGGTACTGAAAATTAATTTCAAAACGTTTAAAACAGCAAGTTTAGTGACATTGAAATGGATAACAGATATTATAAGATAATGTTTTATTATATAATCATTGAATTTGAGGGTATCAACTTAAAAACAATTATTAGAATTTTAAGTTTCCAAACTGTTGAGAGAAAAAAAACTGAATTACAAAAGCATTAGTGGAAGAAAATCTGAATTGCTTCTTACAGCCACGTTTGAGTTTATTACTTCTAAGAACCATTGACTAGAATCAAACAGGCTATTTGATTCTATAAAATTCATTGAATTCTTCTCTTTGGAATGTTGAGAATCAATGAGTATAATCGCATAGATCCTAGAACTGTGACAAATTTAAGTTCTGATTGAGTTTCAAATTTAATTTTTCTCAACATTCTCTAGTTAATGCAATGTTTTTGAGAATATTGTTTACCATTCTCGTTTATACTTTATTTTATTTCCAACTCAAATAATAAAAAAACTAGCCTTTGATAAACTATAATATAAACTCGATTGAAATTCGTCGTTTAAATATAAACAATTGCTACACAGTTAACCGTAATATTGTTTTGTCTGAAAAAAAATAATTTAATAAAAGAATTCAGTATCTTACCATGATCTTACCTTAAAAACCGTAATCTAATATTAAAAACTGTATTTCTTTGTTTCTTAAGAAACACATAATAATGTAATATATGACTACAAGAGTGAATTTTAGAGAGAATGAGAAAGAAAAGACACTGCTATATCACAGTAGCTTAGCTTAGCCTTTTCAATTAATGTCAAATGTTTTTCTTTAATGATTTAGCAAAATTTTTGGTCTGTTTTTTATTGGAAAATAAATATATATCCTAAGGAAAACTGTGTTTGAATTTTTATTCGTCCGTATATAAAAAAAAATCATCTGTTGGAGATCGTAACATAAAGGGGTCCAATAGCGGGCAGGAGGTCTTTGTACGATATCATGAATAAATCGAACCCAACTCACATCTCCCTTCCCGACACGAGCATGGGTTTGCGCTTCGGTTCGACAGATTAAATCACGCAAATTCCAGTTTCAGGCAGCTCTTTTTCTTAAAGCTCTTTTCCCGATATTTTTATCACTTTTCATTAACCTCTGTACTTTCGTTCTGCAAGTATTACCTATTTATTACCGATTGTAAGTAAAATAGTTACCGCCAAATTTATCGACGTAAGATATTTGCCGTTAATTATTTACTTGTTTTTTCGAACTTTTACCACCCAAAATCATATGATAGTTAGGAAGATATGTATTCTTAATTTTAAATATACACCATGATAGTTCCAGATATGAATCGATAATAGTAGTTTATGCAATGATTGTATTATGAATGTCTTTAAGCCACTCGTGAGATCTAAATATCTCACGAGTGGCTTAGAGGCATAATACAATCATTGCATACACTACTTTATCTACGACCAACGATATACGACAAAATTTCCTCCGAAGTTAAACAAAACTCATGACTTACTAATGATGGATTAGGTCAACTTAAGTTTGAGGTTAGGCACATAAGCAGACTTAACCATGAATCGTTGTGGAACAATCAGCTGATGGGATAAGGATAAGTCAACTCAATTGTGAATCGTAATGCAACAAACAGCTGATGTGCGAATTGCGTAATTGTCATTATGACACTACTTTCGTCAAATACCGCGCACCCATTGGTCTAGAACCTGTATCATAAAGTGACACCAGTTTCATAAAGTAAACTTTATGAAACGGGTTTGTATTCGGTTTAATAATGGACCTCATTGTGACGTAACATCGTTATTTGTGATTATTGCAATGGTTGTATATAAAATTCTGTTTGAATGAAGTAGAAGTTTTTTTCATTTCAATATTTGAAATAAGCCTTTCCTTACAGTCTTTATTTGGTAGCCCTTAGTACCAAATTATATTAAACCCACATTGTAACATTGATGCAGCTGATGTTTTACACACCTGCTTCAAAGTAATCCAAACAAGTTGCTGTTGGGACTAGTTTCGGTTTAGGTAAACCATCATCGGGCCATCATCTTACAAGTAGTTATTTTAAAATGAAGATAAACGGATAAACACTTTTTTTAGAAAAATGTCGACCTTCAATCGAAGTGAAATGGAGCCTCCTGATGGCCCGGAAATGGTTCACCCGAACCGAAACTAGTCGCCCCAGCAACTTATTACTTTGAAGCAGATATTTAAATCATCAATAGTATTCTACAGTAATCTGGAGGCAAACAACTGAAAATGAAATGATGCAGCAATAACGATTCGGGCTCTCACTCCGCTTAAAACAAATATAATTTAATTGACGATCATTTCAAAAGATCTGCAATTGATTTAGAACTAAATATTACATAATACAATGAACCAAAAATTTCTAAACAGCTATAAATACCTTGAGTCCCCCCACTTAAGTTGTTCGTTAATGTTTGACAGAATTCATTTGTAATTCTAGTAAAGAAGTAAAACTATTGATTGCCTTGCCATTTAAATTTTAAATGTCATCAGCTGTTGGAGCGGTGCAGCGTGTACCATTAATGCCACCAACAAGCCAGGTACAATTCAATCAGCTGCCCGTGTATCGGGCTGTGTCCGACATGTTAAACGATGTCACTTCGGTCCAACAAGGAAACTGGGAATTGAGAAAAAATTGTAAAAGAGTAAAATACATCGGATGGGGAATTTATAAGTAAGAGATCATCTTTCGAAAATGTTGAACAGGGTTTTTTAATTAGGGTGCAAAATGTATAAAAAAAGTAATAGTAATGCTTACAAAGTCATAGTAATCATTACAAAGTAATGATTAATGCCTCGTTAAAAAACATGTTATCGAATTTTAAAAATTTTTTAACTCATCAATCTGGCAAAACTCATCACATATGAACTGTAATAATTCTTTAAGTACCAGTTGTCTTCAAGCACTATGTTTTTCTTCATTTTCCTTACAATGTTTATTTTAGTTACAGATATTTTTACACTTGTTTTATGAAATGTTTATTGAACCTTGAGCCTTAGGATCCTAATAGAATTTAATTATTCTTTTGGATGGATCATCTGATAACTAATATCTAAGGACAAACTAGCTACGATATTTTTAAACTACAAAACAAATATCACTGCAATTAAAGATTTTTTTATATTCTACGTTCCTATTCTCTTGAATACGGGATCAAATTACAGATCCCGAAACATCGTGAAACTAATTGAGTTTTATATTAAATGGATTTTGTCTTAAAACTCACTTTTAGCAAACTTGCGGTAAATCTGCATTGACATTAATTTGCAAATCGGCATTCAGTTATACCCTTGTTTCATTAATCACATCTGATTTTCTGCTTTCAATGAGGAGATAAATACTGGTTTAAGATTGTACAAGATTAGAGTCGTTTTAAGACAGTGCGATTATTGTATGGTAATCTTACTCACCAATCATCACTTGGTCCGAGGTGTGGAAGATATATGATAAGATCATCAGTACAGATATCATTGCTTCAATGTGAACCTCTAATTGGACATAACGTTATCACATTCCAGTTGGTCTTTGGGTTCATCCTTATAAATAAAATAAACATTAAACTTATTTTATGATCATATTATTTCAAGCCCTTACACCTTATTTCTATCAATCATTTCATATTATCCTTCTGTCTTTCAATAAGTTTAAAACTAATCTTAAAATTACTCAGTAAGTACTCCACCTGCCAATTATTATTTTGATGATGATTGAGGAAAATTTGGCGAGTAACGGAAATAGCAATTAAATATAAATTTTCGAAGTATTTTTCAGTAATAAACCTGTTGTGTACGAAGAAATGTATTATAAATTGATTACACTGTATCGGAAATCTTCACTTTGGGCACAATTAATTAAATATACTGGAATTTGATTGAAAATAGATTAAATGAGTCATCATTACATTTGAAACATCAACATCTTGGTTTATCTCTGTCTTAGATTTCAGTTGAAGAGTCGTGAGTTCGATTCTTGGCACGTCCACAAAAACTGGACGGCTTTAGACTGCTTCCTCTTCAGAGTATTTGATGAGCCTTTTCTGGAAATGCCTTGATCGTTGACACACACAAAATTTAGTGTTTCTCGATATCGATAATATTTTTGCAAAACAAAAACATACTGAACTAGCAGAACCCGTGGCTTCGCTCACGATAAAAATTATCGTCTAACCTTGATATGAAGAATCTAGAGGACAGAATAGAAACTATTTATATCAAGGAATATGTCATGTAGAGATATGTTTGTTTTATGGCGGAATGTAGGATAAAATGTAGATACCACAGTAGGATGTAGGATACCACAGTAGATAGTGAAGGTTTTCTTTTCACCGTTATAACTCGAAAACGGCCGGACCGATTTTAACACCAAATGTGTCGATTTTAAGGTACTTCTTTGTAGATTTACCATTACGTCCCTGGATTGCCTAGTAGGGCATCAATTAAGTACAGTAAAGGGCTGAATGTTCGAAACAGTTTTGGTGCTATCCGTGGGCAGTATTTCAAACTCGATTCACTTATTTTTTAACTTAAAATATGGGCGGGTAGTAATAATTTAAGATCAACCACTGATTGCAGCATTTATTTTCCGTGAAAAGCCAGGACACCGTCGAATTAGATGAAAAAGGAATATTGCCAAATTATTGTAACTGGCATGATTGTAATTAAAAACATAAAGGCCGGCCTAAGGAAATAACTATAGCTCCCGCTGCTAAAAAGATGGTACCACGTAATGAGCTTATGATTGAACGTATAAGGTACGAAACTAAACCAAATGTAACTTTTATATAGTACGAATAACCTAACAAAATCATCAAAACAACCATAAAACCATGATAAAAGAAATCACATTATAAATCAGCTGTAACAACGTATCCGTTTGTGAAGCTAATATGCTTGATTTAATAAAATTTGAAATTTAAACAAAAGATCATCAATTACATTAACATGGGGCATTTTCAAAGCTTCAGCTCCACCAAAAACCTCTAAAAACCTCGAATTAAAAAAATCCGTTCTTGGTGAATGCCAATACTCTGTAAGGAACGTCCATGCAAATTTTCAAGGTTCTAGGTTTTTGGCTGTACAATGATAGGTCAGTGGTATTTGACAAAAATATAGTAGAAAAGATAGTATAAATATAACTTACAATCAGGGATTTGAATAATTTATCAATTTTTACAAAAATAGATCAAAGAATCATATCATTTCAGCACATTCTGTTTGGTAATGTGCTTTTCTCTTTCCATCTTACCGGGATTTAGTCTCAAGACTCAGCCACAAAAGGCAGTATGCTCTTTACGTTTAAAACTGCGTACGTCGAATTATACGAAACACCAAATCATCGGGCAGGCATAGATGTAATAAAAAAATTATTACGAACGCCTCCAGGAAAAACGATAGCTCCCGCTACCGAAATATAGATGGTGCCACTTAACTAATTAATGGTGGATTTTATCTAAACTAAATGCAACCTTTATATAGTACATAATTATGTCCTTGAAACAAATCAACAAAAATCAATGAAGCCATGATCAAAGAAATCAAATTTATTATCATCTGTATCAACGTGTACATTTCCAAGGCGACACTAAAAAAATAATTTAGTGTCGCCTTGACATTTCCGAAGCAAACTACCAGCTGATTGTTTTATGAACGTTAAAAATGTAAACAAAAATCGTCCAACATACTTTTAAATGGGAAAATTTGAAAACTTCGGCCTCGCCAAAACCCCCTTTATACTACGAATTTTGTAAAATCCGTTCTTAGCGGATGCCTACGCCCTAAGAGGAACATCCATGCAAAGTTTCAAGGTTCTAGGTCAAGTAGTTTGGGCTGTACGATGTTTCCACTGAGTGGTATTTGACAAATATATAGTAGATTACTATATTACCTATATAAACATACGAAAAATATTCTGAACAGAATAAAAATATTCAAAAGAGAATAAACGTATAGAAATTGAGAAACAATAGACGGGGCTCGGCTGGTGGTTAATGTACAATCGATTAAGTAGGCAGTTGTAGACAAATGATTCCAGACGAGATGGATAGCGAGCGCGACCGCCAGCGCCACCCACGACTTCAGTGCAGCACGTGTCGTGCAGAAACATAACTACCTCATGCATACAAAAGCATTTTTCCTCACGCATTTTTATGGGAAAATGGTATACGGTTTTTAAATTTTTCTCCACCGTAATGCATAGTTTTATTGATTCAGAAGTAAAGACCACTTTGTCACTTCTTTTCGTTATACTCTAAATAATAGACCACCGAAAGCGAATTAAAGGTAGTAAAAGTATATAAATTAGCTTCTGGATTTATGTGCGTTTTCAAAAACGCGATATCTTCGAATTGATGATAATCCATATTGAAAACTTTAGAGCTTCGAAAATTGATCCAGCTTACACTATTTGAATTCAGAAAATATTGCCAAAATAAAACAGCTAAACCGAAGTGGCCAAAAGTTAAACTAATTCAGATGTTACCATTTTAAACGATTGAGGCCCTAAAGATAAATACCCCCGTTGCAGCAGACCTGCATACTCAGCGAATTTCAAGTGCAAAACAACATATTTCGATCCAACAAAGCGAGATTTGACATGTTTTTGTAAGCTCCATAAGAATAACATGGGGAATGAGTATGGAGGTTTGCTGCTACAGGTATATTAAAACTGGGTGGTTTTAATTCAATATTTAGTAGATCTGAACTAGAAGAAGCCATTTACCAAGTTTTATCAAGATATGTTGAGAAATAAGCGAGATATAGAATTTTACTTATTTCCCATAAGGTTAACATTGGGACAACGTACTGCGTTTACCACTTTCAATATCTCGGCAACCAATGGACATAGAGCCATGATTCAAAATACTAAATTGTTTGTTTTTTTTGGGCTGAATTCAATGGTGCCAATAAAAATTTGAAAAATTTTATTTTTCTATGTAAAAATCTCAAAAAACCCATTTTTGGGGGGGTTTACCCCCCTTTACCCCCCCTTCCGGTGGTCCGATCGGGCTGGTTTACGAACTCCTCCGAATAATTACTACTTTACACGTCTATGCCAAATTTCATTCCGATTGGACCATTTTTGCGCAAGTTATCGTGCTTAAAGACACATATATATATATAGATATATATATAGATATATATATATATAGATATAGATATATATATATATATATATATTTATGAAAGTGAACGAATGGTGTTTTTGGCATCTGAGGACCTCAAAAAGAAAAGTTATGATGGTTTTAGGCTTAGGTCTTACCATGAGACCTACGGTAACAGCTTCTTCCCTATAGGGGAAATTCGCTAAAAGTATAGAAAACCCAAGCTAGTGTCTTAAAATAATTTTAAGGGATCCCCAGAAAATATTTGCATGATTTTTAACAAATGGTGTAGCCTCACCAATTATACACCGCGCTAAATATTCTAAAGGTGTACCAAATAAAGCTTGAATTTTTTTGTATTCAATACTTTTTAAGCTTGGCAATTATTATCACCTTATGACCCAAAATAACCCTCTCATTATTGGGCTTGTTAATTTCATTTGCATAAAAGGGATATAAAGCTAAATATTATGACTGGAACTTTTACGAAAGTTACTTTAGTGATCGAATACCTCATCGCTTCAGTAAAACTTGAACTAGCCAAAAAGATACAAAACATTCAACTCCTAAACCAGAATTTACAATTTCCTTAATAAATATATAGTTAAATTTCCCTGAGATTTAAAGCTAGATGGGCATTAATGTTACCAATTATTGCAAACTCATGAACTGAAGCGGAAGGAATAAGTTATCTAAAAGCGCGAATGTTTACTCAAAAGAGAAGAATGAGTTTTGACTTGTATTTCTCAGGATATTGGTAACGATGTTTTTCCAACTTTAAGACCTGATCTGAAAGTCTATAATTCCCTTCCCTTTATCTGGGGATCGTGATTTATGTTGTGCAATTCTGTGGCGGTATAGTTTAGGGCTATTGCATGTCTACGTCTATAGCTATAACAGCATAAATTAAAAAAAAAAACTATACAACATACTTGTTCCTTTTCTCATTTTAACTAAAACATTAAGGGAGTCTTATGTACATGTATGTACCTGTACACTTAGTAAATCGAATTTTTCTGACGAAAATTGATTATAATAAGTTGTTATTGTCTTATGACACCACATAACACTCTTATTATTAAGGCTTGTTACTTTTATTTGCATTAAAGGGGCATGAAGCTTAATATTATGACTGTAACTTTTATGTCATAAAAGTAGGAAAACAAAAAATTCCCAACCAAAGCATATTCAGAGTTATGTTGAATTTTATTGTTTAGGTTTTATTAATACGATAGTATAAACTGGGAATATTGGTGTAATAATTGAGTAGGCTAATGTCTTGAACGTCTATTTAAGAGTTTAGTTCAGTGCAAGGGTTTAAGTAAAACTATTACCAATGTGAACTGAATATTTTAAAACATAATAAAATGCGGTGCAAGCGGTGTTTTTAACAATTTATTAATTGCCTAACTGCTCAAAATATCATTCAATGCATAGTTAAATAAAAAATGTTCAATAATTTTTAAGTGTCTCTCAAAAAATATCATTAAGGCATTCTCATTTCCAATTCACTATTCATTTAGATGTATATATGTTAAAAATTACAGATATACATCTAAACATTTCGTAAATTGTGTCTGTTAGTGTTAATGTATATGAACTGTCTGTGTAATGACATGACATAAACAGATCTTTTTTCGAATACAGAAGTCCGAACTAATAAGTCGGTACTAACGACCGAGCCGTGATGTTATCCAGCCGTGTCAGCAGCAGACGACGTCGAGAGCGACTAATGGAAAGCAAACACAGCTGATCACGTCACGGTCAACACGCGCGGCTCGGTCTGCGCGAGCCGCTGTTGTATTCGGTTTATTAGTAGAGGGCAGGGCGACCCTTCAGTTACTTGGTCCGAATCATATTAGATTTTTTCTAAGCAAACCTTTTGGGCTTAATAGTTATTTGTGTATTAAGAGCACAACGTATGTCATTTCCGCTCGAGAATTGTAGGTGGCCGCTCGAAGCGTTGGCTGAGTGTGGCCAAACATTTCGAGGGGGCAATGACTATTTGTGCTCGAAATACACCCAATATTTTCCTACCACCATTATTTAAACAGTTTAACTTATTAACTAACCTGTAAACAAAAGTTCAACGTGTTAATGTTTGCTTATTCTATTGGAACGAACCGGAAGTTGAGATAGAAACGGTGACAATGAAATCAGCAATCAGCTGATTTAGAACAAGGCAACTAGAATTTAGAATATGGTGAGTGTTAAAGGATTCTGACCAATAGAAACTGGTCTGTGGTGTTTGACGTCATAGTTACCTCTCTTGTGTGCCACCTTAACCTATTCTACATTTCAATTAACCCTGATTTAGCGAGCGGGAATGAAATAAAAGCGAAAATGGACCGTTTGCGTACTGTTTACGGGTTTGGCAATGTGATTATTTCCATGCAGAGGTGGGAAAATATTTAGCGACGTACTCGTAGATGGTATCACCCTAAAAACAAGGACATACGACTCGTGTTTCTGCAATCAGAAATATTCAGTACTAATTGAACCTTAATTAATTCTTCAAATTAAATTCATTTTGAAGTGAGGCTGGCCAAACGAGGGATAGTAGTTTTTTCCTGCTTAGACGACTATCGATAAACAAAACTGAGATACTGTCAACCCTAGTCGGTAACAAGACTACAAGCTCGTGCCACAATCATCCTACACACATCTCTGGCCTTGGCTAAACATACCTTCCTGGCTACATCGCTACTTTAAGTAAAGTATAAAGTATAGAACTATAAAGATAAAGGGGGTGTCCTTGTGATCTTAGGCGATCAAAGAAAATGTATTACCATAGCTTTTTCATTAAATATGATTCAGGTTTTTTCATACCGAAAGGTTATCAATAAAATAAATGTAAATTAGTTTAAAAGAGTAAATTTGCTTGAACTCAGATATCTAGTACTCAGCAATAAACCGCAAATAAATATCAAAACTATTGCTCCACTCTTTAGCTGGATAGTAAATTTTCATAACAGGTACCATTTATAAAAAAGTATAATATGTTATATATTCCAAAAGCTGTCTATGTTAAGAAGAAGTTTCAACGGTAATATGTCATCCTTACCTGCTCGGTAAAATTAACAGCTAATAGGTGAAACAGCTGCTAGTTGTAGCCTAAATAGTAGAGAAATAGATCATTATGTGTCCTTTACACTACATAGTTGTTAAAAAACGCGAAATTCCATATATCTCGTTATTACTTACTCTTTGATAACTATGTAGTCAATACACAAAATGTTTGAAAATCCTTCAAAACTTAGAAAGCCAGGCACAACTAATGACGTCAAGTCCTGAAATATATTAAACATACATACCAAAGCAATCAATTTTATACCAAAACAAGTCTGCTACGATGAGTTGTCTGCTACAACTCTTTTTTGTTTTACATTAAAATACCAATACAATATACTCAATTAAGCACGAGTGTTCTTTGATACAGTGAAAATCTTTTACTAAACTTAAAAATAGTTTAACCGTGACAGTTACTTGTTTAGAAGTGGAGGCTGAAGAGAGGAATGATCAAAGTATGCAAAGAAGAGCGTTAAATTTAATTAGTGTCCAAATTGAAACTGAGTCGGGGAGGAAGGTTATTCGCTTCAGTTTAATCACGGCCTCTGAGCGACTAACGCAGTCAAAGCTGTCAAAGAAAAGTGTTACACTTTACGTCCTTGGTGTATTGTATTGTGTTTTTGTGATGACATTTTTCTGAATGAAAAATAATTTAAGGAAGATATTAAAGAGTAGGAAGTTGTGTAATGTTTTCAGACCAGAGTTAATTGAGTGATTTTAATTCTTCCAGTTGGATAGACTTATTTCTCCTTTCTTTCATTTATTCCTTGAAGATGTTTATAAAAAATATCTATTTACCTCTACTATTGGGTTTGGAATTTTAATTTATTTCTTATTTCTGTGTACTGTCGAACTTAACCAAACTAAAAACCAAATGTTAATATGAATTGGTCATTTATTTAAAAAATGTGATAATAAAGTACATGTGTATTATCATAAGCCAAGAAAAAAACTGACAATAAGTTGCCCTAATTGTCATCTACACTAATGCTTGATTTTTAAGCAAAAAGGTTTATAACATGTTTGATTAACGGTAACTTTGAAAGGTCTATGTAATAACAAACGTTCCCCAACAACGTTCACAGTGTAACATGCTACGACAGTAAAAAAAAAAACTATTCATAATATTTTTAATACTGACTTGAGCTATCCTGGAAACCAATGTTTACTGGGGAACACTTCAAATGAAAGTAGTATTATTTATTTGGTACTGTATGTACTAAAAGTACATTCATTTTTTTACTGTTTAATGAGATATGTGGACATGAATTGGTAAATAAAAGAGCCAGAAATCCTGTCCCAAATAAATCATTTTTATCGCTCAAAATGACATTGTTTCAGTACGTAGACTTGAGTAAGGCCAGCCCGCCCCTGAGTAAGCCATTATGAAAATTATTATATCAATTTAATATTATTTGATTATTATTTCTACTTTATTTGCAAATGTTAATTAAGTGATAAAATATTTCAAACATCCGGTGGCTGCCCATTCTGAACATTGCTGGGGGCACCGCGCCGGTAGCCCACAGGCCGGGCACGTGCTGCCGCGGGGGGCGGGGCGCCCGCTACTGGGTGATGAATGGTCTGTGGTGAGTATGCCCTCAGCCCCCCGACCTTTACAGTAGAACACGCATCCTATTTGGCTCAACATGGGCATTTTGTAATTGGAATACTATCAGGTCAGTTTGATAAAGTTGTTTTGCGCTCCTTTAATTAGGTACTTCATCCATTCCAAAGAGTGTGAACTTACGGAGAGTTGAAATTTTTTTCGAGGGAAGAAAACATTTCTTTTAGTTAGTTGTAATTGTAGTTGTTGGTTAATTTAACGAATTATGACGTTATTATTAAAAATTGAAACTTCTTTTCTCATCTACAGAAAACTATTCGAGGATTGTATTGAGGTATCAAGACATGGATGAGCTAAGTCATACACATCTGAAAACACAATAATTGGTCTTTTACTATGTGATTAGGGCTTCCTCACTTAAACGTAATAATCTCTACCAAGCTATAAAATAATTTTCAATGAATGGCTCACCTGCTTCAACGTGATTTTTACCAAAAAGCTGTTAATTGTAGTAAATAATTTACTAACTTTCCAACTGAGTTATTGTTTTTATAAGATAGTTACTAACCAACCATTAGCAACATCACAATGTAGCATTCAACAACATTTTTTTAATTCATTTATAAGCAACTTTATAGTATGCAATATTAAAACAAAGTATTAGTATTAGAATATATTTTAATTTAATTTTCTAACTGTTTTTAAACCAAAGACAGTAAACATGTCATTTTGGTTGAAGCTCAATTGATGCAACTATTATAAAATAGGTATCGCTCATTTATGAATCATAATAAAGAGTATTATAATTTTTAAAGTTTATTTTAAAAGTTAAACCTTGCTCAAAGTAGTTTGATTGCAATTCAATTATTCATTCCCGTAACTCGCTGTAGTAGAGTAACATCGTTAGTATTTTGTAGACAGCGGAACCCCGAGGGAAAGGTACAGTCAAAGAGTGAACTTTATTGCATTCCTAAGTCTTAAACCATGTCTCTCAGGGTCGTAACGCGTGTTCCGACATCGATTATTTATAGCCCAATAAAAATAACTTGACCCTGGCCGTCCATAAGCCCAATACTAAAATTAATATTAGTCTTACGGACGGGCTGGGCCAACTTATTTAACTCGGACTATACCTGGCCTTAAGACTTATAGGTCCAACAAAACTGATTTATAAATGTTAAAAATAATCGAGTGTGGCTATTCATATTTTGCAAATTTATGCAGTAACATAAACATTGTGTCTGTATTGGTACTAACCACATGTAAATCGGGCCAGTAAAGTCTTAGACGAAATTTTCAAAAGGTTATTCTTTCCTAACAGGATTGAATAATATATTGTTGGATTTTACATAGAGGCCACAATTGTACGTTTATGCTACATATTCATTTTTGTTTGACTGTCTTATCAATTCTAAAAAATATTCCAACAATGATTTAAAATATTAAGTGTTGTATTAAGTAATAAAACTTGTCCATTACATTTTCACAAAACAGTAAAAATACCGTTATTTTAACATAATTTGATAACTGTAAACTCAAAAATCGTAAATAATGAAATTGTTGTGCCAAATTATGCTCTACACAAGGTTTACAAGCTATTAGCTGGTTTTCCGCGAATCAGTTGCGGTCTAGTGGTGTTGTCAACGCTGGAGAGTTCTGCAGTGATCGGCGACCCCGACCTCGCGCGGCGACGAGCGACACTAACATTGCAGAGTAGCCGCAACTGCCAGCCTGACACGCTGCAGATGGCTACGTGTCCTCGGTGTTGGCTATGGACCAAGTAAAAGACACAGACAAAGTTATATGTGTGATGAGGGAGTAAAGTACAACATTGTCTCTGGAGGGAAATTGTTGGCACCCGAGGCCATTCCCCCCCCCACCTCATGTACGGATAAATAGAACCTAATACTAAAATAAATAGTTATTTTAAATCAAAGGGAAAACCTTTTGCTATAAATACATGTCAATTGAATTGTATTATTAACCATAATGAAACCTCCATTATCGCTAATTATCAGCTAGCTGTCTGCTGTAGTTTCCAGATTGTCGCTAATCAGCTGTTAGCTCATGTAATCCGTTGAGATGCAACATATTTATATGTACTGTATGTGTAGAAATTTGAAATCATTCAATTTTTGAATCGTTATTCCAGTGTTATTCTTATGGATTTATTTTTGCCTCCCGCCGCGCCATGCGGGAAATAAAATAGTCATTTTACTCCTACTGGGAGACAATGTGTTATTTACTCACTCATTTCCAAAAGCAACATGTAACTAAACTAGCAAATGGGGAAAATATAGTTTCCCGGTTGCCACAGCTTGAACAGGGAACAATCAAACTCCGGCTTTTAAAAACCTAAAGTTACATTTAGGCAGCTTATTGCATTAATAGTTCAGAAACCATCTTTAAAAAACAGATAGCTCTGGAAAGAGTAAAGTATGACTTTTCTAACATTATATTTGCTGTACAACTGTACAATGATTTTATGGAACATGTCATTGCCTATAATTTTATGTAAACTTTTACTGCATGTTTGCATGAGAAACAAAGATGTCTGAATTTATCCATACAACATAACAACACAGTTTATAGCTTAGCATAATATTTAAACATTATTCCATTTATTTGATCAATATTACATTATATTTTGCCCTGAAGGCAAATTGTAAACGAACACACCGATCCATACAGGCTCAACCTCAGATTTTTATATGACGACAAAACATTTTTAACACTTCTCGTGGTAAAAAAACAGACACTGATCATTACAAATTTTTCATTTTTGTGGGTTAGTAAGTGATTTCTTGCACCATTTTACGTATATTTGTTTACTGATTTTTTTAATTCTTTACTTCAAAACGCCATGCAACCATAACTTCAACTGATTAAATGTATTTTTTTTAAATATAACCTAAAACATTCTGCAGTTTCAATCATTGTGACTGGGTTTTCAAAATAAAATTTAAGAGACAAAGGAATTTAAAATATAATTTATAATCTCTCTTCCAACTCTTGTGGAACACAGTTTAAATTAAGTAACTATGTAATAAATACCATTTAGTAGAGTCGGCAATTACCATATTCTTCTGTAATATCTCAACTTAATTTACTAAATAGTCGTTGCAGAGTTAGCAATGAAGACTTATAACCATCATGCTGATTAGACTATTAGACAATAATCCGACGATTCCCTTGATGATGTGAACTGCGCCAAATGTTGCGCATCTGTTATAATTAATGAGGCAAAACTCCACAATTACTCTATTTGGTAATTAATCTATAAATCTCTTTAATTATTTAGCTTTGTGTCCCTCATTAGAAGCCACTAGCGTTCTAGATTTAACAGCGAGTAAACATGAATTCAAACGATTTCCTTAATAGTAGGATAGGGAATTCAGATGGGATAGCGCTTATAAAACTGTTTTATGGCAAAAAGCGTTAACTTACTTTGATTATGTAATCAGTTCAATTACGTTGTGTTTTTGTAAAATCAATTGCTAACCAGAAGTTGATTGTAAACATTAAATCAAAACATGTTCTTCTGAAATAATTTTATTTCAAAGTGCTTTAAGTGTTCCCAATTAATTATTATCAAAATTGAGGCAAAAGATCTAATCGAAATAAAAACCGCCAGAAAAATAACTCCAAAAGCGAATTGAAGATGACCTTTGATACGGGACAGTGTAACCTTAGTCATGCTGGGACAAGCTAATGTCAAGGCTTTTGAATCTGACATTCTGAGATTGAGATGTAGGACTTAAAGTTTAGGTCACGCTGGTTTATTTATCAAACTTTATTAACAGTTTAAGTACATGCTAACAAGAATAAGACACACACTTTTGATGCTAAGAAACACATACTGTATTAGTAATTTTCCTTACGGTATCGTTTACTGTTTTACTGCGCAGTGATATTTTCGTAGCCTTTCTGACCCTGTCAGATCCATCAAGAGAATTATTCGTCTGAGGCGGCCAAACATGATGGAACGGTCCACATTTATCCTGCGACTTGACTGATCGGTTCATTTCCTCCCCCAACGAGTCACATGTAAGACTCATTTCTAAAGAAATGGCTACGTCGTCTTCTATGAAACCCGGAGACAAAATTTTAGTTGATATTTACTAATAAAAGTAGGGGTTTTAATTTAAAGAAAATTATCCTAAACTAAATTTTTCTACTGTAGGACATTTTTATTTTAAGTATTTATAAGGCAACTAAAACATGGTTCAGTTTCTAATCTTGATGATCTATTACTGCTCTGAATCCATATGAAAAATAGAACAATATCACCTTGTAATTATACTTTGTTAGTATTATTTAGAGCTTTCTGGCTTATTATTATCATATGCAATTTACGTTCTCTTTATAGTTATTTCTGAGACAGACATCTGAGGCAGAGATTTCTTGAGTCTTCTTCATAAAGGTTTAGATAAATAATTCATGAATATATGTCGAATTATATTACAATTTTGAACACCAATGAAAACCAATCAAGTATATCCATATTTAAATCAAATTGGTAGTTTTAGTACGCGGTCATAATTGACTTAGTCATATTAATCGGTAAACATAGCGCTGGCAAAATAATATTTTAACTAAAACACAGGAGCTGAACTAGGTTCAAATAGTTAGGGATTGACATATTTCAAACTGTTTTGAAAATAGTTATTACTTCCTGAACATGATCGCAGGACGGACTGGAGTCTGTCAGTGAGTGTTCTCCAGCTGTCAAAACTTGCGCAATACATTTCACACAAACATGTGCAACACAACTCTGAGATGTTAGAGAGTGAAAAAAGAGTTAAATAAAGCCTATTTGCAATCAAAGGGCATTGCATGAGGGTGTTTTCTACCGCCTTTAATTTAAAAGAAATTTATGAGCCGACCATTTTAAGGGTTAAATTATTGCATTATGGATTCTTACTTAACTACCGTATCACCATAAAACATTTCACGATGTACTGAAATAAACACTAATTCGATATGGTTTTCATCATCGACCAGAGTTTTTTCATAGCATCAAACGAAATTGAATAAAGCTTACTACTAAACAATCCTTTTGTTGATTCTCTGAAGACGTTTTTGATCAGTCTTGGTTTTACTAACGGCCAATTTTAATGATGATAGTATCAACTAAAGAAGAGATTTCTCTTGAGAGTCTGTGCATTATTTCCATCAGTTTTGCTTGGAGTATGTACTGAACTAAGATTTTCTGAATTTTATTTAATCTATAAGCCAAGAATTCTCTTGTGAATACCAATAATTATCGCTATATTACTTTTTTGTCGTTTAATTTTTTTTGTGTAGAATTTTTTTTTTTGAGCCTTGGTTAAGTAATGACGTATTGCTTCATTATTTTTTTTGTGTTTTCATTTATCTCACGGTTGCAAAATATACCAATTGGAATCAGTTTTCCCTACTAAAATCTAACATACTTTACTAGGAGTTGGACATTATAGTTTGAAATTGTTATATTACTTACATAACTCACTACTGGCACTAATTTGACACAAGCTGGTTACATTCCGCGTCGAATGTCGTGGCCCAGTCCACTCATCAGACTAATGACTAATGGATGTTTTAGCACTGAGAGTCATTTCATGTATCCTAACTTCTTTAACTGGGACGTCGTCAACTACAAATGAGCTTGCTGGCAGTAATATTTTACAAAATCTGTTTCTACGTAGACAGTGATAACTTGCTTAATTATTTGCCTCCAGGAGGAACAGTTTGGAGGTTGTAAGCCAAATTTGACCTTTTCTATTTGATGACCGCTATTAGTGTAGGGTCAAAGGTCAAAGGTGTCCATTGTCTTGATGGATTCGCTGATGGAGATAGCCATAACACAATGCGCCCGCCTTCTTGGGAAGATTCACTTAACATCACACATATTTCAACAATAGAGCTTGTGATTATTAGGATTTATGTGGTCATTGTTCTACTTTCGTGGTAAGGTGTGAATAGTTAGGATGAAAGTAAACACTCTTCAATGACTTTTTTTCAAACCAATACATTTTTGTGCCTTGAAAAACTTGTGTTCGGTTTGTAATTTACGGGTTTTTTCGCGTCTTTTCAGAATCAATCTAAAATCGAAAATTAAATGTAAATATAAATTGAGTAGTTTATTTTAAAAATCAGCAGGTGCTCTTCTATACATGTTCACAATCAAAGCAATCACTATGCACCTTGTCTATCCTAAAAACCTTGGTTCCTACCCTCAAATAAAAATTAGCAATAAAAGAACAAAGGAAAATATAACACATTTTTAATGTATATCTTTCCGTTGTACATTCTATTCTTAAAATAAGATTTCCTTCCTTTTCCTGAGCCACATTTTCCTTATTCAGGACAGGGATTAAGGATATTATTTAACATAAAACTCACTTCCATTTAGTTGTGGGGGTTTATTAATAAACCCTAGTTTTATGCTACATTAATTTTATTAAAAACAAACTTTGATGTGACAGAATACGTAAAATATAACCTGTTTATCCTGAAGGCGGAAAAGTATATGAAGTTGGATATGGAAGACCCGTTATGGAGTTGGAAGAATAGTTAAATAACACAATTAGATATATTAAAAAAAAACTATTTATTGCCTTGTTCAGTTGAAACAGATTGTTAAAAAATCTTTTAGCGAATTTCCCCTATAGGGAAGAAGCTATTACCGTAGGTCTCATGGAAAGACCTAAGCTCAGGACCACTATAACTTTTCGTTTTGGGACCCCCAGAAGCAAAAAACACTATTCGTTCGAATTTGTATATATATATATATATATATATATATATATATATATATGTGTGTGTGTGTGTGTGTGTGTGTGTGTGTGTGTGTGTGTGTATGTGTGTGTGTGTCTGTAAGCACGATAGCGGCCGCAAAAATGAGCCGATCTTTATGAAATTTGGTACGGACATGTAAAGTGGTAATCAATTGGACGAGTTCGTGAACCAGCCCGATCGGACCACCGGAAGGGGGGGTAAAGGGGGATAAACTATTTTGAAACACTGCTCTATGTCCATTGGTTACCTAGATATTGAAAGTGGTAAACGTAGTACGTTGTCCCAATGTTAACCTTATGGGAAATAAGTAAAATTCTATATCTCGCTTATTTCTCAACATATCTCAATAAAACTTGGTAAATGGCTTCTTCTAGTTCAGATCTACTAAATATTGAATTAAAACCACCCAGTTTTAATATACCTGTAGCAGCACACCCCCCCCCCCCCCAATCATTCCCCATGTTATTCTTATGGAGCTTACAAAAACATGTCAAATCTCGCTATGTTGGATTGAAATATGTTGTTTTGCATTTGAAATTCGCTGAGTATACAGGTCTGCTGCAACGGGGGTATTTAGTTTAGTTACGAGTAAATCGTCTTTCAGAATACGCAGTATTCATCAAACATGGAGGAAAGTCAATCAATCCGTTACAGTCAAAACACTGTTTCCTTTTCGTAATGCTTATCATAAGCTATGAATTAAAATTATTATAATAATGATTTTCATAATTTGATTGAAATATCAAAAGCAGCTTTGAGTTACAATGATAGTGATCATTTAATTAGTTGTTCAAAACTATATGTCGGAGAAATGTATTCATACAAAATTAAATTTGCAGCTTTAAGACCTTGAAAATATACTTTTATGTTTACTTCTTCAATTCTAAATACTTTAAATTGCGAGATAAACCTATAACATAACTTAATTAAGCCTGAACCATTAGCTTTACCATTTGAAAAGAAATAGGGAAAGAAGATTTTCGTTATTCCCCATTCATTTATAAAGTAGAATTAGGAGGTCATACAATTAAAAAAACAATTTGTTTTATTTATTGGCAAATAACACGCACCTACAATGTCATATTTTATTAATTTATAAGTGTACATGTATTAGTCATAATGGGAATTATTAAAGCAGTGATACTCAAAAAATATCCCATATCCCATACAAGCACGGTTTTTAGATTAGGTATTATGTTTAATTTTATAAAACTAATTTTACCATAGATTAACACGGTAAAATATCTTTAAAAAGTTTAAATGTTCTCAGAAGAAGATTTATTCGTACAGTGTTATTTGAGACACATTTATCCTTGTCCTTTTTGTACTAGGAATCTACACTCTCATGACAAACTTTAATTAAACGTGTTTCGTTCAACGTTCTATGAAAAAGTAAATTTAACCGTTTTGTAGGACAGGAAGACAGGATTTATTGCAAAATGTTTTACCTGAAGCAAATATATTAATGATTCCAAGATATAAAATTAGCAATTAACATATCAGGTAAGTGACTAAGGCATGTCCTTCAACTAAGAACATTGTCAACCATGAAAGTACTCCCATTGTGGCTGACCTGGATTCTCAGAAAGTTTCAAATGCTTAAATGAATTATTCAGACGAAGCCACATCTAGTCAAAGCGTCCTGTTATTAAGCAAAGTTATTCTCGGTAAGAATAACAACTTGGGATGTGAGTAAACAGGTTTGCTGACACGAAAAAAGGGGTTTATTTTGCCATTTTCCAATAGATCTTGACTAAATAAGGCCATGTATAAAGTTTCATTAATTCAGAAATAAGTGAGATATAATATTCAAAATTTTACAAAAAATTTCTATAAGGTACAACGTATTGTGTTTACGTCTTTCAGTGTGCCCAATGGGGCATGGGAAAATGATTTGTCATACTAAAATATTATTGTTTTTTTTTCAAAATGAATTTATAAGTGTAGTCCAAAACTATAATTACTTTAACTTTCTATGTAAAAAATTAAAATGATCGTAAATGGGGACTTATCTTTGTTCACCCTTTTCTAAAGAATCGGGCTGGTTTTCAAACTTTCCCGAATAAGTACCACATTAGACATCTAAGCCATTTTCGATTATTAATATTAGTGGACCATTTTTACGAAATTTATCGCGATTACAGGCACATATTTAGAAAGATAGGTGGATAGATAACTACGAATGGTACTTTTAGCATCTGGGAACCTCAAAAGTTATCATGGTCTTGGGCTGAGGTCAAACTACGATCCTACTGTAATAACTTCTTGCCTAGGGAAATTCGTCAATAAAGTTCAACCATATTTTGAATTTTTCAAAATAGCTTTTCCACCCGGCACGATGATAAATATTAAGGGTAAAATTGCGGTGATGTAAAAGCTCAGATTGCATCTCTCTACAAGTTTACCAAGAATAAACTCACAATGTTGCCGTCGAGAGCGCCTCGTGTCTGAGTTTGAATTTGCTTTCTCGTTCAGAATAAATTTAATTCGAAACTTAAATCTGATTTATCATTTTCTGACGAAAATTTTTACTACTTGTATTTTTATTGTATGTAGTAATACAACAGTTCCTCTAAAATGCGCCCTACTTTAAAGTCGTTTTAATTTACGCTGAAATAGCTTTCAAATCTAATAGTAACCGTGGTAGATCTCTTAAACTAAGTCAGGTGATTATAAGAAAGGAAAGATCAACTTCCTCAAACTGATCTCTACATTAGCAATAATTCAAATTTTGAAATCATTCTGAGCTAATGTTTCAATTTATGAAACTTAAGGATTTTATCACAGAATGAAAATGTGTGATTTTATTTTTTTAGCAGCTCATCAATGTACCAGCAACTATAATAATGAATCTAAGCGGAGTAAATATTTGGCAAACGCGTCTGCCGGGACGAGCAACTCCATTATCGTGCCTGGTGGCAGATTAGGCTATATGTTGTTCCATTCCATTAATACTCGGAATTCCTATCTGAGTCTGGAAATTCACCCGTCATGGGCCAATTCATCAACTTTCTTTTACGAGAATTAAAATTTATTTTTTGAGTTTTTAGACTAGTGAAATGAAATACCACATAGTACAGTTCCTTTTTCATTCCAGTTTTGTGTTTAGGTTGCACAATACGATATTTTAGATAATCTTGGGGGTGCAAAATTATTAATATCCTGGCAAAATAAGCTTCTCTCCTACTTTAAAATTATACTTTTACTAATACGAAATAGTTTTAGTTTCTATAAAGGAATAAACGAAATGTTTCAAAAACTCAGTCAAGATTAGATGTCAATAAAACAGTTTGTCTGAAAAATTCAACTAAAATATTGAGTTTATCAACAATATAAATCAAAAACTTATAAACTATCTCTGGCTGATATTACGTTTACGTGGAATAATTCAATACCATCATGCTTACCGATATTGAATTGTGCTGTATACTACTGAATTTAATGCCCTGGTGGCTAGACTATTTTTAGTAATACTGTTATTCCATTCCAGTAATTTTTTCAATCCTGCCGTTTCTTCTCATAAGATTATTAAAACAAATTTTT
Organism: Flexamia atlantica; assembly: GCA_035578135.1. Lineage (NCBI taxonomy): Eukaryota > Metazoa > Arthropoda > Insecta > Hemiptera > Cicadellidae > Flexamia > Flexamia atlantica. The sequence goes on along the minus strand of JAQJVK010000015.1, from coordinate 15,687,504 downwards.
TAAATGATAATGTATTGTCATTTTAACATTATATATTTTATAACATTATATATTTTGTATTGTTATTTTATATAGGCTTTTGAATTATATGTGGATAGGATACCTCATTGGCAACAATATTACATTCCTTTTTACATGAAGTTGTTAAGCTTCTGTTTGCAGACAGAACCGTGAGAATTAAAATAATGTAATTTGTTTTTACGTGATAATTGGATTATAAATTATAGTAACTTCCACTTTTTAATATTTGTCTGCGAAGAACAAGTCATGGACATGGTAAACGAGATAATAAATTAGTCTGGTTTAGTTTGGTTGGTTATTTTTTTCTTTTGTGTGTCAGTGGCGCAGTTGGTAGCGCACTCGTCCTTGGAACTGTTTCAGAGATGTCGCAGGATCAAGTCCCAACGTTGTCGTATGCTTTTAGCAGTACGGTTCACCCTTGTACTGTACAGTACAGGCTCACTCCTTACTTTGCTTGATAACTTCCAAGCATAGGCCTGAGGCCATGTGGGGGGGGGGGGGGCAATTAATGCTAAAAAGAGGCCACTACTCTCTTAAACAATTGCATTTTATTATATTGCTTTTAATCGGAGAATTATTTTGTATCACTCAATTTATTCATAGGTCTACCAAAGTTTCCGGTTCAAAGAAAGAAATATTTATGCGATAAAGATTTTTTTGTATCGTAGTTATTTTACAAATTCCACAGTACTTGAGTTTTATTTACGTCTTAGGCGCTTCTTTATCTTGGTTTCATAAAACGTTTTTGTAAGTTAAGTTGTAAGTTACATAGTTCACTTTTTGATAAATTTACCTACCCATCTATGTTGTTCTGGTTTTCGATTTTATTCATTTATTTCCTGAAAGCTGAAAACCATCTGGGAAAGAATGAAGCTGTCTAATTTATGTTAGACAAAAATATCTAATTTTTCCCTCGTGGTTTCATTTGTTTAGTTTCCTTTTCACTTGCCTGAGCTTACATTATCTTTTCAACCAGAATCAAACTAGGCCTAAGTTATATACTTTCGATATTACAAATTAATTGTAAATTTTATTTCACATTTCTTAACAAAGTTTATCTAGTTTTATGTAAGCTTGGTGTATTAGGCTCAAAAACATTCATGAAGAAGGCGGTACCCTGGCGGCGTCCTGGTGGTTTTGGAATTTGCGTTAACGTATTCTATCACGATTCAGATTCAGCAACAACAGAAGACAAATAAATCATTCACTTAACATTATTATTGAAGCAATAATTATCAGGGGGATGATCATTTTTTAATCATTTGAAAGAAATCATCTAAGATAAATCATCTTGGGGAACTGAATGGTTCCAATATTTGTATTGTCCTCGGTACATAATGTGATTATTGATTAATCTGATTTGAAGTAAATACAAATTATGAATAACTATACAGCAGAGACTCCGGTGGAAGAGCCAGATGCTAAAAGATTTAAATACATTAGGAACTGACCCGAGGCAGCCGAGGACAGAGAAGAGTGGAGAGGCATTGTTGGCGAGGCCGAAACCTACTCAGGTTTCAGTAGCCAAGGAGGTAAGAGGTAAGGTCAAAGTCAAAGTCAAAGTCAAACATTGTTTATTCATTGTAATGTACAAGTACATAGAATAGTGTCTTAGATTTTAACTTAATCTATTGAGGTACTCAAAATTTTAAATTCAAAATATTAAATAATAAATTAGACTGTTTTGTTTTCTTTATTGTTCCAAAAATCATCAAATGAGTAAGGCGAAAGCTGTAAAATATATTCTTTCAATTGTTTTCTAAATTTTATTGAGTTGTTTTCTTCTAAAAAACATTTAGGCAAATGAAATAAAAATTTATTACCTATGAAATGAGTTTTCTTTTCATAAAATTGTAATCGGTATTGCTCCACCCTCCTATGAACCCTCATGCTATACTGATGACTGTTCGCAATGGGAGTTGGGTTTTGTTTTACATACATTATTGTTTAAAAAATATATAAGCCATATATTGTTAAAACACCAATATCTGAGAAATACTGTTTTACTGAAACTGTTCTTTTTAAATTAAAAATAATTCTTAAAGCTTTTTTTGTAGCAATAATAAAGTGTCCAAATTGTTTTTGGTTGTTGCTCCATAAATGCTTATGCCATATTCCAAATGAGAATGAATCAATGAAAAATAAATTGTTTTCAAGGTATTAATATTAGATACTTTAGCCATCTGCCGCATACAGACCTGATGAAACTTTTTTAGAAATGAAATCAATGTGTTCGTCCCAACTTAAATTTTCATCAATTACAAGACCTAAAAATTTTGTTGAATCTACTTGATTTAATCTGTCTTTATCAATTACGATCTCGGGAGTGAATTTAGATCTTGCTTGTTTAGTGGAGAATGAGATAAAATTAGATTTATTTGGATTTAGATAAAGATTGTGGTTAGTTAAAAATTGTTTTGCTTTTGACAAGGTCAGGTATACATAATATTTCAGATGAATATATAATATTAATATATAAGCCCAGATAAAGTCCCTGAAAGAAAATGATATTTAATTGGGACAAAAATACAATAATCCATATAACTTACTTCATGGCCAAAATTTTTTGTTGGGTTTAAACTAATTTTAGAATTTCTTTACTACACAATTATGAATGTCAATTAAAACCTCCTAATTTTAGTTTAAAGCGTTACCTTAGTTGTTTTGTTACGTGGTGAACCCCATTGTCAGTAGCCTCTTGTGGTTATCAGCGTAACAACGCCAAGTGTTGTATTCAGTGGTGGCTAGTTTATTGTGCATTATATTGGAGACTATTATACACGCTTTTAATGGCTAGCTAAAATAATAATCATCGAACAATAGACGTTAAGAACAATATTCTTAACGTCTATTAAGAATATTATATTCCATTAGTTTATAAGTTTATTTATCATGAAATTCTAAATCGGTAACTTTGCCTTTTAATTATTTTGTTTGAAAATTAAACGATAGCACCAGCCTACAAAATTAACAACTGAAAACGATATTTTCTATACAGAAGACGGTTTGTCGTGTGGCACGTATGTACAGAAGTGTTTCAAGGTCGGTATATTTTCAACATGAGAATGTTAACAATTCTGGGTGTACGATCTAGCAAACTTAACTTTTTACATCAATAAAAAGGAATTTATAATTCCATATAAGTTATTAGGAACATTATAACTTATAGCAATACATCTTATTTAATTTTTAACTTTAATCATCAAGTCGTATTTAAGTCATTCTGTAGTGAGTTGACGAGGAACGGTTCTTGGAATTGTTGTTTGGAGTTGAATGAAGAGCGTTAATTGATCCGTTATACTAAGTGGATTCCTGAAACCGAACAATGCCTAAAGAGCCTCTTCGGTAATTAAGTCGTTAATTTGATGCTCACTTGACTTGAACTTTCCACAAAACCGTAAAATTTAAGGCATAATTTTTAATAGTGTACAACTTTATTACTAAAATGAACTAATTTCTAGATGAAACTCTTGTTCACAAAAAATTTTACAATGAAATGAAATAAATAAAAATTGTTTATTTAAAAAACAAAGTCATCAGCTTTTTACATTTCAAACAAAAAACTTCAAAAAATATAACACAACAGTTATTGAATAAACGTTTATGAGATTTTATAATAATTTGTATAGACTATTTAAAGAAAACAAATAATTTGAAAATAATTTAATATAAATTCTAGGGTACTTTATGTTTACTCTTGATGATCGTTTAGTGAATAAAAAAGTAACTACAAGGGTAAAAAACATACATTGTTTCAATAGCTTAAAATCATCGCCCTCCAGTGAGAGGTATGAATCAATAAGTTATGAAGTAAATAAAACTAATTTTCAATTATAAAACCATAGTAATAAATAAATAAAATTTATTGGCTATAAAAATAATTTCATGGTTATCCTAGGATATTTTAAAATTATGAGAAAAATTCAAATTACATAATATATTGAGCAATGGTAAAATTAAAACGAATATTTTTTCCAAGGGTTCCGATATCGTTGGTATATCAGCTTCTAAACGATAGGTTATTTACGTTTTTAATTTTATGTTAACTTACGTATAAATCGGGGTTTATTTGTATATGTCAAGCACTTTTTTTATTTAAGTTGTGACTGCGTTTAGTCTGAGTGGCAATAATGTTAGTGTAACAATTGTGTCATAAATCGTAGCTAAATTATTTAAAATCTGTACTCTGAATTGTCGAGTTTTAACCGTTGATCTATGAAGATTAAATATTCAATAAACCAGTAAAACCAATTGTTTAAAATTCAAGAGTCAAGTATTGTTTTGCAACAACTTTATCAAAGTTTAAAAAAGAATGCATTCTGTGAAAAAAATAGTTTGCATCACCGTACAGTTTTGCTTGAAGGGCAGATTTGTCACAGGGCGAGCCCAGACATCAAACGTTAATTTAATACCCGTCATGTTTGTGTCCCCCTCGTTAAGTCAATTGGATCAGATTTCAACACAAATCTTTTTTACGTTGCTAAGTGTACACCGCCGTTCCTATCACTGTTTTATTTTCTCTATAAAATACAAGGTTGCTGATGTATTTTAGAGGAAATCCATAAGCTTAATAGTAGTGCAATAGTGGGGCTGCTGGCCCAATCAAACTTTGACAGGCAGTCAATTTTTTGACAGCTACTTCCGGTCACGTGACCGGAAGTGACGTCATCAGCTGTGACGTAGCTGTGACGTGTTTTTGGTGGGTATTTAAAGTTTAAATGCCCTGCTGTGCTGGGTATTTAAATTTTAAATGGCCGGAAGTGTGTCAAGGTCTTTTGGGGGTGTTTTTAAAAAAGATCTTGCATTTTCGGAAAATCCGAAGATGCAAGATAATTTTTGTTTCTTTTTACAAACTGTTGTTTTGTTGATTTTCACGTCTGTTAAAATACCATGTAAAAAATGGAATTGACAAATTAACAAGAAAATATCCTGCTACAAAGTATCCAAATAAAGATGCAATTACATAAACATAAACTTTAAAATATAGCGAATGTTCTTCCTTTTTATCTGTTAGCATTTCCTGAACAAGGTAACCAAAATTGTAACCACATAAAAATGAAAGTAGGCAAATAATAAATTTCGACGGGTTCACAAAAACCAAGTTGTAAAGTAGCGAATTTCTTTCTTCTTCCATTGTTGAATTTTTAGTCGAAACCAATTAATGATAACATTATTGCTTGCGCATCAGAACTAACAGTTGATGAAATTTCATTTACTTGTAGACTTGTAGTAGTTTCATTTGTAGTAGGTAATTGTTCGGAAGTTGGTGTAGATGTAGAAGAAACCGTATTATGTTGAAGCTCAGAGTCCATGTGTGCTCGGGTAAAGAGCTGAAGCTTTAATGACGTGTGGTAGCCGTGTCCTACTGTGCATCAGGAGTTGTTGGTGGTGGGGGGTCGTTTGTTTCTTGCACTGAAATGTAGATGGAATCATAACTTTCTGGAGGATGTACTAAAATTTGTTGTATAGGATCTGCATCAATAGGAAAACTTTGCGTTTCGATGCAAAGTCCATCTTTAATAAAAGAAACATATAAAACAGAACTCATGTTTATTTAGATGTTTACTCTGCCAGTTCTACTAGGAAACTGATGTGTCAGTAGTGGCGCTGCAACCTCCCTTGACATGTGCAGCTCGGAACATCTGCCCTCCCCCCACCACCATGAGAGACTCCTCGCAATTTTTGGATTTGTAGTGTTAGTTCTAACGTAGGTGTTGTAGGGTGAACATCTCAGTACTAAACAATTGTTTTTTTAACATTTGGCTTAAAATACTTATTTAACTTTGTACAAGTTACAATATTTTTAAAGATGCTACTTTATTATATTACCTTAATACTTAGTTATAATATTTAGTTAAAGAAATCTAAACTGTAGTTGCGATTAAAAATAGAAACATGGTTTCTTAACATTTGATTTAAAAATATTTGTAACAAGATATCGTAAGAAAATTTTTACAACATATTTGAATTAATATGTTTGCAAACCCTATCATGCGAGTTTTAAAAGATAAACGAGACCGAGTGGGCCGGGTTTGACCTTGCATGCTTTCGCTTGTTGCCGACCAGTTAGCAATACAACTGGTTGACCTTGCGCCGCACTTTCGCTTGCGGCCGGCCGGCGAATACAGGTCGTCGTCCTTGCTGCATCACCCGACACACCTGTCCTTGATTGTTTAACACACTCTACACTCTACACTCGACAAGTTATTCTTTCCTTTGCCACCGTCCTAACAACACCTACTTCAATTTTACAATGAACCGCTCCGAGTATACCGAGATTTGGTATAACTGGTTTTCCTATCTTCAACTGCTTGGGGTACGAATTATTCAATCGAACAACAATCGTGATTGGTATGATGTTACAACCACTATTGCTCGAAAACCTTTTCAGCAAGTTTGGAAAAACATTCTTACCGGCACCAAAATTCGCACCGAACCACCCAAAATTCGCACCAAACCACCTCTATCACCTGTATCTTCAAACGTACCCCAGCAAAAATTTCATCTAAAAAAACTGAAACTTAACCGAAAATATGAAATCTTAAGACATTTATCTTCTTCTATTTTCATTTTTAATTCTGAAAAAACCAAAATTTATGTCATTGACATTCCCAAAAAAATTCCTATTCCCCTTAACCCTCGACACTTGATAATAAATAAAAAAGGTGCCAAGTTAAACATAAATATTACCGAGTAAAACCTTTTCCCACCTCCAAAGTCCACCCTGGTGGCAAAAAAAAGGCCCTTCTAAGGGCCGACCTAAGACTTTCAAATTTAGGCTTAAGTTTAAGTATCAACCCTTGGTGACTAACAAGGGGTGGTTTGCGAAAGCCCCTATGGGACTTAGAGGTACACGGACCTCTTGTTAGTCACCAAAGGTTAAGGCTTTAGCGAAAGCTCCCCGCTATTGACTCAACCTTTGGGACTTAGAGGTATGTGAACCGCTTGTTAGTCACCAAGGGTTGAGGCTTTAGCGTCCAACCCTTTGTGACTTAGTGGTACACAGACCACTTGTTAGTCACCAAGGGTTGAGGCTTTAGCGAAAGCCCCCCGCTATTGACTCAACCTTTGGGACTTAGAGGTATATGAACCGCTTGTAGTCACCAAGGGTTGAGGCCCTAACTTAAGCCTAAATTTGAAAGTCTTAGGGTGGCCCTTAGAAGGGCCGATTTTGCCACCAGGGTGGACTTTGATTGAGGAGGGGAAGGAATATAAGGTTTAATTTAATATATTTATTCTCAATTTTCCACCCTCCGCTGTTACTAGTAAAAATTTTGGATCTGTTGGGACAAGTGGTGGTTTGGTTTTTGGAGTTGTGAGGATATAAATTTTCGTCCTCTCCTCGTTGTAGATATAAATTTTGTTTTCTTCAATTCTGTACAGGTTATATTTTTTGTTTTTCTTTAATTCCTTTAGCCTGATGTTCTTTACTGGTGCGGGATGAATTGTTTGGGGGGTGGGGGTTTCTTTGATTGGTGCGGGTTGAATTTGTTGGGGGGTAGAAGAAGGGTGCAGTCCGCACAACTCCATCCAGTCTTCAGTTAAAATGTCGTCACAAATTGGAGCGATCGGAATCTCTTCAATTTGCGGCGTTGATGTTTCTGTAACTGGTGTGGGATTCTGAAATAATTGGGGTTGATCTTCATTAACAGCATCAGCTATTATTTCGTTAATGGAGGAGGAGAGGACGGGAGTAGAAGATTTTTGCGGAATAAAATCGTTGATTGCAGAAAGGCTGATCGATACCGGGATGGAATGTTGCTTCATCAGAGGTTTCTTGAGCAGACCCAGAAGAATAGGGCAGGATGAAGAGGCAGATGAGGAGTCCATAATTAGATAAAGGAAATAATAAAATGGATATAATGAAATAGAAAAACGTGGGAATGGATAGTAACAGCGATGGTGGCGAGTGGCAGAATAACACAAGGCGGGCGAATGGGGTTCTTATAGGCAGCAGACACAACAACCTTGTAGTCAAGGTAGTGACCAGGTCCAAGTAGGCACACAACAACCTTGTAGTCAAGGTAGTGACCAGGTCCAAGTAGGCCAGACGAAGTTGTGAGAGCGGTGGCTAGCGACCCGGCCAAGGCTACCGGCCTCGGCAGAGCGACACGTTGACCTACTAGTCAAGGCTCGCTAGCGAGGTCGAGTCTCGAGCTCGCTGATATAAGCAAGCGCGCAACGTTTCTCTTTGGCATTACGGTGAAGGTGTAACTGGTCCGCTTACGTGGAGGGTTATGCTGTAACGTAATGTTCGCCATGGTGTGTGGGATGGCCTATGTCAAGCACACACTGCGTTCGGCTATTGTGGGAGAGGCGCCCTCCTATAATAGTCGGTCGCAATGGCAATCCACCTACCTTTCCATTTCCTGCGTGGTTTAATTGTCAGGGTTAATATTACGGTGAGGTGTGTGAGTTCGCTTACGTGATGATCACACCGTAACTGTAATATTAAGTTAGGTGTAATATTATAGGGAGGTGTGTGAGTTCGCTTACGTGATGATCACACCGTAACTGTAATATTACATAGTATAAGATAGAATAGGGGGAACGTTAGGTAGGGGTTAAGATATGATAGGGCGGTGAGGTGTGTGAGTTCGCTTACGTGATGATCACACCGTAACCGCATGCATGATAGCATTTAAGGGGTAGCATAAGTTATAATAAAGTAGTATAGAAATAAAGTAGTAGAATAAGGTAGGGACCCCACGCTTCCCCACCCCCCTTTTTTTATAATTTTTAAATGACCTTGACCTAGTTTTGATTGTTCTACTTTCGGACTTAGAATTATTTTAAATGACCTATTTTTTAGACTTAGATATTTTAATTTCAAAAGACTTACTTGTTTGACTTATATATTGATTGATTTTAAAACTCTACTTTTGAGACTTAAATATTTTGTTAAAGTTTTAAATGACCTAAGATTTTAGTTTTGTGTTGTATCTTTTATTAAATAATTATTATTTTTAACATTTGGGTTTTTGTAAATGTTTTAATTTCTGTTGATGGTGAGTTTAGTTTTCGCGTTGGTTATTAATATTTTTGAGTTTTTGCGTCATAACTTTTATACCGTTGGTTTAATCAAAAATGTTACTGGACCTTTTTTGTTTGTCTTTTAATTCCGCTTAATTTGACTACCCGCACGATAGATTTGGAGCATTTTTTGTTATATCCCCCCCCCTCCCCCCGCGAAACCCCCCCCCCTCCCCCCCCTCCCCCCTCCCCCCCTCCCCCCCTCCCCCCCTCCCCCCTCTCCCCCCTCCCCCCCCCTCCCTCCCCCTCCCCCCCCTTCCCCGCGGAAACCCCCCTCCCCCCTCCGGCAAAACCGGTTACTTGATTTCGTCGCCGTTCAACTTTAGAACTGCGTCGCCGTACACGATGGCAGTGGATATAACAAAAATGCTCCAAATCCATCGTGCGGGTAGTCAAATTAAGCGGAATTAAAAGACAAACAAAAAAGGTCCAGTAACATTTTTTGATTAAACCAACGGTATAAAAGTTATGACGCAAAAACTCAAAAATCGAGGCTATAGGCAGTGGATATAACAAAAATGCTCCAAATCTATCGTGCGGGTAGTCAAATTAAGCAGAATTAAAAGACAAACAAAAAAGGTCCAGTAACATTTTTTGATTAAACCAACGGTATAAAAGTTATGACGCAAAAACTCAAAAATCGAGGCTATAGGCAGTGGATATAACAAAAATGCTCCAAATCTATCGTGCGGGTAGTCAAATTAAGCGAAAATAAAAGACAAACAAAAAAGGTCCAGTAACATTTTTTGATAAAACCAACGGTATAAAAGTTATGACGCAAAAACTCAAAAATCGAGGCTATAGCCTTGGGCTCACAGTATATATAAGGTGTGCTGTAGTCTTGTGGTTACATTTGCCATGGAATCCCTCATGATCTTTGGTGCTGTGCACAACTTTGTCGAAGCCAAAAAAGTACTATGGTACATAAGAACGTATCATAGCAATCTGAAGTGTATTAGTGGAGTACTTGAAGCTGTTAAAGCAGACGGTACAAAAATCTGTTGCACTTCGGATTCTATGGATTACGAAGGACTCGAAACATGGGTCCTTTATTATGTACAATTTTGTACAAAAATTCACATCAAAGTTGACACGGACTAAAGGGGTTTTCTAGGAGGAAAGAAAAGAATAGATACCAACAATGCATGTTGGTAGCTATTCTTTTCATTCTTCCGCTAAGATTTAAATGACCTTGACCTACTTAGGACTTAGAAAATTTTCACTAAGTTACAATTGACCTTCAAAATAAGTAGGTCAAGGTCATTTAACTTTAAGCGGAAAAAAGAGAGGAACAGTGTTATTAATTAACACTGTTCCTCTCTTTTTTCCTAAAAGGCAGGGGGAGAAGTTCCGTTAATGTCTACTTTTATGTTGCAGAATCATATCCATCATCATCTGATTCATTTTGAAAGTTGATGTAATCTACATCAACCCAAAGATAATGGAATCCTTGTTCAAAAGCCATAGTATCAATGTATGTTTCAAGTGTTGAAAACCAATTCGGATCTACGAAAGGGTTGATGGTAACTAATAAACGTTGATATGTTAAATTTACCATTCTTTCCCCAGTAACATTAATCGTAAGAAAATTAATATTCTGGAGGACATGGATTAAATTTAACATAAATTGAATATGTTGTTGAGGAGTGCAAAACACATTGTAAAACATACGGAAACTTTCCATGATTATCGGTGAGGGAAGTGATGCCTCTTCATATAATCCACGGTTTATATATACATTTTCCCCACCATAAAGTTTTAAAAGTGGGTCAAGGTCATCTGAAGATACCCTATGAACGGGGAACAGAGCAGTAAGTGGTTAGACCACAAACTGCTCTGTTCCCCGTCCCTATTTAATTTCTCATAATTATATGTGTTTATAAACACATACAATTAATTTCATATTTTGCCAGGGGGCAGAAATTGCAGAGATGACATTTTTCTTGAGGTGCCGGCATTTGTAGTTTATACCCAATTATTCCGCTTCTATAAGCAATAGTTCGATAAAGCTCGTCCCCCGGGCCGGCAAGAGGAAGCGCCTGAAAAAAAAAATTATTAGTTTAAAGAAATTAAAAAAAATAATATATTGTTAACAAAATAAACAATGCAGTTAATGAAAAAACGTACCATGTGACATACGGCACATATTCTGCCAACATTTGGCCCTTCAAACCAAATTTTGGTTTTGTAGACGCATCGTCTTTTATGCTCATAAATGAGCTCTCCTTGGAAAAAATTGGCGGCAGCGGCTCTGACACCCTTCTGATATGCCGGAGCATAGGGTTATCGGTGCAGATACGCTGCAGACACAACTCGTACAAGGAGCTCATAGTTATGGTCTGGCTATGCAAACCTCAAAGCTTTAAATACGTACCAATCACCTTGATGGCGAAGGTGATTCCCCCTCCCCCCGGGTTTCCACTATATATTGAGCGGATAGAAGCTTTATAGAATTAATAGTTTGCTACATTTTGAATCAACAAAACGTTATGGAATCTTTCCTAAAATACCTGATTGATCAAAGATTAAGTAGAAACCGAAGGGAACGAAGAAGACAACACAGATTAAAAAAAGGTTTTGAAAAATTAAAATTAGTTGTACCGGAAAGTCAAAAACAAAAAAAAATTAACAGACAATCTATAGTTCAAAATGCAATAGATTACATTAAAAAATTGGAAGAAGACTTGAAATCACCAACATTTAACTTAGAACAACAAGAATTTGAACAATCCGAACAGACATTTTTACAGGATATAGAAGAATTCCAACAATTCGAACAGAAATTTGTACAGGAAATAGAAGAATATCTTCAAACTTCGCAAAATTTAAACCAAGACATTTATGAAATTTTGTATCAACCTTTTGAAACTGTTTCCTTGCCAGTGTTAGAAAGCTTGGATGAATATTTTTTTGACGTCGAAAAGTAGAGGGGGTAAATGGGTGGGGAGCTGTTATAAAGGCAGAGTAAACAGAGTAATCTTTACTTTCTTAGGATCCAGCGCTATGGCAGGCACTTCGTCTTCGTCCAGGTCTTCTTCCTCGTCATCAAGAACATCATCATCATCTGTTGTTTCTATTGTGAAACAAAAATCTCCTTCTCCAAAAAAATCTTCACCGAAAAAATCTCCTTCTCCAAAAAAATCTTCACCAAAAAAATCTCCTAAAAAAATTTCTGAAAAACTTCAAAAACTTCAAAAATTAAGAAAATCCTGTTTTAAGAAAGAACAATGTGCTCATATTTTAAAAAAAGGAGCGAACAAAGGTGAAAGGTGTGTGAAGTTGTGTAGTGTAGGTGAAAAATTGTGTAATTTGCATAACAAACGTGAACCTTCCGAAAAAGTCAAAATTCAACCTTCTAAAAAAGTCAAAATTGAACCTTCCAAAAGTGAATTGCCAGAAAAAATTGAAAACTATAAAAGAATTAAAATCAACAGATTGAAATTAAACCACAAATATGTTTTTGTAAAAAAGATCAGTAACAGGGATGTTGTTCTTAGATGTTGTGATGAACTCTACTTGCTCAAATTACCAGTAAATCTTCAAATTCCAAATATCAGTAATGTTCATTATTATTTAGTAAGAAAATCTCCATCTGATAAAGTTAAATGGTCAAATTAAACACAAGACAAAAAAAATGGAGCGGGGGAATAGACCACTTTGTAATTCCAAGAGAATTACTTAGCGGTCTATTCCCCCGCTCATAGGGTATTTTTGAATGACCTTGACCTATTTTCAAAATTTACAATGGAGGGTTAATTTTTATAAAAGCGGGATAACAAAATGACTTTTTACTTTTTACAATCTAGTCCTAAAAAAGAACAATGTTCGTATATTATTAAAAAAGGGTAAAAGATGTGTTGTGTAAATCAAACATTATGCAGTGCGCACAACAAATACCTCCTTTTGTTAAAACTGAGAGGTTAGTGTAAAAATGAAATAAAAAAAAATAGGAGCGGGGGAATAGACCACTTTGTAATTTTAAAAGAATTACTTAGCGGTCTATTCCCCCGTTCATAGGGTATTTTTTGGTGACCTTGACCTACTTTTTACACTTATAAATTTTCGCTAACTGCTATTGACCTTGAAAATAAATAGGTCAAGGTCATTCAATAATTAAAAAGAAAATGGAGGTGTACGGTTTTACAGAACCGTACACCTCAGAAACCTAACAGAAGAAAAGCTAAATCTACCTATATATAAATGACCTTGAGACTTAGAAATTTTCGCTAAGTCTTTTTGTTGACCTTGAAAATAAGTAGGTCAAGGTCATTCGATAACTAAAAAGAAAATGGGGGTGTACGGTTTGACAGAACCGTACACCCCCGGAAACCTAAAAGAAGAAAAGCTAATTTACAATACAATCTGCCTAGAGTTTAAGAATTAATAAAAATAAAAAAATAAAGAAATAAAATTTAGTTTAAAAAAAAAAAATAGCTAGACAGCCCAGCGCTGCACATCATGATTACAGTGTGATCATCACGTAAGCGAACTCACACACCTCACCATAAGCGCACAACGCTAAGCTAAAACAAAAATGTTATTTTAAAATAGCAAGTTGCTTAATTAAATTTAGGAAAAAATGTTATACAAATATGTTTTTTATTTCCTAACACTAAAGGAGCCAGTGTCTCGCCATTAGCGACGCAGAACAACTGAGGTCTAGCGAAACTCCGGAGGTAGGCGAACTACCCATCCAGCACGTATAGAGGTTGTAAGTGACCCGCTTTGGTGAGCGTAATCACTACAAAAGCGGTAGCCGGTTTTACCATTATTGGTTTTACCATGCAAAAGATGGAAGGAAAAAAGGAAAGGAAATTGGAATTGAAAGGTGTCCCTAACTAAAAAGGAGTACAAGACAAGAGAGGGAATGCCCTCAACAAGCTTGTTGGAAAAAGGAAATTGGAATAGAAAGGTATTAAAAACATATCATATAACATTCCTAAAAACAAAAATTTTACTTTAAATTTAAACATTCCAGGCAGAAATATATTGTAAGTAAAAGAAAGATTTTAAAATAATACTAACTACCAAACCAGCAAATTAAAAACAAACTACAAACCCTAGGGTATCTACAAGCACAAACAACTACCATGCCTTAAAATTAATCAGTCCTACGTCAAGATGTTATTATACAAATAACACCAAGATATTTTCACCAAACAGCAAAAATGATAAAATGTTCAGGGCGCCTTCTGAACATGTTACCACCTCACTGTCTAGCGAGCAACTGATGCCGAACCACACGCGCAGATCCCGGACCCCAACTCGGCTTGAGGTCATCCCCCCTCCTCGCTTACCCCCTCCCAAACCACAGGACCCTTACTGCGGGTTTGGTTTCCATCATTCTTTTGCCATTGTTCCAACAGGCAACAACATTTCTTTCTTTACTTTACATTGGATTTGTAAATATTTTAAGTGTTAAAACTTCTCAATATTTAATATTTTAGGACTTTGAAAAATTTTCAAACCTATCATTCTTTTGCAACTGTTTAAACAGGCAACAACACTTCTTTCTTTATTTTTACTTTACATTGGACTTGTAAAACTTCCTAATAATTAATACTTTTGGACTTAGAAAAATTTTCAAACATCTGCTTCAACATTTATTTTTACAATATCAAGTTTCTTTTATAATGCCTCCAACAGACAACAATTTTCCTTTTGGATGTACAATTTGTGAAAAAATATATAAAATAGTTGAACCAGAAGACTTAACGGATGACGAAAGTATTTTTGAAAATAGTTTGATTCCAGTAGAAGATACATCTGATGCTACATCCGATGCTACATCCGATGCTACATCCGATGCTACGTCTGATGCTACAAGTGATGAAGAAAATATTTTGGAAGTACCAGTAGCAATAGGCGAAGAAACACCGTTAACACATGTTGTAACAATTAACTATGATCCAGTACAATATATACATGCTCTTGTTCGGCGACGTTTGTTTCCGGCATCGGACATGGAGGAAGATGAAAGCGATAACGATTTGGAAATAACATATTTAAACAACAGCAATGATGATCACACTTACGACGCATAATATATGTATTATTTTGAACTTAAATTATTTGACGTTGGCACTTAGATTTTTTTAAAACTTCCATTATTTGACCTTGAGACTTAGAATTTTTTTAAAACTTCCATTATTTGACCTTGAGACTTAGATTTTTTCTAAAACTTTCATTATTTGACCTTGACACTTAGATTTTTTTAATACCTGCATTATTTGACACTTAGATGTTTTTTTAAACTTGCATTATTTGACCTTGACACTTAGGAGTTTTGAAATATAAGAAATTTAACTGTTATTAACACTTTTTGTGTTTAATACAGAAAAAGTGGTGGGGGTAGTCTATAAATAGGGGTAGTTTAAGAGTGGTTCTTATTATTACTGCAACTTTTGTGGAGAGCACACCTACGTCATGTATTACTGCAGCAGTTGTGAAGAATCTTTTGAAAATGAAAACTTACTACAAATACACAAAGAAGTGTACCATAACAACGAAACAAGAAACAATGCAGAAGAAGAAGATTTAGAAGAATTAGATCAAATGCTGGCTACCCATCAACAACAACTAAATTCAAGACCAAGTGTTATTCAATACGCACCCGGACCATCTTTGGATGTGGAATTATACGCCCGAGCTTTACCAGGCAGTGTAGTAACTCATTTTAAGATTGACAATGCTCAATTGCAACTAGCACAATTTATATTGAAAGCAAAAACATTAGTAACAGAAACATTGAAGAATGAACTAAGAAGATTAAATTTTATAAAGTTTGGAATATTATTAGATACTGTATTTACAAATGTTCAGAATGAAACATCACCAAGAGGATTTTTAACTAAAAACAAAACCATCATGTTTGCATCGGATATAAGCTCAATTGTGGATGATTGTTTTGAAGAACTTTTAACAAAATTACAAGAACATGAAGAAAGAGGTTCTGGATGGAGTTTGTTAAGTATAACAAGCTTAGATGTGAGAGTTCATAAACATGGATATGGAATGAGAGGTAGTAGTTATATTGCTTTGCCAAGGAAGATTCGAGTAACCAAATCTTGTGTTAATGTACAAAATGAAAATGCTGAATGTTTCAAGTATGCAATGCTTGCAAAATATGTAGAAGATCATGTGGAACGACCGAGTAGAGCATACGATGAGGTTTCATATATGTATAACTTTCAAGGCATGACTTATCCTGTTTCAATTCAAGACATATCAAAATTTGAAAAGAAAAATCCTTTTGCATCTGTAAACATCTTTGGCTTAGATTCATCCAACAATGTCTATCCCTTACGTATAACACCCACCGAACGCAGAGATCATACCGATTTATTATTAATAACAAAAGGTGATATTTCACATTATGTATATATTAAAGATTTCGAAGCTCTAGTTTGCAAACAGTTATCAAAACATAAAGTAGAAAAAACCACTTGTAAAAGATGTTTTTGTTTTGTAAACAAACCATTAAGAAGAGGTGGTTCAGAATGGTTGATGGAACATCAAAAATTATGCAATGGAAACTATGAAGTAAGAATTAAATTACCACACCCTAGCAGATCACAAGTAAAATTTGATAAAGTTATCCAACAATACAGAATTCCCGTTGTAGTGTATGCAGATTTTGAATCTTCATTGCTTCCACTTGAACAAGAAGAAGGAGAGGAAATTACAAGCAGAACAAAGTATCAACTTCACAAACCAAACAGCTACTGTTTAATAGTAAAATCCACTCTGCCTGAAGAACATCCTCAAGAATATGGTTTGACATCTACACCAAAGATTTATCGTGGAGAAGAAGCAGCTCGATACTTTGTTGATGATTTATACGACATCGCTGGGAAAGTGGAAGCAATGTATAGCAATGTGGTTCCTATGTCACCTATGACACAGGAAGAAATTTATCTTTATGATTCGACAACAACATGCTATTTGTGTAACAATCAATTTACAGAAACTAAAGTTAAAGTTCGCGACCATGACCATCTGACAGGAGCCTACAGAGGTGCAGCTTGCAACGGATGTAACATCAACTACAAACTACCATCTTTTATTCCCGTGGTTTTTCACAATCTTAGCGGATACGATGGACATTTTATCATTCCCGAATTAGCAAGAGACAACGGTGAAATAGACGTTATAGCACAAACTATGGAAAAATTTATAAGCTTTTCAAAAAAGGTGGGCAAAATTAAACTTAGATTTGTTGATTCTTTTCGATTTATGCCTTCCAGTCTTATGAAACTTTCTGAAAATTTAAGGAGACAACATTTAATAGAAACAAGCAAAATTGTACCTGCAGAAAAAATGGATTTGGTTCTTCGGAAAGGAGTTTTCCCGTATGATTACATCGATGGACTACATAAATTTCAAGAAACGTCACTTCCTCCACCAGAAGCTTTCAAAAGTAAACTTACCGATTTGGACATTTCACCTGAAGACTATCAACACGCATGCAGAGTTTGGGACGAATTGGAAATGAACACTCTGGGAGATTATTCTGACTTTTATGTAAAACTTGATGTGACCCTTCTCTGCGATGTGATGGAAGAATTTAGAAACACCTGCTTTGAAGCTTACGGATTAGACCCTCTTCATTCTTATACTTCTCCAGGACTAGCTTGGCAAGCTATGCTAAAAGAAACAAAGTGCAACCTTCAATTATTAACAGATATTGACATGGTGTTGATGATCGAATCGGGCGTTAGAGGTGGATTGACCCAAAGTGTTACTAGACATGTTAAAGCTAACAACAAATATCTTCCAAACTACGATAAAGAAAAACCATCAGTGTTCTTAGGATATTTCGATGCCAACAATTTATACGGATGGGCCATGTCTAATCCACTTCCTTTTGGAAACTTTGAATGGGTTAATCCAGACTCTATTGGTGATATTTCGCAAATTTCAAAAGACGGAGACACCGGATACATATTGGACTGTGACTTTGAATATCCAGAACACTTGCATGATTTTCATTACGATCTTCCGCTCCTTGCAAAAACAGAAGTTTCACCAATTGGCAAACATCCAAAATTAATGATGACTCTTGAAAATAAACAAAGATACGTAGCTCACTTTTGGGTTGTCCAACAAGCACTCCAATTGGGTTTACGTATAACCAAAATTCATAGAGTTTTAAAATTTTCCCAATCTTGCTGGTTAAAACCGTACATTGATTCAAACACCAGAAGAAGAGCAGCTGCAACATCAACATTTCAAAAGGACTTTTTTAAATTAATGAATAATGCGATATTTGGAAAAACATTGGAAAACAAAAGAAAACACAAAAATGTTAAATTAATTACAGATCCTATAAAACTAGAAAAACTTGTACAAAAACCAAACTTTGAAACATCCGTTATCATCAATGAAAACCTTGTGGCAGTATCTATGAAGAAGACAAGCGTGAAAATGGATCGTCCGTTGTACGTTGGAATGTCAATCTTGGATATTTCCAAAACCCACATGTACGATTTCCACTACAACAAAATGGTCGCCTTCTACGGTAGAGATAACATCGGAATCGCCTACATGGACACGGACGCTTTCATCTACTGGATTCTTACTGAAGATATGTATTTGGATCTTCGAACATTTGTTCACAAAAATGAATTTGATTTTAGTGACTATCCAAAAGATCATTTAAATTATGACAATGATCGGAACAAAAAGAAACTTGGAAAATTTAAAGACGAAGCAAATGGAATTTTACTGAAAGAACTTATTGCACTAATGTCAAAATTGTATTCACTACAATTGCATAAAGAAGAAAACAATATTATTAAAAAAGCTAAGGGAGTAAAAAGTTTGTATCTTAAGAAGAATGTAAATTTTGAACACTACAAGCAATGCTTATTTGAAGAAACGACTATAACTGCAAAATTCAACACCATCAGAAGTTTCAACCATCAACTGTACAGCGTAACAGAAGTGAAAAAAGCACTCTGCTCCAATGATGACAAACGACACATTCTTCCAGACAAAATTCACACTCTACCATTCGGCCACTACTCTCTCAATCTTATCAATGAGTAAAAAGAAAAAGAAAAAAAGAAAAAAGAAAAAAATAAAAAAAATAAAAAAAGAAAAAAAGAAAAAAAAAGAAAAAAAGGGGAAATCACAGCATGCTCGCTGTGATTTCCCCTTTTTTTAAAATATGTTGAAATGACCTTGAACTATAAAAGCGGATGCAGAAAAAGAAACACTCAATACTAACTTGACTTTGTTAGTAAAATCATCATGATAGACTTAAAGGAAAAGATTGTTAATGAACTTCATAAACCTGCAAGAATAAAGTTTCCACGACGAAATACTGTTGTAAAAGGAATAAATGATTTATATCAAGCAGATTTAATTGAAATGCAACCGCATAGTAAAATAAATAAAGGATTTAAATACATACTTACGATTATTAATTGTTTTACTAAAGTTGCAGATGCTTTGCCATTAAAAGACAAAACTGGTAACAGCATAACAAAAGCTATGGAAGTAGCTATAAAAAGAGATAAAAATAAAATTAAACATTTACAAACTGATGATGGGAAAGAATTTTTTAATAAACATTTTGCCTTGTTAATGAAAAAATATAACATAAATCATTATTCCACAAATTCTGAGAAAAAGGCAGCTATAATTGAAAGATTTAATAGAACCTTAAAAGGTGCAATGTATAAAATGTTTTCGAAAAGAGGTTCTTACGTATGGGTTGATATCTTACCAAAATTAATAAGCGATTACAACAACAAGTTTCATAGAACTATCGGTATGGCACCTAACAAAGTGAATAAGAAAAACGCTAAACTAGTTTAACAACGAATTAAAAAGAATACACAGCCAAAAGCGGAACAAAGAAAACCAAGAAAATTTAATGTTAATGATAAAGTTCGAATTAGTAAATACAAAGGAGTGTTTACTAAAAAATACCTGCCCAATTGGACAAACGAAGTTTTTACAGTGTATAAAGTACAACCTACTGTACCGGAAACTTATATTTTAAAAGATAACAAAGGAAATTTGTTACAAGGCGGTTTTTACGGACATGAATTGTTAAAGTCAACAGTAGGCGATGTTTATCTTGTTGAAAAGGTGTTGCAAAGGAAAAAAGACCAAGTTAAAGTACGTTGGTTGGGGTTTGATAAAACTGAAGACTCGTGGATACCTATAAAAGATTTGATTTAGTTTTAAATCAACTTATTTACTCTTCTGCCTTTGAATAAGATGGAGATTGTTCACCATAAAGATAAATTTAATATTAATAACATTGATGATTTAACCGTAGATAACGTTAAAATCAACAATGGTAAACACGGCAGTTTATTTCCAAACACTGTACGATGTATAGTCAGCGGTCCTTCAAACTGTGGCAAAACTAACGTTGTGTTTAACTTAATTACAAACACAAAAGGATTGCGATTTAATAACCTATATATTTTTTCAAAGTCCTTACATCAACCAAAGTATCAATTGTTGGAAAAGATCCTGACTGATGTGCCCGATGTTAACTATTACAAATTTAATGCTAGTGACAGTGTTATGCAACCAGACCAGGCTAAGCCGTATTCTGTATTTGTATTTGATGATGTATCTAGTGAAAATCATGATACTATTAGAAACTATTTTGCCATGGGAAGACATAATAATATTGATAGCACATATATCTGACAAACATATAGCAAAATTCCAAAACAACTAATTAGAGACAATGCAAATATTTTAGTTTTATTCAAACAAGACGATACAAACCTAAAACATATATACAACGATCATGTAAATGCTGATATGTCATTTGATAAATTCAAAGAGCTTTGTGGAAAAGCTTGGGCGGAAAAATATGGATTTTTGGTAATTATGAAAGATAAAGCTATAACAGATGGTCGTTACCGCATAGGTTTTGATAAATTTGTTTTAATACATTAATTAACAACATTATCGTACAAGTCTTCATGGTGTAAACATGGTTAATCAGGAAAAGCTATTAAAAGAAATAAAATCACTTAGTGATTCTATTAGACATAAAAACAGAGCGTTAAGATTAGGAAT
Organism: Flexamia atlantica; assembly: GCA_035578135.1. NCBI lineage: Eukaryota > Metazoa > Arthropoda > Insecta > Hemiptera > Cicadellidae > Flexamia > Flexamia atlantica. The sequence continues at coordinate 15,666,396 of JAQJVK010000015.1, read as the reverse complement.
AAGTGAAAGAGAGAAATTTCTGGAATCAACATTTAAACCTATTACTGAGCCATTAAAACAATTAGGACAAAATGTTAAACATTCAACATTTAATTTTTCCGGAGATGCTATTTTACCCATTTCAAAATCTGAACAAAAAGAAGAATATGAAAGTGATACAAGTTTTACACAACAAGGAGAAACAACTGAAGAAGAAAGCGAACTAGGTGAAGAAACGGATGTTTTAACAGAAAAAGAAGGTCTTTCTACAAGCGAAGAACAACAAGAAGAAGAAGAGCCTATTAATCCATCCAACTTGAGCAAATTGGGCTCGGATATCGCGTATAAAGGGCCGCTTGCAAGACAATTTGTATTAAAAATGTTACATTCTGCACAACCAACTCGAAAATATCATACTTTTGGTGCTAGAATAGAAGAAAATGGGCTAATGATTGGAGATAGCAAACTTGATGTAGACGAACATGACAATATTATTATAAATAATAAACAATACAAGGGTACAAAAGGATTGTTTGAACTTATTTTTAAGCCGAAACCTAATAAATATACTAAAAAGGATTTAAACATTTTTAAACAAATATTGGAGGATACAAATGCGCATAAGAAAAATTATTCTAAAAATTTTAATGTTCATAGAAATGCATCAGAAAAATATAAAACTATTATTGCTAAACTTTTCCCACCAAAAAGAAGGGAACCCATAAAAAGAAAATCATTATCTTCTGCTGAAATAAATATTTTACATAAAAGAAGAAAAACAAATCAATCAAGTTTATCAGGAAAAGGATTATTAAAAAACTTGTATGATACTAATATAATATACTACAACGATATAAACAAATTGGTTGACAGAATGAAGTTGATATATGAAGCTAAACAAGCCGGACATAGTGGTTTAGAAAATGAATGGGTAGCTTTGGTCGGCGAACTGCGAAATCGAGGAGTAATTGCATAAAAAATATGAGTATATATAATACAAGTATAACTGATTAAATATTCAGTATAACCATGAGTGTGGATAAGTTTGGACGGTATTCCGAAACTGGAAGCAAATCAGGATCTTATGGAAAAAGAGGTGGTTTACCACTAACATCCGATGGAGATTATGATATAAATAACAAACGTTTAAAGTTTGTAAATGATCCAAAAGATGAAAATGATGCGGTAAATTTTAAAACTTTAAGAAGTGAAACATTACCTAGCTTAAAGCTTCAAAATGAAGTGTATAACGCTAATTTTTATAGAATTGTAAATCTTCCAAAACCAATAGATAAGAATGATTCGGTAAATAAAGAATATTTAATGTGGTACATAAACCAAACCTTACGATATGATCCTAGGAGTAATAATAAAGTATATGATGCAAAAGATCTTAGAATAGCCAATATAGCAGATCCTATTAATGATCAAGATTCAGTTACAAAAAAGTATTTACATTCAGTCATCCCTGAAAAAACAGATAAATTTTCCTTTTACAACTTTGTAATACATGATATTGGAGACCCTAAAGATATGAAAGATGCTGTAAACCTTCAATATCTTACAGATCATTGTATTACGCATGATATTAATACAATTGATTGCAAAAATAAAGTGTTAACTAACGTTAAGGAAGGAACTGCAAAATCACATGCAGCTACAATAAGTCAAATAATGAAATTAAAAGATAAGAAATGGGATGCTGATGCAAAAATAATTACTAATGTTAAAAAAGGGTCGGATGAAACTGATGTAGCAACAATTGGACAAGTTCCTGTATTACAAGAAGGCGGCCGACAAGCCTTTGATTGCAAAGGGAAACCACTAGTCAATGTTGCAGAAGGAATAAGAGACAATGATGTAGTTACAGTAGCACAAATGCATGAGAAGGGACACATATACTATAATCTTTTTCTAAGAAAAGATTTAAATAAGCAGTCTTTTTTTTGTGAAGACTTGCGATTGACTAGCTTAAAAGACCCTATTAATTTTACTGATGCTGTTAATGTAAATTACATTGTAAGACTCTTAAGTGTAGTATTATATGATATTTATAACACAATAAAGCCCATAAAATCTGATCAAAAATTAAATTGGGTTAAAAAGAATGTTATGGAAAAATATTTTTTAAATAAGGAAACTGATACTTTAAGAACTTCTAAAGGTGATGATGATCAAGAAGATACAATCCTTCCACAAAACTGGAAAAAAATGTTTTACCCAAAACAAACATACTTATAAATAAACAATGTCAAAGGATAAGTGCATCATTCATTATAAAGCATTTATAAAATAAACAAGTATCGACATTTCCTTTCACTATAAAAGACCATGTTAAAAGTTCAACGCATCAGTCATAATCGACACGTTATAAAGAGAGGAAGAGGAATAGCATCAACAGCACTTTCTCTTATTACTAAGCCGGTTGGAGCTATAGTTAATAAAGCTATCGATTTATTACCTGTAGAACTACATTTACCAGGAGGTTATCAATATTGTGGTCCTGGAACAAAATTGAAAAAAAGACTCGCTAGAGGAGATCTTGGAATAAATAAACTTGATCAAGCCTGCAAACAACACGATATAGCATATTCAAAGTTTGCAGATACTAAAAATAGATCAATAGCGGATAGAGCACTTGCTGAAAAAGCTTGGCAAAGAGTAACATCCAGTGACGCTAGTATCGGTGAAAAAGCAGCAGCTTTAGCGGTATCAGCAGCAATGAAGGGTAAAACGATGTTTGGAGGTGGAAAGAAGAAAGGAGGTGGAAAAAGGAGAAGAAAACCTGCAAAGAAACGTGGAGGAAATATAAGAAGAAAACGACGATCCACCGCAGGTAAAAATAAAAAGAAACAAACAATATGGTCAATGATAAAAAAAGGAGGAGGATTATACCTAAGACCGTATCGTGTGTATTAAACAGAAAAAAACAATTACTAATTCCAAATAAAGAATTAACAGATAAAGAATTAATTACTTATGTTTCTTGTTTAAAAATTCCATTTTTTAGAGGAGTGTTTATGAAAGATGCATTACCTGTTAAAATATGGAAAAATGAAACCGGAATAGTAAATTTAGATAATAGTAAAGGATCAGGCACTCATTGGGTATGTTATAAGAAACTAGGATCAACTATTTACTACTTTGATAGTTTTGGTAATCTCCCACCACCAAAAGAACTACAATATTACTTTAAAACAGCTAAAAATGTACTATACAATTATAAAAGAGAGCAACCTGATGATACGGTAATCTGTGGACATTTATGTTTAGATTTATTAACAAAAAGCGTTAGTCAACTTTAAGATGTCTTCCTATACAGTATCATTAACTGGAACTTCATCTACTTTGCGAAGTGTTCTTTTCCCTGCGTTACGTTTGGAAAAAGATAAATTATGGGAAGCCGCATTATTAGATATAACAACTTATAATTCTATTCCCAACGTTACTGAAAATGTTAATGACAAAATACATTATTACAAAACAAAAGATAAAAATACAAACAAATATTCAGATATACAAGTATTTAGTTTACCCACTGGAGCATATGAAATTGATGATATAAATGAAGCGATACAAAATCATATGGGAAAAGATAATATAACAATAAAAGGAAATAACAATACTATGAAAGCTGAAATTAAATCTAAATATTATATAGATTTTAGCAAAGAACATTCAATTGGTAGTTTATTAGGATTTCCTAAAACAACAAAAATTTTAGAACCTAATATTAACCATTCAGGTGCTAGAACTGTAACAATAATGAAAGTTAACAGTATAGATATTACATGTAATATTATACATGGTTCTTATAGAGATGGTGAAAATACTCATATATTGCACACATTCTATCCAACGGTCGCTCCGGGTTTTAAAATTGTGGAAAAGCCACAAAACTTGGTGTACCTACCGTTAAACACCAGTTTTATTTCAGACATTGTGGTGAACATACTAGATCAAGACGGAAATCATATTGATTTTAGAGACGAACCTATAACTATACGAATACATATAAAATCAACCGTATAACAATGGGGTTATCATTTAAAAAGAAAGAGCTGACTGGTAAACAAGTCAGTAGCACTTCAGCTATAGAAGGATTAACAAGTGATAACATTCGTTTTCTAGAAGAAATTGGATTAAAACTTATTAATAATGGAAATATTGGATATAGCGCAGGGTCCGACATTCGACGAAACCTTATGGGAAAAGGAATATCATACGCACAACCCTTACGCTTCATCAAAATTAAATAATAATGATGAAATTAGAATTCCCATACAACAACAGGATATTTATACACTTCCATGTGAAAGTTATTTGTATATCGAAGGAAGAGTAACAAAAAGAGATGGAAGCACTGCAAGTACTGTTCCGTTCATAAATAACCCCATGGCATATTTGTTTGATGAAATAAGATATGAAATTTCCGGAGTTACAGTAGATTCAACAAAAAAGGTGGGAATTACAAGTACATTAAAAGGATTAGCATCTTTAACACCGAGTGAAAAAAATATGCTGGCCGCCGCAGGATGGGTAGCACCCGATTCCAGTACAATCACTCCAAACACTTCAGGCAATTTTGACTTTTACATTCCTTTAAGATTACTTTTAGGCTTTGCCGAAGATTACCGAAAAATAATAATAAACGTAAAACAAGAATTAGTTTTGTTAAGATCATCAAACGACAAAGATATTATTCAAGCAACTGATGGAACAACGGAAGCTACTTTAGAATGGAAAATGCAATTAGACAAAATTGTTTGGAGAGTACCGCATGTACGGTTAAACGATCAGAATAGAATTTCATTATTAAGAACTTTAAAATCAGATCGTGATATCGTAATACCATTTAGAAGTTGGGAGTTTCATCAATATCCGGTTTTACCGGAAACACAACGTCATACATGGACTGTAAAAACTTCTACCCATTTGGAAAAGGCAAGATATGTAATATTTGGATTACAAACAAAAAGAAGAAACGAAATAACTAAACATGCTGGTGAATTTGATCATTGCAAACTTACAAATTTTAAGGTGTTTCTAAACTCTCAATTCTTTCCATACGACAACTTCAACATAAACTTTACAAAAGACAGGTTTAGCGTTTTGTACGATATGTACGCAAGATTCCAAAATTCATATTATGGAAAAACAAACACACCTTTATTAACGCCAAACCAATTTAAATCTAACTATCCGATTGTTGTAGTTGATTGTTCAAAACAAAACGAATCTGTAAAATCTTCCAGTGTAGATATAAAAATAGAAATGGAATTTGAACAAAATGTACCCAAAGATACATCTGCTTATTGTTTAATTTTACATGATAAAATTGTTACATATACACCTTTAACAGGAATTGTAAAAGCAGTTTTGTAAAATGAAAAGGAAAAAAAATACCCCCACCACTCGGTTATAAAAGCAGGAGCGGGAACAAAAATTGTTTAGTTTACTGTCTACAGTTGTATGGGTAACATCGTCTACAGCATTATAAACAAAATGAGTTCTTTATCAGTTGTACAAGACGTTTCCGAAACAGCACCTTTATTGGAAAATGATGATAAACATTTTGAAGAAAATATTGTAAAGGAAATTGATGACTTTTTAAAGTTTGGAAAACAAAATAAAAAGTTGGAAAATAATAAAACAAACGTAAGAAAGAAAAGAAAACTTGAAGAAAATATTCCACCAAACATTTTAACTGAAGTTTTCCTTCGCATCTTTTATCCTATTTCATCTTGCATGAGTAAAAGTGTGTCGATAGGATTGGTAAAATCATTAGACTACTCTCCCGCAGTAATACTAAGCCATGGAACAAAGATGGTTTTATTTTCAGAAAATGCTTGGGATTCCTTTTTAAAACATCTACATCTTATTGAATGTTATTTAGCCAACAGTTTCTTTGGAAGAAAAACTAACATTCGACTTTTGGATTGTGACAATGAAATTGACATTATTAAACATCGTGGTCAACAACAAGTAAGAATTAGAGACTCGACACAATTTGAAAATAAAATTCTTCTAACACGTGAAGAATTTTACATTTTAAACTATGCAACATCACCTATTACCAGGTATATGAAACAACTAGTATTTTCAAGCTCTGTTATTAAGGAATATCTGGTAGATGCATGCGAAAAACAACCAGAAAGCACTTTACAATACGGACCAATAGATACATCCATCTTTAATAGAATACCTCACGAAGTGGAAATGTGGAGGCAGTTAAGAAACTTTGAACCTTTTACCGAAGTTGCAACGGAGGCTACAGAAGAAGAAACCAACAACAACAACAACAGTACAGCAGAAGAAACCACCAACAACAATAATACAGAAGAAGAAACTTTGCTAGGTTAAAACTACAATGTAATTTAACAAAAGAATAAACCGTGGGGTAGGCCTACTGGGGATGGTGCCCACGTTAAACATACACCAACGCGCCTACAACTGTACGGCCTGGTTTATATATATATATCTAACCTACCGTGGTGTGGAAAACAGTTGATCAGCAGACACCATGATGAGCAGACAGGATGAAGAAATGGCAGCAAAACCTTGTGTAATTGAATTTCAAGCATTTCGCGGAAACGATGATAGATTTATCATAAAAGAATTGGTAATTTTGGATTTGCTTACACAAGTAGCATACCCATTTTTATTTGAAGCACCGTGTTCTGTCCATGAACTAAAGTCAAAAGCTAAAATAACAAACAGATGGCTAACAAATAATTTTCATCATATCCATTGGTATGAAGGTTTCCTACCGTACAACAATGTACACAAAATTATGTTTCATTTTTGCAAACAATTTACACACATATATACCAGAGGATTGGAAAAAAAGAATTGGATACGACAGTACACAAACAAAGAAGTTTTAAACATAAAAGTGGACAAAACATTTCACTTTGATGCTAGAAATATTTGTGTTTCTACAATAAATCCGAAACACAACCAATCTCAATGCGCATTACAAAACGCGTATCACTTGGCTGCTTACGTACAACAACAAACGGAAGAATGTAGTGGGGGTTCCGAAGGTTATATAAACGAAGAGGCAACACACCCCGAGTATCAGTCTAACTCCATACTCCGAACAGACAACATCTCCTGTGAAGGATGGCATCACAACAGTTTCTCCAATGTTTAGTTGAACAATTCAACTTGCATTCAAAATCAAATACTCTAATTATCAAGAAATGTTCAGAATTAAAAGAACAGAAACATTATATTGTTCATGAAATGAAGAAAATTGATACAACGCATGGAGACGCAGTCGTCGCATCTTTATCCGATGCACCATATACACCGGGTGATGAACCAAAGTTTCAAGTATATCTTCCAAAACGATTCGTCCAGTTGCTGCAAAATGAAGATCTGCGGGAAATTCAACCAGGATCATTATATTTGGTGTCACACGGAATGAGCGGAAACAACTCTACGGAACTAACTCTGCACATCGCACAAAAATAACATTGTAAAAAAAATGTTTTAAATAAAAAGATAAAAAACAACAACATATCAGTATATGTTTTTATATACTGATATGTTGTATTTTTTTAAAACCTCAAACGGATGACCTTGAACTTTTTAATCGATAGTATTATTCGATTATTTTATTCGATAGTATTATTCGATTATTTTATTCGATAGTTTTATTCGAATACTTTACATAAATACGAAACTTTAACGTTGAGAGGCTCAGTTCTGTTTAAGACAAGCTACAACCAACATGTCATCCAAAAGAAATAATCTAACACTTATAACTTATTGTTGCAAAGAAAAATGTTTTAGAATACCTGAAGATCAAGTTGACGGAAAAGCTTGTACAAAATGTAATTCTTTCAGCTATTGTAAATGTAGTTGCAAAACATATCAAAAGAACCGGTTGGATAAACTAGAAGAATTGCAACATCGACTCGGTCTATTGTGGCAACGATTAAATTCAAAGTGATTAAACAAACACCTGCCATTACCCCCACCACTACCCCCACTACCATCGGAGGTACCTGCAGCACCGGCTTTGCAATAGTCATTCCTGCTACACCTCTCGTCGAGTAAACAACTCTAGTCATGTCTCTCAACATTCGCGGGATTCACTACAACACTATCAATCTTACAACCTACAAGGATTTGGAAATTTTTAGTGAAGAACTAAAACAACTTATAACCACTGGGTTTGGTTTATCTTTAGAACTTTATGCAACAAACAATCAAAACGAAAAAAATGTGTTTTTGCCAACTTACAACAACAAGAAGAATGAAAATAAACAAGAAATTTCAGCACCGACAACAACTTACTTTTCAAATTTGGGAGCAAACTTTACTAACTTGTAAAATAATACTTTTGTAAAAAAACAAATAAATAAAAAAAGAAAATATCTTGCATTTTCGGATTTTCCGAAAATGCAAGATATTTTTTAAAAACATCCCCAAACGACCTTGACACACTTCCGGCCATTTAAAATTTAAATACCCAGCACAGCAGGGCATTTAAACTTTAAATACCCACCCATACACGTCACAGCTACGTCACAGCTGATGACGTCACTTCCGGTCACGTGACCGGAAGTAGCTGTCAAAAAATTGACTGCCTGTCAAAGTTTGATTGGGCCAGCAGCCCCACTATTGCACTACTCTTAATATTGTTATACTGTATTAAACAAATTAAATAAGGTGAAATCATTCTTCAGTAGAAAATATCGTACACTTAGTACAAATGAAAGTAATATATGATGATAGCATTCCAGTGGATTCAACCACTAGAGATAAAGAAATTTCCAACAAAAGTTTTCGGCATTTTAACCAGTAAAAAATCTATGTCAAATAAATTACGAGTTACAACACTACATTTACATCTGAAAATAAATATTACACTTAATATAACGATGGTCATCGATGGTGGCAGCCGAAAATGACTACCCAGTTTAAATTAGTTTGTTACCACCCATTAATTTCACTGTCGGGATTGTTAGTACTGCTTAGCATTAAAGTTACCTTTACATAACCTGCGGTGTTAGTGTTATAACTTCAGTTTTATTTCAGGGGTTGGTTGACGGCGGTCATTTCGATTAACTTACTTCCGTTTTCCAGGTTTTGGAAGTCTTTTTTTTAAATATTACATATAAGATTACCAAAGCCTGTTGAAAAAAGTTTGTTGAAACTATTTTATTTCATGGGATTATTTTCTCTGAATCTATATGTATTTGGTCCTGTAATGCTCTCTGGTGCATAGAGAGTCCACATATCCTTACAGTAGAAAGCATGTAGACCAAGTAAGAATAAATATACACCTATAAATAATAATAATACAAAGGTCAACAGCAATAACTGTTTTATACAAAATAATTCATTTCAGAGGATTGCAATGTTCATATCAATGATTTAAATATTTTAACCCGTTCATAGATTAGGTTCAATGAGAGTACTGTTTCTCAATAACTCAGTGATTAACACTATTGTGTAGCTAACAGCCCCAAAATATATATGTATGGCTAGAAACTGTTGTAGTACGATAACCACTAAAGCCCGTTAACAGCGACTTAGCGCCACGACATGGTCTGAGTAATGAATCAGGCTATTATCTTGTATTTACGGTCCTGCGAAGTAGCTCTATATATTGGATTTGGCCTAGATTCATATCAGGGTTGCAAAAAATATTTGAAAAAATTATATTGTGTATAATTGTTTTCCAGGCATGTGACGGAATTTGTGATGAAAATATACGTACGTAGAAATTATACAGTATTTTGCTATATATTTTTTAGTTTCCAATTATGTAAAAGGTTCTCCTTATGTGTTTCAGTGGGGGGGAAATATATTTAAAACCCCTTTGAGGAAAGATATTTAAATAAATTGTAGGTTACGTGAAAACTGAACTTTCCCCCACCTGCTATATTCAAACGCTTTTTACTTCTTTTAATGGGTAAGTAAAATAACAATTTATCTCCCAGCGGGCCAGCGGGAGTAAAGTGATTACTTTTTCTCACTAAGAATAGCATTCTCCCATAAGCATGACATTAAAATAAATAATTAAAAATTAGAACTCCTTCAAATTTTCTCGCACACATGCAAATATGTTGTAGCTAAACGAATGCAGGTGCTAACAGCTGATTTAGTGACAGTAATAATCAAATAAGAATCAAATTAACAACAATCAGCTGTGCTAACGTCTAAGAATTAAGCATGTAAGAACATTGCAATTATCAGCTAGCTGACCGCTGGTGCATGCATGGTTGCACTCCCCGGATGTAGGCGCTAATAGCAGCACGAAACAAAACGGTATTTTTATTACTAATACTTAATAAGTTAATTACTTTTTATTGTCAGGATATTTGTCATTGCAGGTGAGGGAGAAATGTTGTATTTCAAGTGCAAAGCAAATTTTCTCCATCATAAAAACTGTCGCCCACGACAAGCTCGGGCGCCAACTTTCGTGTGACAAAGTTGTACTTTCCTCACTCAACACATAAATAACTATTTCCCAACACCTATCACGTTCCTAGCCTGTATTTGGCTATTACACAGTATTCTGTTCAAAACCTATAATACAAAAAACAAATGGCAAAAAATCACGCCAAAGTTATGTTTTCCGAGGAAGTAAAGCAGGTTCACAAAATAAACAATATAATACTAAAAGAAACTGGAAGACTGATTTCAATGAACATGATTGTGTTTAATCCAGTTCGGAATTTCTAAGACTATCAAAATGCCATTCCAGACGCCGCTTTGTTTGCGATTGTGTTTGCTCTTGTGTTATTTTTTAATTTAGTTTGCATGGTTTAACGTTCTTATAAAAAAACCTCTTGCATTCGTTACTCTTGTCTCTTCTCTCGATTAGTTTTCTTTTTTTCTCTTAACGTGAGTATTTTTTATAATAATCAACTTGGATTTCATTTTCTCTTATGGTTAAATAGAAATTTAGTTTTCCATTGTCTTAAAAAATATATGTATAAAGAATTAAAAAATGTATTTTTTGAGCGTTGAAAATTGTCACGCTCAATTCTGTTTATAAACATAAAACAATTTTTGTTAGATTGCATCAAAATTATTCAATTTAACAGAACTATAATAACGTAATAGAGTAACGTAATGTATTTCATACAAAGCAATAAATCGTTTTCGCCTCAAGTAATAGTAATGTAAAACAAGCACATGAGCCGAGAGCGATTTAGGTTAAGTTATAACAAATATATATATTAGCGTACATTTTCGCCTTTAGCTGCTAAACGACAAACCGAAAATTCAATATGATTAAGAAATATTTTGGGGTATTAGGTTTCCTAATTTGTGCTAACACATTAATTTTACTTTTTTCTTACAGTTTTCGGCCTATTACTAAATATACTAAAACCAGGTGTTAGGTCTAGAGTCCGTCCTTAGCTTTATTTATAATCGTTTACATCAGTTATGTGCCTCTTATTGAGTCAACTTGACCGACAGGTCTTGGTGGAGTACAGTGCAATGGAGGTTCTGAGTTCAAAGTGGATACTTTTCAAGAAATGCAATCTGTAAGTTGATTAACTAGGAAATTTCAGCATCCATTAGACCAAATTGAAAAATTATGTGTTTGCGGATGATAGCCTATTCAAACAATTTGAAGGAAAAGGCAAAATTCATCGAGGAAACGTTTCATCTTCTAACTTCAATCTGGGGTGGAAACACTACCTGCAACCTTAAGGGTGTCATTAAGTACTTAAAAAAGTATAGTTCAGATAGATTATTGAAGCTTCAGTCTGTTTGGAAAATAGTAGAAATCGGACATTACAAAGAAAAAATAATTAAACCAAACTGTTGTTTTCCTTTCAGCGAGCGAAGCCGTGGGCATATTAGCTAGTATTATATATTAAATTATTATCAATTAAATTATTATTATTATTATTATTATTACATTAGATGAAACCTCTGCTAGGCCGCAACCACTCAATCCCATTGGCGGTCTATGCGACGATCAAGCAGGGTACTACAGACATAATAAAACCTGCCTAGCGTTTACCTGGTATTAATACCAATCGTTAATCACTATAATCCATATCGAAATTACTATTTAATATTTGATGTCCAATGTTGGTTGTCCTCGCTTTTGCAAGCACCGTCTGCTCATGTCTGCCTTCCAGTTGTTGTGCGGAGCGGAGATTTGGGCTTATGCACTCGAGAAGCGAATCTTCGGAGATCGGCTTTCCCGAGTTAAGCGCCGAGGAGCTTTGCGTGTCGCTTCTGCGTACCGAACAGTCTCCGAGCCTGCTGTGATGGTGATCACCGGAGTATCCCTGTCCTTTTCTTCACAAGGGAGAGGCGGGCGATCTACCGGAGGAGGCCTGAGGTGGGCCGGAAAACAGCTGCCAAAGAAGAGCGCGACCGCAGTTTTGACTCGGCTGCCGTTGGGAAGCCATACGAGCTGCCGCGGGACCTACGAGCTCATACCTCCCGTCCGACCATGGGTGGAGCGGCAGCACGGCGATGTCTTCTGTTACGTCATCCAGTTCCTTTCTTGTCACGGGTACTCCGGAGCCTATCTGCACCGGATGGGTAAAGGCCAGCCCGGACTGTCTCACTGTCTGTATTGCCCCGGCATCCCAGACACGTCCGAGCACACGTTCTTTTAGTGCGACCGGCGTGGTCGTCAACCCACATAACATCGGAGGAGCTTATGCTTCAGGGAGAGGGCAACTGGAACCGTCTCCGGCACTCCGTCCAGGCCAACCATTGGGCAAAAGAGGGTGACCTCGATCGGCCTAAATCCCCAGCTTTTCCCCTCGGAGGTTGCCCGAGTGGCTTAATATCAAAGGCCTAGCCCGAAGTAATGAGCGAATCAGTTCAAGGCTAGTGCCTTCAGTGTTAAGGGGGGGGGAGGGTTAACCGAGAGTTCACGTATTTGAGCTCGTGTGAGTCCGACAGTACTAAGGGAAAAATGAGCCCCTCAAGGTACGTAAACTCATAAACCTCTTAACAAAAAAAATTAATATCACCATTAAAAATGATAAATCGCTATTGTCACTTTGTTTTCTTTACAAGATGATAAACTTTAGGAATGATAAATATGTAACACTTAAATTCTTCTGTTGTTTGAAATGTTGACATTAGTTAAATAATACTCGTTTTTTCAAACTTGTAAACCAAACTTAGTTTACTGTACTATTAAATGTAGTTTTGTATTTACTTAGCTTTGTGTACTCCTATACTGCAAGCTTTTATCGAGCAACAATTTTCTTCTGTTTGGAGGGAAGGAATTAAAATGGTATTATGCTACTGTATGGAAAAAGAGACAAAATACAAACTGGAGAGTTACTTTGTTCATGTAAAGAATGTAAAAGCTTTAACAGTTTTCAAAGTAATTTAAGATCCTATGTCATCCAAGCTCTTTGATAATTAAACATATCTCTCCCTCTCTCTTAAAAAGTACTCCACAAAGCTGCTAAAATTTGCTCAAGCCCTTATTGTTCGGACCTTTTCCATTTTGATTTTTTTTAAAGTAGTCAAGTACAACGTACAAGCGTAAAATTCAATATTTGATGTCCCATAGTAATTATATTTAAATAAGCGAAGTGAAAATTAATTTAAGGTAAATTACTTTGGTTATCTTATTAGTTTATCTTTTTATACATATTTATTTATATATTTCGTATCTTATTATACACCTTTAATTATATATTTCGTTTATCTCGGAAGCGAATCAAACTCATCAAAATTGTTCATTGGTGTATTTAGTTTTTAGTTTTTAAGTGGTTGAATAAACTTCGTTGTCCCACGAGTTATTTCATAGCTCCTGTTTTCGCAGCGTTATGATGGAATATTGTTGATGATCATTTACTCAAAACCGTGAGTGTGATTTTCGTATTTGTATTAATCTATTTTAATAACTGTTTCAACCGAAAAAGTTTGATCCATAATGTATTTAAATCACAGATTTCAAATGTGACATCCTCATGAAGTCCCTTAGAGTGTAAAACAATTAATTAAATTTGTTGTAAATTTTATTCATTTAGATTTATTTCTTTATAATATTATAAAATATATTATAAAGAATATTTTATAATATTCGTTATGAAATATTATAAAGTATTCTAAAAATTATAGATGATACTTTATAATTTATGTAGGCATGGTCTGTGACGAACACGAATGGATTTTACAGTATTTTTGAACAAGCTTGATTTCTCTCTCTCTCTCTCTCTCTCTCTCTTTCTCTCGCTTCCTCTCTCTCTCTCTCTCTCTCTCTCTCTCTCTCTCTCTCTCTCTCTCTCTCTCTCTCTCTCTCTCTCCCCCTCTCCCTCTCTCTCCTCCCTCACTCTCTCTAGCAAATAGAATTCAGTAGAAAACAGAATCATTTAGTCGGTTTTAAATAAAACATTTCCCTTTGCCAGTAAACAATAGAAATAAATTTACATTTCCACTAAATATGGGAAAAGTGAGGGTTTAAAACGATTAACTAAAAACCCAGAAAAGAGAAACATGTGGGGGTAATTTATGAGCGGAGCGTCTCTGTAATTCTTCATTTTAAAGGAACAAACAGATCCACAATTTGTTTAACTCTTAGTAATGTTTCTATGATCATTCTTCTTCCATACTTCCTCTTTATTAATTTTCAAAATGTTAAACATTATTTTTACATTTAAATATTAGGTAAGTTTTTTCTATAGTGCCAATCAAATTTATAAGGTTTTTTACCGTTGTTATACTCCATGAGGTGCCGCCTCTGACATTCATAATACATAGAATTCATCCAGTGACAATTCGCTTTCCTCTGATTCCTTCCCTAGGATATCGTGAATTATTTGTAAAAAAGAGAAGTATTCTAGCTTTAGATAGTAACAGCTCAGTATTCAAAGTACATTTGTTAATCAATACAAGTTCATTCAGTAATTTATTATAAAAGTCGTCAAACAATGCAGTAGATTGATTCAAGTCAGCTAGGCAGGTTGTGGGTGAAGTGGGGTGGGAGAGGAAACTTAAAAAAAGTTACAATTATTTGTGTAATTTTATTTTTATATTTCTGTTTTTTTTTTTGTTAGTTATTTTGTAACCAGATCTTTTTAACTGCTTTTGGTCTGTGTTCACATACCAAGATAGTTATAATAAGAATCACTTATTTCATCGAGACTTTACGACCTTAATGTAAAAAACGTCTACTCTAGGCTCTAGACTATACATATAAGTTCAGCCCAATAAAGCCCAATAGCCATGCTCTTTGTAGCTTAGTCAGTGCGTATTAGAAATGAAGACATATTGGCCTAACGGTTATACCAATTGGATAATTTCAACTTCCTCTCGTTAACAGTTCAAGCATGCAAGTATTTAATTAGGCTGCTTCTTTGAATGTTTTGTTTGATCTTTCTTAATCTAAGTGCACAATTAGGCCATCTATTTTGAATGCTAGGTAAGATTGCCACCACGCGTAACATTTGTTATCGTTAATGAATGTACATAATTAGAGAAAACTTGTCTAATGAGTTTGCGGAAACACCCTCGCGTCTTAAACCGTTTGTACATCTCGTATACATTGATTATAATGGATTATGTTTGTCTGTATAATGGATTAAACAAAGATAAATGTGAAATCCATGTAAAGTAACGAAGCTTATGATACGTTGTGGTATTGTAAGAGGGTTCGGTGTATTAAAATAAATACACACAAACATTGTTCCCATCTTTTTTTTTCAAGAAAAATAAATAAAAACCTCAAGGAGATGACTACGCAACAGTTTGCCAAAGTGAACGTCCCAAAAAATTAACAGAGCTTAAAATCAGAAAACACTTTAAAAGTTCAAAAGGGAACAGGAAACCATTACAAAACAACCTGAGAACGAAGACGAATAGTAACCGAGCAGATAGAGATAATAGAGGACCAGTTTGAAGAGAACTTCTGAATAAATTAACCCACCAGAACCTCAGTTAATGATTATCAAACTCTGAAGTTCTCTAAGGAAAACTTTGAAAACTTATGAAGCAACTTTTTAGGGCCTGTATTTGTTACGTGTTAACTACCTACAATACTAATTTTTACTATCTGATTCCTACAACAGTGAATAGGAGGAAAAATATTAAAAATAAAGTTTGTATCTGTAATTAAACTTGAAACAAGTTAAAGAAGTTAATTACTGAAAATAAGTATAATATACAAGATACGTACATCAATTGCGGTACAGAGTGTTTTGCAACGTTGATCTATTTGGGTCCATAAATCCTACAATCTTTACAATCTTGGCCATTGGTTCAAAACAATTACAGGCTGCAAATGAAACTCCAAAAATAAAATTAGCAAATTAAGTCCACAGTAATGAATTCCGTTCCTCGTCAGTGCGTACTACGTACAAGATTGAATGCGGAATTCCTGTTTTGCAAACTCCAGCGAGGAAGTTTCGTCGGTAAACGTTTTCTGTACGTAAACTCCAGTTAAATGATTAAACTGGACTCGCTGTCAAGTCTTAAATGTTGGAAGACGAATGGTCTCCAGGACAAATTGTGCAGCAACCAGACAAGGAGAGATCCCTACACACTGAAAGCTCGCAAATGACAAATTACTCTAATATTTAAGAAACATATTACATTTCATCCATTTTGGTTTACTTTTAGGACATGTTTTAATTTTATAAAGGACTGAGAGGACTTTTCACTATGTTAAGATTGATTATTTCTTAAAAGCATCAAGGCCTACTTAGCTATTAATCATCGGATCAATAGCTAAAAGCTGGTGTGTAAATAAGCAACACAGATGCATTTCCTTGAAAGCTTTTAATTTCTTGAATAGTTATTTATTGCTATTAAGGCTTTATTTTTCAATTTTTTTTATATTTGGTATTAAGTTCCGATTTCAATAGGACCTGAAAATATCCTAAAACTATTGGCCGGAAGGGACAAAACCGCTAATCACAATAGGAGAAACCTTGAATTAAAACAATCCTACCTTTTTATAGTAGGGACAAAATACAAAACATCTTAACAGTAGACTAACTTTTAGATCCACCATATGTCAATATTGAGCATATTTTTTTGAATCAAGCAACAGCACAACATAACATGTTTTAATATAAACGAAGCAGACGTTTGCTTTTTTGAATGGTAAAAACAAATATTGTTTGCGTTACATTTCATTTTCTGGTGAATTTTAAGATATTTAAGTATTTTTCCCGAGTCCCTTGCATCAAGGGCTTTACTTTGAGCCCTCTCCCATCATCCTGCAACTTGCCAAACGCCCACAGTTTCGGCCCAAAAACTTTCCTTACGTAAGATGACCTTATGTTTGTAAATACTAGTAAATAGATGTATTATTCAACAGAAAGTAGAGAGTTGGAAATTTACTAAGTAGATTTATACTCTGAAACCTATTTTTAGCCAGTTTACTAGGAGTATCTAATGGGGGATAGTCCGCGATTTCCCTATTACTGAATTGATCCAAAGTGTCTTTTGTACCTAAAATAAAATAATTTAGCAAAGAGGCCCTTCTATTTTTAAAACCTGAGTGAACGTGTTAAATCATTAAAGCAGCTTAGCAACTCATAAAATATACTTAGGATAAGTTGTTTTGCCAGTTTCTTAGGCAAAGTTTGCTCGAGAGAGTTTTCAAGTTAAGTAATCATTAACCAGTAACCACTGCTCCGGCTGGGTAACAAACCAATAATTTGCCTCAGGTTTGCTTCAGACCATTCATTCATTATCTTGGTTTTACTTGGATACCATTCATCTTCGTTTCTTTATTTTGTGTATTGCGATTCTACAAAATGAACTCACTTCAGGTTTTAGGTATTAACTTTTAAGTACCTATTCTGTAAAAATGGAAAACACTTTAATTCAAATAAAGTTTATTTGCCCCAATGAGATCGAAAAATAGTCTGTTTTTAGGGGTAAACTTAATATTTAATTCTTAGAAATCGTTAACTTTGCTCTGTGATTTTTCTTTGCTATGCTTCAAAATTATATCTATGCACGGATATTTTGTTTACAGCATCAGTTTAATCTTATCACTATTGTTATTGAATTGAAATCACTTATTAAAGGCACTTACTAATCTTTTGATTCCCATAAATTGAGAAATGACTACCGAAGTAGATTGAAAGGCCGCAAATAATAGTTGTTTGAAAAACGTATAACGCATTTAAATTATACTAAATAATGACAGTTTTATTGTCAATTGGGGGTTTATTTTGTCCAGTGAGTGAACTTGAAAAAAGACATAGTAATGTCTCATCTTTTAAACTAACATTTTTGATTAACTATAATAATGTTATATAAATTAATAATTGGTTATGCTTGTCCGATATGTAACAATTAGACTTAGAAAAAAAAATCCTACATATTGTTTTAAACCAAGAGTTTTCAAGTTAGTTAGTTTGACTTCCCTCATTGCTTTGAAATTTATCTGAATTTTAGGAAAAACCAACATCGATAGACGCATTGAATTACAGAAAAGTTTTAATTAAAACAAGATTCCCATAGCACTGGACCAAAATGCCTAGTTCGGCGTAATTTCAAAACCACTCGTTGCGATCGGCCATTATAAAGGGAGCCAATATTGATCAGAAATTAATATCTGAAAGTTTCGTCACTCTAAACGGTGGTGTTTTGAAACAAAAACTCAAACACATTTTAGTAGTTGAAAAACATTATACAATTTAATACGCCTAAAAAATATTACATCAGAAATATAAATGCATTATGAAGTAAATATTTTAATTACGCATTTTTAATAAGTCATTTATAACAAAATCAATCGTCCAGATAGCCTTATTCTATAATTTTCCTCTAAATGCTGTAATTTAGCAATGTAATAAAGTATATTTGAACTTGGTTATAAGATCTACTATTTCCTAAGTAACCTGAGAGAATCAGATAAGCCCTATCTTAACGTTATAGCAAGAAAATGACCTACTTATAAATGAAAATGTGAATTTACTATACACAGTACGTTTCCTTAAGGATATTTTGCACTCTAGTGGCCGCAATTACCATCCCAGTTCCTTTAAATTTTGTACAGATATTATGTTTTATTAGCGAATTTCCCCTATAGGGAAGAAGCTATTACCGTAGGTCTCATGGTAAGCCCTAAGCCCGAGACCATGATAACTTTTCGTTTTGGGGCCACCAGAAGCAAAAAAACACCATTCGTTCGAATTTTTATCTATCTATCTATCTATCTATCTATATCTATCTATCATGTAAAGTGGTAATCAATTGGACGAGTTCGTAAACCAGCCCGATCGGACCATCGGAAGGGGGGTAAAGGGGGATAAACAACCCCAAAAATGGGGTTTTTGAGTTTTTTACATAGAAAAATAAAATGAATCATTTTTTGTTGGCACCATTGAATCCAGCTCAAAAAAACAAACAGTTTAGTATCTTGAATCGTTGCTCTATCTCCATTGGTTACCGAGATATTGAAAGTGGTAAACACAGTACGTTGTCCCAATGTTAACCTTATGGGGAATAAGTAAAATTCTATATCTCGCTTATTTCTCGACATATCTTAATAAAACTTGGTTTGTGCCTTCATCCAGATGAGATCTAATGTGTTTTAGTTTAAAACCCCCGAAATTTTCATTTTTCCCCCCTATGTTCTCTATCTATTCCCTATGTTACTATCATTCCCTATGTTATCCTTATGGGAAATAAAAAAGTTCGATATCTTCCTTATTTTATAACATTTCTTGATAAAACTTGGTATATGGCTTCTTCTAGTCAAGATCTACTAAATAATGAATTA
This sequence comes from Flexamia atlantica, assembly GCA_035578135.1. Classification (NCBI taxonomy): domain Eukaryota; kingdom Metazoa; phylum Arthropoda; class Insecta; order Hemiptera; family Cicadellidae; genus Flexamia; species Flexamia atlantica. The sequence continues at coordinate 15,646,715 of JAQJVK010000015.1, read as the reverse complement.
AAACCAACCAGTTTTAACATACCTGTTGCAGCAAACCTGCATACTCATTCCCCATGTTATTCTTATGGAGATTACAAAAACATTTTCGCTATGTTGGATTGAATTATGTTCTTTTGCATTTGAAATTCGCTGAGTATGCAGGTCTGCTGCAACGGGTGTATTTTACGATTTGCCAGCTATTACAGGGAATGAATCGGAAGCCCTATTCCCATTTTAGGGGGAAATTAATCACAAAAATAAGCCTGGATGTTTTGGAATATTTTGGATAACTGGATGTTTTGGGCCTAACATTGGTAATTCAAGTCTTGAAAATAAAATTCGCTCCGTAATGTCAGCTTGCTGCGTGAGTATTCGTTTCGTTTTTATTGTTTATTCGTGGAAAACATGTTTTGTCAATTTTTATTACCTGGCGTTCATGCTAAAATTTCATTTAATTTCATTCATACATACACTAATATCGGGGTGTTGTTGAAATTCAAATATTGAAAATTGCTTTGCATAGACTATAGTAACTGCACTATATTATTTTTATTGGCTAACTTGTATTGTTACAAGAAATAAAGGTGAGAGATTCTTACTTATTTTCAAAAGTTCAATTTGTTATGAACGAAAATTGTTCTATCCCAGAAAATTACCTCTCGGCGAACGGTACTTAAGACACAAATTTTAGAAATGTTCAGTGTAAAGCAGGTTCTTGCTTGAAAAGTAGCAGGAGAGTTCATCCGTAAAGAAAAGCCAACATTGTTTACATTTGTACCTAATAATAAAAAGAAATAAAAAAGTAATTCGTTGCATTCGTGTCTGGTAACATGAGTAAAAACCTCTCAGTTAGTTATTTTAAACTAGGTTCTGTAAAAAAGTCTGGTTTTTACAAACCAGCCAAATGGTCTGGATTTAATTGGTCTGCATTTAAATTTTGTGCATTTTTCATCAATTGTGTTTAAATTTTTTCATTAATATGATACGTGTTGTATTCACTGGATGTAAATGAAAAACTACTAAAATCTGTTAAAATATATGTATTTACACTTACACTTTATTTACACACAAGATGCGTTGTAAGACTTTTTTTATTTATATCCGGTAATTTTGTTTTGGTAAGACAAATGCATCTACTTTTAGAATAACACGAACATTTGAACAAGGATACGGAATGGCCATTTTTTTAAATTTAAAAACCGAGTATCGTTGTGTTTCAAAAAAAGAACTACGATCAAATTTAAAAAACACAGTATTGATTAACTTTATGTGAGTAAATGCTAAAATAAATCACGATTTAATCCATTGACTCTACAAGAGTGTGCTCTAACATCGCAACTATAGGAGCATTGAAAATATCTATCACATTATTATTTTCTCAAAGTACGTAGTACTCCAATTAATTCTTTTACAAGACGAAATGAAAAGCTATCAGTTATTCAGTGTCAATTACATGCCGCGATTCTCTTATCTATCGTCAAATATTAAATTGCAACTTCACTTTTAATAGCGTAGTTTACAACTTCTACTTACAATAAAAGGTTTGTAGAATCATTTTATTTGGCCCAAAGAATACATTTCACAGTTAATTGGCAAATTTTTTTAGACGTCCTAACAGGCATCCTATTTCAAATAATTTTTCATTATAGCACTTATAAGATTATATAACGTCACTTATTCAGTTAATATTATTAAGTTATTGGCCTAATGATTATAATAATTTCTTTCAAATCAACAATAGACGTTGGCCAACCTCGACAATATGGCCCATATATCGCAGTATACAACGCACCTAAATGACTACATGATGTCGTGCCTTTAATGCCGCAGTTGACATACGCTGTATTGTCATCGAGCTACATCAGTTTGAGTATATTGCTTATTACATATCATAGCGGCCTGATTACGTGGTATAAATTCAGAGCCTCGTTTAAATCATGTGGATAGTTAGTTTTTTATTTTAAAATTACACAAATCAATAGTAATTTGTTTGAAAAAAATTTAATTGTTATTTTTTATTTTATAATCTACTTTAAAACAGCCTGAGTAATTTAGACTTGCCGATATACATTCTCCAAACAATTAAACTATATTATTTATTGGTGAGGGATTATCTTTTAATGCATTACTGACTTTTAATTTACATTAATCAATTATTTTATCTCAATAGTTTTCAGGTTTCCATTTTTCAAAAGCTAATCCTTCAGAAAGTTTTTCCCTTATCTTTATAACACTTGATGTACACTATTATTTCCTTATCTTGAATTTTAGTCTGTTTATGTTTTCACATTTCCATATATGTAAGCTACGACTTTTTTAACTTATATTTCAATAAATTAAGTTTAATGGCTAATCTTCAAATCTTTGTCTCTACAAGAGTGTACAGTTTACCCTAAAAAAATTAACTAATATGACACCTTACTGTCAGTCCAAAACAAAGTTGAGGAAAGTAACTATTTATTTTACAGAATAATTCGTTCAGAATACATTTAAAACATTGATGCTTCAAATAGCAAAATTTCAATAAATCATGGTTTATCGAAATATTTACTAATTTTTATTTTGAGAAAAGGTTTCATTATGTTCATAGTAAAATAACGTAATCATTCTCCGAGAATATCACGTTAACGATCTAAGCCTTTTATAATGAAGGGAAACCTTCACACAAAAATACTTAAAATCTTTGTCGCTGTATAATATACAGTGTACTGTCAAACATTTTTTTCATAGGGTTTTGCTAATTTGAGAGAGAAGTTCTTTAAATTCGGATCAGTAAACTTCAAACTATACAAATAGATTTAATTGGGGGTTTAGGGTTTTTTGTTTAAGCCAATTTACCTGAATTTGGGAGATAGACACTTGACTTGAGGAGCTCATAGAATATTTACTTCTTAAAAATCCCTTGAACACGCTCCAAGATTTTCTGTAGTTTCAAAATCAGCCTTCCAGGAAAATGGAGATAAGTACATAAACCTAATCCACTTGCATGACGAATACAAATAGAGCGTAGATGCAAGAATGGTTCTTTATAACAAATAGCTAATTTATTTCAGTGGTTTAATGTTTTACGATTGTGTTCTGAATAATGTGTTCTTAGTGTCTTTCTTAGTGTGTTCTGAATAGTGGCTTAGTTAACAGATAACAAGTTAACGGACAGTGACAGAGTAACAGATATATTATTAGTCTTTTATTTTTGAGACAAAATTAAAAATAAAAAAGAGATCCTACCAGGAAACGATAAAAGCAATACATAAAATGTAGCCAATTACCAAATTGCAGCAAAAACATAATCGCCACCCATGAGGAAATTTGACTACCTATGATTCTTTCATGGTAACTTGTGTTAAAACACTGAAAAATTTTAAGTAATCATTAGCTTTATAAAAATCCTGTATTCTTATTTTTGTATAAAATATGGCATTTGTTGTTTTCTCTTTTGATAATGCAAGTCTGTATCACAGAAGAATCAGATCATTATGTATACTTCATCTGTGCCTGTATATTTGTAAAACGGTGTAAGAGGATAATTGCAAGAGAATCTATGTGGCTCTAAAACTCGCCTCTCTGATGAATCATCTTCATTCGATCATTTTAATTTTAGAAAATAAAATATATAGCCCTTGTTGATGCAGTTTGCAGTTATTAAGTCAAGATAAACTGATCACATCAAAACCGTCCTGTTTAAAACTCGTCAAGCGTAGCAGGAGTTTGTGAACCGTTTTCGAAGACTGTCAACTGCACAAAGGCTTCTGTGAGACAAACCTTATTGAACTTAGAGCCCCACAGAGATTGGATATAACCTGAAAGCTATATCCTACAACTGGAGGGGGGCCGAGAGGCAAGTCTCAGCTATACCGTTAGTCATACTGGTATGATCCTACTCAGTTTTGCAAATAAATAAGAATCCAGGTTATAAGAAGCTGGTTTATAGCTAACTATTTTAAGTTGTAGAATAATTCATTACCTTTTTTATATTTAAATCGTTTTTTAATAATTAATTATACTTCAAAATAGTGAGTAAAGCTCTAGACCACCCTCTTGTAACTCTATTCTAATATTTTTAACACTAATATTATTTTGAACATGTTTGGAATAATTGTGTGTTCTTTTAAGTATCTGAGATGAGATACGAACAGTTTCATTATTTTTCAGGCAAGTACTTTCAAATTCAAACTTTCTAAAACAAGCAAAAAATATTAATTAATTATTAGAGAAATATGAAATTAAAATCTAAATTAGATTTATTAAATAATGTAACAAATTAATACCGGAATAAATCAATACTTTTATTTCACGCCTGTCAACAGGAATGAGTTCACTTCCTGCATTGTCAGATAAAGTAAAAGAAAATCAAACCAAAGTTCAGAGGATGATTGTGTGAGTTTGCGTACAAATAAAAAGCTTAGTGACGAAATCTGATCCAATTGACTTAACGAGGGAAAAGCAAACATGAAGTAATCGAATGAGCGTCCGCTGGCGGAGCGACCGTGTGGTCGAGTGTGCCCCCGCACAATTAGTTGTTGGGTCCAATCTCTTTTTACCTTTCAGGGTAATTTAAAACTTAATTATTGAGAAATCAATTGGGGTTTTAAATTTGAAATTTAATGTTCAAAAACTTAAATAAGGTTAAATTTTGGAAATGTTGACGTTAAAATGAAATAACAAAACTAAGGATTTTTCTTTTTAAAAGTTAAATATTTTAACCTAGGAACATAAAAATAATAAACCAGAAAAAAGTTTTAATGGATCGAATACATTGTCAGTTTAAAATAACAAAATTAATGTAATTTCTTATACTCTCTAAGGAGTTTCGTAGTTTAATAAAGTTATCGAAACGAATGACACAAAAACTGACAATTTCTGTCCAAACGGCAGATGTTTCAAGAAAGCTGCTAAACAATCTGTTGTTGTTACAAAAGACTAAGTTATATAGAAGAAAAGGGTAACAAGGGAGAATTTAATTAAACTTTCTATTACTGTGCAATGTTATTTAAGTTATTACTTTTCATATTTATAAGATACAAAATTAATATTCTTGATTATTAATTGTCATATTACACAACAAAACCGAGACGAACTTACCTTCTGAACTATATATCAAAGGAAACTTGACAATATCCCTTTTATAACATATCTAGGACACACTTAAAAAGAAGATGTATGGAGATAGATCAAACAAATCCAATTCACTTTGTATGGGTTTGTCCCAACGTCCCACACCAAAGGTTTACCCATGTCAAACCTTTGGTAAACAGTAAACGTTTATCTTACCGGTCGCTTAGTAGTTCAAATCAAACATGATCGAATAGTGAGTAGCTCTTGGAACTGGTACTAGTTATGAGGTGGGTTGACTCCCCCACCACCAATTTTTATTGTGTTTGGTTAAGGCTTACTTCTTACAATGCATTTTAGAAAATATCTTTGAATTCGTAATGGAAGTAAATTTGAATGCAATGTACAATACATGTTATTCTTTATATGTGTTTCAATCATCCCCTTTATTTATATGTTTTAATTTTTACACTAAGTCGATTCATTAATGGGCCTTTGAATAATTATTGATTATTTAAATACGATGTGATAGAATTTTGTGTTGATTTACTGGAAAATGAGACAGCGAGAGACTGACAGTAATTTCAGAAATACAACTAATTAAAGTCTTAGTAATATTGTTTACAATATGACTAAAAATATTTCTGTCGTAACTTGCTTAAAAAGTGACTTTAATATATTCGTTCAGTTTCCAGCTTTGTTTCTGCATTTGCCATCAAGCAAAAGATCTAGTATCATAAATAAACACTTTGGACTCTTTGATGTATTGGACTATGTTATATCAAATGGTTTTAAAGTTATAGCAAGCAAGTGATATAAAAATTGCAAACATGCCGACAGACGAAAAACTGTGCGAGACAGATCATATTCTCAACGATATTTTTTGTTTCGCCTTGCTCAACGATATTTTTGTTCGTTTTAACTCACTGAATAACCTGAAAAAGTTTCAGACAGTCGAAGCTAGCTGGACACCCTGTATAAAATCCCCTGCTGGATACCCTGTACTATATTATTGCCTCGAGGAAATTATTACAATAAATGCAAATACTTTTGACTTTATGTCGTAAATAATTGTATAATACAGCTAAGTAGTTATGTTTTATGTGACCAAGAAATACACTGCCAAACAATGCGAGGGATCCTAAATAAGGACGAAGATTGAGTGGGAAACAGATAATGAAAAACAAACATCAGGCCATTGGTGTGACTGGGCCTTCCCTTCCGCTCAGGCTGGGCGTCTTTTCAATCGCGAGTTCATTTAATAATATGGTCTAAGTTTAAACTATTATTAACAAAACTATTAAAAACTGGGATTGTTTACGTCAACGACTTCAGCTATCATTTTAATCAAAAAAATACATTCCATCATAAGAAGAAACATTTATACGATTTCCTTAGTTTTGTAGAGATTTTTATTGTTAGTATAATAGCTAATAACCAATATCAATCTTCTTTTCTACTCTTTTTAAAACAGCTTGTAGGAATATATTGTTTAACTTTTTTACCATCCCTTGCAAACATAAAAATGTTATGTTTGTATGACGATTGTCCATACATAAACGGTGTATGCCAATATCTTTAACCGTTTACTGTAATTCACAGTAGACGCTTTAACATAAGGTTCTATGTTAAAAACCTTCAAATTTCTAAATCGATTTTACATTTTTTTATTTGTGTTCTTACAGTAAATTCCGCTACACCACGGATTTAGAAACAGCAAAACTTAACCTAAATCAAATATTCAATTGAAACTGTTTGAGCTGTTTTTGGAATAGAATAAGTACATACATGGCTCCGCAGCGCTGCCACCTCTTGACGAAAACATTCCCAATTGGTATGAGTAAAACTTGATTAGCTACTCGTTTCAGAGAAATTAACGACATTTTGCTATCTTCTATAGTATTTAAGAAATGAATTTTTAAAATCCCAGAGTTCTTTTATAGACTCCCTGTATTTGAGGTAGAACTCACCTACGCTATATTTCGAAACATGTAAGTATTTTTTAATTATTTATGTTTTTATAGCCCTATCATTTAAGTGAAATATGAAATGGAGTTTTCGATAATAATTCTTAACAATTTCAAAATATTATAAAAACTACAATGTTAATCGATGCTTAGTCAAAAAATGACACGAAGATTATTATTATTTGAATAATAAATTAATAAATGCTACGATATTTACGTTAATATGCTTTCATTACATAACAGAATAAGGCATTTCTTTAGAAATATGCATAATTATGAGGTGCTATTTGAGAGGTATCCGTATTTTTGTAATATAATGTAAGGAGATTAACAAAACCTCTTTTAAGAACAGCTGCGTTATTTACATACTTGGAATAGTTATTCTGCTTCATAGGCACACGATATTTCGAAAGTAATATGACTAAAAGTAATGTAAAGTCTCAGTGGAGCACAAACGATCCCACGGTTGGCTCAGGCAGCAAACACTAATTCGATTCCTTTCATGTTTGTTTTTCCTTCGTTAAGTCAATTGGATCAGATTTCGTCACTAAGCTTAGTATTTATACGTCAATTCCTCTAATCCTGCTTTTCTAATAACTTTGCTTATATTTTTGTTTAATATTTAAAAAACATGCTGCTGTTGGTCCGAGAGAAAAGGCAATGTCTGTTAAAAAAATAAACAACAGCCCTTGTAACCTATAATGTTCATAACAAAATTTCTCTGGTAAAGGAGCTTAAAGATAAAGTAGATATAAGTATTTTGTTTTACTTTTTAACGTATTTTAAAATTGTATAGTGATATAAAAATATTAATAATTAATAATAATTATGCCGATTAATTTTTCTAAGGAGGAAAATATGGTTCCTGGGGCTTTTTTCCTGTTTAGATTTGATAGTGCAAATGATATGATTAAAATAATAAGAATTAAAATGCGCTGGCAGATGATTATATTATTTTCTAAACTATTTATTCCTTTCCTTGGTGCTAATTATAGTTTGGCAAATATAAAATACAAACTGGACATACAAAATTAAAAAAAAAAACACTCACGTGCACATGACAAAAATAACGCTAACTGAAATATTTGTACTGCAAACAATAATTAAGTACTCTATCTCCTTTTAGATACCATAACATTAAAAAAAAAAACAAGTTAATTAGACATTCTCACTATTGAGGAATATCACAAAGTTTCCCACCTCTTCATCGTCTAAGCTTAGTAGCCAATTATCGTTGCTTATTAAATTTTTCAGGTATCTTATTTTTTTCAGATACATTTTCTTGAAAATCTTTGTCGCTTCAATATAATCTGCATTTCAATAGCCAAAGCATGAGTTCTGTGATGCTTTCCTTAGAACTTAATGCATCGTTGGAATATGTAAGCACACGTTAGAAATCTATTCTGATCTGTAGATGTGCATAACCCCATCATAACTTACTTTGGTTTTTAAGTAAAGTGAAGAATACATTTTTAATTTTAAAAGTTAACATTGGGTGCCAAGTTGGCTACGTAATAACGACAAAATACACTCATTGTAGTTACTTGTTTCACCGCAGCAAGGAGTCTATTACAATAGCACATTCAATACTTTATGCTGATAATGGTTTTACAGATTTTTTATTAAATTTGACTTTCAATTGAATTTAATTCATAGCAGTTAAAATAGTAAAATCTGCAACTCTTAAACATATTTGTTAAATAACTTACTAAAACACGCTAAAAAATAAGGATATATTGCGAGAACAGTTTTCTCTTATCGTGCACTATTTATCTTTTAAATTTTGCAGGGTTCTACAAACAAAAACGTTTTATTCAAATCACCTCTTGCATACAAAATCTTATGAATAAGTACAATGTCTGCAACGCAAACTGCAAAGAACTACAAAATATTACATAAGCCATGAAAGTTAAGGTAAAGTATAAAACTCATGGGTTAATAGAAACTGAGCATTTCAAACTGACTAGAGTACTATTTTGCAAACCTAAAATTATTTCACAATTTCTTTAGAGCACTATATTCCTTCGATGTATCGTTATGCATTGATGCCGTGGTTTTATACAAATTATAAGTTTCAAATTATATTTTCATCTTTTTGTATACCTAAAATAACCGACTGTAAAAGTACACAATACAGTTCGATAAATCAGAATAAATTCTAATAAAAATATCGTGTGAAACTTATTTGAGTACCAAATAAATCCTGGGTAACATGGCTTGGGGTTGACACACATTAACGTACGTTAGTGCCCAGAGTGTTCAAATGCAATGCTGGGTTATGGACAATAACAAACCACGTTTACAACTTCATTGCGAAAACAGGGGCATACTTATGATGTTCGCTGTTATGTATTATTCAGCCAAGAGTTCGTTACATTAAAATATACTTTGTCGAATTTTAAATGATAACATGTTAAAACTGTTTTGGAAACGGTATTTTCTTATATAAGTTAATTGTACAACATTAACATTTAATCAGTTTACGCTATTCAGGTTATTGTTGGTAAACCATTGATGTAATATTTTAATTCATATTGTTTATTTAATTTACGTTTTTACATAAATAGTAAGTAAACTCAATTACAGGCAATGAAGAATTTCACAGGATGAACCGACTAACCAACAAAACAGTTTTTTTTGTTGTCAATGTCTACGGCATTTTCATAGAAGATATTCAAACCTTTTCTATATGAGAGAAAGCGGTCCAAACTCCTAAAATAGTTACATAAGGATTTAGCCAACCAGAATATTTATATTCTCAGTATTTAGACACTCTAACATTTGATACGATGTTTCTTGCTCGTAGTGTCCAGCGGTATTAAAAATAGAAAATGTTGCCCTTCATACAAGTAATAGTCTTTTAATTCAAACCAGCAAAAAGTATTGTTCATAAAAATTCTAATATCAAACTTCATTTCAAACAACGATGAGATTTTTAATCACTTAATCACTTAATCACTTTATTAAGACAGGTACCTCATGGAGGACGTTACCCTGAATATGAGTGAAGGATGAGTGTGATGATCGTGATGGTAGTGGCGCGATCTTGTAGCCTTGTTACTGACTAAGGTTGGCATGTTCCTTAGACAGGATTGTTAATTAATAGCCCAACAACCAATGGCAGCTGGCTCCAGAAACAACCCTTCAAAAAGCTACTAACTTTTCTCGGGATCGATCCGGCTACCTACAAGTTTGTAGGTGGGCACTATAACCACTACACCAACCAGCCCTTCATACAAATTAATAACTTAAATTCTGATTTCCTTAGCAGTTTTCATTGCCGTTTATTTCGAAATAGAGCATACTTTATCTTAAGTACTCGTAACAATTGTTTTTATTACTATTATTGAGTACGAATAACACAATTTATATATCATGCAAACACTCCATTACAACTTGCAACAAACTTTTAATCTAAAACAATTTTTTCGTCAAATAATATTAATGAAACATAAACGTATTACCACATTCCAGGGGCACACAAACAGTTCAATGGACTAATTACAATTATATTAGAGGAACAAAGCAATACTAACTGCCCTCGTACCAACCCCTACAATAATTTTCCTCTTTGCGCTATGGAATCAATTGGCAAAATTAAACTGGAGTTTGAAAAGCTTTAATTAAAACTGTATATTTTCAACTAATTGCAATGCAAATATTTAGTTTTAAAACTGTTCACAGCTTTTTACATAAACCAAACAAAAAATGTTTTCACATGAAAAAAACTCTTTGCTCTTTATTACATAACAAAATCAATTCAAATAAGATTACATTTAATGCATGGATGAGCATTAGGGAAATACGACATTTTTTCATAATTTACTTTTATCCTTATTATTACAGCGAAGTTCGCAAAGACAACCAGAAAGGAACAAGCACAGAATATACCAACAGTATAGTGCTTTCGAACAGTTAACAATGTGATTTGACTGAATAAATGCATGCTCCGAGGTTCTCTAGTTACATAACGGATGTATGAATTCTGCATCAAACAAGAATAACAAGATGAATGTATAAACAATGAAAGCGTTGACTGTGGCTGCAGTGACACAAGCTTTTCTCATGCGATTTATTATATCATGAACATTATAAATCTACAGATAAAGACTCGGCAGAAGGTTATAGAATGTCACACAGCGGCCTGGGTTCTATTCCCAGTCCCCATTTTGCTCTGAACCTAAAACAAGAAGGCTGCGTCCTGGACGTCGGTTGGGCAGCCTGAGCTTCGAAAAACGTGAGTTCTTGTAAGGATGTTATATAATTGGGGTCTGCTGTTTTCACAATTACACTACGCTTCTATAATCCTGCGTTTTTACCTACCAAAAATCCTAAGTATTTTGTGAAAACAACTTTGCTGAGGTATTTAAAAATGACGCTACAAGAGATTGACGAGATTCGTGCTAACTATATTATTATAACCACAAAATTTGTTTATTTTTAAATCCTAGATATTTCTTGGCTCTCTTGTCGCAAACCGATGTAAAGATGATAGATGAAAGTAATGGATTCAAATAATTTAATTAAATCAAATATATTTATGGCTGTAAATTTCATTGAGGACTCAATAAGATGCTTACAAAATTGTTTCAAAAACCGAATGTCCTGCTTTTTAAGCAATTTTAAAGACAAAAATTAATTTTCCGCCTCCAAACTCCACATATTTCTACGAGCCCCATCTATATAACATATTCAAGGCTCTTTAAGAGTAAACCGGGGTCTTTAAAGCAAGACTTTTTCAGGTTTTCTAAGTAAACCATCGGTTATGTTGTCCTTTACACAACTGTCCAGGCATGAGGAGGAGGGTCCAATCAAGGAGGCGGGGTCGGTGGACGGGTGACAAGGACAGGGGCGGGCTTCTCCGTAGCACATGTACAACTTAATTTGAAACAAGTTATGTATTACACACATGCGCCGCATCGTTGATACTCTGAAACATCCGGTAATTTTAGATTATGTCTTCACTAATAATTGGGAGTGATTACATTATGATGCAACAGAAATAATTTAAGTTCCGTTGTATAATTCTTTAAAATACGGGTAGCCATTAAATTTTCTTTCTTTTGTCACCATGTTTTATATGCTCGTTAACTTGGGTAAACAACAATAACACGTGTATGTGGGAAAACCACGCCATGTAATATTCATGCGCTACTTTTATGCTCCCGCCAAGTGTTTAGAGACTGAAATCTCGCTGGAATCGCGTGAAAATAAAACACCAAAGGTTTTACTTGGTTTCTCCAAAAAAGACGTTTGAATTGTTTCTATTTTCTCTCGTAATAATTTCTGATTTAGAATAATTAACATATAATTTGCCTACTGCAAAAAAACTACTGGCTTTCTTTATAGTAACGTAAATATAAAAATAAATACATGTCTACAGTGGTTATGTTAAATGAATAAATGCGTGTCTAAATGGGGAAGGTTCATGAGGTTAAGGAGTATAAATGGAATTGATCAACAAAACTCAGAAGTTAGTTACCCCGACCAAAACCACTCAGATAATTTGCTGGTAGGAAATTAACTAACTGTTTTGGTTTTTTATTATAAGGAATATAATTTTATTTTAACGAGTAACTCACATGTAGCCTACCTTGCAAACATTTTGCGGAAGTTTAACGAATTTTGGAAGCTTACAAGTAAAATCAACATATTTATGAAACCTGGAAGGGACCTCTGTTTCCGATAAACTATAAATAGATGTTTAGTGGGAAGCTATGATAAAATACTACAAATCACAAAATATTTTAAAGTTTAAGTATGTATTTTTTATTTACGCTTAGTTTCTAGCAGGTTTACTGTACATACCGAACATTTGTCTAAGTGTGCTGTTTAGTTAGTGTAGTCAGTAAACCCATTTTACGACCTAGAGCGATGCCAAATGCAATCCTCCTCAACAGACCAACGACTAAGCGGACGTGCTTATTGACTCCTTGTAACGTCGCTGTTTTATGTTTATTAGAGTAGTACGATACTAGTAAAATAGTTTTATCACATCAACTGAAAATTTGAAATTAATGCGCTGGAAAGACTGCAAGTAATGCTTTTCGAACGAGATTAAGTTTCCTCTTTTACTGTCGGGAAAAAGTCTGAATTACGAAGAGAAAAGTTGGAGCTGTTTGATGAACTATAACTTATAATCATAAATTATTATGATTTTCGCCATACTGATCAATATATTTCCTTACTATTTCTCACAAAAAAGATTTTAAAACCTGTTTACCTACAGAGGTTTCCTCCCGTAATTGCTTAAATTTTGTCTGTAATTTAGAAAAATCATCTGTTTGTTGTTTTAGTGCCAGGTTAGATTAATACGAAGAAATGCGATCAGCTGAGACCTCGTCCCAACCTGACTCTTTTCCTCTCTAAGGAGGAAAAGTAATTTCACCTCGCAACTGATATGTACTGAAAACAGAGTAAAACATACAATCGTAAAACAAATTTTAACTGTAATTAATTAAAGATCTATATCTTATATTCTAGGGGTTTTTGATACTCGCATTTTATTTTACTATTCCTTGTGATCCGACACTTTTCCTTTTATTTAGCACTGAATCATAGGTCTCTGTAATAAAACACCAAAACTATTAGAATCAGTAAAGATGAATAAAATTATATGATATTAAAAATAATATCTAGTGTAGGCCTCGTCCTTATCAAATCTAGTTGTAGTTTATTTGCTAAATCTTTACCCAAGATCTATAGTATATTTAGTCATATACAAAAAACTGTTTTACGCCAGTAGTCTACCCGGGAGGATAGCAGGGGTTTTTCCCATGACGTCATCAGCTGCGCCAGCGGTCATGGGACCGTGACGTCATCAGTTCCGTGATCTGTATCTGTCACGTGATCCGTCAGTCAAAAGATGACGTCATTTTTTGTGTTCCTAACCTCAATTACAGTACCTCGGATTATCCAGACCCCACATTATCCGGACCCCACATTATCCGGACCCCACCAAAGTTGGCGGCGCCCATGGGGTTGGCGCGCTTTTTTCCCGCGCAGCCGCCATTATTGGCGCGTTTTTTTGGGTGTTTTTTTTTGTGGAGAGTGACGTACGAGGAGGAGGGGTGTGGTAATGCGAAGAGGGTGACAGTGTTGGACGGACCTCGAAGGCGCCCCCCGCCCCCGCCCCCGTCCCCCGTGGACGTATTTCCGCCGATGGGATGGTGTAGTTCGATCGTTCGCTACTAGGTGGTGAAAAATTTCACACTGCCATGGTCGGGTTTCGAACCCGGGTCTCTGAGTTGGCGTGCTTCCGCGCTAACCACTAGGCCAAGACGCTGTTGTTCTGTCTTAGTGATTTTGTGGTATATGAGAGGGTGAACCGAATTTAACTCGCGTTTCCCGCCGATGCGGCGGTGTAGTTCGTTCGTTCGCTACTAGGTGGTGTTTGCACTGCATCGCCGACCTGTTCCTTGCCCTGCGGCGTGGCCGAAATTCCTAACCTCACTTTTTCCCGCCGGTGGTGGCGGCCGTGGCCCGCCAAAACGTGACACCGGGTTGACGTCACAAGGGTCTGCCCCCGTCCCTCGCTTCCGTCCCCTGTATCAGTGTTGGCAACTGTAGACAGTGAAAACATTCATATTTATATAAATAACACAATATGTTGTGTTATATTATTCCCCTATAGCGTTATAATACTACATAAAGTGCAGTTAATCACATAGAGTATTAAAAGACATATGTATACTATATGATATGCCGGGTATGTCACATTAGTCCTTTGTAATGTTATAACATTATATGAAATTTTACATAAAATTAAATAACTCGGGAATGGGCGAATTAATGTAGCTAAAATTTGGTATTTGGGTACTTCTTAGCCTCCTCTACCTTTTTTCAAGAACTTATACCCCCCTCTTACCCCACCCACCCCCTTTTTTCTTCTTTTTCTTTTAAAATATGGCTAAAAATATATAAAATCGTCGATATCTCGAAAACGGTTGGTCCTAGAGCAATTTTGGGCCCAAAAATCGACCCTCCGGGCATCCGACTTTATGGGGAATATGACCATACAAAAAAAACTTAACATTTGTAACGTGTTTTGCATCCACCAAAAATGTAGGGGTAAATACCATGTAAAAATTTAAAGTTTAATAACTCAAAAACTGCTAGTCCGAATGCAATAAAATTTGGTACTTAGGTACTTCTTAACCTCTTCTACCTTTTCCATAAACTTATACCCCCCTCTTACTCCACCCTCCCCCTCTTTTTGTTTTTCTCCTTCTCAAATATGGCTAAAAATATATAAAATCGTCGATATCTCGAAAACGGTTGGTCCTAGAGCAATTTTGGGCCCAAAAATCGATCCTCCGGGCATCCGACCTTATGGGTAATATGACCATACCGAAAAAACTAAACATTTGTAATGTGGTTTGCATCGACCAAAAATGAAGGGGCAATTATCATGTAAAAATTTAAAATTTAATAACTCAAGAACTACTTGACCGAATTTAATAAAACTTGGTATGTGGATACTTGTTAACTTCTGCTACAATTTGAAACATACTTATACCTTGTATTGTGGGTGAGTATCTAGATAATTTAAGGGGCTACATTTAAAAATTTAATATCTTAAGAACTAGGTGATGGATATTGATGTAACTTGGTGTATAGGTACATGTCAACTTATGCTAAGGCTTAAGCTGGGTGTTGCAGACTGCATCACAGAAATTGAAGGGGCAAAAAATAAAACACTATATCTCAGAAATTAATTATTGGATTTTATTTAAAACTTGTATATGGGTATATTTGAGTCTCTACTACCTTAGTCTGTACTTTTTTATCATATATTGAGGTATTAAGTCATTAATTTAAATATTAATGGGAAAATTAACGTTTATTGTCCATAAAGGGAATGGATATTTAATAATTAACTTTGCTCTTGTAGCTTTTAAATGGTTGTCCTTTTGATTTGTGTAGTCAGTTTACTAGCATTGACATGTGTAATTGTTCTTTTAATTTAAGTAGTTAGCTTATTAACATGTATAGTTGTTCTTTTGACTTGTGTAGTTAGCAGTATTGAAGTTACATGATCTATCTTGACTTGTGTAGTTATTCATGTACCATGGGCCATTACTCATGCATCATGGGCTTTCACTATTAAAAGTGAAAAATTCCAGGCCCATCTTAAAAAGTATAGAATAATAGTTTATAATTATGATAAAAAAGACGGGATGTTTACTTCTCTGGTGGTAATGAGGATGCTAAATTCAAAATTAATCTGTTGTTTCATGATGGGCATTATAATGTACTAACTAACTTAACTGCTGCGTTTGTCTGCCATTATTTTTGTGAAGCCTGTCTGTCATATTCCCTATAATAACAAAGGTGACCATCGATGTTCTAATCGGAGCCTTTCGTGTCATTCTATTTCCTCACCCTGTAAAATTGAAAATGGAGGCATAACCTGCCGCTTTTGTAAGCGCTTTTTCAAAAATGAACGGTGTTTTATAGCTCACCAGGGTCAGATTTGTAAGACTATACAGCTTTGTCATAGTTGTAAAAAATTAGTTTTCCCAACCAAATGTAAGACAGCCCATGTATGTGGAGAGGTTTACTGCCAGTCATGTGAGGATTTTAAGGATCCAAAACATCAATGTTACATTCAAGTTGATCGGAGATGTCCAAAAGACCGTGATTTTTTGTTTATTTTCTTTGATTTGGAGACTCGTCAGGATGAATTTCTTCCCTGTGACCCTGAAATGAAAGTTCACAAGGTCAATTTATGTGTTTCTCAGCAGTACTGTTTCAAATGTATCAATGGTGGGGAGTGTGAAACTTGTTCAGAGAGGCAAAGAGTATTTGAGGAGGATCCAGTAAAACAGTTCATGGAGTATGTAATGGAAGTGAGAAAACAATTTAAAAATGTATGCATAATTGCCCATAATGGCCAGGGTTTTGATTTTCAGTTTGTATTGGAGTATATCATGGAAGAGACTAAATTCATACCAAACATCACTCCCCGGGGAACAAAGATAATACTGATTGAAGTTGCCAATGTACGGTTTATAGATTCACTTAGCTATTTCCCCATGACCCTCTCTGCACTCCCCAAAGCTTTTGATCTGCCTCCCGAAAGAAAGAAGGGCTATTTCCCTTATTTGTTTAACACTCTGGTTAATCAAAATTATGTAGGTCTAATCCCAGAAAAAAAGTATTACTGTCCAGAGTCAATATTTGAAGAGACCCACTTAGCTTTTGAGAAATGATATGCTGATCAAGTTGCTAAGGACTACCGTTTTGATTTTAGAAAGGAGTTGTTAGAGTACTGTATATCAGATGTAGAGATTTTGGCACAAGCTTGTATTAAATTCAGAGCTTTGCTTCTTGAACAATGTAATGTAGATTCATTTCTAGAATCAATTACCATAGCAAGTGCCTGTAACTTGGCTTTTCGCCGTAATTTCCTAAAACCTAATACTATTGGCTTGATCCCTAAAAAAGGTTACCGTTGTTCTGATACTCGGTCAGTGGCTAAGCTGGGAAGAAGAAAAGCGTGGAGTGAGAATCGAACATGCTGGGCGAGGAAAAGAAGTTAGGATTTCTGGCTCAAAAGTCGATGGATTTGACGGAGAGCGAATCTATGAGTTCCACGGGTGCTACTGGCATGGATCCCCCAAATTTTTCCCTTACAACAGAGAGATTTCACTGTAGGAGGATCCCTCTGATTCACTACATTTGAGGTATGAAAGGACCCGATGGAGGTAAAAAATGGAAAAACTAGGTAATGTAATACAAATGTGGGAGTGTGAATTTAATCAGTTGAAGAAAGATTAGAAATTAAATCACTTGAATCAGCTTTCAATTTTGAACACTTTGCCCTTAAATGCTAGAGATGCTTTCTTTGGGGGTAGGACAGGGAATGCAAAAACCTACTACAAATGTGAAGAGGGAGAGACATCCAGTATGTAGACGTGAGTTCCTTGTATCCATTTGTTAATGAATATTGTAAGTATCCCATTGGCCATCCCACAATTTACATAGGGCATAATGAATGCCAAGAAAGAGGTTTGAAGGTTGACGGGCTGCTTGAATGTAAGATACTCCCCCTTCTGATCTCTACCATCCTGTTCTTTCAACGCGCCTTCATGATAAGTTAATGTTTGTTCTATGTCGTACTTGTGGTGAAATGTTACACAAAGGTGAATGTTTTCATGAAAGAGAGGAGAGAGCATTAGTAGGAACTTGGACCATGTATGAAATCAGAAAGGCAGTAGAGAAAGGGTACGTTATTTTAGAAATGTATGGGCTATGGGAGTATGAGATGACTACATATGAGAAAGGCGGACTTTTTACTGATTTTATTAACAAGTTTCTAAAATTAAAGCAAGAAGCATCAGGCTACCCTTCTTGGTGCCAGACAGAAAAGGACAAGGACCTGTATATTTCAAAGTTTTTAGAACATGAATGTATTCAATTACAAAAAAAAGATAAAATTGCTAAAAATGGGGGACTAAGGTCAGTACCTAAACTTATGCTTAACAGTTTTTGGGGAAAATTTGACCAGCGTGAAAATATGACAAGAACTTCACTTGTTAGGAACTCTAAGGATTTTTTGTGTTATTTCTCACCATCGGACGAGTTCGGGTTCTGGCTCGAGTTGAGAAAAGAGTCGGCAACCATCGGACGAGTTCGCGTTCTGACTCGAGTTGAGAAAAGAGTCGGCCTGAGTCAGCAATCCCCAGACGAGTTCGTTTCCGACTCGATTTGAACCAATAGAGTTGCAGTTTTCCGAGTTGGTGACTCGTTAGGATCCGAGTTCGTGTAAGTTCGGTAATCTTTGTACGAGTTCGTGTCTAACTCGAGTTATGTCATGGCGGCCAACCGGTAGTCATTGTGTTTCGTACGGACAGGAAGAAGAGAGCACCGATTCGGTGCTCCCTTTGATTATCGTATATTTTACAGTGTTAGTTAGTGAACCCGGCTTGTATGAGACTATCTGCTTATGACGTTTTACTTTTGAATGGTATATGTTAGGTGTGCACAGTAATTTCTTTAAAGTAAGGCTAAAACATTCGGTAAAATCTAGTTGATTTATTCAGTTAGTTAGTCTCTGTATTATTATTTGATGGTAAAAGTAGTCCATGGTTAAAGCCAAAAGAATAAGGCGATAGACCGGAAGTAGAGAGCACCAAAACGGTGCTCTCTTTGAATATCCAATCTTACACAGTGTTAGTTAGTGAACCCGGCTTGTATGAGACTATCTGCTTATGACGTTTTACTTTTGAATGGTATATGTTAGGTGTGCACAAGAATTTCTTTAAAGTAAGTGGATGTTAAGCTAAAACATTTACTAAAGTCAAGTTGATTTATTCAGTTGATTAGTCTCTGTATTATTATTTAATGGTAAAAGTAGTCCATAGTTAAAGCCAAAGGTATAAGGCGATAGACCGGAAGTAGATAGCACCGAATCGGTGCTCTCTTTGAATATCTAATCTTATATAGTACTTGCTAAAAAATCTGGCTCATATGAGTCTATCTACTTATGACGTTTTACCTGTAAGTAGTATAGTATACAAGAATTTCTCACCATCGGACGAGTTCGGGTTCTGGCTCGAGTTGAGAAAAGAGTCGGCTCGAGTCGGTAACCATCGGACGAGTTCGCGTTCTGACTCGAGTTGAGAAAAGAGTCGGCCTGAGTCAGCAATCCCCAGACGAGTTCGTTTCCGACTCGATTTGAACCAATAGAGTTGCAGTTTTCCGAGTTGGTGACTCGTTAGGATCCGAGTTCGTGTAAGTTCGGTAATCTTTGTACGAGTTCGTGTCTAACTCGAGTTATGTCATGG
Organism: Flexamia atlantica; assembly: GCA_035578135.1. Lineage (NCBI taxonomy): Eukaryota > Metazoa > Arthropoda > Insecta > Hemiptera > Cicadellidae > Flexamia > Flexamia atlantica. The sequence goes on along the minus strand of JAQJVK010000015.1, from coordinate 15,626,926 downwards.
CGGCCAACCGGTAGTCATTGTGTTTCGTACGGACAGGAAGAAGAGAGCACCGATTCGGTGCTCCCTTTGAACATCGTATATTTTACAGTGTTGGACTCAAATGTACCCATATACCAATAATAAATAAAATCCAATAGTCAGGTTAAGTTAGGATAAAATAGGCCAGGTTAAGTTAGGTTAAAATAGGTCAGGATGAGTTAGGTTAAAAGAGGTCAGGTTGAGTTAGGTTAAAAATGGGACAGGTTATGTTAGGTTTGACGGCGGCGGTCGGTCAAACCGAGACTTGGCATCGAAGCAGCTAATGAAATATTAATTAATATTGCTGTTATTGCCAAGTCTCGGTTTGACCGACCGCCGCCGTCAAACCTAACTTAACCTGTCCTATTTTTAACCTAACTCAACCTGACCTCTTTTAACCTAACTCATCCTGACCTATTTTAACCTAACTTAACCTGGCCTATTTTATCCTAACTTAACCTGACTATTGGATTTTATTTATTATTGGTATATGGGTACATTTGAGTCCAACACTGTAAAATATACGATGTTCAAAGGGAGCACCGAATCGGTGCTCTCTTCTTCCTGTCCGTACGAAACACAATGACTACCGGTTGGCCGCCATGACATAACTCGAGTTAGACACGAACTCGTACAAAGATTACCGAACTTACACGAACTCGGATCCTAACGAGTCACCAACTCGGAAAACTGCAACTCTATTGGTTCAAATCGAGTCGGAAACGAACTCGTCTGGGGATTGCTGACTCAGGCCGACTCTTTTCTCAACTCGAGTCAGAACGCGAACTCGTCCGATGGTTACCGACTCGAGCCGACTCTTTTCTCAACTCGAGCCAGAACCCGAACTCGTCCGATGGTGAGAAATTCTTGTATACTATACTACTTACAGGTAAAACGTCATAAGTAGATAGACTCATATGAGCCAGATTTTTTAGCAAGTACTATATAAGATTAGATATTCAAAGAGAGCACCGATTCGGTGCTATCTACTTCCGGTCTATCGCCTTATACCTTTGGCTTTAACTATGGACTACTTTTACCATTAAATAATAATACAGAGACTAATCAACTGAATAAATCAACTTGACTTTAGTAAATGTTTTAGCTTAACATCCACTTACCTTAAAGAAATTCTTGTGCACACCTAACATATACCATTCAAAAGTAAAACGTCATAAGCAGATAGTCTCATACAAGCCGGGTTCACTAACTAACACTGTGTAAGATTGGATATTCAAAGAGAGCACCGTTTTGGTGCTCTCTACTTCCGGTCTATCGCCTTATTCTTTTGGCTTTAACCATGGACTACTTTTACCATCAAATAATAATACAGAGACTAACTAACTGAATAAATCAACTAGATTTTACCGAATGTTTTAGCCTTACTTTAAAGAAATTACTGTGCACACCTAACATATACCATTCAAAAGTAAAACGTCATAAGCAGATAGTCTCATACAAGCCGGGTTCACTAACTAACACTGTAAAATATACGATAATCAAAGGGAGCACCGAATCGGTGCTCTCTTCTTCCTGTCCGTACGAAACACAATGACTACCGGTTGGCCGCCATGACATAACTCGAGTTAGACACGAACTCGTACAAAGATTACCGAACTTACACGAACTCGGATCCTAACGAGTCACCAACTCGGAAAACTGCAACTCTATTGGTTCAAATCGAGTCGGAAACGAACTCGTCTGGGGATTGCTGACTCAGGCCGACTCTTTTCTCAACTCGAGTCAGAACGCGAACTCGTCCGATGGTTGCCGACTCTTTTCTCAACTCGAGCCAGAACCCGAACTCGTCCGATGGTGAGAAATAACACAAAAAATCCTTAGAGTTCCTAACAAGTGAAGTTCTTGTCATATTTTCACGCTGGTCAAATTTTCCCCAAAAACTGTTAAGCATAAGTTTAGGTACTGACCTTAGTCCCCCATTTTTAGCAATTTTATCTTTTTTTTGTAATTGAATACATTCATGTTCTAAAAACTTTGAAATATACAGGTCCTTGTCCTTTTCTGTCTGGCACCAAGAAGGGTAGCCTGATGCTTCTTGCTTTAATTTTAGAAACTTGTTAATAAAATCAGTAAAAAGTCCGCCTTTCTCATATGTAGTCATCTCATACTCCCATAGCCCATACATTTCTAAAATAACGTACCCTTTCTCTACTGCCTTTCTGATTTCATACATGGTCCAAGTTCCTACTAATGCTCTCTCCTCTCTTTCATGAAAACATTCACCTTTGTGTAACATTTCACCACAAGTACGACATAGAACAAACATTAACTTATCATGAAGGCGCGTTGAAAGAACAGGATGGTAGAGATCAGAAGGGGGAGTATCTTACATTCAAGCAGCCCGTCAACCTTCAAACCTCTTTCTTGGCATTCATTATGCCCTATGTAAATTGTGGGATGGCCAATGGGATACTTACAATATTCATTAACAAATGGATACAAGGAACTCACGTCTACATACTGGATGTCTCTCCCTCTTCACATTTGTAGTAGGTTTTTGCATTCCCTGTCCTACCCCCAAAGAAAGCATCTCTAGCATTTAAGGGCAAAGTGTTCAAAATTGAAAGCTGATTCAAGTGATTTAATTTCTAATCTTTCTTCAACTGATTAAATTCACACTCCCACATTTGTATTACATTACCTAGTTTTTCCATTTTTTACCTCCATCGGGTCCTTTCATACCTCAAATGTAGTGAATCAGAGGGATCCTCCTACAGTGAAATCTCTCTGTTGTAAGGGAAAAATTTGGGGGATCCATGCCAGTAGCACCCGTGGAACTCATAGATTCGCTCTCCGTCAAATCCATCGACTTTTGAGCCAGAAATCCTAACTTCTTTTCCTCGCCCAGCATGTTCGATTCTCACTCCACGCTTTTCTTCTTCCCAGCTTAGCCACTGACCGAGTATCAGAACAACGGTAACCTTTTTTAGGGATCAAGCCAATAGTATTAGGTTTTAGGAAATTACGGCGAAAAGCCAAGTTACAGGCACTTGCTATGGTAATTGATTCTAGAAATGAATCTACATTACATTGTTCAAGAAGCAAAGCTCTGAATTTAATACAAGCTTGTGCCAAAATCTCTACATCTGATATACAGTACTCTAACAACTCCTTTCTAAAATCAAAACGGTAGTCCTTAGCAACTTGATCAGCATATCATTTCTCAAAAGCTAAGTGGGTCTCTTCAAATATTGACTCTGGACAGTAATACTTTTTTTCTGGGATTAGACCTACATAATTTTGATTAACCAGAGTGTTAAACAAATAAGGGAAATAGCCCTTCTTTCTTTCGGGAGGCAGATCAAAAGCTTTGGGGAGTGCAGAGAGGGTCATGGGGAAATAGCTAAGTGAATCTATAAACCGTACATTGGCAACTTCAATCAGTATTATCTTTGTTCCCCGGGGAGTGATGTTTGGTATGAATTTAGTCTCTTCCATGATATACTCCAATACAAACTGAAAATCAAAACCCTGGCCATTATGGGCAATTATGCATACATTTTTAAATTGTTTTCTCACTTCCATTACATACTCCATGAACTGTTTTACTGGATCCTCCTCAAATACTCTTTGCCTCTCTGAACAAGTTTCACACTCCCCACCATTGATACATTTGAAACAGTACTGCTGAGAAACACATAAATTGACCTTGTGAACTTTCATTTCAGGGTCACAGGGAAGAAATTCATCCTGACGAGTCTCCAAATCAAAGAAAATAAACAAAAAATCACGGTCTTTTGGACATCTCCGATCAACTTGAATGTAACATTGATGTTTTGGATCCTTAAAATCCTCACATGACTGGCAGTAAACCTCTCCACATACATGGGCTGTCTTACATTTGGTTGGGAAAACTAATTTTTTACAACTATGACAAAGCTGTATAGTCTTACAAATCTGACCCTGGTGAGCTATAAAACACCGTTCATTTTTGAAAAAGCGCTTACAAAAGCGGCAGGTTATGCCTCCATTTTCAATTTTACAGGGTGAGGAAATAGAATGACACGAAAGACTCCGATTAGAACATCGATGGTCACCTTTGTTATTATAGGGAATATGACAGGCTTCACAAAAATAATGGCAGACAAACGCAGCAGTTAAGTTAGTTAGTACATTATAATGCCCATCATGAAACAACAGATTAATTTTGAATTTAGCATCCTCATTACCACCAGAGAAGTAAACATCCCGTCCTTTTTATCATAATTATAAACTATTATTCTATACTTTTTAAGATGGGCCTGGAATTTTTCACTTTTAATAGTGAAAGCCCATGATGCATGAGTAATGGCCCATGGTACATGAATAACTACACAAGTCAAGATAGATCATGTAACTTCAATACTGCTAACTACACAAGTCAAAAGAACAACTATACATGTTAATAAGCTAACTACTTAAATTAAAAGAACAATTACACATGTCAATGCTAGTAAACTGACTACACAAATCAAAAGGACAACCATTTAAAAGCTACAAGAGCAAAGTTAATTATTAAATATCCATTCCCTTTATGGACAATAAACGTTAATTTTCCCATTAATATTTAAATTAATGACTTAATACCTCAATATATGATAAAAAAGTACAGACTAAGGTAGTAGAGACTCAAATATACCCATATACAAGTTTTAAATAAAATCCAATAATTAATTTCTGAGATATAGTGTTTTATTTTTTGCCCCTTCAATTTCTGTGATGCAGTCTGCAACACCCAGCTTAAGCCTTAGCATAAGTTGACATGTACCTATACACCAAGTTACATCAATATCCATCACCTAGTTCTTAAGATATTAAATTTTTAAATGTAGCCCCTTAAATTATCTAGATACTCACCCACAATACAAGGTATAAGTATGTTTCAAATTGTAGCAGAAGTTAACAAGTATCCACATACCAAGTTTTATTAAATTCGGTCAAGTAGTTCTTGAGTTATTAAATTTTAAATTTTTACATGATAATTGCCCCTTCATTTTTGGTCGATGCAAACCACATTACAAATGTTTAGTTTTTTCGGTATGGTCATATTACCCATAAGGTCGGATGCCCGGAGGGTCGATTTTTGGGCCCAAAATTGCTCTAGGACCAACCGTTTTCGAGATATCGACGATTTTATATATTTTTAGCCTTATTTGAGAAGGAGAAAAACAAAAAGAGGGGGAGGGTGGAGTAAGAGGGGGGTATAAGTTTATGGAAAAGGTAGAAGAGGTTAAGAAGTACCTAAGTACCAAATTTTATTGCATTCGGACTAGCAGTTTTTGAGTTATTAAACTTTAAATTTTTACATGGTATTTACCCCTACATTTTTGGTGGATGCAAAACACGTTACAAATGTTAAGTTTTTTTTGTATGGTCATATTCCCCATAAAGTCGGATGCCCGGAGGGTCGATTTTTGGGCCCAAAATTGCTCTAGGACCAACCGTTTTCGAGATATCGACGATTTTATATATTTTTAGCCATATTTTAAAAGAAAAAGAAGAAAAAAGGGGGTGGGTGGGGTAAGAGGGGGGTATAAGTTCTTGAAAAAAGGTAGAGGAGGCTAAGAAGTACCCAAATACCAAATTTTAGCTACATTAATTCGCCCATTCCCGAGTTATTTAATTTTATGTAAAATTTCATATAATATTATAACATTACAAAAGACTAATGTGACATACCCGGCATATCATATAGTCTACATATGTCTTTTAATACTCTATGTGATTAACTGCACTTTATGTAGTATTATAACGCTATAGGGGAATAATATAACACAACATATTGTGTTATTTATATAAATATGAATGTTTTCACTGTCTACAGTTGCCAACACTGATACAGGGGACGGAAGCGAGGGACGGGGGCAGACCCTTGTGACGTCAACCCGGTGTCACGTTTTGGCGGGCCACGGCCGCCACCACCGGCGGGAAAAAGTGAGGTTAGGAATTTCGGCCACGCCGCAGGGCAAGGAACAGGTCGGCGATGCAGTGCAAACACCACCTAGTAGCGAACGAACGAACTACACCGCCGCATCGGCGGGAAACGCGAGTTAAATTCGGTTCACCCTCTCATATACCACAAAATCACTAAGACAGAACAACAGCGTCTTGGCCTAGTGGTTAGCGCGGAAGCACGCCAACTCAGAGACCCGGGTTCGAAACCCGACCATGGCAGTGTGAAATTTTTCACCACCTAGTAGCGAACGATCGAACTACACCATCCCATCGGCGGAAATACGTCCACGGGGGACGGGGGCGGGGGCGGGGGGCGCCTTCGAGGTCCGTCCAACACTGTCACCCTCTTCGCATTACCACACCCCTCCTCCTCGTACGTCACTCTCCACAAAAAAAAACACCCAAAAAATCGCGCCAATAATGGCGGCTGCGCGGGAAAAAAGCGCGCCAACCCCATGGGCGCCGCCATCTTTGGTGGGGTCCGGATAATGTGGGGTCCGGATAATGTGGGGTCTGGATAATCCGAGGTACTGTAATTGAGGTTAGGAACACAAAAAATGACGTCATCTTTTGACTGACGGATCACGTGACAGATACAGATCACGGAACTGATGACGTCACGGTCCCATGACCGCTGGCGCAGCTGATGACGTCATGGGAAAAACCCCTGCTATCCTCCCGGGTAGACTACTTACGCCTTTAATAAAAGAGTTACAATGAAGAATATGTACCTTTATTTCTTTAAAGTTCAAAATAATCATTTTGAGTTCATTCGGAGTTATAAACATAAAATAGATTACTCAAATTTGTTTCGTTTACTTTTGGTTGAATTTATTTTTAAAAGTTGCGAGTGTTGTTTCAGTATCAACGGCTATCGCCCGATTATGAGTCTGGATGGTGGTTGAGCAAAATTAAAAGTAATAAACAATTCCAATATCGGGAACTGTAAATTCGCAGTCGGCAGTCCGACGTGGCAATTAGTTTTTCACTATGAATTTAATCTTTCCCTGGATAAAATTATCAATAGGGATGGTTTGATTAAAGATTTGCACCTAATCTCTCAATCAATTGTTAATAATTTCAATTTTCATAAAATACTGAACAAGAACTTCGTTATACAGATAAAATCTGCATATAAAGTATTCATTTTACCTTTTATTATCTTACTTATTATGAAGAATCTTAGTTACAGCATTGACTCTATAATTTTATAATCAATGGTTATAGCTTTTATAACGTATTTGTGTTATTTAAATAATAAATGTGCTTTTGAGGGAGCCCAAAATTATGATTGTTGAATACCTATCTAATATAGTATGACATGTTTTTTCTTTTACATGACTGTTAAGCTAGTACAGTCTAGTATACAGTCAATAAAACAAACTGTTTTACCCGCACCATTTGCGGTGACTAAGAAACTACACTGTAGCCAGTAAATTAATTGCATATTGACAATTATCTTGTTACGGTTTTTAGTACTGTAATTCAAATCTCCTATTATAATTTATGATTTAATATGACTATTTAACAGATTCTTTGAAGTATGCGCCCGTTAATTTATCCATGAACTATGCGATGTAGGTATGTTTTCTTTTAGCATTTATCTAAAATTATGAAACCAGAGATAAAACTTTAATTTTGAAGTAAAATTAATCAAGTTATTTCTAGTAGGAATTGCGAATATGGTAAGAGTAAAAATATAAAATTAAGAGCCGGATCTAAATGGCAGCTGAAACCAGTAAAACTGTTTTACGACATACAGCAAAACCGAATGCAATTTCGCCTTCGCTTCTACGAATCTGGCGATCCGCGTCACTCTGTGAATATACATTATTTTCCCTTTATATTACCAAAACCATATTTATCAAAATGTAACCAAACATTCGAACTAATAATTAAATACATTAACACTATTTTATTTAATTTTGGTCCGAAAGTCTTCGGCAACTCCTCAGTGCAGATAGGTGCCTATAAATTAAATATTTACAAACAGATTTGAATTTACATTTAAATTTACATTTGAATTTACTTACAGTATAATGAGCAGCAAACCATCACCTGCAAATCTATTTCCTGTCCTATTAGATCACTGAGATGAAGAGGAAACACCTATTTTATGTTAACACGTACTTAATAAATGTTGTATAAGTGCACGTGATATTTTACGGTAAATTAAATTTTAATTTTACAGAAAAACATTTAAACGTAAGAGGCTGTTGTGTAATACTGTATATACATTTATACAGGGTATTCAAAAAATGTGGGGCAGTAATTTATGTAGTGATTCCTTGGGTCAAAATAAGCAAAAAAGTTTATATAAACATAGGTCCTAAAGTGCTTCGTTTTCCGTCTGTGTGTCTGTTTATGATTTTTATATATTTAATCATATCTCACGACCCACTTCATGAATAAAAATCAAACTTGGTATATGGATAACCACTATTAAGAATTATTTTTGTAAGAAGTATCAAATTTCTACTTTGTACCATTTCCAAATGGCGATTATTTTTTGTTTTCAAAGCTAAATATCTTAAAAACCGTAAATTTTAGAAAAACTATACAAGAGACAAAAAAGTTGCAAAACTTTATCCAATTGATGCTGATATTAAGAATATGATAATCGGACTACTAATAGCGGAGAAATTTATACTTTTCTGCATAAAAACATGGTTCCTTAGAACATTCTGTCTGAAAATTGCATGTTTTTATTCGGAAAATTTAAAATTTCTCTATTATTAGTTGTCCGATTATTATAATCTTAATATCATCGTTAATAAGAATAAATTTCGCAACTATTTCGTCTGTTGTATAATTTTTCTAAAATTTTTGGTTTTCAAGATAATTAGCTTTGAAAACAAAAAACAGTAGCCATTTTGAAATGGTACAAAGTAGAAATTTGGTACTTCTTACGAAAATAGTTTTTAATAGTGGTTATCCATATACCAAGTTTGAAGTTTATACGTTAAGTGGTTCGTGAGATATGATTAAATATGTAAAAATCATAAACAGACACACAGACGGAAAACGGAGCACTTTAGGACCTATGTTTACATATACTTTTTTGCTTATTTTCACATAAGGAATCACTATGTAAATTATTGACCCACATTTTTTAAACACCCTGTATATACAGTGTTCATTTTTTTGTGCACACCATTGGGATCTCGTAAACTAAAAGAGATACAAGAAAGGTTAAACTAGCAAAGTAATGCGTAATAAAAAGACAAATAAAATGGTGGTGAGCAATTTAAAATATTCGACCAAACTCGTTCGCTTCGCTCAAAAAACCATTTTGGCCCCAAAACTAAAATTGTCCATAACTCCCTTATTTTTTAAGGTACAAGACTATAAGTCGGGTCAAATTTACACGAAATTTTACGTAGAATCTAAATATCTAGTCAAAAATGTGATACCATTTATGGTTTTCTGAGAATAATGTTCAAGTCCAGAATTTTAAATGCCAACATGTAAAATTTTATTTTTCATTGGAATGATATTTTTTCCTGATTACAAAAATACCATACATGTGATATTTTCCTCTTCAAATGTGTTTTTAATTAGAGAAAATATTTTTGTTGTAAATTAAAATGGGTTATAATGCACTGGATTTATCATAAAAACGATTACTATGAAAACAGCTGATTTTTAGTAAACAGCTGATTGACTCGGAACAGCTGATTGACAGCAACGTTCTATTTTACGGACAAATAAACATCTTCATTTAAAACAACTGATTTATTTGTAAACTATCCTTTTACTGTTAATCAGCTGTTTCTAGTCAACCAGCTGTTATCTATTCATCAGCTGTTCCCTTTCTCTTCTGTTATTATGAATTTAATACGTTAAAATCTATTAAATATTTTAAATTAATGGTATGTTCAAGTTAATTGATTATTATACATGATGATGGGCTATGATGAATTAGATTCATAATAAAAATTAGGAAAAGGGGAACAGCTGATTAATAATTAACAGCTGATTGACTAGAAACAGCTGATTAACAGTAAAAAGATAATTTACAAATAAATCAGTTGTTTTAAATGAAGATGTTTATTTGTCCGTAAAATAGAACATTGCTGCCAATCAGCTGTTCCAAGTCAATCAGCTGTTTACTAAAAATCAGCTGTTTTCATAGTAATCGTTTTTATGATAAATCCAGTGCATTATAACCCATTTTAATTTACAAAAATATTTTCTCTAATTAAAAACACATTTGAAGAGGAAAATATCACATGTATGGTATTTTTGTAATCAGGAAAAAGATATCATTCCAATGAAAAATAAAATTTTACATGTTGGCATTTAAAATTCTGGACTTGAACATTATTCTCAGAAAACCATAAATGGTATCACATTTTTGACTAGATATTTAGATTCTACGTAAAATTTCGTGTAAATTTGACCCCACTTACAGTCTTGTACCTTAAAAAATAAGGGAGTTATGGGCAATTTTAGTTTTGGGGCCAAAATGATTTTTTGAGCGTAGCGAACGAGTTTGGTCGAATATTTTAAATTGCTCACCACCATTTTATTTGTCTTTTTATTGCGCATTACTTTGCTAATTTAACCTTTCTTGTATCTGTTATAGTTTACGAGATCCCAATGGTGTGCACAAAAAAATGAACATACTGTATATTTACCCGCTACAGACTTCTAAAGCCATCACTTACAAAGTATCTTGGAAAACCAAAGATATTTATTTTAATCGAGGAAGACTACTCTTTTTATATTCCGTTGAGAAAGGAAAAGGCCACTGGGTAAACAGATTTGTTTTCACAAGGATTATTGAAAATGAAAACTTGTATGTGATAAATTGTATTGAAGTCACATGTAAATACCATAAATCTGTTTTTCTCTTCCTATGATGGAGGTATGAAAATATCTTTGATATTTTCTAATTTAAGAAGTGTGATATTTGTTCGTTAAAGTATCTGATAATTGTTACTCTTGTTTATTGAAATATTCCTATCCTCCCTTGAATTTAATGGATTTTTCTCTTCCATCAGATTAGGCCTATTAGAGTTTAATGTTAAATCAAGTAACTAACCGAAACGTATCACTGGCAGCCAATCAGAGCTCGTCGCCAAACCCACCAATCAACGGCGGGCTGATTACTTTGACCACAGCCTTTGCTGAGCTAATCTGATGACAACTGCGGAAGAAGTGAATTGTTTGATTTTGATCCATACTCGTCAAAATTAAGTGAAGATCTAATAGCGGAAATTATCTTTATCTTAGCGTGGTAAAATATCTACTCTTCAATCCCTTTTGTACATGCCAATCAAGCAATTGCTAACAGGCATTTCTGCATAATTCTTCTTTGCAAGTGAATCTTTGTGGGAACAACGATACACGTTTATGAGATAGGTTCGATTGAGATTGTTGGTCCTTATTATTTTGAAATGTTATCTGAGAACATGTCCTACAGAGTTAATTAAGGTGTTGATTAAATCTTTAATCGTGTAAAAACGAGTTCGTTATTTTATAACTAGGAAAATTAACATTCCTATAGATGAAACCTTTGAAATTGAATAGTTTATAATAAGATTATTTCAATATCAATAATAAAAAAAGATAACAATTAGATTGTTCTAGTAGTAATAATGAGATTTTCACTAGAAAATTATTAAACATTTGAAACCTTTGGAGCTTTGAATTTTATATTCAAATAAGAATTAACGCTAGCATGAAAATTGTGCTAATATCATATTTATTTTATTGTGCTAACTATACTTATTTACATAGCGAGGTGACGGATGGGATTTTTAATTTCTTTTAAATAAATACTGTACGTTTTCCAAATTTATACCCTTAAGAAAATATACTTCCAATCACTTTCAGACAGTAAAAAGTTTCAAAGTAACGGTGTTTTCATTGACCATTGATTCTGAAAGTGCTTTACTGCAATAATAAATCTGCTTATCTATGTTGTTTTTCAGGAAGAGGAGGTGGTTTATGAGTCGAAATTGAAAAAAAACTCCTCTAACCTTTCTCTAATTGATCTACTTTTCTGTTTTTCTTACCTTATCATATATTATAATTTACATTATTTTATTATTTTGAAGAACATTAAAGGTACGTTTCCTTTCCAACTGTGTCGTATTTAAATCAGGCAGAATATTCTGTCTTTGCGAAAATAATTAATTAGGTAACTATGAGAATGTAAATGTATAAAACAATTTTTTCCAATTGAAATTAACCCTGTAATTTTTTCTTGCATAGGATTAAATCAAACATATTAATAATTTGTGACCTGCAATGATGTTAAATTAAATTTACTTAATATTTTCCAAAAGTATAATAGCTATACGGTGGAATTCGAAGACAAATCATTATGGAGAGTTTCGACGGGCCAGTGCATTTTTCACTAACGCTGTCTGAGGTCTCCAAGTCTGGGCCATACCTGGGTTTTAACTTAGTGGTGCTTGAGTACTATTTTATAGTACTCAAGCACTACTACTGAGATAAAAAGTAAGTTTCTCACCATGCAAAAAACAAATACCCCCGTTGCAGCAGACCTGCATACTCAGCGAATTTCAAATGCAAAACAATATATTTTAACATAGCGAGATCTGACACGTTTTTGAAAGCTCCACAAGATTAACATGGTGAAGAGTATGCAGGTTTGCAGCTACAGGTATGTTTAAACTGGTTGGTTTTAATTCAATATTTAGTAGATCTGAACTTGAAGAAGCCATTTACCAAGTTTTATCAAGCTATGTTAAGAAATAAGCGAGATATAGAATTTATACTTATTCCCCATAAGGTTAACATAGGGACAACGTACTGTGTATACCACTTTCATTATCTCGGTAACTAATGGACATAGAGTAGTGATTCAAGATACTAAATTGTTTGTTTTTTGAGCTGAATTCAATGGTGCAAACAACATTTCGATAAATCTTATTTTTCTTAGTAAAAAACTCAAAAAACCCATTTTTGGGGTGGATTATCCCCCTTTACCCCCCCTTCCAATGGTCCGATTGGGCTGGTTCACGAACTCGTCCGAGTGATTACCACTTTACACGTCTGTACCAATTTTCATCAAGATCGGACCATTTTTACGGCCGCTATCGTGCTAACAGAAACATATATAGATATATATATATATATCTAAAAATTCGAACGAATGGTGTTTTTTGCTTCTGGTGGCCCCAAAACGAAAAGTTATCATGGTCTCAGGCTTAGGTCTTACCATGAGACCTACGGTAATAGCTTCTTCCCTATAGGGAAAATTCGCTAAAAATAAGTTTACAATCTAAAAAAGTAAAAAATCTTTTAAAAAATCTAAAAAAGTAAAAAAGTGTATTTATTTATTGTAACGTATGTAGTTGTATTGTATTGTATGATGTAGCCTATTGTGTATTTATGTAAGTGTATTGTGCTTTTATGAAAATAAATTTTTGGATTACATCAAAACAATGTTATCATATTGTTTAAATGAGATAGTTGTTTTAATAGTTGTCAGTTGTTCTAACCCGTTGGCAACTCTGGAGAAAGAAAGTAGATTTCCAATTTGGGCGCTTCGCACGGTGGACGAAATTTCATACCGAGCAGAGCAGGTCATGACGTCATCGTTGATCCGATCACCTTCGAGCGGTCGAAGTCGTCAACCGTAGATTCTACATTGATCGATATTTGACTTTCGGTTACGGTATTGACTTCACTCAGAATTTGAAAGAATTATAAATACTGTCATTAATAAATCAGCGCCGTTGTAGTTGAAATCGTACAAATTTGCTTGCAAAGTGCAGTGATATATTGAAGAATTTCAATTAAGGATATAAGTTCATTACAATAATCAGATAGGCAGACTATTTTAGTCCGCGTCCGTCCATCAGCGTTAGCTTTACCGACGGCCTGGGTCACGTTATTTAACTGGGAGTATATACTTATATATTCCTGTAAAACCATTTTATTTGGTTGAGGAGATGGTATCCATTATCCAAATATACCTTGAGATTAGCATATATTGATTAGAAGAATTCCGAATTCGTGCTGATCAACAAAGGTTCACCCTTTTAACGCGGTGAACAAGCTGTTGTTGACTCAGAATTAAATTAAAGATCACGACATAACAATTTATTATGATCAAAATAAATCTATGAAATTCACAACTGCTCAAGACTTAGAAGATGAATAGCATATAACATGTTGAAAGGAATTAATTATTCTATGATTTTATAGGCCATCTGGTTTATTCCCTGGGAGCTATAAAGGGATCGAAGACTATAAGTTTAGTTTATATTCTGCCAAAAAATGGTTAACATGTTCTCATATTTACAAAAATAAAGTAGCATAAACTAAGTTCACTTCAGCTACCTTCACATTCCATTACCGGACTATATTCTGACTTTCAACCACAGACCATTTTTTTCTTGGTCTGTGCTTTCAACTGGAATAAGTGGAATAAGTAGGGAATCACTCCATGAGATAGAAAGAGGAGAGACAGGCGACAGGCAACTCAAACGATTAAAGAGATGCGAAATTGAAGTTGCAATATCGACTATAAACTATCGAGACTCACATCGATAGATTAACCATCGAATCAACGATGACGTCATGACCTGCTCTGCTCGGTATGAAATTTCGCCCACCGCTTCGCACCCTGGTTCGCTTGAGCGAGAAGTGTAGGCGAGAGTATTGTGGGAGGGGCGTTAGTGCACTGAAAGGAGAATTGTTAATACGCTCCCGAGATATATGGACGGATAAATCCATTATATTTAAATTATCTTCCTCAATAAAACGAATGGATTAGTTCTGAATTTTTTTCCTTGGGATAAATTTAAAAAATGAATTTTTAAAGAAAGAGGGAGTATAGTCCTCCCAAAGAACAGGGCCACGACCTGCTCATTTTCAGCTGAAATAAACATCACAGTACATTTTCAGGCTAACTGACACCTTACTCTTAATCGGACACAATCGTAAATTTTATGTATATTAGTGTCATGGTTATAAAATAAATACAGACCAGCTATTCTGAGCTTCTTACTCTAAGCATAAAAAACATAGTCAAACGTCAAACGAAACGTCAATTAAGTCAAAAACGTAAACCGGGAGTGGTCATTAACTGTTTGTTTTATCATCAATACTAATTAATTTAGGTCATAAAAAGCCTAATTTGTTTTGGTTCTTCCGCTGCAGTTACCTGGACTGTTATTGTGATTATGCACTACTTGATTAATGATTATATTTGGTCTCAAGATGGTGTGAAAAGTTAACCGGTGGCCAAGTATGCTCTACTTGGCAAGAATGCATTTTGAAACCATTGGTCTAATAGTAAAAAATATTTTCTCTTAAAATCATTACAATAATAAAAATGGAATTTCTTTTTATTTTGGAATTTTTTGTTGCATTTTTTATCCGGTTATGGCTTTGTTTGTCCGATTACAAACAGGTAATTTCAGACAGAGTTGAGATCTCTACACCACTGAATTCGTGGAAGAGAGGTAAGCCTAGAGAGTTTTAATTATATTTTTAAATTTTTGGCTGCTTTTTTCGGTACCCTGGGACTTGGGTTTGCCATTCTCAATGAATAAATATTTTATTCAGCCTACTCTACAGGTCAATCCACACTTTGTATGTCAGTGGCCTTGGCTAACTTTTTGGATTTGCATTTGAGACAACAGTTGTAGAATTCCTAGTATATTTGATTCTATACAGTAGGGCCGTACAAACTTAGTCTTATTTTGGATAAGAGGGCAGCAAGTTTGTAGATATTCCCAGTGCCGAATCTACGAACGTCACAGCCCTAAGCCCAGATTTCTGTGTGGCCTCTCAAAGGTCTCATTAAAAGTGGTCTTTTCAAGCTCATTTATGTGTTGGAGCTTTGTTATCTCCTCCTATAATTTATTATAGGGCCTGCCGGGCTTTGTGGATCAAGTGGTAAATCTGGCACTGGATATAAGTTACCAGGTTATAGGTAATAGCCAAGGGCCGAGAGAAGGAATTCAAATAGCCTATATTTAGCCTACTTCTGTGCTGACTGAAAGACAAATAGCCTAGCCTAAGTCAGGCCTAATTTAAAGAGCACTGACTGGCCTCTCTAAATTATAAAACGTCAAAATAATATACGAGGGGTGTGAACTGCTTCTCCTAAAAGTTGTTCTTTTTAGTTTCAAAAATTCCACTGGTGTTGGCACCAACCAAAGAAAATTTAAGTTAAGCTATTTAATATTGCAATGTCTGAGTTGTTATAGCATAAATACAAATCATGTCAGATTAAAATACAATCAAATCGAACAAGTTCACCAAAAAGATATAGAGGCCTAAACCTAAGATAGCTGAGGATTCACTCGATTTCAGAGCACATAGTGGGTAGGCTATATGATTTCCATCACATTAGGGTTTTTTTGTGATCAAGGCTCATCCTAGAGTTCTCAACTGACTTTAATAATTTAGCCCATAAGTGTCTTCTGGGAAGAGCTCGGCATGAAGTTTTGCTGAAAATAATATTTAGACCTATAAAGGTTTTACTATTAAAGGGAAGGCCCCTAGGCCCCCTTAAAGCTTGGTATCTTTCCATGAGATTTTACCATGGGAATAGAAATGTTAAGGAAAAACTGATTATGATAATCATTGTTCTATCAGCAGACTAACGACAACATAAAGCTGCTGAGGAGTGTGTTCACTAGTAGGCTACTGGATCTGAATCGATTTTAACGATTGATGTGTCATTGGAAAGAGCTTTGCATGAAGTTTTGCAGGAAATACCTATAATAAATTTATGATGGTTAGACTACAGGGCCCTTGATGCCCTTGAAGTTTTGCATTTTACCATAATAAGAGTTAACCCATTTATGCCCAAATTATTTTTTTTCTTGGATTTCGTTTTCTGCTTAGTATTTTGTTGTTAATGGTACAAAAACACAGATTTTGATTGTTTTTAATTTTTTATACTCATTTTATATAAATTATGGCATGTCGACATATGCCGACAGTGGGCACGATCGGGTACAGTGTGTAAGTGACGAAACAGCCGACAGCGAGCGTCATCAGGTTTGTAATTGTTAACATAAATTTGACCTACTATACTTCTAAATATATAAAATGACAAACTAAACAAAAAGAAATGAAAAAACACACAAAAACAAAAAGTATATATTAGTAGGAAACATAAGTTTCACAAGTTTAGGTGTAAAGATATAGTAAATACCGCAAGTCAGGTAAAAGGATATTATGTAAAAAAAATTGTAAATTAGGTAACTTACAATCTACTAAATAATGGGAAAATTTTTATGTAATAGTAAAAAATATTACACTACACAGTGTTTTTAGTTATACAAGTCGATAATAAAACTTAATAGTAGGCCTAAATTAGACCATAAAAATGCAGTAAAAACGGTCAATAAGTAAGAAATTTGATAAATGTGATAAGATAACAGCAACTTTCAAAAATAATTGCTGGAATATAAAATATTTTAAACAAATCTAAAATAAAACCATAATAAAAGTCTCTTCCGTGAATTTCCGAAAAGGTCCCGTAGTTTTTTTACCCAAAAATCTGTGCAGAGTTTTCACAATGGGTCACAGCGAGTAAAATGTTTTGTCACACAGAACATGGCAACCAACTCGCCATGTACCGCAGATTTTTCTTGTAGCCTTTCCACAGTGGGTACTTCAGATTTGCTTCTCCACAGTGTACAAGAAGTGTTTTCCGCTGTAACGGACGTCAGCTGGTACACAACTGGAGCTCTTTTGAGCTCAGACGTCCTGCTGTAGGTCGATCTATGGTGTTATTGCCGTGTAACTCCATACTACATAGCGAATGATAGTAAATAGCATAGCCTCTGACAATAATGGACCTGTAACCACTCGTGACCACTGTCGACATTTGTCGACATCAGTTTTTTCAACGAAATAAAACTATGTTCTTGTTAAAAAAATAAACTAAGCTACGATTGTATTTGTTATAGTAGTTCCTAAATATAACTAAACAATTGTATATTTAATAAAAAATTAAAAGATTAATAGTAAAAACACTTAGGATTCAAAATATGACATGGCTTGTCTTGCAGAGGTTCTTAATCTCAAATTTCCTACTCACACGTAGTCTACAAAATTGTGGCAAACATTGTAGCTGCTTAGCAGGGATACCAATAGATAAAAATAAAATACTCTTTGTTTTAAATGCTAAATTGTATCCGTGATAAAAATTGTTAAAGTCAGTGTCTACAAATGTCGACGGACAGTGGGCAGAAATGGGTTAATAAGGCAATAGACATTTCAAGGAACATCTGTATATATAACACATTACATTTTATCAGTGTACTATAAGAAAACTTAAAGCTGCTGAGCAGCGTTACTAATATTGGTAGAACTTTTGACAATAGGGTGATCTTTAGTTATATTTTACTCTATAGTTACAGAAGGTGTGGTCCTGTATGAAGAAGGCACAGACCCTTACATCGGAGACATGTTTCACGAAACTCCCCTTGCATTAATACTGTTTCACTATATGATTCGAAACATTCCTCAATGGCTTCATATTGTATTCATAACGTGCGATTTGGCAACTGCGTTTCTTTTGTACAAGACAGCAAAAAAGTGCATGCAACTATTGGTAAGTTTCATTTTTACATTGCAATGACTTACCACAGTTGTAATTTAATCTGCCATTCTAACCTCACTGAGGGTCATCTTTAGTGACTGAACTTCTAAACACTGCATTAGAAGTGCAAAGCTTAGCAGTACTTTGTACAGTATGTGCTGTAACGAAGATCAGAATCTAAAGCCGACACATTATAGCCATCTGGTAACAACAGATAAGATTTAGTTACACCATTTAACCGGACATCTGAACCGGACATCTGTTCAACCGAACCAGGCCCGGTGACAGGATTTTCGGGCCCCTGTGCAACTGGAAAACCCAGGCCCCAAACCTGATGACCTTTTTTTTGTTACTAATCTTCTGTAGTTCTGGACCCCCATTTTTACTGATCTCGTGTGGGTCCGGGCCCCCTGTGAGTCCGAGCCCCTGTGCATTTGCTCCCCCTGCCCCCCCCCCCCCCCCGTCGCCGGCCCTGAACCGAACTACTCACGGCGGAAGTAACATCTTTTCAACCGGAGGTAGAAACTGAAAGAAGAGTTGTAAATTTTGAATCCGTGCAGCCATAAGAAGGTGATGTTCCGGTACACAGAAGTACCTACAATGTTCTATTTATAGAAAAGAGCTGTAAATTAATTAAGTTGTACTATTGTGGTACGTGGATACACCTTGGATCCAAAACATGGTGGACAAGTCAGAAATGGGTTTCACTGGCTGCAATGCTTAAGTAGGATGCCTTTTTTCTATGGTCTGTGTTTCCCACATTTTTAAAAACAAATTTCAAATTTGAGTCCTAGGTAATGGAAAGTGTATGGTTAGAAAGACTTAAACTACTTTTAAGTCCTGAGAGATATTTTTTTTTTAATCTTAAATACAAACCAATTATTTTTCAATAACAAACAAGAAAAAGAAAAATAGTTCATTTGCTTTTACCTAATTTGCTATTTTGGCTTATAAGTTGCTCTCACTTCTGGACTAGCTCTTAGCCTGTCACTCGCCATATTTTTATTCTTTTATCTTTTATTTGTACAAATGTACATTTATATTTTTCAGATGGATCGTCAAGTGAAGGAACAGGCTAGTTACGCCAAGGGAGTCGAGAAGTTACTGTTGACGGAACAAGAGCTCTCTTCTGCTCCAATGTATGTGCTAGCAGCCTATCTTTTCAATCCCTACACAATACTGAGCTGTGCTGCCCAAACCACCACAGTCTTCGCCAATCTTGGCCTCGCCTTATTCTTCTGGTCCATGCTGCATGGTAAATTTTTTGGATTCTCACCTGAATCTCCCAAAATGTAATAAGCCTTATTGCAATTGTTGTCTCTGCAACTAAATATAAACTAGTGGCTTGAAGGGGCTTTTAATAAGAGAAAGGTTTAATCAAAACAACAACTGAGGACAAATAAACAATCCTTTATTATAGTAAAGAAAAAGTATCGTTATAATAAACTAGCTTTTTTTAGATCCTCCATAAACAATGTTATTGCCTAGCTCATGGTTTTCAAACAAGCTACAGCATTTTACGCAAACAAAGCAAAGGTTGTTAGAACCTGATTCTTTCTGAATGGCAGATATTTCTGTGCCAAAATGTTGCTTACAAAAAACACAATTTATATTAATATATTAGTATATTTATCTAAGCAAATTACTTAGTCATATTGAATTTATTTTACACACTAATAACTCATTGATGGGCAGTTAGGCTACATTGAAACAGAAGGTGAACACAAGCACCTAAGAACTAGTTAACTAGGTCATCAGGTTAGTTTATTTTTCCTACTAATTTACTTTAACTCAGTGGCCCCTTGATCCAAGTGTCAACTGCATCTTAATCTGCTAATGAGCCAGAATGCAATTTTTTAAAACATTAAGCTCTTTACTTCATAAAATGTCTGCTTTAGTAGGCCTATTTCTTTTATAAGTTACCTCAAAAATGTTATTAATTATATTCCCAATTTTTTTTGTTCTGATGCTAAAACAAACTACAAGTGCTAGGAAATTATTGGGTATGCAAACCAAATGTCCAGTTTATCATGCTGCTAAAAAGACTGGTCAGTTATGGACTACCTATTTAACAGCAGAAAAAATTTCTCTCTCTTCAGATTATGATTTGATTTTGATCCTAGATGAAAAAAAGAGGTGTTGGTATTACACAGTCCCTCGTTGTCTCCAGGCCACACGCTGGTGTGCGGCGTGTCGCTGGCACTGGCCACGCTGCAGTCGCTGTACCCGGCCTCGCTGGTGGTGCCGGCGTGTCTGCTCGCAGCTCAGACTGGCGGCTCGCGCTTCTCCGCCTCCGCTCGCGTGCTGCTGCTGCTCGCCGCGTTCCTCGCGCCGCTGCTCGGACTGCTCCTCGCCTGCCACCACATCAGCGGCGGCTGGCAGTTTTTGCATTCCACTTACGGGTTTATGTACGTAGGCCTACTCGATTTAGTCTGTAAGCTGTCTTTTATTTTTTATAGAATGTCTTTAGCAAATAGGCCATAACTTTGCTTCTGATTATAAAAATATTGTTTCAGGATTTCATTTTATTTTAACGATTTGTCAATAAAGCCTAGAAATTAAATAGGGCTGTAAAAAATGTGTAGAACTAAGATTTTTGTAAAAAGTTGGTATTTTTTGTAGTGAAACTGTTAATGCTTCTATGATGTTCTTATTTCATTAGGCTACAGGTTTTTACTATGGTTTTTTCAATGTGAGGCTATGGGAGTCCATTTAAATTTTTATCCTAGCAAACAATTCTAGATTTTAGCACCAATGATAGTGGTGAGGGTAGAAATCATTATTGTTGAAACTAAAGGAATATTTTACTGACCAGACACTAATGAAAAATATACCTTAGACCACCTTCTGATATCCATGTTTAGTAGTTTTCAATCAGAAATCTTCAATCAAACATATTGACATTCAAACATAAATTTCATTGACGAACGTCTTAAACAAATCGTCATTGAACATGATATACATCAAACCCTTCTTAAATTAGTGTTACCAAGATGTATTAAACAGCAACAATAAAAATTTAAAATAAACAAAACCTAACCGCTGCCTCCCTTCCAGCCTGAACATCCCGGACCTCCGCCCCAATGTCGGGCTGTTCTGGTACTTCTTCACAGAGATGTTCGAGCACTTCCGGCCGCTGTTTATCTGCGCATTCCAGCTGAACGCCAGCCTGCTGTACGTCGCGCCGCTCGCACTGAGGCTGTACAAGGAGCCGCCGCTGCTAGCCGCCAGTCTCACCGCGCTCTCCGCGATATTCCGCTCGTATCCGAGCATCGGGGACGTCGGCTTCTACCTCGCCCTCCTGCCCATGTGGAAACATCTGTTTCATTGTGAGTTTTGGTTTTGGTTTTGGTTTTGGTTGGTGATGGTTGTGAGTTTTGGTTCGGTCTTGGTTTTGGATAGTGAGTTTGGTTCTAAGTGTTGTCATGATCCATGTGAGATAACAGCTGTTCATTTTAAAACATATGTAGCTAATTTTTTTAGGTACATGGTAATGTATGGCAATCTATGGAAATGTTTAGTTCATTTATTTATTAGAAGGGTTTGGGCATTTCTATCTTAGGCTGTTTCAGTATGCAGTAGAACCCCTCATATTTCGCCATATTTCGAAACTCCAAAATTATTAAATCTCGTTCAAATCAAAACCTTGAAATACCTGCTCGTAGAACCTCTCTCTTCAAGGGAAGTATTCAATACAAAGGAATCAAGAAGTATAATAAATTACCATCACATCTAAAAAAGAAAAAGATATTAAACATTTAAGATAAAATTGAAAATGATTCTCACGGAAGGAATATTTTATGAAGTTGAAGATTTTTTAAAGAAAATATTGAAATAACATCAAGATATTGAAACAAAGAAGATATACAACTTCATATATTTACTAGAGGACCCACGCTGCTCCGCAGCAGTAAATTTTGGTACTAAGACACAAAATCAACTCAAATCAAATAATTCTTCCTTTACAAAATTAATGTTAAATGCAATGAATATTTACAACTTCAATGTGACTTGCCCGACTCTTGCCTAAGTTGAAAAAGAGGTGCATGTAGCTGGGCCCGGTTATTTTGGAATTTCAGAAAACCAATTAAACCATGATTTATTATCAAGTTGGTAATAATTTGTTCCACAAAGGAAAACGTAGGACTTTCATGAGATATTCTGTACTTAAGTTTTTAAGACAGCGACATGTCAGCCCGGCACGTACGATTTTACAAACTAACTATATACCATGCTAAAATACCCTCGTTGCAGACCTGCATACTCAGCGAATTTTATATGCAAAAGAACATAGTTCAAGCCAACACAGCGAGATTTGACGTGTTTTTGTAAGCTCCATAAGATTAACATGGGGAATGAGTATACATCAGGTTTGCTGCCATGAAAATGGAAATATCGGGGATTTTAGACTATTATACATTAGATCTCATCTAGATGAAGACATAAACAAATTTTTATCAAGATGAATATGTTGAGAAATAAGCAAGGTATAGAATTTTACTTATTACCCATAAGGTTAACATTGGGACATCGTACTGTGTTTACCACTTTCAATATCTCGGTAACCAATGGACATAGACCAGTGATTTAAGATCCTAAATTGTTCTTTTTTTTTAAGCTGAATTCAATGGTGCCAACACAAATTGGATAAATTTTGTTTTTCTATGTACAAAATTCAAAACCCCACTTTGGGGGGGGGGGGGGTTATCCCCCTTTACCCCCCTTCCGGTGGTCCGATCGGGCTGGTTCACGAATTCGTCCAATTGATTACCACTTTACACGTCTGTACCAAATTTCATTAAGATCAGACCATAAACAGACTCAGAAAAAGAAAACCTAATTTATATATATAAAAGATTTGTGTTGTTCGGAGTGCAGAGTGCTCCAGGTACGACCGATCATAATAATCAATAGCTCAAAATGAAAGCTGGTATTTCACTGAAGGTTCTTAGCATATAGAAGGTTCTAAAACATACAGATTACTTAATTAGAACTGGGGAAATATATCTTCAATTGAATTCATAATCGAATTTGTGTTTTTTGGTCAAGTAATACAGTAGATCAATGAATGCCGATCCTTGATGGCAAATCTATGCGTGCATACCTTTAATTTAAGACCTTATTTATGAAAATCGGTCGAGTAGAAGAGCCAAACAGACTCGGTAAAGAAAAACAAACTTTTTTGTGTTGTTCGGAATTCAGCAGCACAGCAGCAGCAGCAGCAGCAGGTACGTCCGATCTTAATAATCAATAGCTGAAATGAAAGCTGGTATTTTGCTGAAGGTTCTTAGACTAAAACATATGGATTTACGTAATTAGAACTGGGGAAAGATAACTTAAATTGAATTCAAAATCCCGGAAACAATCAAATTAATGTTTTTTGGTCGATTAATACAGTTGATAAACGAATGTCGATGCCTGATGGCAAATCTGTGTGTGCATACCTTTAATTTAAGACCTCAATAATTGTTATTAATAATTATTATGAAGATCGGTCGAATAGAAGAGCCAAACGAACTCGGAAAAGGAAAACCATATTTAACTCCCATAAGAAATGTACAGGGAGGAAGTTGCTGTTGTGCATAACTCGAGTAATACAACAGATAAATGAATGCGGATGCTTGATGGCAAATCTGCGCGTGCATCTTTAATTTAAGACCTCAATTATGAAAGTCAGTTGAGTAGAAGAGCCGGACGGACTCGGAAAAGAAAAACCAAATTTTTTTAATATATAGATTTGTTATTTAATATATAATACCAAAATAGACCTAAGTACCATGTTAGCTTATGCAAAAAATTTGTTAATGGCAAAATAAATTATTATTATTATTAAATACATTTTGAATAAAGTCCAAAGTAGGGTTAAAATAAAATGTCTTTTTTGAGTTATTAAATATATATATATATATATATATATATATATATATATATATATGTTAATGTTATTAAAACCAGTAAAACTTGAAATGTGAACATGTGACTAAACAAAACACTTAATGACGACACAGGGTAAAAATTAACCAACTGTCTTGAAGGGACAAGCTCAACAGAGTCAAACACACAGTATAACATTAACAAACAAAGAGACAATATAACATTAGCAAACAGATAGATACCACATGAAAGCATTAGAGAACCTATGTTTTTGTAATCTGTGGGAAATACATTTGTATATTGACTTTTAGAAAGCAGCTAGATAAACCTAAAACTGGTACAACCAAGGTGGAATAAGAGGGGCTTCACTTTTTACAGAGTCTACGTAAAAACATGATGGGATTTGGAGTGGCTATCCAAAAACTATTAAACGAACGAAACAATTCAAATGTCAAATTATGTTTGACATGACTATTTGTTTTTCATATAGCATTGAAGGAACATTTACCTTACTATGCGTAGAACAGCTGTGTGGTATAGGCCGCAATAATTGTGACACACGCCCTAAGTCACGCCCCGAACAAACGGTGCAACCTAAGTCATAGTGAACACAAAATTCAAAACGATTGCTAATGAACAGCGAAGAAGTAAGTGCCAGCAATTCAATGTCAGTACCCATTATTAGAACACAAAAGGTAGAAATTTACTAATATTTCCCATGCTGTATTAATTTTTTATGGTACAAGCACTGGTGTTATAGTATTCACAATAATGTTGACAAATGATCCTTGTACAGATATGCAGCAGGGGTTTGTTGTCGGATGCTTTTTCCTCGTCACCTCGGTGTTGGCCCCAGTCCTTTGGCATCTTTGGATCTATTGTCGATCAGCAAACGCCAACTTTTACTTCGGAGTCACACTGGCATTCGCTACTGCTCAGGTAGGCCTAATTAGTTCAATTTAATATGGTGTTAAACTATGAAGTAGTAATTTGAAATTAACTCTAGTGCAGTAAATTGTAATGAAGGCACAAATAATTTTATTTTTTATGTCAGCCATATACACAAAATTATGTGCTCAAAGTTTCAAGTTCAATAAATTAATTTTAATTTCAAAAAAAGAAACTCATGATTCAACTTATAGAAACCAAGATTTTTTTCATGAGTGCTAGCACTCCCTTAATAAACCGCTGTGTTACAATAGGTAGGAGTGAAAGTCTATGTTTTATTATTTTATAGTGTGGACGACAGTGTTAGGAGAAAGGGATTTCTTTCTGTAGAGATGTGAGAGTACAGGTTTTTCAGGTCAAGTCGAGTAATTGTCAAAAGATTCGAATGTCGAGTTCGAGTCAAGTATAAACTAAAAAAATTTAGCCTAAGTTATAGTAATACGTTAGAACATGTAAAAACGTTTACTTGTTAAAGTGACAATAAATAATCTTTCAATTATAAATTGAGAAGTATCAAAATATACACTACTATTAAATATTATTAATTTAAAATAACAACAGTAAGGGACAGAATATTAATGAATATCTGCCTTTGATAAAGATAGGTATTTTACTTGTATCGACAAGAAAAATTACACTTACCCCCATTAATTACAAATATTGCATGATACTTGGTGATACTTGGCTAAAAATATTTGATACTTTGCAATATATTGTTTAATAAACAGATTTATTTTCAGACTTGAAATTTTATTTCCTACCTTCATTTTGATTTTTAGGTTATAATTTTATAATCATTCTTTGTGGTATGATTTGTGTAGCAGTATTTTCTTCAATAATAAAATAATGCTATAACCAATAAGAAAGTAAAATTGTTTAAAGATAAATTTATTTTATGACCTTCTGTAAAAACAATAAGTTATTACAGCATCACTAAAAAGATTTAACACTAACATCTCTGAAAATTACTGAGTACTTATTTATACAAGTCGAAAATAGGCCTATTTTTCAAAAAAGAATTTAAACAAAAAGCAAACTGTTAGTTGAAAATAAACATTTCAAGTGGAGATGTTTTGTTTTGAAATAATTTCACTTTCTAAAATCAATGGCAAAAAACCCATGAAGACACAGATAAACCAAGTATTAATGTGTCAATTAATTCTGATTAATCTAAGAATAAAAACATAAATGCAACACAGACTATTTTAAGAAGACAAATCATCACACTAAACAACAACTTAAAAGGAACGGCAAACTATTAATTCTATCACTGGCACCGGCAGACAACACAACGTAAGTTAAACTCACTCTCGTTATCAGTTGTGAGGGGGGGGGGTTGAGTTTGTTTACACATCAACACTGCTCACCCGGTCCACTGTTATTGTCTGAGGGTGTGCGTGCGTCTGGTGAAATAATTAGGAGATAAAGATACCCTACTACCAAGGGCAAAATAAAAAATACTCGTCATATAACCACAAATTATGGCTTACATTTTATTATTTTATTTTATAATCAAAGTGACAAAAATAAAACTTGTTATACAGATAAACCATGATCAAACAACAGACTTTTATTCCATATTTTGCTGGTATTTTGTGGTTCTCCAAGGTCAACTAAATATAGCTGAAACCCCGATTCCTGACAAGCGATAATATTTCTTGCAAGCTGGCGTCCTTTCCTTATCACTTCAGGGAATAATGTTTGTGTTTGTTTTTTCCTGGGAAGGACACGCTCTTCCTAACGTGTCCACAAAAAAATGATCACAATAATTATCTTCCTGATAACAACTCTCACCTCAAAAGTTTGGTTTCAAAACTCGAGTATAAATAAATATTTTAAGGAAAAAACTAAGTAAGGGATAAATAAAACTATCATTATATATTTTATTTCCAAATATTTTACTCCATAGTGAATTGGAACTGGATATCCTCTTTGGATGCAATTACACTGATTCTGACTCTGACATAATGTGGCAGTGTCGACAGTCACAACCACTGCTGTGAGTA
The DNA here is from genome assembly GCA_035578135.1 of Flexamia atlantica. Classification (NCBI taxonomy): domain Eukaryota; kingdom Metazoa; phylum Arthropoda; class Insecta; order Hemiptera; family Cicadellidae; genus Flexamia; species Flexamia atlantica. Next base: position 15,599,575 of record JAQJVK010000015.1, on the reverse strand, counting down.
CGATCTGTCGTGACAGCTGTAAGATAGGTTAGGTTACCTACCTTTTGTCTACCTTTTTCTTGTACAGCACGACAAAATTAAACAGCATTTTGTGACAAAAATATTACAGTTTTTGCAATTTGAAATCAAACTCGACTCAAAATTGCCGAGTTTGAAAAAGAATCTCGAGTTTCAAGGCCATACTCAACTCGAACTCGAAATCTCGAGTACTCGCACATCTCTACTTTCTTGTGTAACTTTATATTAGTCAATGTAATAATGTAAACTTTGCAGTAAGCTTTGCAGTTCAGGAACAAAATGTTGACTACTAATAAAGAATATATAAGCAAAGAATTTTTGCAATTTGAAATCAAACTCGACTCAAAATTGCCGAGTTTGAAAAAGAATCTCGAGTTTCAAGGCCATACTCAACTCGAACTCGAAATCTCGAGTACTCGCACATCTCTACTTTCTTGTGTAACTTTATATTAGTCAATGTAATAATGTAAACTTTGCAGTAAGCTTTGCAGTTCAGGAACAAAATGTTGAATACTAATAAAGAATATATAAGCAAAGAATAATCAAGCCTTTATATTTAAAAATGTTTACTCCTGGGATGAATTGGTTTTTTCCACGGAGTATGGCTGATTTCAAAATTAAAACGTTGGTAAATAAATATTTTTATTCTCTTGACCCTCTTTAGCTGTCATATTAAAAATTTAAACACAGCTTATTCTAATTTAGAACTTAATTTATTTTTCAGATTTTCCTCATAACTGATATTTTGTTTGCGTACATCAAGAGGGAGTTTGCGCTGAAGAATGGTCTCCAAAGAACCATCGACGGAGAGGAAGCCAAACTTATCCTCGAGTAAAAGGTTTTTTTTAATTGTAAAAAGGCTGAGATTATCGCCAGAGAAGAAGTGTTCAGTGCTCACGGCACAAGTACATCTAGTCTATGTATTATCATTGTCAACTGCTCCATCACTTACCACCATTCCTCTAATCGATGTCTCACACATTTCCATTCTGATTTTCTACTGTGTTCAAGACCCACAAGTTTGTAGGTTTGACCAAATTACTACTTCAACATTTATTTTGTTGAGACGTTATGTATAATAGTGAAAACTAATTTAATGTTGATGTTTTAGTTTTATGTTTGTTTATTAAATTTTTTGTACATAGCAACTAATTGTTGTAAATAATATGAAAATTTGATTTTAATCTTCACTGTCACCATAGGTTAAAGGGCTTGTTGTAAAAAGAATGTGTCTTTGTTAAAATGTAAATGTATATTTTCAAAATGCATCTAGAAGTTTTTTTTTCGCTCTCAATCTAAAAATTGAAAGCATATATTTTTTTCATTTGAAGGTTTTTATTTTACATTTACTTGACCATGTTTTATGGGTAAAAAGGTTTTTGGGAAGTTTTTAGTAGGAATTATCCTATCCAAGTCATTGTTAGTTTTAGGGACATCTTCATAGACTTTCTTGGTGATTAATTATACTTCGCGTATGAAAATCCTGACCATTTTAAGGAACGTGTGTGAGAAATTTTGATAGTAAATTTTTAGAGTGAAATCAATGATTCCTTGATATGAATATGGATAGCCGAATGGATAAAGCGCTCACCTCATAACTTGAGGGTCGCCGTTTCGATTCCTGACAGGGGTCCAGTTGCCATTTGTCATTGGGCTATAAATTAATGATGCTACCTAACAAAAGGTTGACGTTAGATAGTAACAAGACCCGGGTTTGGACCATTCCCGATCAAAACGTTAAAAAATGCCACCGGCGTAGAAATACACAAAATACAAATACAAAATACACATAGGTTTATGTTATGGCTTCAGCAATGTGTTTTTGTGTACCTTTTCGGTTTTCCTATTGAATTGAAGTGTTTTTATTGTCTGTTAGATAGTGTCTCTTAAATCGTAAAGACACAAAGCCATCCTGACAGCTGTCATTTTTCAAGGAATGTTATATTATTTACTTTTGAGAAAATGATTTTTCAATTAAAACTTACGAAAACATATCTATTAAGTCTAAATTTTTAATTAATAACTGAAATAACAAAGATTAAACTCATGTAAACAAATCCGCAACCCATAACCTTGACCCTCAATCGATAAAATTCCTGCGCTGGTTGGGATTTTCATGTGCGAACTGTATTACAGAACTCAGGAACAGTTTTACCTTATTTTTTCAATACTGTTTTTACTGTTTACTGCTGTCAAAATAATTTAAATGTACAAAACTTATTCAAAAGCAATAACATTGCTCACAGGGTTGTAACCACAAAATGTCACCCTTAATATGTAAGTTACATGACAGTTCATTTCTAAATCCTTTACATAAGATGTTAATTATTTCTGTGAAACACTGTAATTTTACTGTTTAATTTTGAATTATTTGCAAATAAACCAAGCAAAGCTTTAAATGTTTCAGTGTTCTGATTTTAAAACCCCAAACCCAGGGTTGGTTATTTTTCTTCTGTTTGGACTTTAAACACTCATGTGTTTGTAAGCAGATGTTTGTTTGCAGATGTTAAACGAACTCTTGCCTACAAGGTGCCGATTGAGCAGTGGTGGCTCAGATGTAGGTCCACTGGTTCAGTGAACCCCCTGAAATAATCAGACAACAATATTTTTTCTTGTAAATTATAGAAAAGCCCATTACTAAACGTACTTTTGCACAAAACCTCTCAAAAACAAATTCTGGAGTTCAGGCAGAGCTCTCATGCTACTTAGATATAGCGTGGTTCATAACGCAAGTGAACCCCGCACGCAGGGTGAGGGGTGTGCGGGGAGCAGAGGGGGGTTCGTTTAAAAGCAATGGAGCAATTGCTAAGCTTTGGAGCTAGAGACTAGCCGAACGCTGAAAACTATTATCGAGCTCTGCTAAAAGAGAATGTAGTTTCTTTTCTAGCCGCTACCATTTTTACTTGCAGCACCTTACACAACGTTAACCGTAGCTTAACTTGAGGGTTATGTTTACAACTGTAAAATTTTAGGTTTGTTGTACTGTGCATTACAGGGTGTGTTATGTTGTTCCGTAAGTTCAGCTTCATTCTGTTTTTTTCAGCCTATTTAGCTTCGAAGGAGGCGTGTTTATTTTATTTTATTGTAGTATCATATATTAGAGAACTAATTTTCCTTACAAAATCCTATACTCTTATAAGAGCAATGTTATCTTCCGTGCTTGGTTGTATGTTTGTTTGCAACGATCTCAAAAACGGCTCCGAGGATTTCCTTTAAAGTCTGGAAATAAGTCATTTATGACTTAAAAACGCCTTTTATGCCGATTACTTGGCCAGAGAAAATCTAATAACGTAATAAATTGAATTTTAAAGTTGTAAGATTTTAACATTGGCCTTATGGGTTGCCGTGATAGCAACGAAAATAATCAAGGAAGGTGTAAACAAATGAAGTAATCATAAAAGCTGTTTGGAATCTACACACCATCAAGGGAGAATACAGCAAGTGGGATGAAGAGACCATGGAGCCATAAAAAAGGTTTCTGTTTCTGTTTATCAATTACAAAAAAAAAACACCGAGCAAACCTCAGTCCACCAGGTACCACTAAAAGTATAAATAGCATAGCATAGGTCCACCACCGTGATGCTGCAGCCGATAAAAAATGCTAGCCTTGATTTTGTGCTTGGCTTTTCCTAATAAAAACAAACTTATATTTTTTGGGAGAACAATTTTTTTGTAAAATAGTAAAACAAATTTCATTGATCATTTTTGTAACTGTAAACCTCCTTTACATATTCTGCTACTCTAAGGTTCAGCAGTGTCCATTGTGACAGCTACTTGGAGGTCACGAATTGTGGATAGTTATGAGTGATGGCTTGTGGACGCGGTGTTCCCTAGTCGGGATTAACGTCCGCACTATTGATTACTCGTTCATGGGACCATCCTCATAATTAGACCAGTTCGTAAATTGTTAACCGAGGCGAAATCGTGGTTCGGATCCCACATTAAAATGTAGGTCCCTTAGTTGCCATTGGCTGTTGGGCTATTAATTAACAGTCCTGTCTAAGGAATATGTCGGCCTTAGTCAGTAACAAGACTACAAGATCGCGCCACAATCATCCTTCACTCATCTGTCATTCATACTTGGCTTAAAATACCTACCTGGGTAGGTCACCATTTCAGCTAATGTATATAATGTTTGTATATAATGTGATTCAAAGATAAAGGCCTAATTGCACCAAACATCAGTTAAAGGTCGGTTAATAAATCGTTCGTTAAAGATAGGAAAATAGTATTGAACAGCTGATAAAATTAAGGTAACCGAGCCTTGACGGTGGTGTAAAGTTCGGTGAAATCAGGCCTAACAAACTGGTATCTGAAGAACTGAATGTGTTAAGGTCTTTTCAGGAGTGTTAAAATAACGCAAAGATAATTTTAAGGCGATATCTCTAATATAATTCATTGGTATCATGTGTATATTTTTTTCTGTAAACCCCCAGTATGTAAACTCATGAGCCGCCACAGTGACTGAGTGAATCATAGCACTTAAATATGCTTCCCACTGTTTCCACTTTTTTTACCACTCCAAACCACATTAAACACAATTACAAAATTATTCTTAATGGTCCCTTATGCAACCATGCAAACTCTTGTTCCCAGCTTCAACAGTTTGTAGCTTTGCCCAAAATAAGAATTTGAAATTTGATGAGATAAACAATTGACCAAAAGGGGTGTAGGGAGTTTTCAGCCAGTCCATCGGATCTTGACTAATTCCAGATTTTTTTCAATTAAATGTCCAACACCATGTCTTAACTAGACACATATGAGCAACGATATATGTCTTTATTGTCTTCTTAAAGTCAGTCTGTGGGCAAAAAACAGCTCAACGGCATTGGTCAGTGAAAAGGATTTTCATGTCAACTATAGCTGACATTGGTAGCCAAAGTGTTATCTTTACTATAATAGCCAAGGTTTGTCTGATGTCCAGTAAACCGACAGCTAAACAAATTGTTAATATAAATTCATTTTAATGAAGAAAAACTGGTCAAAGGTTCTGGTCGGAGCAGTAAAAAAACACATATTTAATTTAAAATTATATTTACAAAATAACTGCAATCAAGTCACTACAGTTAGCTATTTTTTTCTCTCGCAATAGCTGCTTTCTGTTTTTTAGAGAGCATTTTACCAAATTTAAACTCTTTGTTTTTCTTTTCCTTTACAATTGAATTATGAAAGTGTTTATCTTTCTTTTTTTGAAAGTTATTTTGTTTTTTCACACCGCTTACATGTTGATTGATATTATTGTTTATAAATTTTTTCTTCTCTCCTTTGATGACTTTGAGTCCAGCTTTCAGATCTTTCACTTTTACATCTTGTTCTGCACCTCTGTTATTCATTATCGCCTGGAGTTTCTAGAATAAAAACATTTTTATTTTTAGCTGTCTCTTATTACACTAAAAAGAGCTCTACACCAGATTTTAAGATAAAGATGGAAAGTGACTCGCCATGCAGGGAATGACACAGACTGTATGCTCATCAACAATGACAAGCAAGTATGATTCTGGGCACTAAAAAAAACGTATAAAAATGTAGATGGCTGCTCAAGGTCACACAATCTGTTAACTCATAACAGCATGTAAAAATACAACATTGGACACCATTGTACCCTGCACGACCTCTGCCTTGTTAGACACCATTGTAGTACCCTGCACGACCTCTGCCGTGTTAGACACCATTGTACCCTGCACGACCCTGCATGTTAATCAGTTCACTCCTGTTTCTTTTCCCAGTTAAGTCCAAGCCTACCTCAAAGGTGTCATACAGTGTCAATCTATATATTATTAATTCTGTAAGCGATTTTTTTCAATCAAAATTGTGAGAGTTTGACAGCTTGCAGGATGATGGGAGAGGGCTCAAATTAAAGGTCTCGGTCCCAGGGGGTCGGGAAAAATATCAGATTATGTCCAAATCTACCAGAAAATGAGAAATAACGAAAAATATCTTCCATTTAAAATTCATTGGGATTGAAAAACGTCTGCTTTGTTTACATCAAACATGTGGTGCTAATGCTTGATTCAAAACCACATGATAGATGTTGACATGTGGGGTTTTTTTCAAAATGCAGCTAACTATGCACGTCCAATGTACTATAACAAATAAAAATTTTAATTTAAGATTTTACAATTTTACAAGAATAAGGGTTTGAGTTTTTTCATAATATAAAATTATAAAAAGTTAAGTACGTTTGTTTAGTTTATGTTATAACGATGCAGATTTAATGCCAAATGATCTGTATATATAATTACGTAAGGAAAATTTTTGCGCCGAAAATGTGGGCGTTTGGAAGGTCGCAGGATGATGGGGGGGGGGCTGAAATTGAAGGTCTCCATCCCAGGGACGCGGGGAAAATACTGAAATTGCTTTAAGATTACTATAAAATGAGGAATAACGTAAAATAGCTGTCATTAAAAAACCATTGGGATGTAAAAAGGTCTGCTTTGTTTATTTAAAACCAAATGCTAGATATAATCATAATTTTGTGGATCCAAAAGCCTATTTTCTAAGAAGGTATTTTGCACTATGGAAAAGAAGGATTATGTTTAGGGGCTATTAGCCCCTTCAAGCCTCTAGTATCAATTAACAATGTTAACCAAAAAGGATTAAATCCAACATGTAGTATTAAAAAAACGTATTTGAAAGTTAAAATCAATATAAAAGCATATCAAAAAAGTTTCATTACCTTTCTTTGATGACGGTGTCTAATTTTCTTTGCTCCCTTTTCATTTTTCATTTTTAGGTTCCTTGGCAGACTGTTCATGGGTTTTTGCTGAAATCATGTTTTATTTTATTATTTCGGGCTTCTCCCCACTTTGAGGTATACGGTGTCTGACCAATTTTTGCCAAGATTTTATGATGAATAAATCCTCTTGTTTTACCCATCAAAACACACCAACAAAAAAACTTTTTACACCACATATACCTAAACCTGACATTTAGATAATGTTCTGTTAGCTATGAATACCATATAAACTTTTTTTTAATAAAGTATTGAATTAAAACTTTTTATGATTTAACATAAAATACAAAGAGATAATAATAAAAAACTAATAAATCTGCGCTACCTTGCAGCTTTTAAGTGTTCACATATTCAATGATTGGACTTCTAGGACTAACATAAAGCTTTGCTGGAAAACTGTGTTTTACCCAAATCAGCTGTTTGACTTATTCTCATATTAAAGCTTATGGATCCTATCCTGTTCAATGCAGATTACTTGGCCAGAGAAAATCTAATAACGTAGGTAATGAAGTGAATTTTAAAGCTGTAAAATTTTAACATTGGCCTTATGCGTTGCCATATTAGCAACGAAATAAACAAGGAAACTGTAAATAAATCAAGCAATCATAACAGCTGTTTGCAAACAACACTTCGCGCATTATATCTTGAACCATGGCCTAGTCCATTGCTGGAGCTGTCAGATATAGTTTATTTTCAATAATTTTGGACATCAAAACATATAAATACCCCCGTTGCAGCAGACCTGCATACTCAGCGAATTTCAAATGCAAAACAACATATTTCAATCCAACATAGCGAGATTTGACATGTTTTTGTAAGCTCCATAAGAATAACATGGGGAATGAGTATGCAGGTTTGATGCTACAGGTATGCTTAAACTGGTTGGTTTAATTCAATATTTAGTAGATCTGAACTAGAAGAAGCCATTTACCAAGTTTTATCAAGATATGTTGAGAAATAAGCGAAATATAGAATTTTACTTATTTCCCATAAGGTTAACATTGAGACAACGTACTGTGTTTACCACTTTCAATATCTCGGTAACCAATGGACATAGAGCAGTAATTCAATATACTAAATTGTTTGTTTTTTGAGCTGAATTCAATGGTACCAACAAAAATTTTATAAATGTTATTTTTCTATGTGAAAAACTTAAAAAAAACCATTTTTGGGGGGGTTTATCCCCCTTTACCCCCCCTTCCGGTGGTCCGATTAGGCTGGTTCACGAACTCGTCCGAGTGATCACCACTTTACACGTCTGTACCAAATTTCATTAAGATCGGACCATATTTACGGCCGCTATCGTGTTAACAGACATATATATATATATATATATATATCTATATATATATATATATATAGATATATATATATATATATATAAATAAATTCAAACGAATGGTGTTTTTTGCTTCTGGGGGGCCCAAAATGAAAAGTTAACATGGTCTCGGACTTAGGTCTTACCATGAGTACTACCGTAATAGCTTATTCCTTTAAGGAAATTCGCTAAAACAAATTGCTACAAACATCAACTGTATTTTGTTTACTTTTTTTGAAGACTTTCACTCCACTCCAACTGCTTCAGGTGTAAAGGGTTCCCAAGTGACAAGATATATTGCGCCAAGTGTACAGCCATCTAGGAAAATACAGCGTGTGGAATAAAAATTGCATGGAGAAATAAAAAATTGTACTCATACATTAATATTTTTGAATTGTTTTATTGTAACTAGATGAACTGGTAAATATTAAATACTGTAATACCGAGCAAGACTCGGTCCACCAGGTAGGCATACTGTTAAATTCTAATGTGGCAAATTATAAAAAAGTTGCTACATTACCCTCTCTGTAATCTAAAAAGTGCAAATGTTAAAATTCAATCAAAAAACTGATTAAAATGATTGTTATTGGTTACTTTTACCCTTTATGATGTTAACTTGAAAATTAACTAATAATTAGATTAGATTATCTAATAATTATCTATTATTTATGTATAGTCAGGGGTGCCCAGAAGGGAGGGGCATGGGGCAATTTGCGCCATCAAAATTGTTTAGAGGGGCATGACTTTTCGGGTGGATTTTGGTTTTTTGATAGGGATTTTAAACCAGCGAATAAGGTAAAATTACAAAAATAGTTATTTATGTATTAAGAGTGTAAAGTAGGCAGTTACCGCGTGACGCAGAGCGGAGTGCGGTATTTTTAGCGAAAGCGAGAAAGACGCTTTACACGTGAAATACATATTATATTCTACAACTGCAGTTTTAAATTCCCAAACGATAAATACAATCACAGTTACTCACGTCCATGGTAGCTGAATGCGCCAAGATGATTTTGAGGTTTTAAACAATGAATCAAAAGACTTTTACAAGAAAAAGCACGATTTATTGAATACGTCTTTTAGCTTAAAAGTAATAGGAACACAAATTCGTCATCACTTATTACATCCATTCAGGCCCGTGCTGGCCCGGGGGGACATGGGGACGTGTCCCCCTGTGTCCTCCCCTTAAGTTATAACCGGCACCCTCTTGACACCAACAATTTCATTTTTTAATATGTTTTAATAAAACTCAAAAATATTCCGTATATATTTTTTATTATAATGCCGGCAAATTGAAATATTACTTAGTCATTATTATACAAGAAACGACCCATGTTTTCCACCCTTGCTACTAAAGAAATTATTATACAAGAAACGACCCATGTTTTCCACCCTTGCTACTAAACAAATATTTTCTGTGTTAAGGTTGAGAGACTTGTATACATCACGCACCACCAATGTTGAAAGAAACCTGGTATTTACCCGGTTTGTGGGTATTTTTTGGCTATTCGGGGATTTTACAAGGGATTAAGAAAATTGGGGGTTTTTAAACTTGGGTTGGGGGGTTTAAACCAACATGAATTATGTAAAAAACTAGGTAAAGCCGAGGATTTTAGACCAACAACCAAAACATACTGAAATTACAGCTTTACGGATAAGTTAACAGATAAAGAATGAATAACTCAGCGAAAACTTAATATCCTACTTCTTTTTTTGTTCAAAGGGCATTTTACTATTTGGCAAACCTGGAAAATACCAATTTTCCGGAATGTGACCAGGTGTCAGCCTTGCTTTGTTCGGGTTTTTGAAGTTAAACAGTACGTGTTTATGACTCTGAATGTGAGTTTATAGGTCTTATTTTCTATTATTTCCCGGAGGGAACCCCCCCCCACTGACTGGCGCCCCGGTCAGCTTGTCCCCCGCCCTTTTGACATACCCAGCACGGGCCTATTCATTGTAGCTAAATGCCCTAGTTTGAGGTTATAAACAAGACGACTCAATCGGAAGCGGATGGGAGCGCTGTTGTTCGCCGAGTAACAATGCAATCAGCTGGCGAGCGTTAAAGTAATCACGTGGCGAGCGTTAAAGACTTTAACGCTAGCTCCAAAGACTTTCAAAGTGATTAACGCTCGCTCCTCAGTAAACAGCTGTTTTACGATTGAGTTTCGGTGCATAAACTGACACTTTACGCGCAGTTGTAGGAAAAATAAATTATCATTACCAAATGCAACAGTTAAAAGTACTGTTTGTTTATCTAACCATTTCATCAGGGTTACCATCGTCATATATTCAAGTTTGTAAACCATCCCCCGAAATCTCCAAGTCAAAAATCTATGTGTTAAATTATTTTGAAGGGCGGTTGGCAATGGGTCGACTGGATTGGCAACCCTGTCTGACATCGGGCCCAGAAGACATAGTGTCTGGGTGTGTGGCCTTGGTCTGACAAAGACGTTAGCAATGTTACCAAAAACTGGGTATTTACTATTTACCCAGTTTTCGGGTATTTTGGAGCCGTGCAGAGATTTGACGGTGGTTAAGAAAAAACCGGGTATTACCGGGGATTTAAGACTTGGTTTGTGGAAATTTAGTCAAATAGTCATCAACCTGGATATTTTAAAAAATGGGTGAAATTGGGGATTTTTGATGAGGTACAACGATTTTTTGGAACTCTAGGTATTTTATTTTTCAAACGAAAGTTGGTATTATGAATTTGGTATGGTTGTATTGGTTATTTTGTTGCAGTGTTACCAGAAACTGAGTAACAGCCCGGTTCGCGGGTGTTTTGATGGCCGTTCGGGGAACTTAATTAACATGATGAAGAAAAATCGAGTAAAATCGGGGATTTTAGACTTGAGCTGCGGGAATTTACCCGGTATCCTAAATACATAAAAAAAACGGGTAAAGCCAGGGATTTTTGAATTGAGATTTGCTTTGCAAATATTCAATGTCCATGGTCCAAGGTGACAAAAATTATTAGTTTTATGGTTTTTAAGAACAATATTTTAAGGAAATAGACTTATTTTAATATATTGCACCCCCTTACCCAGCAAGTTTAGGATACTATCCGGTTTTGGGTGTTTTTAAAGTCATTAGGTGGTTGGTACTTGGGGGGATTTTGCAGGGATTAGTGCCGAAAAACCAGGTAAAGTGAGGATTATTAATGGAGTTGGCAGGTAAAATGCCAAATCCTGTGTAATGCAACACTGGCCGTTAGAGATAAGAGGATATAGCAACAGTCAATTGTCAATCGTATGAAGCACAGTTGGTGAGACTGCTTGGACCGCGGTGAGGCATTTTACAAATAGTACAATTACTGAGTGAAGTGAATGGTGATTACAAGTTCACATTGTGTTGTGATATCGTGGTTGGATATTAACTTTAGCTAGTTAGATATACTGAAACTGTATTGTCTTCTTTATTTTTTTATCTGTGGCAAACTATGGAGTGGTTTTATGTGGGTTTTGTTGAATGAACAGTAGGCCACAGTAAGACTCCCAGCCTAGTCTAGTAATCTAGTCTTTGAGGATTGAAATTAAAATCGACAATGGACCATGAAAAAAGTACGTCCCAGACCCAAGTCAATCAACAAACACACATGACGTTGACGTTCCTCGTACCTCCACCAGCACCCAAGACCAAGATGTTTTTTAACCAAAAAAGCATCCAATATGTTTTTGAACCTACGTGCGAGAATGATGACATTTCAATACCACTGTTGCAATGTTTAATGATGTAAAATCCCAACATTATGTTATATTTACAGCAGCCATGTTTATTTATGTTGTAATTTATTAAATGTAAAAAATTAATTAATTTCTGGTTATTGTAAAAACAATAACGCCCCATCGTTATGGAACCATATTGAATTAATGCATCACTAAACTGCGAAAATTAAAAATACTTGTAGGTTAAAAAAGATTTTTCGCCACACTACGATGTAATCACCTGATTTACTAACGTTATTTGGTAGCCGAAACCAGCTTTTTCCCACCTGGGGGGGTGTTTCTAAACAGTTTTCACAATTCACTAGCTACAAGCTAACTCAGTAAAGATACAACGGCCAAAAACTTTCAAGAGCTGATGAGCTGATAATTTATTTGCTTGAATCAACGTGAGAACATACAGCATTCAATAGGTTCCAAAGACCTCATAGCTGCGATCATATGATTTTCAGACAAAGAAGTTGTATCGTCGCTCATAACCTCAAAGTCTTGTTTTCAATTGTGTCTAATAAATAATAAGATTTTAATGTTATATCGGCTAAATTTCAATTTGTAGTGTGATGAAGAGTAGCGTCCGCACCTCAGCCGAAAGGGTTTTGCAGCTCTCATCATTTCATATTCTCGACTTCGTCTCGAATTTGAAACACGACCTCGAGCCTGCAAAACCTCATTTTCTGCCCTTGTTGCGAAATATACTATTACAGCACTATTTATTTGGACTGTATCACTAGTATCACATACTGTAAAAAGTACTTCATTATTTTCATTAACTAACAACATATTCGTGACTTTTTATTCAAGCTATTGGAACTAGACTTACTTATAAATAAATGTTCTTTAAATTGAAGTGATATCACTTTATTACCTAATGCTGGTATGCTTTATTATTGTATGCTTTATCACTTTATTACTTGATACTTAGTAGCATAGCCATCTTAGTTAGTAATTGTGTTTTTAAGAGTTTGGTAAATAAAATGTAGTAGTACCCTTTGGTAAGGTAGGACATAAGGTGTGTGTTTATATTGACATACTAACAAATGAAATTAATTAAATTAAAGGGCGGGGGGTGGTTGTCATGCTTTGGGGGGAGGGCGGGTATTAGGCTTGGTTTGGGGGGGGCATGCACCATTGCCCTTGGGGCACCCCTGTGTATAGTGGTAAATAATTTAACACCTATACTAAAAAAAATTTATATACTAAATTCAGAAAATGCCCGCTTCAAGCCCGATAACCTAAAGACCTTTACTTCTCTCACGAAAAAATTGTTTGAACCCCTGACAAATTTGACTGATTGACAGGGGGGTTGTTTAGCAAATGCCTTCCTTGTTTTGTATTTTCAATTAATTTTTGTGTTGCCACAAACACCTTCAAAGAATCATGGCATTCAATGGATTGTTCTATTACATGCTTTTATGCCCCACATTATAGGTACTATCAAATTATATTTTATAAAAGATTTATTTGTCCAATCAGATTTAAAGATTTTGTTTTGAAAATCAGCTGGCTTAAATTTTGATTGGTCAAATAAAGTCTTTTATAAAAGATCTTTTATAAAATATTTGATAGTGTGATGCGGGCCTATGTGAGGTCTAAAATTTATAATGAACACAGTACATTCCACTATTATTTTGTTAAATGGACTAAACAATTAGCTTTTTTGCTTTCATTTTAAATTGTAACAGCTGTAGTTGGCAAAATATAAAATCAGAATCATATGTAAAAATAAAACTACATAATAATTTGGGTTTTTTGTTGTATTTTAGTTCAGAAAATTGGTTGTGATAAACTACTTAATTCCTGTATTTTATAAATTTCATAACAAGTGTTTATTTTTTCAACTGATAAAAAAATGTGTGTTTTGCTTACTGTTTTAAATTAAGCAAGTAAAATGGTTAAAGCAACATATAATTTTCAACCAACTGTCCATGATTTTACTGTAGATGGAGAAAAGTTATTTTTACAGTTTTTACTGTTAGTCCTTTCTCTGGCCTTCATTTACCTAGCTTCTCGATCTATGAGAATTGTAGAGAAAGAGTACGAAAAGACATCTAAGAAAGTTGAAAGGCTCAAGGCTAGAATGGCTATTGTGCTTGCACAACAGAAGCCTTTGTGTCAAGACCTTCTTTACCATAAGGTGACGCGGTGTCGTCAGAGTCTGGTTGCAGGTTACATAAAAGATGTAATAGATGAAAAACAGTTAGAGCCTGAAAAATGTTCTAGTTTTTTTAAAGAAGTTCCGGCAGTTTCAACAAATCACACTTTTAGCTGTTCAACAAAATCTTCTGAGAACGTTGACTCAAACACAATATTTCATACAAAACATGTTTTTGAGAAAGGATTATCTAAAGTAAATGATTTTGACGAACTATTTAGCCCTCAGAAAAATAATACCAATCAAAGTAATCGCTCTAGAGAAGAGAGCAAAGTAAAAGAACACAGGAAAAGAGAGTTCACAGTTGTCAAAAGCCCTCTGGAATCAAAGATTTTCAAAACTCTGGAAGGGCCAAATAGGAGACTCAGATCGAGTTTTCTTGATAAAAAAAAGTCTAAAATATCAAAATGGAATAATATGATGGGATGTAAGAATGCTCATGACAGGTTTAATGAGAATTTGACGGTTTACACTGCCCTGACCAGCACCTTGTCTCCAATCAGAGTCAAACCATTTGCTAAGAGTCCCTCCCAGAAAGGACGTTTGAATTTAAAAAGTAGCCTTGCTAAACCAAAACAAGAAATATTTAATTTGAGCGATCCCACAATGATGGAAGACAAACAAAATCCTAAGGAAAATGAAAATCAGGAAAGAAATTTCGAGAAGGAAACTCAAAGTGTGGGAGAAGTGGCTAAAATTACAGAAGAGTTGTCCATGTGCTCTGTTGAAAGTTCAAATTGTGATAGTGACACCGACTCCGGGTCTGATGCCAGTATGAAACAAACTCGGGAGCCATTCAATGACGGGAATGTTCGACAAACCTCACTCTTAACTACAATTAATGAAGAGTCTGCTGAAGAAAACAGTGTTTCAGAATAAGTGTAGAACAAAAATGTGGCATTTTTAATGTGTTAAAAATTCAAATGTTGTCTTGGTCTTTGTTACATCCAAACTTCAAATTATTAAATATTTCCTATATCTTTGAAATGTCTGCCTGCTTTACTATGTCTCGTTTGTTTATAACATAGTATTAAACATTACTGGGCGAGATGCCGTTAACATATGGGAGGAAAGGGGGGTTTTGAGTCGAGTCGAGTACCGTATTAAGGCAACTTCTCAAATATCAAGTCAAGTAATACACTTTTCAAAATTTTACATATTACCCAAGTTTGTATACTATACTTATCAGTAAACAATGTGGTTTATTTGTCTTAACAAATTTGTCCAAATATCAACTGAATTTTTATAAGACCTATTATATATCCTTAAAAGTATGGTTAGTCCATTTTATCTTGAGCCTGCTCTGTTATCTGAGCGGTCAAACATTGTTTATTCCTAATGATCTGACACAATAAACAAATTAAAAATTAATTTTAACAAACACTAACTGTGTTTGGTTACAAATTACATTAAAGATATAAATAGACAGCTGTTAGAAAATATTAACACGTCAGGCTAGTATGACTAATGGGATCATTTATTTGAGGTGTTCTGATGCTGTTTCACTCCACTCCAACTGCTTCCGGTGTAAACGGATCCCATAGCTTTTCAACCTCCAAACTATAAAATTTTTTAAATTAAATTCATCTTGATTAGGATTTTTTTATATTTTAAGATCACGAAATAAAACTGTAGGGCCTACTTATAGGTCTATTAATGTATATAATACTATTCTCGCTCACTATTTAGTAAACAGCTGTTTTATGATTAGTTTTCAGTACATGAACTAACGCTTTAAGCTTGGTTGTGGAAAAAATTATTTAATATTGGTTGATTTTGTATAGATTTTTTAAAATGGGTCTACCTTACTTACCTTATTTTTTGGAGATAAATTTGACCTAATATGTTCCATGCTCTTGCCTCCTAAATTTTGAAAATTCTTTTTCTTTTTCTTTGAATGCACCACATCAGTTTTGTTTTGATCACAACTCATAATTGAAGCAGTCTTTTCTACATTCTTTCGCTCACTGTTATTTCTTTTTCTTTTACGAGATTTTTTATTTCCAGTTGCCTGAATAGTATTTGCCTGGGGAACATTCTCATTATTCTTCAGACTTTGGTCTGGAGCTTCTGTTGAATTTTCTCCTTTTTCATTTTCAGTGTTCTCTACCTAAACCATCAAAAACCAACTTAACATTGAAATACTAAATTTTATGCTGAAAAAACAGAATGGAGATGACTAAATTATAAGAGGAAAAGTGTGTGAGACAAATGACTGCATAAATTTAAGCCAAGGGGGCTGGAACAGGGGTACAGCTACACCTTTCTGGCTGAAAAAAATTGAAAAACATTGAAAACCAAAAACCAATTAACAAAGTCAAAGGGAAACAAGAAAAGCTTTAATGTCCTTGACTTCTGTATGCTCTCATTGATTCATCATTGATTTACAATCAAGATATTCCAAGCCGCGATATTACAAAAAGATTGACTTATGGCCGCAAGACAACCAAAACATTTGCCTAATATACAGACTTGAGGCGTCTGAGACAGGGATGAAAAGTGAGTGAGGTTATAGAGAGGGACAAGGCCACTAACATATCAGTCAAAGTGACAGATCACAGTTTTTACACCACGTGGCCCGGTTGATTTTATAGAACATTAACATTTATCTGTAAAAATAATGTTCCACCCCCCTACCAAAACTGTTCTAGCGTTTGCACCCCTGAGTTATTCCCCACTGGCCCATGACTTAAGGAATCCTTATCATTGTTTCCCCAACTGCGGGGAAAAATATTATCTTTCCAATGGAATCCATATATTCTTGAAACTTACAGAGAATGTTACTTATAATCAAAATTTATTAAAGTAAAAGTTCACAAATTTTGATGATAGCAACATATCAAACATTCAAACATAAGCACTTCAGATCCATCTTCATAATAATACAACTTCAACACCATATTATGTCATTTGTTTAATAATTGTTTTCACTTGACATTCAGTTTAGTTAACATGAGAGCAACTAAACTTTCGGTAGATATGTACTCATAAGGCTGAGACTCACACTCACACTTGTTCTGTCCTGTACTTGTTCTGTCTCTCTCTTCTTGTGCCATGACGTATTGGGAACGAATGCCAAACAGCCTATTTTGTTTCCTTAACAATTTTCTGTTTAGATGTATTAATAAAGAATATTTTCAAAAATACTTTGCTCAAATTTCAAAACATTTTTATTTTTACAAACTCATTCACACTATATTTTGATATAGCATTAGGTTTTTGAAAGACACAGTCAGTGTATGTATGAATTTTATACATTAAATTATTTATAAGAGAAAACTAAAAAGACTTGCTGAGTTGTCATTTTGATAACATACGGTAATCAATATATATATATATATATATATATATATAAAAGAAGAGTTGTGTGTTGGTACCTATATTTAGTGCTACAGCCAAAACTACACGTCGTAGGCCCACGATCTTGGTATCAAATTAAAGCTTGGAATCTCATGATCTGCACTATGGTGGATGGGTTTCGATATCTGATTGGGTGTAGGCACAGGATCGTCCGAAAGGGACCTATGTCAAGGATTTTGAGTGTACTTGAGGTTTTATTTGTTTATATCAAACCTTATGGTTTAATTTGAAAAAGTAACCGTGGTTAAAGTGGTTGCCAACAGAATGCAGCACCTACAATTGTTTTTGTACAACAGGTGAATACAGTCTTATTTAGCAAATGTGTTTCTATTTAAGTTTTCAATTATTTAGTAGATTTTTACTGTTAGGTTATGTTATTGAAAAATATGAAGTGCACTAAACTGTAGAGTTACATATTTTTTGTTTTTAAATTCAAAGATACTAGTAAATAAGACGAAAAAAATGTCAAAACGTAGGATAAAATGTTTGCAATTGCGTATCTTATCACGTAAATGGAACAACGAAGAGAAAGAAACACATCTAAGGGTATCACGGGAAAACTCACAGCGACATCAAGAAACACTGTTGTACCAGATTTGGAACAGAAAGGGAGACAGACGCACAAGGTGATGAAAGAAATAATCAGAACAGAGATATAACGGAGAACCTTCGTAAAAGGGATTAAACAGAAGAAGCTGAATTAAATTAAACAGTTTAAAAGCTGTTTACAAAAGGACAAGGAACTATGATTTTGGCTGTAAAGTACACATTATTATTCCAATAAAATGTAGATTGTATTGAACACCCGAATGTAGTAATTTGCAAGATGGACAAAATTTGTAGTTATTGCATAGCACAAAGATTAATTCAAAAAGAAAACGCATATTGTGTGCTGTTTGGAAGGGAAAATAAGACTGCTACCACCAAATATGCCACCGCCGGCTTTATCAAATGTAATATCTATGAAGAAACATCATAATATATAAAATTTTAGATTACATTATACGTTATAATTCTTGCTTCCAAATTACATCTTTTGGGCTACTATTTAGGCCTTCATAAGATTTTTCAACCCAGCGAAGCGGGTTAACAACAGCTAGTTTTATGGTAAAATTATGATGTTTCCCTAGCAAGATTAAATGGTAGATATTGCAGTATTTCCCAAAAGTACTTCATTTAGTAGCCTGCCTCGGAAGAACTGACCGGAAAGGGGTCTATAGTAAGCAAGTTACATTAAACACGATAGTGAACACACAAACCTTTTTACTTTCTTCTGATTCTTTCAATAACCTATTATTCAACTTTTTATTCCTCTTCTTTCTCTTTTTCTTTTTTGCTTCCTCATTGCTTCCTCCTTTCCCACCAATTAATGTCTCATCAAGATTACCGGTGGGTATTGCCCTCCTCACCAATGAGTTGTCATCATCATTTCCATTAACTGAAATTTCTTTGCAAGCTTTATTGTTTTTCATCTTGGATTTTGATTCTTTCCTTACAACCTACAAATAAGTGAAACATGAAAAAATTGCTAGTGAAAAACACTGATATGTACCCAGGGTACACTTTTGGTGTAAAGGCGATAAAAATCATAGGTGTTTCATTAGAGAAAGTAGATCTGAGTGATTTCTTATGAAGAAAATCATCTTTTCTGCACAAGATGTACAGACTTAAATTTTAACAACCTAAACAAACGACATCTTGATATTTAAAAAAAAAATGAATACCTTACATTGAAAATGTTTAGAAAGAAATACAACCAAAAGGAACAAATCAAGCCAATATAAGGTAGTCCTCTTTATAGGGTACCTAATAGTATTGTGTTCCACATCCAAACCAAATTTAATTTATAGGCCTATAAAAAAAAACATTATTTGCAATTTTAATTATTTACAAGGAAACATTTTGCAAATCCAGCAACAACAGTTTCACATGCCGGTATTAAGAAAACTTACTTGTTTCTGACCAGGACTTTCGAATCGACAATTAAATTTGTGTTCGTACAGCATCTGCTCTTCCACCTCTCTTTCCTCGTCACTCAGATTTTTTATTGCTTCATCAATGTTGAAACTATCATCAGCTTCCAAAAACCTAAAAAACCCTTTGTATTAGAATGAAATAATATTATTTTTTTCTTCCTTACGCTAAAAAGCAAAGTTCGGAAAAGGGATGATACTCAGCTAACTTTTTGTAGCTAGGCCTATATAGTTAGCTTATAAAATAAAGTTCATGTCAAAACATAAAATAAAAATACGCTAACCTATATCATTGATGTTCCCCCTATAAAGAACATTGTCAGAAAAAAAGAAAGTCAATTTTACACAAAGAGACCTATAACATTATCTTTCATATATATACTGTATCTGGAAAATTCCTCAAATTTAAATCACTGAAAAGAACAAAAGAATGCAGTTGGTATTTAAACTAAATTTAGAGTGTCTTTTAATGTTTTGCCTGTATTTTTTATCAACTTACTTTTTATTTAAGATGTAGTCGCGAAGGAACTGTTCATCCTTATTCAGTGTCGGACTGGTCCAAAAATCATGAAGAGCTTCTAGTTCTTTTTTTACTTCTTTGTTTCCTATCTTTTCTTTTTGCCCTCTCAGCCAATCTCTGTACTCCTCCAGTGATTTCTGAACAAACAGAAACAAATAATTAAAGAGGACGGTCTCTAATAATTGGCCATGTTAAAATCATGATTGCGACCAGAAAAGGTCATACCTTTTAATTTGTTGAATTACGTACAGCTTTTGGTGAACTAAATGTGGTTTGTATTAAGAATGTAAACAATCTAAATTACAGTCTAATGTAAATATAAAACCAATCAGAAGTTAAAACAAACAAGTTTTGATTACTCTGTAGCATGGATGGAGTCCTGATGTGACCTCTTTGGAGTTTTCTGGTACTACTTAAAAACTCTGTGTATAACAACCACACCCAAAACACACCTGAACCTGTTCCCCTGACCTGTCCTGACCTGTTTGGAGAAAAGTAATGGCTTGAGATAACTGTGTGAGCAGATTTTGACAGTGATCATGACTGTAACACCAGACTTATCCAAACACTTGGTATTGTGACATAAGTGTATTGAATGTAAAATTTAGGCTAAGTTTAAAATTTTAATGAGGCCTTTTTAATACCCGTCTGACACCCTATTTCAAGAAACCTTCGTCTTAACTGTTAGACAGCTTTTAGTCAAAAACTTTTTAGTTCATATTTTTAATAATTACAAAAGCATTTTTCACAGCATATCTCACTCACATAACACCAGATATTCAACCAGAGTCGGGATAGTTTCGATACATATTTTCAAAACATTTTCTTTGTCTAATTCATTTTACATTGCTCTCAATATCTTAATTTATTTGATTTACCATCAACAAGTATTTTTAAAAAGCGTGTCAATGACTTGTTGCTAAGTTTGGATAGGGTTGAGGCTGAGATTATCATCGCGCCAGATTACAGGCGAGACTGACTCTGACGACGGCCCCCGCTATGATTTGACCGTTGCACTGTCCGACTCCCGCTCGCCTCTCCTTAACGCCCTCCTCCCCCCCGCGCCTGCAGAGTTTCATGTCGTAGTGTTGCCATCAATCCATCACGTTTTTTATATCGCAAATTTTTTAGTTTTTTTTCTTTCAATTACATTTTGATTTTACTAAGTTTTACTGGTATAATAAATTTTATTCCAGTTCTCCCTCATTGCAATTTTTTTTTCTCTTCAATCTAAAATAAGGTGATTTTATTAAGGACGCATCTCGAAGCTGACGCACAGGCATTTGTGCCCATGTCAGCTTATTCCATAGACCTTCTTAAAGTTTGTATTTTTTTTACATCATATATTTTATAAGGTACTTATATTCATAGCATGTAACTTATTTAAATGCAAGTACAGATAATTTTATTTTTTGCAATGTAATATTTTTGTAATTTTCTGGAATAAATCTCTATATTCATTCATTCATTCATTCACTATCCAGCAATTTTCAAAGTCTTTCTTTCTTCAAAGGATCAATTATAAATACCCTACTTATGGTACTTATGACCAAATAGTAACTTTGGAAAGGGCTCACGAGGACTAATCTTCGAACCAACAACTCACAATATAGGGCGCACATGGAGAATACTCTGATTGCATGTGACTCTATCCAAGATAAGAGTGACCATAAGAAAGGTAGGTAGGGGAAAATATGCCAGCTGGTTTATAAGAAAGATGCTCGAGAAATACAGTGAAGGGCATTACTGTCAACACCCAACAAGTACTTTTAATTCACAACAAACTTATGTAGCCTATAGAGGAATCCTCCGCATAAACCCCCTCAATGGTTAAATGGGTCCTTTGACAGTATTTAGGCCTACAGATAGATCTCCTACCATAAAACCATAGATCTCCTGGCAAATCTTTGTTAACACGATTTAGGCTTGCAGTAAAGGCCTATTGTGAAATTCTAACATAGACGGGGTTTCTAACTTATTGGAGATTGACCTTATCCACAGGCCAGTTTGGACCAAAGATGGAAAGAGTATATTTGCAAGTCTGCTGGCTTACCTTGTCCTTTTTCTCTGTTCTTAAATCTTTAAACTCAGTATCTGTCTCGAATGAGTTGTTAGGAAAATATCTCACACTCTCTTCATACAACTTAGAATCTTTTTTCTTTAACCGACTCAGAACTTTGAAAAAGCCTTCTTCAAGTTCTTCTGTCCATAACTAGAACAAACACAATTATACAATTAGCGACATTAAAAAAATGCAAGATAGAGCCTAGGCCTAATTACAGAATCCATGTATTTGGACAGGTTCCAATTTTACCAGCGAAATACTTACTAGGTACCGTTATTTCCGGGGTAGGCTAAGTTAGTATAGTCTAACTAACCTTTTATTTGTAAATTCAACTAGGCTACTTACAACAGACCATAATAACATCAAATATAGAAATTGTTTTTATTAATTAGGCCTGAGTTATCTATATAACCTGGTACCTAGTCTATGAAACACAAAAACAAACATTATGTATTTCACTTACTTCTGCATTTTCATCCTCTTCTGATGAAGACGAATCATCTTCACTGTTACTATCATTTTCTATAGGAAATTCCTTTTTATCTAGAAAAGAAACAAAATGGGTGTTAACAAAAATCTTTGGTAAAAGTGCTTTTGGCTTAAGTTCCCTAACAGCACCAGATATCTATAAAACATTTAAATGTAGTTAAAATGTCTATTTATATAGGTAACGTTTGCAGATGAAATATTGTCCTACATTTAACGTGGACATTGATAGAACATTATTCAAATGTCCACAAATGTCTAATATTCTGGTTCAAAAAAAACAGAAGCTTAGATCGGCTTGAACATTAGTCAAATGTTCAAGTTTGTTATGATAAGTATGATTTTTTCCAAAGACCTGTCGGGAAATGCCACAATTCTGCAATAGCCTACTGAGTGAAAAGTCTTGTATTTTGCTGAAGGGACAAATTTATTTAATTAAACTATTTTTACGGTCAACATTTTAGACATATTGTTTTCTGCCTATGCTGCTCCAGATGTAACAGAGGATACATCGTCTCGTCTTCTGTCCATAGGGTGACCAGATTGTTTCCAAATAAAAACGGGACACCAACAAAACTCACCCCCCCCATCCCCAATACAACACACCATAAACAAAGGTGTTTAATTATACAGGGGTCTCTGTAATTTACAAATTTATTAATTTAAGAATTTAAGTATGAAACTGTTTTTTGAAGCTTTTAGACCATGAATTTTATTTTACATTTATTGAATCTATTACAGCGCACGATTGTTACAGTTTTTTTAAGAATACAATAAATGGCATGTAGCCATGAAAGGTAATTTTTTGAATCGCCACATACTGAGGATTCAAAATAATCGTCACATTTATCGATCTTATCATTATAAAAGAAAAAAGATTTTCTGACAATAAATTATGTAGGTGGTAATATCTATAAAATACTGTTGTAGGTCAAAAAAGTATCATGGTTATCCAAAACTTGAAATTCTTACTGTTAGTTATGCTGGGAAAACAGCTAGGCCTAAACAAAAATTAAACAATAAGTTCAATAAACGTTTCAAGTATTGTTATGCTTGTCACTTGCTACAGTCCTTTTTCCTTATTATAATATAGTTGTAGAACTGGCAACAATTCATTTTGAAGTTATAATATGATACTTGAATAAGGGCTTCAAGTAGGTGGCGTAAAGCTAAAATCTCGTTTGGTATTTGGCAAAAGTTCGTGATATTCTTTTATAACCATAAGTAATGTGAGATGCCTCTAAATCTTTAAGATAACGTTAGGTATGTTTTTTATATATAGCCTACTTTGAAAAAAATGGGATTTTTTGACATCCCGACAAAGTTTTCCAGGACAATGAAACGCAAGGTGAAAAAACGGGACTTTTCCGTTTTTATGGGACGTCTGGTCACCCTAACTGTCCAGGCTAGTGAGCTGTTGCGGTTTTTAATCTCTAGGCCTACTGCCGCCGCACCGCTTCTGTCGTCTATCCGTGTTGATTATTAGTCTATGTCGGGGTGATCTATGACCCCCCCCCCAATTACATACCCCAGACCACCTGTCCCTATGTATCCCCTCCCCATCAGAATAGAACCTAGGTAATTTACTGACATCCCTTATTCTTAGCATCAACATCTGTGAACCCTAGTTATTCAGTTATAAGTTATAAGAACGCCGACCATTTAACTTAACCTGAATAAAAATAATACCCAGTAGTGTAGACCTTAAACAAAATTGGTCATGTGGGTACGTAAATTACCTAAAATAACTTGACCAAACCAAACAACACCTAACCTAATAAACAAATACATTAATGAATAAACAATAAACCCATTAATTAATTTGTAGTAATAATTATCTCACCTCGCTTCATTTTTAGTTAGGTTAGTTTATTTATCATTTGACGTTTGACAAAAAAAATCACATTGCTCTCTCCAAAACGTGGATCATTATAAAAGAAACAATACATAGAGTATCAAAGTACAAATTTTTATGTTTATATGAAATACAAGGATAATTCCTTAGAACTAAAAGGGGGGTCAAAGAACAGGCCAAGTTGCCAAAGTTGCTTTGTTGTTGGGTCTATTTTTATGTACATGTTTTTTTATTGGTTTTGACAAACTTGACGATTACTTGCAGGAAATATAAAAAGCTGACCATATCATATACATTCATTATGTCAACTGATATCAGATATATACTGATCCTGATATATACTGATTTCAGATTTCTGATTAGGTACTTTCAAAACGTCCAGGTACAGAACGTCTGAGTCCGCGTCAGGTTGGTTATTTAATGATTGAAAATTGCCATGTAGTGACTTTCAGGTTTGGTATTTTGTATAGTTCATGTTTCAAAAAGTGCAAGTTTATTTATTACAAGCTTTTTTATAGTTTACATGTTTCATAACGTCCAGGTGCAAACACCCAGCTTTTTTTTGAAAGTGAGTTTCATAAATGGAATGCCGGTAAATCGCTTTCGGAACAAGTTATATCAAATACTTTTCATCACGACGCAATTATCAATCTGGCTTTTCATCTCGTTTTCAATCTGGCTTCCGACCCATTTATAGCACTTCTAGCTGCTCTTCTGAAAATAATAGACGATATTTGCCTTGCAATGGATAAGAGACAGGCAACTATTTCAGCCGTATTGGACTTTTCAAAGGCGTTCGACTGCTTTTATCACCCTCTTCTTTCCTTCAAGTTGCGAAAGGCAGGATTTTCTAATGGTTGAATTGACTGGGTTGAGTCCTATCTGTCTGATCGCCAGCAGTGTGTCAAAGTTGGAGACGACTGCTGGAGTTGGAGACCTGTCACACGGGGTGTGCCTCAGGGATCTATCCTTGGGCCACTTCTTTTTTCACTGTACATAAATGACATCACAGAACACATCACCTACTCACATTTTCATCTCTACGCCGACGATTTGCAAATTTACGCTCACTTCCCAATCGACGACATGGATACCACAGTTCTACAAATGAATGCTGACATTGACTCAATTACTCACTGGACAAACCGCAACTGCCTTAAACTCAATGGTATCAAAACTCAAGCGATCGTTGTTGGTTACCCTAGACTTCTGACAAAAATAAACTTTCTCTCTGCCCCTAGACTAAGGTTTGATGGTACTGACCTTGAGTACTGTGACAAAGTAAAAAACTTAGGAATTTTAATGAACAAGCACTTAAAATGGACTGAAGAGCAGTAGAAGTGCTATAATTGGGTCGGAAGCCAGGTTGAAAACGAGATCAAATGTTGTTTTGTTCAATATACTGGGAAAATTGCTGATGCACGGTCCTTTCAAGACATTTAGATAAAGCAGAAAGAATACTAATTGGTCTGTAGTCTGAGGAAGTCTTAGGAGAAGATATTTATTTAGGAAGTGGGTGGACTATAACGGATTTCCAAGCAGAAGGAAAAATATAAGTACTTAGAGATTTATTGAAGATGTAGGTAATAACTGGAAGAGTACTGGAAAACTAATTGGAATATCATCGGCGCCGACTGCGTTACTTGTCATCCTCATAATTGCGTTATCGACATCAATCTCCGCCACCTGAGAGAATGAAAATTGCGTTTCAGTCATCTCAAATGGCCGAGACTCCAAGTCGGCAACATGGTCATGAGCCGCAGAAGAATCAACAGGGACGTTAACAAAGAAATCGTTTAAGGAGTGCAGACTGACAGTCACTTGATGAGTGTTCTCGGAGCTTCCAATGCTAAGATTTTTCAATTTGGACCATAAAACTTTGTTGGATTGGATTTGAGAGAAGGATCTGTAATAGAATCTAGCTTTGGAGTTTCGGATTTGTTGTTGTATGGAATTCCAAAGCCTTTTATAAATTGTCCAGCCATTGGGAAGTTTTGTCCGTTTGGCTTTGCGAAAAGCAGCGTCTCTTTGTCTTTGTAGTTGGCGGATTGGATCTGTTATCCAAGGAGCAGGAGGCTTGGAGATTCTTTTTGATACTACGGGGCAATGTTTATTGTAGAGGTTTGAAAGAAAAAGATAAAAATTTTGCGTCATAGAATTTACATTAGGAGCTTGAACAACCTCCTGCCAGGGAATTTCTGAAGCTTCTTGAAGAATAACATTAGGAGCTTGAACAAACTCCTGCCAGGGAATTTCTGAAGCTTCTTGAAGAATAACATTAGGATCGAGATCTTTGTGATTTCTGTATTTAATGAAATGCGGTCTATATTTGGGTTGTTTGAATTTATAAATACACAAAATCAAATCATGTTTTGAAAGGCCAGGGACCGGATATTGTTCTTGGTCCACGACTAGAGAGGAATCACTAACAGTAATGATATCCAGCAGCGTGTCAGCGCTGGATAAAAATATATCATATGAGGATAATACCCCCGTCGCAGTAAACCTGCGTACTAAGCGAATTTCTAAAGAATTATTTTTTATATGGGAGCTTATTTAATTTTCGTAGGAGAAAAATTTTCAAACACCTTATGTAATTATTGCAAAAAGTATATTAAATAATAATTGAAGAGCCTACGATATAAAGGAAATGATCATGGGAATCGCTTCGGTATCCACTCCAGTAATACGCTTTTTGTTATTCTTATAATTATTAGTCTAATATTGTTTTGTAAGTGTATTCTTGTTATAGTATAAAAATGTAAGCAAACATACAATCAATGATCTTTTTTTTATTATTCTTTTTTGACAAATCAGGCTAAGGAGTAAAAAACCATGCAGCCTCGAGGTGAACTATTCCACTTTGCTTCTACGGTTGATCTTCAATTTCGTTAAACCAAGATTTGATAAGATAGATCTTCCAAAGATGTTACCACTTATGTTTTTTATTTTTAAATATTCTCTTTTGCTTCTTTTAAAAATATATTAATCTCCCTGTAGACTATGTCATTATTTGATTTCAGTGCATTAATTAAATTTGATTTATATAGTTTATACGTTTCTTTAAGGTAAGATTTTCTAAAACATTCAAATTTGGGGTACAACCAAAATAAATGTTCCAAAGTTTCACTTTGCCCAAGAGTACATTCTAGGCATAGGGGTGTGAAATACATGTTTTTTGAAAAAAGATAACTGTTTACTCTGGCATGGCCAAATCTTAATTTGCATATATTTATTATTTCATATCTAGTTAAATTAGTTTGACTAAACCAGGGTTTGTTTTACAATCAATGATCTAAAATCAGTCAAAATCAAAAGAAATAAAATAAACATATAAACAAATTAAATCCAAACATATGATTCATCTTAAAATTTAAAAAAAGTTTGTTGCAGCAAACTTGCATACTCAGTTAATTTCCAAAGGATTTATTTTTTATATGTGGGCATATTCTTCTTAGTTAGGGAAGTTGTTGTTTTGAATATTTTATTTTGTTTAAATATTCCTAATTTAAATAAAGTAAATTTTACTATTCATATTCTTATTTCTCAATGATTATTCATATTCTAATAATTTTTAATAAATGTATACTTTTTATAGTACATAAAAGTCAGCAAACATGTTATCAAACTACTCAGATCCAAGGAATAAAAACAAATCAATCATCACATGAACAAATTTAATTCAATCATATGGTTTGTAATATAATTCTTTTAAATCCCATTTTTGGGGAATTCAATGAAAAATTTAGATATTTATACCAGAACTAGTGGCTTGAAGGGGCTAAAAGCCCATAATGAGGGAAAATTTAAACAATCCTTATTTATTATAGTACAAAATCCCTTAATAGCAAACTGAATCTACCTTATATTGATATCTAACCTACCACATGGTTTTCAATCAAGTATCAGTATCACATGTTTTATGTAAGCAAAGAAGACGTGTTTAGATCCCAATGCTTTTTAAATGGCAGGTATATTACGTTATTTCTCGTTTTCTAATGAATTTCAAGCAATTTCAGTATTTTTCCCGCCATCACGGAACAGAGACCTTTAATTTGAGCCCTCTCCCATCTTTCTACGACTTGCCAGATGCAGATGCCCACAATTTTGACGCAAAGAATAGCCTTACGAAATTAAATATATGATGATGATGATGATGATGATTTGGATAGTTCATGTCCCTTCAGGGGACAATGTACTGCATTTAGCAGATCCAATATCTCAGTAACCGATTGATGTAGAGTAATCATTCAAAATGCTATATTGTTTATTTTTTCAAGCTGAATTCAATTTTGACACTTAAATTTATAAAAAATTAATATAAAGATATTAAATCCTAACAATAAATTTTATTTTGTCAAAAAACCCTCCTTAGAGTTAACTTATCACGCTGGTTTTCGAACTCGAAGTAATAAATGTCACTATAGACGTATGTACCAAATTTTATCGCGATCGGACCTTTTTTACAAAAGTTATCGCGCCTACGGACAGGTATATATATATATATATATATATATATATATATATACATATATATATAAATGAACGAACGGTGTTTTTGGGGTCTGGGGGCATCAAAATGAAAAGTTACGGTGGTCCCGTGCTTAGTCTTACCATGCCGCCTACGGTAATAGCTACTTCCCTATAGGGGGAAATTCGCTAAAAACAGCCATAATAAAGAGTCAATAATACATCAGAGTTAACGTACAGCCATAATAAAGAGTCAATAATACATCAGAGTTAACGTACTGTGCAAGCCTTTAGAAAGCAAAAAGACAAGAACCAAGCTTTCCAGAGACCAGTTTTTAAAAATGGTCGGGATTTTTGTGCACGAACTATATGTTTTTTTATTATTTGTTAACCTTTTAATAAAACTGAATGTTCTATCAACACTTTCTATCCAACAAAAATAACGCAAATTCTATCTACAGTCATTGGTGAAATAAAAATTTTTTCACGAAGCCTTATTGCATAATAATGGATTGCCTTGAATCAATTTTGAGCCGTTAAAGACCTTTGAACAGCTTTTGTTTCTATACCAATGTTTTATTTATTTAAAAATATTTTTCTAGCTTTTTCTATATATCAATGTTTAAAAACTAATTCGCATATATGCAGACTAAGACATGAAGAGTAGTGTAGGTCCCTAAGCGAGTCCATACTATGAACAGATTTCATTAATTACGTGAAAACGCTCTTAAGAATGGCAAATCTACGCGACGTGAATGCGTGGCTAGGTGGATATATAAGGTGGTGTACCTTATTATAAAGATACCTTATTATTATAAAGGTATCTCATAGATGGCGGGGTAGTGGTGATTGGAGGGAAATGACCTTCATCGAGACAAAAATAGACTATACACGGGGTCGCCTTTCGAACCCCATCCGCACTGAATGTCTGTCTGTCTAGCTTCTTCCAATTTTCCCGTTGATTACTTTTATGGACAACTCTTGTTATTTTGATTCAGAATTTACCGTTATTTAATTTTTTTATATTACTAGAAACAATTTTTAACCCTAAACTTGGCAAAAACCTTAAAGCTTATGGGGGGGACCGGTCCCCGTCCCCCTCCCCTTCGGTGCACCCCTGCTAAAACTATGCCAGTCGTTTTGACACTAGGGTAACGCCACACACGGCGGTTTTCGCCTCTGATTTTCCGCGGTTTTTGCCGTCCGTGAAGCAGAATCACATGATTTAAATGAAGGGTGCCACACGCGGCGGGTGAAAACCATTAGAAACCGCTCAACAGCAGCAGGAAAACCGGCCAGTGTTGTACTACCCTTATAGAACTGTTAGCCTACTTGTATTTTGACGCTGTCAATCCCACAAATTGGGCAAAATACCAAGAATAATTAAAGATATAAAAGTTAAAATATAAAATTTATTCTTTAATTGTCCTCGATGTAGATTATGAATAAGAAATATCTCAGGGCTCGTTTTCTTCCACAGCAACCAGACAGTAGGATAGAACATCACCTTTTAAAAAAAGAATAAATTATTTTATTTCTACTGTCCAACTTTTGAAGTCGTTGTAGATCAACTTTCGTGTCCTGCAATCCAGCTACTTGGAGGTCACGAATTGTGGATAGTTATAAGCGATGGCTTGTGGACGCGGTGTTCCTTAGTGGAGATTAACGTACGCACTATTGAGTACTCGTTCATGGGACCATCCTCATAATTAGATTAGTTCGTAAATTGTTAACCGAGGCAAAATCGTGGTTCGGATCCCACGTTAAAATGTAGGTCCCTTAGTTGCCATTGGCTGTTGGGCTATTAATTAACAGTCCTGTCTAAGGAATATGTCGGCCTTAGTCAGTAACAAGACTACAAGATCGCGCCACAATCATCCTTCACTTATCTGTCATTCATACTTGGCTTAAAATACCTACCGGGGTAGGTCGCCATTTCAAATAATGTATCTAATGTATCTAATGTAGAAATTTAGCTTCAATTCCAGAAACGCATTTTATTTAATGAAAAAAAAACGTCGTTGCGCATTGCAACATTTTTATTCAAAAGCTATTATATATCCATATCTAACTCACCACTGCACGCACGAAATATGGACATTACAATTAAGAGAGGCCTTGATTCATATCATCACGCCATGAGAACAAAATGTTTAAATCCATGTAACAGGAAATAACCATGTTATGGCGTGTGAAGGTTTTTTTTATAATTATAATGTAGGAATGGTTGTTGTTGTATTGCTGAGCTATATTGCTGCAATAAAGCTCATCGCATGACTTACTGGTCAGCAAAAAAGGAGGGAAGAAGTCTATAATAATTATTCTGCAATTACTGTAGTTTTATGGTTATTGTAAGGAAAAAAACTAGTTGCAGTCTACTTTATTTCGCAGCTTTGATTGTGATTATAGTAAAAAAAAGCTACTCCATGATCATTACCTCAAGGGAGGATTGTTCACTAAGTTCTCTCTTTGAAGGTAGAGCTATATTTTGTCAATCTATGTTTTCCTTTTTAATAAAAAAGGGTAAATTTTCTCATTTTTCATGCTGTCTTGGGAGGAGCTTTTGATCATCAAAGGCTCGTTGTACCCTACAGGATAAAATTAATAAATGAGAAAAAAATTGCACTATTATCAAACCATGACAAAAGTATTCACTCACAAAAAGATACACATCACACGGAATAAGTTAGCACAATAAGACAAACTTTCAAAACGTTTTACACGTAGGAGCAAAAAGACTTTAAGTTTTTAAAACACAATCGGCGGGAACTAGTTACAGTTTCCTCCGCCAGGCGGCGCCGTCAGCTGCGGTGGGTGGTCAGTGGAGCGTCACGCTTCCGACCGTACACAGCGGCGACCCCCTGCAGCATCCATCTATAGTCTAGGGAAACCTACAACCGGGAGAACAAAATAAACTCTAAAAACATCGGAAACCTTTATTTCTTTCACGGTCGATTTTGTTTCTTTTCAGCAACGACCACGATGTCGATCGGTCCACACGACGAGGAGACGGGCGGATCTGTCGTAGTCGCGGGGAATCAATAAACTCTGGCGCTCACCGCGCGGGCG
This sequence comes from Flexamia atlantica, assembly GCA_035578135.1. Lineage (NCBI taxonomy): Eukaryota > Metazoa > Arthropoda > Insecta > Hemiptera > Cicadellidae > Flexamia > Flexamia atlantica. Next base: position 15,567,837 of record JAQJVK010000015.1, on the reverse strand, counting down.
CGCCACGATCGAACCGCCCGGGTCTCGCTGCGAGGTGTGTACTACACGATGCCGCGTCTAATCCGCTAATAACGCCGATGTGACTACGGAGTTACACGGGTGTGCCTTCCAGAACATGTATACCTCGCCCCCGCTCGGCCTCGCGGTGCTGCTCCTCGGACTGCTCGGACTGCCGCTGTCGCACTCGCAGGATGAGGACATCCCGCACAACGAGTGAGTAGCGGCGTGAGAGTGTGTGTGTGGAGGCGGAAGGCGCGGTTTACGCCGCGGTGTCCCCGAGGGGACGGGGATCTCCGGATCGTATGTGGGAGATATTAAAGTACCGTTTGTTCATTAACGGTTCAAAGCAATTAAGCGTTACGTAATATTATATTGATAATATTTAGACGGGGCTATATGTCAGTTTTGTATAAATAACGTCCGGGATGTCACAGGTTTAAAATAACCGTTTTAAATAATTTTAAAATAATGTTTTATGTAAACTTTTACGTAAAAAATATTGGTTGTAGTTTGAATTTGTTGATCGATTTTAAATACGATTCCTCAAATTCACTTATGATCAGTAATTCACATAGATTCGTTCATTTCTTAAAGGTCCCAGACCAAATAACGAATTGTATCACAATGTACGTATAAGACTTTAATATGAATCCAACTTAAATCAAAATTATTGAATACTATAATATTATAGTAAAGGGTGGCTCCACATGTATGGTACATACTTTTAATCATCACATCTCACGCTTAGGTCCTAACAGCACTTCCTTCATGTAATACTCGTATTACTAGACTGAACATAAATGCACAGTGCTACACGAAGGAGGCAGATTTAAAATAAAGGCAGATAAATAGATGGTAAGAATAATGGATTGGTTTGGGACAGGAATGAAAATATACTCAATTCGGTATCTCTTTTCTTCTATTTTTCAACTAAATTATGGTTTACGCTGAAATGAAGCTTGTTGAAAGTACGAATTACCATCTAAAGGCTACGGTAGCCACACGAAATGTTGTATTTGATTTTCTTTCAAACTAAAACCCTTAAATTGCTCAATATATATGATGAAAACTTTAAGAATTTAACTTTTTCAGACAGGCAACACAATGCTCCAGAGGCCTAAAGGATATAAAGGAAGGAGTGATATTTTGGAGGTGTTCCCTTTTCACTGCATTCCCGCACATCGTTATAACAGCTTACACTTCTTCACACATTGCTCGTTATGCCCATATACTTAATAAGGTCCCATTTTTTCTAGACGAGGGCCAGGCTTAAAAGTTTCCATGGACTTGCACTAGTGGCAATATCGTAACCAATGACGTTTAAGTGAAGTGCAATTATTGCTAATTGAAAACTCATAGTTTGTTTGATATTCATTGTTGGTGAGTTTATGTTCTGATTTTGATTTTTGCTGACATGTGCCGTTGATGTTTAGTAGAATAAAACAATATTAGTAAGACACTGTTTGGAGGACCTGAAAAGAAACAGTCAATTAAATGCTTGAAACAAAAACACAAGAATGCACAGAAATCACAAATTCGCCAATCAGAACTTCCACACCCAATCAGAGCTGAGTAAAAACTACTTTGGCAGCTCACTGTTTTAGCTATGTTTTTGGTCCAGCTTCCCCAAGTATATGTGTAAACCCCATAGCCCCAGGGCGTGTGTGTGTAAAATTTGTTATGTTCTACGTTCATCTCTACTTGAAGACGGAATATATCCTAGATTCCAGATCCCGAAACATCGTGATATTTGTTTTTACTAAACAGTAATGATGAATATAAGCAAAAATCTAAATCAAATCAAATCCCCATTCTCCGTCGCAAGCTAGTTGCTACATCCATGAATTCCATCCTCATATTGCACAGGAATTGACGAGTAGACTAAGCTTAACACTTTAATAACATGACATTTCGTATGATTGAAATTGGAAATATCATTTTCCGTATGTACTATTTTAATAATTAATTTTCTGGGCCGGCATGAATTTGCTCCCCTTTAAAATTTCACTTGGGCTAAAATGTCTCTGGTTGATGAATTTTTACGACCTAGGCCTAATAGGATATGCCTTACCAACTTACACATGGAATGAACCAATTTTACACAGGTTCTTGTTTTTGTTCACTTCAATATCAACATTTATGTTCTTATTTTTGTAGAGCACTTAATTTTTTACACTTCAGCCCTGTTTCACTTCGAGCAATAGGCATTCTAGTTTTTTCAATGTAGGCCTATAAAAATGTTTTTTTTAACCTCTTTAAACATGAAACCCAGTCTAAATAACTGGTTAATAAACTTTATACAGTAGAAACTTTTCAGAAGGAAAACATTTTTTACTGCACAAGGGTTAATCAAAGAGTGGATTTATTATCGCAGGATCAAAGTAGAACACCGAGACGCAAAGTTGTAAAGCTGTAATAAAATGCAGCTGGGATCATAATAATTATGAAGACACCGTCATTGTCTAAGCACTGCCTCGTAATATAATCAACAGATTATCTCTTAATGATCACTACCCTTTTTAATTACTTTATTAAGAGGGTATATATTTTCCTTGAAGAACGCTTATAAAGATTTAATAATTCAAACTAAATTAACACTATTATAGACTTCATGGACAACACGGATTGTGTCAAGATTTAAGTATTCGTCTTTGAAACAGGTGTTTGAATTGTTTTAAGAGGTTTATAATCAGGATAAAACTCAGGTTTTTTCCAACCACCCTACGTTCTTATGAATCTTTTGGTTCCTGTATCAATCTTAATCAATCAAATCTTGAACCCGTTGTCTAAGGGTACGTTTACGTAGGAGCTGCGATTGGCGATACAAGTTGCGATCCTATCAACGAGTTCAAAAAAAGAAGCGTGCTTTGTAATGGGTCTGTTTGCGATGGAGCTGCGCTGTGACTCACTCTTGGAACCCGACCATCGTTGAGAGCAACGACAATAGGTCAATTCATTTTCTCAGCTAGTGTCGAGGGTCCAAAGACAAACGTTTATATTGTCAAACGTTATATAGTCAAAGCAATACGGTGTTTAGTCAAAAGTTATATAGACAAACGAGTCAAACGTCCCTATTTCTATGCTCATATAGTAAGCAAATTTTGTAGGATGCTGTCTTAAATCGAGATACAGGTGATGGGATTCCCCAAATACATTCTATTGATGGGATTTGCACAATACTGACGCTCTCTAGATTCTCTAGAATAAATGTCTCCCCAGTTATTTTTTGTGTTCTTTGGTTTATAAGTAATTAAATGCGTTGATTAAACATTTTAAGCTAAAAAAATAGGTAAGTAACATGCAGCAAAGTGCACATGGGATGTATTTTAGAACGCTCAGTATCATCATCCCGTGGACGCTTCAGTACCGTAATCAAGTGTGTCGCGGCAATTTGGCGCGGGTAAACATTGATGTTGGCTCTTTATTATCATCGACCGCCGCGCCGACTGGAGCGCTCAAGGCAAACGCGGACATCAGCCACAGTGACAATTATGTTGGTTCGGCGAACCAAGTGTGTCTCTCACTCGACATACATGCATATTGGAATTGCACTTTATTACTGAACGCAAAATTTTTAGTTTATTTATTAAAAAAACATTGAAGCTATCTTATGATATGCTTGTTAGATAAGGAAAGTAAGCAAATTTACTATTGTGTCTATCTTGTCTTTTATCTATAAAAAAATCTTTACTAAGTTTTAATTTATCAATGAAACATCAAAACTAGTCTTTGCAGGAAGACTAGATTTCCTGAATATGAATAGCTACTTGATTACCATCATATGTGTTGTTTTATGTACTGTAATTTTTTTAAATAATCTTATAACGCCTAAAGTATATTTACAATTGCACATAGTCATACTTATAAAATGCTAATACGACGAATATGAAAGACGGTATCCAACTTCGACCAGTTACAATCGGCATCGACATCGGGTTCAATGAGAGACCAATGTAAAACTTTTTTATTCATATCCAAAATATATTAATTTCACGGCGGTTTGTTGCGATTTCTACTTTTTAGACCCTGGCCTCATCCTGAAATTCTATTCTTAAACGCAAAATTTGCTTTCGATACAAGGCATAAAACAGGGGAGACGAAAGTAGTACGCTCATATTTAATCGAGTATTTAAGAAAATTTATTTGATTTTTAAACATCGACAATTTGATTTTGTGTCTTTTTATTTGAGCGGTATGTATTTTGGACTTCGAGAGGTATTTTCGAGAGAAAAGGTATTTTCGATTATTGAAGTGCACTATTATTTGACCGCATGATTCCTAAAAGCGGCCGTTCGCCGTTGAATACAGAATGCTTGTCGTAACAAGCATAAGATCACAGAATGATACAGAATGATTCTATTCAAATAGAAAATTCAGCCTGAAATATTGCATATGAAAGCCCATTGCAAATAAACGTAGAAATGGTAATATAAAGTCGTGCCATTACGGTAGGGCCTAAGTGACTTTCTTGAGGAGTTTTGAGGCAGAGAGTCTTAAAGTAATTTCAAGGGCTTCTCGAGGCGCGCCGCCTAACAAGCACCACTCTTGTTTGCATTCCACTTGTCCCACTATAAATAAACTATTAACTGAACATTTACCGTTAACACACCTCCACTTGTGGTAATGCTCACATCTACTGGACGTTCACGTTTGTTGACATGCAAGTTTCACTTGACATTATTTTTGCAACTCGTTCGCCTCCGTAGTGTTTGAAAAAAATTATTCAGGGATCTTAAATACATTATCCAAAAGATATATGAGAGGATAGTTCTCCGCACATAGGTCAAATAATTACCTTATCGTCCTCCTGCAATATCTTCTAGCCAATTATTGATTACGAAAAGAAAAAACTAGAATAACTGGAAAAACTATAAAAAATAATTTTTTAGCCATGATCGAAGTTTAATTTATTTTAGGAGAATCCGACCAGAAATACAAATTTATGTATAGTATTGAATGTGGGTGTGGTTTTAGTGGGTGTACATTAATTGGTGTGTGAACATGTCATCAAGTAGCAGGGCTCGCGCAGAGCTTCAGCGTTCCATGAAACCAGCAGTCCCGCCAAACCTCATGAGGATATTAATGATATCCCCACAAAAATCATCACTAACAACTAAAGCTGAAAATAATTCTATGAAATATCGTTTTTAATATAAGACTATCAGACTATCGACCGATATCAGATTTTGTAATCTGTTGCAAAATGCTCATAATTAATACGTCAATAGTTAATTAATAGTTGGTGAGCAAATACTCCCTACATTAAATCAAAAGAAAACTGAGTGAAACAAATTTAATTAATAAACTATCATAGTAACAATTTGTTACGGTCATAATAATTTGAATAATTTTTCTCACACTCAATTAATGAAGGTCTACACACCCATGCATAATGGATTTATTTCGATAGTTGTAGTCTACCCCTCATTATTCTATCTTACCTGACGATCCAACCTAAACACAAAAGGATCTTACCTTATGATCAATCAAGAGGTTTCTCTAATAATAATGGATTAATTATACTGAAATATTCATCAAAACATGACACGTAATATCTTTTTGTCAACATAAGTTAGTTTTAGCGAATTTCCCCTATAGAGAAGAAGCTATTACCGTAGGTCTCATGATAAGACCTAAGCCCGAGACCATGATAACTTTGCATTTTGGGGTCACCAGAAGCAGAAAACACCATTCGTTCGAATTTATATATATATATATATATATATATATATATATATGTGTCTGTGAGCACGATAGCGGCCACAAAAATGGTCCGATCTTAATGAAATTTGGTACAGACATGTAAAGTGGTAATCCCTCGGAAAAGTTCGTAAACCAACCCGATCGGACCACCGGAAGGGGGGGTAAAGGGGGATAAACCCCCCAAAAAATGGGTTTTTTGAGTTTTTTACATAGGAAAATAAAATTTATCGAATTTTTGTTGGCACCATTGAATTAAGCTCAAAAAATAAACAATTCAGTATTTTGAATCACTGCTCTATGTCCATTGGTTACCGAGATATTGAAAGTGGTAAACACAGTACGTTGTCCCTATGTTAACCTTATGGGAAATAAGTCAAATTCTACCTCTCGGTTATTTTTCAACATATCTTGATAAAACTTGGTAAATGGCTTTTTCTGGTTCATATCTACTAAATATTGAATTAAAACCACCCAGTTTTAATATACCCGTAGCAGCAAACCTGCATACTCATTCCCCATGTTATTCTTATGGAGCTTACCAAAACATGTCAAATCTCGCTATGTTAGATTGAAATATGTTGTTTTGCATTTGAAATTCGCTGAGTGTGCAGGTCTGCTGCAACGGGGGTATTAATTACATGCAATCTTTAATTTTATCAGTTTTTATCCTAAACCCCGAATAGGTACCACATAACACGCAGATCACTTCCCAACTGCCCACAGAGTAGGCCTACAGTGACGATGTGATGATCGTGCAGCGGAGGAGAGTGGGTGTATTATAATTACTCTATGGAGGCTGCGTTACATTACTCTGTGCCCGCCTACACACGGTGTCGGTGTGGGATCAAACGGTCCCCTCCCTCTCCGCTCGCCTGTTTAGGTGATCGTAATAATTTGTTGTGGACTTGGCAAAATTTACAATAACTTAAATCTACGTTCACTTTGGTGTTTAGCATTAACAGTAAGGCTAGTTCAGATTTTAATCGAATTCGAAATCGATCAGACCTGATAAGGTTTTCAAATTTGGTCAGGTTTGATCGGGAAGTCAAATTTGCTCTCGAAAGTTCCTAAAATGCATACAAATTTGATCATGCCTGAAATAGTATATTACGTAGACCGGTATATTAACTAGACCGGTAAAACTTACCGGGCGTGTGACGTATATGATACTTTAAATCATACTCCTCAGAAAAATATGTTTAATCATAACGTATCCCACGCATAAACCGTTACGTTTTTCAATTCTTCAAACCCAATCTATAATAGACATTAAAGATTTGCTACTGTTACCAGCGCTGCCAATACATTCCTCTGAATTGACCAATAAACATAAATGAAACGTTGGTTTGCTGCAATCAGCTGATTGTTTTGATTGTTCACTTCCGTTATTACAGTTTCCTAGTGCACGGTTAATTTACTGTGCATTGCACTGCAAAGAGTAGCTTTCCAGCCAAGAGTAAGGCACAGAAAAACGATGTTTCTGTGTAGTATGATATAAGCAGGTATTTTACTTTCGCGAGCTGTTTATTTTTACACTTGCCACAACTATATAACTAAACAAATTTAACAACAAGCCTCATTAGACTAGCCATACAAATGAGACTTTAAGCGAGTTTTACTTCAAAGCTTTTAATATTATCGTGTCAGAATGACAATATTGATTGTTCTCCTTGCCAAGAAGTGTTAGAGGAACATATTCAAACTTAACACTTTGATTTAAATACATACTTCTAAAAGCCCCATCACGTAAAAAATAGTAACAATTGTGCGAAGAAAAAAAAGATAACTGTTGGCTTAATCAGTCACAATCAGCTGATATGCTAAATGCGTAATTTTTTCATTCGTCAAATGCCGAGCTCTCATGGTCTAGAAGATGTATCATAATATGACTCATGTATCATAAAGTTTGCTTAATGCATCTGGATTTTATTTAGTTAGTATAAATCCTTATGGTGTTACTTGAAAAATAATTATTTGTGATAAATTGCAACGGCGGTGCCAGGTGTTTTTTTTTAACGTAACCCATTTTTTAAATTGAATGATGCACATCTATATATATATAAAGGAGAAGTGGTTTTCTCACGGACAGCAAATCTCCAAAACTATAAGACCTAGAGAGCTGAAATTTGGTATTTATACTCTCCTTGGGCCGTAGATGCGTACTAAGAAACGGTTTTACAAAATTCCCAGATGTTTTCGCTCCAGAAGACTCCAAAGTTTCAATGCAAATCTTATGACCCTTGGTTTTAATCATTTTTCACTAATCCAGATGACTGAATAAACATTGTACTCCATGGCCAGCTGCAGTTAGTTGTAGGTTGTAGTCTTAAGACAGTGTTGAGTGGAGTCTGTTGTAAAGAATGAAAAGTCATACAGAGCAATAATTTATATTTTATATTGTATGTATTATATTTAATAATTCTATTCAAATTTTGTATAATGGGCTTTTAATTTAATAGAATGTAATTTAAATCAATTCTATAAAGAAACGTGATTTGTTTACATAAAACAAATAACATTTAAATGCAACTAAAATTAAAAGAGATTTAACATATGTTTTAAATTTTTTGGTCATTCAATATCAACATGTGACTTTTTAGTGTTTAATTTGTTATTTGGATGAACTGTCAAATTATTTGTTTACATTAAAATCAAAACGTGAGAAAAATTGGAGTAATAATTATAATCGTAATACGGAATTGATGAAAAGCGTCTTGCGGTGAACGAATTATGACAACAGAAAATTACTCACATATTAATATACAGATTTGTGGTTTCACAGTGAAGTAGATGTTGGAATGAAATAGAAAAATAAACCAGATTAGATTGGCTCCCACAAAGTAAACAAGTGCAAACAAAGTGTGTATCTGATCCAGTGTCTACGACATCGACGGATAGAACCACAATTAAGAACCTTCGCCCAAATATTGTACTTAAGTTGAAACTTGTATTAGTTATTGGCAAATTTACTATGAAATACCTTTAAATTTACGTCTAATGCGTTAAAATTCGGCCAGCCGTGAACGAGATATGACAACAAAAAATAATTCTTCACGTGCTAATATACAGATTTGTGGTTTCACTCTTGAATAGTTATTGGTTACTATCTCACCATCATTTCAATCGTGTGCGAAGCCACGGGGAACAGCTGGTATAAATAAAAAATGAGTATTTTTTTGTTGATCTTTACATTTTATACAACCTATTAATTAAGTTTGATTACATTTAGCTTACATTATGTGCGGCGTTTGTATAAAGTTGTGCTCTATTCATCAAATTCCCGAACACGTGTTGCAAGGTAATTGTTTGAATTTCTTGTAATAAATTTGTTATATTTGTTTTGAGGTGCTGAATATCCTGTGAATTGTTTTCGTAGGCCTTACATTTTATGAATCCCCAAATAAAGTAATATCGTGGCATCTGGGGATCTTTGGGAAAATAATCCCTCACAGATAAAATGAAGTTTTGGGTTGCGTTAAAAAACACCCTGTATAATAATCACAAATACTATGTAAATCCTGATACATAAATTGAACGAATCAGCTGATTTGCTATGTTTGTAGGGGAGGGGCGTGGTAAAGACACCCCTTTTATGACCGCCTGTTATTATTGAACCAATCTGAATCACGGTTTTTCTGGTATTCACGCAAAAGTAAGTGGTCCGCACGTAAGTGGCCAATGATAATTTTTTTATCTCCGACTTTTTATAGTAATACTCTGAATTCATTAATTAACCACTCTTCTTAATCTCATAATAATATCCTTGATCAATATATCAATATATCCTCCTGTTAACAAGACTTCAATGGCTTAATATTTCTGACGTGAGCTTAATCTTATTACGTAAATCGTATTGGCTTCGCAATGGATGATCGTAACAATAGGCTTTAACAACGCTCGTGCGTCACCAGCAGTCGTAGTTGAACTGATGTATAGCACATACCTCTGAAGCCTCCAGGAACCAACCAAATGATACTTTATTCGCAACCAGCATACAATTAACTTAACCATCAAACAATGTGAAATTAAACCTAAGTTATTTTTTGCTGAAGCTCGCAAGTAAATATTTTGAAATCATTGAATATTATTGTAATACTGACCTGAAATAGTTCCCCATACAACTGTGGATGGGGACACCAACGTTGGAGCTAAATTATTAAAAATTAACTATAGCCGTGATAAAATAATTTATTTTCACATTCCTCTTTAAAAAAAACCATTACATAGAGTTAGATATGAAACAATTTTCACCAAACGAATCAATCAATAATGAAAAAAAGTAGTTTCAATTTTCAAAGTTAACAAAGTAAACCTTTTCAAAATGCATCGAAACAGCATCGCGTTTCATGACAGATCAAAAGAAACCATTAATAAAAGTCTGTCAGTCAGAGTCGAGAGTGTATTTAGACTGGAGTACGCTCTTTTCGCCGTCGCTGTGTACGTGTTCGAGTGTCTTCATTCGGAACAATCGACAGCGATGTAAGCCTTTGTGATATTGCGTATACATGAATGAACCCCCTTCCGCTCCCCTTCCCTACACCCACATTGTTACCTCTCCCTCCCCTCCCTCCAACCATCACACAAAACGTTAACATTTATTAATGAACGATCGAAGTCTCGTCTGTGATGCCTGCATATTTGTGGTAATTAATCGTTTGTAGTTTGAATTTACCGGTGATTTCGCTGTGGGTCGATTGGCATATCGGTGTTTCTGTGTGTGGATTGGATGAGTGTTTTTGTCGTGATTGAGAGTGGTTTATATGCTGTTAAATGTTCGTAATAGTTGTATTTCTTGTAGACTACATGCGTGGATAAATGGAAATTTAATTTATTGCGATTTAAAAGTCCTTAAAATTTTAGCCTGCAATACACGAATAAGAGGTGACTTCACACTATTGAAACATATTGTTTGGTCTGAAATGTAAATTTAGTTTGGGAGATTTTAGTTTATCGGTATACTACTTTATGTCTAAATGGGTATATGTATAGAAATGGATTTCAATATATGTTTTTACATCAACTTCCGTAGATATGACTTAAAAGGATTTTGTAATGGAAGCAACAGAATTTTCAACAACAAAATAATTTTAAAAAAATATTAAAATGTGTTAATTAATTTTATTCAATGTATTTTTAACTCATATTCTTCAATTATGCTATGATAAATATTGAATACTTGTCGTTATATTATGTATATTTGTATGATAATACTTCAAATAACAAATAAAAATTCTATTACAAAGAGGTTCTAATTCGAAAATATACCAACCACTTTGCATCCCCTAAGCACCATCGCCAATTCATCACTTTATATGACAGAGCGATCGAAGCTCTACCTTGCGAAATAAAGATGTCTTCAATAATTCTTTTTTGGCTTATATAAGAGAATAACTGATGCACCAATCTAAAAATACCGTAAAATGTTATAATGGGAGCTTTAACAGAATTGAAATTTAAGAAATCAATGTTTAATATTGCATATTTGTTTAGTAATGAATATTTAAAATGTATGGAACATTTCCTTCAAAACGTGTTTGAAAAAAATATGTATTCGCTGCAATAACGAAAGCTATGGACATTTTTAACAAGAAACCCCGTAAAAACTAAAATTATTTCTGTTTTGAAATTACTATATCATAGGTATGGTACTTAAAATTAAAACTAAAACTTGTACAAATATGAAATAGAAAACAATTTTTAAACATATTTATGCTATGTAATATGATTATGAATTTGCCATAGCCCGTCGCGCGTCGGAGCGTTATTACTATCTTGTTCATGTTCAATAGACACTTTAAAAACACCGTACTATTCCTTTTTTATGCAAAATTAACATGAGATTGAGATATGGGGTTTCACTACAAAATTTAATATTAAGAACTTCTTTTAATACTCCAAAAGAAAGCAGTGAGGTGTATAGCGGGATTGGATATTATAGAGACGCATGTAGGAATTTAAAAATTTAAAAATTTTGAAATTCTAACTGTTTCGTGCGCTATTATTCATAAAGTATTAATTCATATTAAATCAAATGATTTTTCAAATCCAATCATGACCTTTATCCATTTAAAACTAGGGGTAGAAACAATGTTCACATTAAAAACACAATATAAGGCGACAGACACTGTCAAATTTAACTTTTGGCCAGAAACTCTGTACCCACAAATCTCAAAGGATTTCCTGTTAAATAATTCTAATGCAAATTAAAAAAGTTTCTTTTGAACCTGCCATTGTACACAATCGATGAATTTTGGCAGATAGACAATGCTCAGTGGACTAATTGCTGTGAACTGTTTGCAATTTTCAGTGACTATGAATGTATTAATCAACTGATTGTCAACTTGAGGGTGATACTTATGTAGATGTTAAGTATGACGAATCAGAGGATACGGTTTTCCTTAATGTAAATTTGTATTTTTTATCAAAATAAAGATTTGTGTGTTGTATCTTGCTGATTTGATAATCGATAAAGCTTTCAAACGCCTTCATTTGATCGAACGCAATCTAGACACTGCGGTCACTTTGCCGGTATGAAGTATGAAGGCGAGTATGAAGGCGCTTCCTGGCAGGAACGTTGCCAGTTGAAGAGCTTGATTCCAAACCCATTAAGTCCATTTTTGCGATGTTGAGATCTTGATACTGTTATGGCCAGAAAACTAATGGTTATCGTGCCCAATAACATGTTTTTATAAAGTCACTTTAGCTTTATTTAAATTTGATGAAAACAGCTCCGTTGTTTTCCAAACGAAGCTTAGTCCACATCAGCTGATTTTTAATGGTGTATTTAATTTCAAACCAAGCTTAGTGACACAACAGCTGTTTTCCAAACAACACCGGGGGCATTGTTTCCGAAACAAACAGCCCTTGGATTAAGCAGTGCAGTTTGGAAATAAAGAGGCTTAGTTTGTCTCATAACTTTTTGTAGAAAACAGGAAAATTTATTACCTAAATCAATGTTAAAACCCATTACTTCATGTTAATGGATGAAAATTGCCTCATGTACTTACTGCACATTTAACATGGGTGATATATGGGAAAATGGATTTTTTTTATTACAGTACCACAAAATTACCAAAGATAAGAGGAGAGTATGAATTAAAAAGCTATAGTTTTGCATTTTTTAAATGATATTCTATTTTATATATGTTGCCGTTAATAATTTTTTGATTTTCATTGCTCCCTACATGAAAAAAGGTCTTGGAAAATAGTTTTTAATGTTGGCATGCTGTATATCAAATGAAAGCTGATTTTATAAGGATTAAGAATTTTCAAACAGAACAGAAAAATCTGCTGTGGTTCTCGAGGTTCAGGGTATTCCGTAAATACCAATATTTTTACAAAAACAGCCAACATTTTTATAATAATAAAGAAAAGGGAGTGTTTTTTTCACAAAATTGTTCGCCTTGTTTAGATTTTTTAAATTGTGTGTAATATGACATATGTTTTGAATTTTTAAATCCTAAGTTTCAAACCTATGACCCACGGTTTTCTGAATAAAAAAAGGTTAAAAAGGTTAACAGTATTCTTACGCTATCCCTTAGGAATCATTTAGTGGGTAAATGTTTTGCTTCGTCCTTGTATGTCAAACCGATTGCCTACAAGCTGTTGTGAACGGCTTAGATGCTTAGAAGACTCATCCTGTTTAAAGCTTAAACTATCCGTAACGTTTGAAAAGACCGACACCCTTCAAACCCCTTCTTGAATGAAAGGCGAGAAAATCACAGGAAAAATATTGATTTTTCATAAAGTTTTCCTCAAAGGAACGAATTTAAAGAAAATGTTTTAAACAATGTTTTATTTCTTCTATTTACATTTTATTTGTTAACTTTTTCCCAGCGAAGCGGGGCACCGTCAGCTTATTTATTTATGCACCTCTTGTAACAAAAAGTAGTCAATCAACCAAATTGAAGCGATTTTTCATCAAACCTTCTATACTTGAACACAGAACTCGCCGGATCGTCAGCTGGTTGTCGAGAGAATAATCCGATCAGTCGCGGCGTCGCGTGCGGCATGAAATATTTACTACGCCGCTTAGTCGGCGTCGTCGCTGCTCTTTAAATATTAAACGCCGTTTTCTCAGTCACTTTTAGGGCCTCTTCGCCTGCATTACAGTAAAGGCGATCTTGATGCAGTCCATTTGCTGACAAGGCTTTTTTATTTATTTTGTATTGTTGACATGATTAGTTGGATTTTTTCACGAGGATGAAGGAATGGAATGTTTTAAAATGGAAAGGTATTTTCTTCAATCATATCAGTAAATGGCAATTGTTTAAAGAAAAGTTAAATTTTTTTATTGCTATTGAGTTCTTTTACTATAATTTTAACACTTCTACTTTCATTCTGTTTCAGTAAAACCTCGTAGACCTATATATCAATGCGAAAAAGCGGAATTACTGAAACACTCATATATTTGGAGCTCATTTAAGATCTATACTTCCTTTCATTTTCATGGTTTTATAGCTGGTGCCAAATCTTGAGGCCCAGTCCGTCCGTAAGACTAATGTTAATGTTAATTTTGTCATTAGGCTTATGGACGGTGTGGGCCTTAAGATTTGGCACCAGTTATACCATGTTGAATGGTAATTTATTACCATTGAAGTATAAAGATACAATATTTTAAATTTATATACAAAACATAATAATGTTTTAACTTAGTTGAGCTCTAAGAGAAGATTTTACAAATATATTTGGAACACTACAATATATCGAAAAAATCCATGGTCTTTTAAAATCTAGGCCTACTTATGCAAGTAATAATGTGAAAAATGTACCAAAAATTACAAAAAAAAATAAAAATAAGCTTTGAAATAGGCAGAACAAAGTAAAAATGCACTGCACTCTTATCTGTGGATTTCTTTTTATTTGATTTCATGAAAAGTTTATAAACTTCACTGTTAAATGATATTACAAAAACAAACCTTAACATTATACCAGTTTTAGCAATAATGAATCGTACATTATGAGGTGGGCATATGGAGACCAGTTGCCAATTCATTGTCCTTGAAAATACTTTTTTTTATTACATGTTATACCTGCAACTATATACACCTTATTAAAGTTGTGATGAATCCTAATCAATTTTTTTGCTTGAAATGATCAAAAATACTCAAACTACTAAATTAATTCACTAAATATCTTTATTGTAAAGCTGAGAAATACTGATATTTTTATAAGGTTTGTAGAGTTACAAATAAAAGCGTCCTCAGGTTACTGAGCATCGAGGGCATTATTTAGCCCTTCAAAGGCATGAGGCAGAAGAGGCGATTTTACGTTTTACGCCTCTACGCAGCGCTCGGTGTATAAGCGCTTTATGTATGTGTACAAGGATGAACTTCCACGTTCTCGCTTTCATCATCACCGACCATTGGAATCTTGTTAGTGAGAGAACACTTCATATCCGAATGGTAAATGAGTTTTGTTTTTAAATTCAGAATCACGCAGTAGGCCTACTTAATGCTAGATTCATGTTTACCCTTGAAATCTTACGATTCGTGGATTTCATAGCCTTTTGAATCTATATTCATACCATTTATACTTACCATATATATACTCCAGGAGGTTTTTTTATCGAGAGTCCACCTGCAGTTCTGAACCGATTTCAATAATTTAGGAGTCGTTGGAAAGAGTTCGGTGTGAAATTTTGCAGGAAATAAAATTTATGAATATTAGACTAAAGTCAAAGTCAAAGTCAAAACATTTATTGCTAGAAACATATTATACTAAAGGGCAGAGCCCTGAGTACCCTTAAAGTTATGCATTTCTTCATTAGATTTAACACAGGAGTAGAAATTTCAAGTACAGCTATACTAATAAGTAATATTATTACTAATAAGTACAGCTATACAGTATTTAATAAGTAGCATACACAGTTTTTCCCATGTTATAGCAAGGCATGTGTTGTAACAACTGAAATTGTGAATGTCTTCAGAAGCGAAGCTGCGCCAGTATCCTAATAAACATAACCCTGGTAAAATTTTTTTTGGTGTTTCGTGTTAGTTTTCCTCAACTTTAAAATTTGTAGATTTTAAATATCTTTAGCCAAAAAGTTTTTTATCGTGCCGGATACGTAATTTTTTTAATGAAACCCCACCAGACTTAAATTTAAATCTACTAGAGATCGCTTATTGGTTGGAATTCAACCATTAAATATTTTGGTTTAGTGTTTACTCATTACTTATCATTACTGTATCTGTTTACATTTTGTTTTTATTCCGTAACCAGCATGGGAACACATAAAGTCCATGTAAATTGTTTTTATAATTTCAAATTCATTTTTCTACAATTCATTTTTCTGCAAAAACTATAGTAAATTACAATAGTACTGCACACATCTACAGAAAAATAAAATTCTATCGGTGTTCTTAGATGTATCTTCCAGTGTCTATACAGAAAACAGGACTAACGAAATCATACTTGTCTTTTACCTACCCTAATATATTGATAGATATGATGCTTCCTTAAGTTAAAGCCGTTGCGAGTATGAAACAGCATGCATTATCTACTAATCCTTTAATATTGTAATAATTTTATTATTGGTTCATTTAATTACCCGCCCATTTAAGGATTTCTAAACCTTTTATATACTGTTGGTATTCTCGGACTAATCACTCTGAGTTTAAAAATATCTCGCTTATCATGCAACCATCCCTATAAGAATACGTTCAGTAAATAAGGTAATTTTCCCATTTTCAATTACATTGTTTACTTCATACATTATTTACAAAATAAACCATCTGATTTTCTGAGAACCTCTCAATAAAGATGAAGAAAAATTAAACGATGCTATATTGAATCCTTGGACAAAAAATCTTTAAAACAAAAAAATGTGTATGCAGGAGAATATTTTTCATTGAGATTTTCAACAGTAAAATTAGAAAACCAACTAAAGCAGCTTTAAAATAACATAAAAATGGTCAACGCGCTGGATGAACTGATGAACTTACTTCATTATAAAAAAACATGCGTTCTGATAATTTTTTTACGAAACACTTTAATTAATTGTCTAAACTTAAAAAACAATTTAGTTTCGCCAAGTAGGAGGAGAGGGTAGAAGAGGGTCTTGTAATATTTAACGCGGAGGCCCTTCTACCCTAATCCTCTCAGCCTGAGGACTACCCCTCCCCCCTCCCCCCTCCGCAATCCTGTTCACTCCGCTAATAAATTGGTTCCACCACTTCACTCTTTTCAACTACCAACACTTAGCAGAGGCTTTAAACTGATTCTGTTATGGAGCGCTTATCAATTTTTTTACTTTCTTCTCTCCATTATTCTTCTCTCTTGGAACTAAAAGTTTCTAGATGTTGAAATTTTGCAAAATTCAATGATTTATTTTTTCAATTTCCTCCGCATGCTTATTGTGCTGAGAATACTTAAACATATTACTTTAAATAGCTGTGCAGATGACTAAATTGTATTATTTTAACTTTATTTCCAAACAAGGCTGTGAGAGAGCGTATTTTTTACTTTCTTATCATAACTTTTATGGGGGGAATTGTTTAAGTTGTTATGTGGTTGCTTAGCTGCTGAGTTATTAATTTACATGTTATCGCAATGATAAAAATACATACTAGCATACAAGTAACCAGTCCACCTCGCATACCACACCTACTACACCAGAAACTAGAATCACATCACGACAGAAGGGAAATGTAGTTTTAGCTAAACAATGATAATTTAATTGTAGTAGACAAACTGAAATAGTTCCACTCTTGAGGGGCGGAGTACGATGCTTGGTCGCGTGTCCGGGTCCACTACACTGAACGTTCCAACACATCAAAACATCGCATGGAACCCCCAAGTCTTTGTACGAGCACAGAAAACTAAAACGAGATTTAGCTAAGCATTGTCTGGAACCTACTCGTCTTTCTATGCACATGCCTATAAGCGTTGACAGGAACAACCTGGTATTGGCATTCGTAAGTGTTTTCAGCAAAGTCCAAGTGACATTCCTAAGTGTTTTCAGGAACCACCTCATCTTTGTATGAGACAGCCCAAGTGTTGTCAGAAACCACTTAGTTTTTGTATGAGACATCCCTAAGGACTGTAAGGGACAATCGCCTCTCCTCTTTAAATGAAACAAATGCCCAAGTGTTGTCAGGGACCACCAAGTACCTGTATGGGACATGCCTCAGTCTAAGTGTTAATAGGAATCACCTGTGTCTTTGTACTATACATACGGTAGTCGTGTTGACAGGAAAACCTTGTCCTTTTATGAGACAGACCTAAGCGTTGTCGGGAATACCTAGTCATTGCATCTGGCATAACTAGGTTTTATCAGGAACCTCATTTTTGAGACATGACTAAGTGTTGTCAGCAACCACCTAGTCTTTGTAGGAGACATGCCTAAGTGATTCTTGGAACTTCACTCTTGATTCGTGGCTAATTTTTGTCAATAATCTAGTCTTTGTATGAGATTTAACTAAGTGATGTTAGAATCAAACCCGTTTTTGAATGTGATATGCGTAAGTGTCAGAACCTATTTCGAATTTTTGTGAGACATGGCTAAGTTTTGTCAGGAACTACATTCTCTATGTATTAGACATGGCTAAGTATTGTTCAGAACCAAGTCGTCTTTGTATGAGATGTAATAAAGTGTTGTCAAGAAAGCGGTGAAACCTTTTTAAAGCAATAAAAGAAGCAACTGTCAAATTACGTAGATGAAAAAATAGGTCCATATAAAATGTACCCTCCTAAATTTTGTTTTGGAAGATCTCTTTATTTTCATTTAAATCAGTTTTAGACGAGGTGTGCATGCTATTACTGAGATTCTTAATTATATTCTTGGTTTTCAGCTTGATTATCATCTATTTCATACTTAAAATTGATATTTATGTTCAATAACAACAATTGGATGCACAGTTTATTCTCTTCTATTTCATAAATAACAGACATTCTAATGTTCAGTGTAGAAGAAATAGACGTTCAGTTCATTTTCTTCTGTTATAAAAATTAAAATTCGTTCTGACATTCAATACAGAGTTAAAATATTTGTATTTAAATCATGAGTATTTTCGCATTTGACGCGAAAAATGAATTTTCCTACTATTTTCTTTGTTATAAAATAATTATAAGCTAAATTTTGTTTTAGTGTAATATAAAAAATCAGTCTTCATTTTTAAAATAATTTTTTCTGAATTTTTATTTTTTTATCGGTAATAACTTAATCAGATAAATTGTTGTCTTACTTTCTTTATCAGTTTGTCAAAATTTTGTTCGATTTTTTTTCAGCCAGCATTGCTTGTAGTATAGATTAGGTTGTGGCTGCTTTAATAGACAAAAGATTGATCATTTTGCTGTTTAAGTACAAATAAATTAATTTTATAAAATTGCAATTCTATTAATGGCGTTATAATAAACTGTTACATTAAGGTTTTACGCCAATAAATCAACAATAAGTAACATACTCAAGGGTTCGGGTATATTTCTAAGCCTCCTTGTCTTATCGCTCATGATAAGAGGTTTATAATAGCTTTATGCTGGAGTTTAAATCCCCCGGAGATGAAGTCGAGATGGTTTTCACACCGTTACATAATTAGCACTTACGTGGATCCTTCCTCTGCAATCTTGTAATTAAGGGAAACGCTTGGCTCTGATTACTTATACATCCTCAACTCAGGACCCTGTAGGGATATCCTTAATTAAACATCGTCGTTTATCAATTGTTGTTGTTTGTCATATCATTTGATCTTATGGAAAATAACAAATATTAATGGTCTAAAGACCGACACTATTAGTTGTGAAAATCAACATTTTTAACACCAATGCAAGGGAACAACGTTTATTGCAAACGCATTATACCTCAAATAAAACAGGTCATTCTAAACTTACTGAAAATAATAATAAGTTTCCAATAAATATTGTTCAGTATTTTTGTAACAGTATTGCCGTCTTAACATTGTCGGCAAAATCTGTTCATACCAAAAAACTGTCGGCAAAATCTGTTCTGTATTATTTAATATCTCTAGTTTTTTGTGCCTGTATACCGTTCTCTGCATGTTAGTTTTCATTTATGCAGTTACTCATTCACTTAAAATCATTATTTATTATATTTTTATTAGATATTTTAGATTGTTTGCTTTTTGCATGTAGTTCTAAGGCCCTATATTGTGTTCTCTTAACCTTGTTATTGAGTTTGTAAATTACTTATTTTTGTTATTTTTGATAGATATTTAAAGATTGTTAAGTAGTTTTGCATGTAGCTTTTACGGCTCTCGTTGTGTCTCAATCGGTTATCTTGATATAAATTAATTTATTTAGTTTTTATTAGTCTAGTACATACCTGCACGAATTTTCGTTGTCTGAGTCTAGCATAAATCTAGTGAATGTAAGTTATTGAGCTTGTTGTTCTACTATCAGTGTCTTGCATAATGAGCCTGTGTATTGTGCTTTTTTTACTTTTGCAACTGTAAATGTTTTTTTGCTTATATGAAGCCATATTTTCTATAACTTGTTTTGTTGCATGCATGCACTTGTAGTTATATTTTATTATGACATTTCAATTGTAAATGGTTAATCCGTCAATAAATAAATAAATAAATAAATAAATAAATAAATACCTCACGAAATTGGATTTTCGGCAAGAAATACAAAATTGAATATGGACTTAGAGAATATTTTGTTATTAACTAAAACTTAATTCACGTGGAAGTGCAGTTTTTCTTTGTTCTATAAACGCATATAGCATTGAAAACTAACAATTACCAATATTGCCATTGTATTCTTAGATTTAAATTTTCATCCAAGAGATTGATATTGGTTTCAAATACACTCGAGTATTCCATGATTTAGCTGGGTGTCGAGAACCCCAAAACCCTTCGTTCTTAAGAACATCTGGTATCTGTATCACCGGTACAGAACCACTATGTAGAAGGTATTTTAATCTTCTTTAAATTTCAGAGCATAGTAAAAAATCATAAAAGGTTTATTTTTACAACGTCTCACACTTCTACCAAGGAATATATCCATAAGTTGAACAGTATATTTTCGTTTCACTACGGGTCCCCAGTCTGGATAGATTAGACCCTCCCCTAACTCACCCCCTACATCACTCTTCCTAGCCACCCCCTCCCCCCAGTCACAACACTCCCCCCCCACAAACGTTATCTTGACGGATGGTAGGTGGCCACGGTCGCTCAAAGGTGCATTATCAATAATTGTACTGATAACACTTGTCAATACCTTTCACAGACACCGCAGAATTGGCAATGACAAATTCATTTTGGCTAAACTAAAACGACTGTTCCGATTGATTTTAGCCATACGATTGATGTTATTTTAGTCCAACGTGAATACACATATAATTTTAGTAAAAGGATAAAAATGGCTTTGCAGCATTGACTTGTATTGTCAATGATTTGCACCCTGAAGAAGATTATTTAATACACCTGCATTGGTTGCTTGAGCTGCTTTTCTTTTGCAAAAATCTTATTCAGTTGGTGATAAAACAGCGCAAATTACAGATATTTATATCATATATCAGATACATGATGCGCTATAAACAATCAGGATAAATTAGAAACTTTTAGAGCATTAAGGGCTTTTCCTCTAAGTCTGACCTTCATGAATGTATCCGTTGTGTTCCGTAAAACTACACGCCGAGGTCTTTAAACGACACCTAAATTATTCAAATCAGTTCAGAGCCGTAGAAATTGTCATCATAAAAACCCCTTAGTATGTTTTGACGGAAAAATACATTTCAAAAGACAACTGATTATAACAAACATTGCATTATCAGGAGACCATCCACTACAGTAAATGTAAAATCAGGCAAGATAGTGCTGTTTTAGTCTCACTGTGTGTTGTAAAGATATGCTTTATGAAGGAAACATGCTATAAAAGAGCGCTAATAAAAGAAAAGTGCGCCGTATAACATAAAGTATACAGCTAGAAAACGCCATAAATTCATGCAGTATTCTTTCGTATGTATTTGTTCCTTTTACATGCATGACTGGTAAAATATTTTCTATTATAAATACGCCGAATAAAACAACAATTAATTCTTTGGTAGTTTCTGTTTGCAGGAGAGTCCAGTTTGTCACGATTAAGTTTCAAGTTGTGAATTTAATTTTGGAATAATACAGTAGAATTAATACAACTATAAAACACGAGAGGGAGAGAAATTACACTTATCTTTCGCCAATAACAAGCATGTGCCTCACGTCAACAAATAAAAACCACCGAGCAACGAGTATAGTTCTTACATACTTGTAATAAGGCCGTCTTTGGTAATAAGGCCGCGGCCTTCGAACTTGCAACGTTACTTTTCTTAGGTTTTTTACGTAGTAACAACCCTTACAGAGCCAGCTGACTTAAAGTAAACAAGAGATAGTGCCATAAGAGAGTGTGGATAACTAAATAAGCTGAGCCCTTAATTAGGCGCGATGTTGCCATTGCAAGCGCCGCGGCCTTATTTCTAGAGACGGCCATGCTGGAATATGGTTTTTTGTCACGACGTCGTTCCCCATTGGATGAATCAATCGGTTTGTTATTTTTGTTATCTAATTCTAAAAGTTTGCTGATTTTCCGCTAGATAGTGACATTGAGACTCACGAATTTTCGGATATTTCGGAAATTCTCGTGTGCTTCCGTCTGCCTTCGTGGGATTGGCCAGTTATTGGCGAGTGATTAGTATATAAATTACCCTCCCTCTCACACTTCATAGTTGTATTATAATAATTCAAGTATAATTGTTTAGTTAATGCTAGCTGGTAAGCATAGTAACATACTCGTTTCATGGTCTAAAATATATTTCAGATTCAATCTTGACTAGGTTTGAAACTGGAACTGCCACTATTTGTCATTTGGCTAATAATCCACATTAATGCTGTGTAAAACATTGAGTTAGATAACAGCATAAAAAGAACAAATCTAACAAAAAGTTGCCGTTTGATAGTAAGAGATCAGGAGGTTGACCGTTCGTTAAAGTGCACTGACGTTAAACTGCTAAAAAATAATAGAACAAACGCAGTTCCATAAAAATTAAATCCAACCAAACCAAAACTATTCAATCAATTAACCTAAAATCGGGAAAGAAATAAAAATTATCCTCGAATAACAATAACTCCTTTTCTAGCTTTGAAACCCTCTTTGGCTTCACCCAAAAGGCTACACTTCTCATCTTCATTAAAATATACGACATCCGATTTTCATATAGCAAAAATGTTTCATTCCGTTTTCAAGTTTATTGATCATGAGCAAAGCTCCTCAGGGAACTGCTAGTATCTCTATAACGTCTATCAGTTCATGATTCGAGACATGACGTGTTCTCCTCCCATCACATTATCACAATATAACTCTAACTCCCCTACCCCATTTACTGCGGAATAACTGAAATCACAACATGAACTGAACATAATACCTTGTATTTGATGACGAAGTTGGATATTTGATTTGTTTGGATTACGGCTCAAGTTGTTGTTGTACACGCAAGCGTTGCCTCTTTCGAATAAATGGGAAATGTTTTGCCACGTTTCAAGTTACTGTATTTGAAATAGAAAAAACAGTTGCATTGAATAGCTTTGTTCATTTTTTATTTTAAATGTCCATAGCTTATTAAGTTTTCGTGTGTGATAGATGGTAGATGGTTACAGGAAGTGAAGGTTTTATTAAATATTTTAGGGAGTAATATATAGTGATATATTGTAATTTCTTATGCAACGGATATCTCTGTTACTCTGTTAACGGCCTTAGAAAACCTTGCATATAAGTTATATTGTTCATGTTTTTTTAAAGAGAGTTTACCTTTAAAAGAGTGCATGGTATTTTTCGTGTTTTCAATGTTTTCAAGAAAGTTTTCCTTTGAACACGTGATATTTGTTTTCGCGTTTTCAACAGAGTTTGCCTTTGAAGACGTGATATTTGTGTGGAGGATCTGCGTCGGGCTCGGCGGGCTGAAATGCGGCTCCAGGCAATCAATGATTTAATTACTCAGGGATCGCCACCCAAAGGGCAGGGTGTGATATTCAAATCAAATTATATCAGGGCAACGTGTGCCTGACGTGCTATATTAATACAGATTAATTCGGAGGACATTTTTATTCACAGTTGTATTTGAATGTTCAAACCAAATTTCAAAATGAAAGAATAGTTGCGTAGTTTTTTTATGAGCGAAAATGTTTACGTTTCATTTTTTTTTATTGGCACTGTGATTTTTAAAGTCAATCTATCATGTAAATATAGCGTTTATACTTTTATTACTATATAAATCGAGCGATCAGAAGCAATAAATTACTTTTCATGCTTTTTCATGATTTAATATAAAAAAGGAAACCGTAGGTACATCTGTATTTTATACAGAGAACGAGTGAAACTATTGACAAAAACTGGGACTCTTTCTCTGGGAGTCTTTGCACAGCTTTTTGGGTAAATTACTCAGTGTTTTCATAATTTTCAACATTTCATGGTTTGTGTTAATTTTCTTTTATGCAAACATCAGCATACATCTGTTGTTGGTTTCATATATATTATGCTGTTTACATTCTTAAATAAATGCGAGATTTTACATCAATTTTCTTTTTCAGAGTTAAAAACTGGGCTCTCAAGTTCGGTGTCGACCTTTGGGAGTTTGGGAGGCAGTTCACGAAAATGAATGAGATCCAAAGGGTAAGTAAAGTAAAAACTTATTATAAAAAAAGCTTTTCAGTAAAAAAGTTATTTTATTAATTTTTAGACTATTTACTACGTTGATATGGGAGATTTCCACAACAGCCTGATTACAATGAACATTTCATCCACATATTCCATTTTGTTGTTGTTAAATAATTTTGATTATGGTTTGAGAAAGTAAAATTTTATTATTAAAACTAACAAAATTCCGAACTCCTCTATTTATCTTACTAAAATTAATATTCACTTAGGTGTCAACTGCATTAAGAGAATGCAATATAGCCGAATAACTCGGATTAAAATAATGCGAGATGAATCCTGGTAAAAGCAATCTATTCGTTGTTTGGTTGATGCAATTTCTTGTGAGAAGAATAAGTGGTTTATAATCCATCCCGCTTTTTGGATATAAAATAATTAATGTCTGCCGTATATGAAAATCCACGTTAGAAAATCATTTCCGGTTTTTCAATTCAAGCTAAAAAAGAAATGAACCTGAAAGCTAGGGAACTCAAACCTTTAATATTTGACTGGATGAAAAAGAACAAAACTTACATACGAACGTTGATTTTCTAATTGCAGGTACAGCAATCCAACACTCATTAATTCTGAAGAGTTGTTTTTAATGCCTTAGAATATTGGTAGAAAGTATTTTGATATATTTTACAATTTCAAATGTCCTTATGCAATTCTAAAAACCTTTCTGGTCCAGAAGGGGTTTGTCTTTCTTAGACATGCTGTATTTATGAAAAATAATATGAAAAAGACGTTAATGGGAATGCGAAGTATCACCCCGAAAATTATCCATTGTCTGAAGAACTGTTTGTATACTGTTTGTATTCAATCTTACGACTAATAATGACACATGTATTTCTAAGTATGCTATTAAGAACTAAGAAAAAACATATACACTGTAATCATCAGTCAATGTCTTTAATAATTATCTACATATTATCAGTTAAAGTGATAATGAAATAAAATAAATTGTTGTCCACATTTTTGTAAGTAAACAATTGTATTTGACTTTATTAAAATGTTTCTTACGATTTACCCAGCGATAGCATATCCAAGAGAATATAATATGAACTAGAACAATCAGCATTACAATACATAAATCATACGTTTATAATACATAAAACATCCGCCTCGTCTGGAGCTCTTGGAGCTCTATTACAAACAATGTATGCAGGTTACGAGAACTCAGACCCAACTGTAAAGTTTAGCTTTGCAATATACACTAATTGATTAATATTAAGTACCTGGTGTACCGAGCCCTGCTCGGTGTTATTTCATGTTTACCAGTTCATCCAGTTACTGTAAAATATTTCAATGTCATAAAATTGATAAATATAAACCTTTTTTATTGCTCCATGGACTCTTCATCCCACTTTCTGTATTTTCCCTTGATGGCTGTAGATTCCAAACAGCTGTTATAATTACTTCATTTGTAATTACAATTACTTCATTATAATTACTTCAATAAGAAATTACACTTTCCTTGTTTATTTTCGTTGCTATCACGGCAACCCATAAGGCCAATGTTAAAATTTCACAGCTTTAAAATTCTATTTATTACGTTATTAGATTTTCTCTGGCCAGCAACCTACATAAAAGATGTTTTTGAGTCATAAATTACTTATTTACAGACTTGGAAAGAAATCCTCGGAGCCGTTTTTGAGATTGTTGTGCAAACATGCATACAAGCAAGCAAGCAAGATAACATTGCTCATATAAGATTATAGGATAGCTCTAGTTTTAAATCTACGAGAAAATTGAAATTGCTTAATTATCTTGCGTGCAGTTTTAGTATGTATTCCATGTCATTTTCATGTATCGTGTATCGTGCTCATCTGTCTGTACATTAAACCAAACGGTACGGTAGTACAGAGGTACATTGGACATTTAGTCAACGTTTCATTCTTCTCTTGGTTCATCCAGTAATTAAAAATCATGGAATACTTCTCCATAAGACCAAGTTCAATAATAAATTATGAGGTATATTTTTGATCATATTTGTCTATCTTATATTTATTTATTATGATTAATTGAATTAATACAACTATGAAGCTTGAGAGGGAGGGAAATTTATATATTTATGATCCGCCAGCGACAGGCTAACCCCTCGAAGGCGAACAACATGACACGAGGAGTCCAAATATCCGAAAGTTCCAAGTGTTACTATCTGGCGGACAATCAATAAACTTTTAGGGAAATACACAACAACAAACCAAATGATTCATCTAATAAGAAACGACGTCGTGACAAAAAAACAGAATGTTCCAGCCAATGATATACTTAGCGGGATCTTGCGAATAAAACTCGTTGGTTTTCGTTCGTTTTCTGAGGGACATGCCTGGCGCTGGCGAACGATAAGTGAAATTTCCCTCCCTCTCGCGTTTCATACTTGTATTAATACTACTATAAATGGTATGTATTTTTATAAGTATAAATCTTTATGCGGTTTTTGACGCGATTTTGCTGTCACAGTGAAAAACAATAATTCACAAAAGAATTTAATAAAACAATACATTATTAAAACTAAAGTAACAAGAATAACCCGTTTTACGGTTGGGGGGGGCGATACAAGGTGAATTATTTGATCTTCATGAAGCCTCTAAGCAAATTTAAGTAACTAGAAGCTAATAATAGTTTAACCAAGGCCACACTTCACATTTTATTGATTTATACATTCAACATATAAATGGTTTAGCACAGTATTGCTATGAAAATACAGTAAAAAAATTTACATTTTTGCCATATTCTTTCAAAACCAAATTACTAATGGCTTATATAGATTAATATATGAAACAATAATCAATACCTTAATGTCTACATCAGTTTGTATGTCTTTTATCATCCTAGAGACCAATTACAATTAAGCCAAACTACAAAAGCAGCGACCAAAGTGAATAAAACACCATCGACATTACGGCCCAGGGTGGTGTACCTGTCATAATCTGTCTTTAAGTTAGGAATGGCTGACTTTTATTGCATTCTAAGTTTTTATTGCGAGAGTTCCGCTGGGAGTTTCGACGGAGGAAACTTGCGAGTTAGTTATTGAAATATCTGCCGGTAACAAGTTGTAGCCGCCTCCCTTGGTCTGATATTATAGTGCAGTTTCCATCAACTACTGACCTGTAGGGGTCAAATAGTTTGGGCCTAATTACTACAGGCTCTTAATAATATAATATTCACTTTTGAATGAATATAGAATATCTAGCGAATATTCAATCGTTTTAACGTCAATGACACTATATAATTTACTGTGTATTCCTTTAAGCTGTTTTACTTAAAATGTTTATTCATATAGGATAAATTTTATGGAGAAATACCAACCTTTAAGACTAGTACCCTTCCCTTTGGTCTGGCCTTTATCTTGGTTCCTGCAAAACGTCACACCAAGCTTTTTCCATGATGCCTAAATTATTAAAATCGATCCAGAACTGTAGGAAGAGTTTTTATTACAAAGAAATTCTAGCTTAATAAATGAATATAGACTAACAGTATCGTTTATGAATAACATTTTATTAGTCTTTCAGGAAAATAATATGTTTAGTTCGGCGAACGTAGAATAAGATTTGTTCTCTGTTAATAATTATATTACAGTCGACTCTCGCTAACTCGAAAATCCACGGGACTGCGATTTTTCTTCGTGTTACGTATAGTTCGTCGTCTGCATAGTTCGAGTTATAGAGGTAAACTAAATAAAAATTCGTTATATAGAGGTAAAGAAAAAATTTTGTTTATACCCTACACCTTCAACAAATCCAAGCTTTTGACTTATTCAAATATTATATGTCAATGAAAAATACAGCATTTATAATATAATAACCTGTAAAACACAAAAACAGACAAGATCATATTAATTCTGATTAAAAAGTCTGTAATCTTCCCCTGCTTAAACATGTAAAAACAATTATTACAGTATCGATCATAATTTTTATTAAAACAATAATATAAAGAAACTTTACTGTATGCCCTACAGCTACAAAATAAACTTATAACTTTGAATATTACTGTATTAATAAATAATACTTACAGTACAGTATACAAAATAAAAAAATACTTGTGAAATAAAATAGAGTAAACATTTCAGAACGCCGGGATTTCGTATTACGGAGGTCCATTCTGAAAACTTCGTGGTATGGAGGTAAACTTCGAGTTATGGAGGTAAAGCGTGAATCGAATTCGTCTTATCTACTGAACTTCGTGTTATAGAGGTAATTTTTGTGTACCTTCGAGTCATAGAGGTAAAATATACCCAGAAAATTGGTTCGTGTTATGAAAATTAGTTCGTGTTATGTATAGTAATTTGTTCGTGTTAGACAGGTTTTTCCAAGGGGATTAAAAATAATTCGTGATATCAAGGATTTCGTGATATCAAGGTTCGTGTTAGCGAGACTCGACTGTATTAATCTGTGTTCACTGGGTCAATTTCCTCATTTGCTGATATTATTATTTGATATATTCCTACAGGGTGGGTCAGACTGTCAGTACACCTCGTGCAGCGGGAAAAAGGCGTCAAATAACATGTGACGCAAAATAAAATTCCCCACCTAATTGTATATGAAGAATTTATTTCAAATATTTCATCGCAATTTACTTGCAGGATGTTCCACATATCAAAGCCATGGGTACGAATCTAACAATTTTAGAATGTAAACATATAGCAAATTGTGTAATGTATAAACACTTTCATGGTGGTGATCTACCGGCTGAAATGTAATTACAATAAATAAATAAACTACATATTATTTTTGCACGTCGTAAATTGGTTCAGTAATAACATTAGAAAAATTGTAATGCAAAAGCAAATAGATTTTAATGGTACTGAAATCATAGAGAGTTGCTCGTTTGATTCCTTATCTATACGAAAAGATATAAGAAAATATTTGTAAACATCATTAAAAATTACTTGTTTTCTCATAATTGTACTCTTTTTCATGCTTGTTGTGTGCAGAAACATTATCCCGTCCACAGTTTACTTTCGTTTACCTGTGCCATATTGAAATCAAATCAAGATTGTCACCACCTATTACCGAAATGAAAAACTTATCCCTTGGGAAGTGATAAATCTAAACCACCAACAGGTGAGAGGTGGTTATTATTCCACACACTCGCGCGTGGGGCCCGAGTGATTCCGAGATGGTCAGGCTTGGGTGGGATTACCACGGACGTGTCTGGGGGGATGTTTAGGGGTTGTTTGACGCGGGGGGGGAGGGGGGCTGGCGACCAGCCAAGGGCCGCACTGCTCAAAGTTACGGCTCGTCATGTACGCAACCTTCCGTACACAATCGATATATGAAAAGATGTGTTGCTTTCCGACGATTTTAAAGACTTGATATTTTATGGGTAATTAATCACTCAATGCGGCTTCGTTCACGTCTATGAATAGATTATATTTAATATATTCAATATATTCTAATTCATTACAAAAAGTGTCTTAGTGATAAAAAGTCCTCATGCAGTTCTGAACCGATTCTCATAGTTTAGGTGTCATTGGAAAGAGCTCGGCTTAAAGTTTTGCTAGATACACAATTTATAAAGATTATACTTTAAGAATAAGCCCTTAAAGTTTATTGTTTCTTTATCAAAAATAACATTGGAATAATATACTTGAATTAATACAACTATTAAGCGCGAGAGAGAGGTGAATTTATATTATTTTCATTCGCCAGCGACATGCCAACCCCTTGAAGGCAGACGAAAACCCACGACGAGTTCCAAATATCCGAAAATTCCAAAGTGTTAGTGTTACTATCTAGCGCACAATCAATAAACTTTCAGGGCAAGGTATAAAAAAACAACAAACGAAATGATTCATCCAATAGGATTCGACGTTTTGACAAAAAAAATGCCAATGCCAATGATATACTTAGCGGGGATCTTGCGCATAATATTCGTTGCTTTTCGTTTGTTTTCTGAGGAGTATGCCTGACGCTGGCGAAAGATAAGTGAAATTTTCCTCCCTCTCACACTTCATCCTTGTATTAAATCTACTATAATCCCGAGTAAAACAGCTGGTTATAGTAAGCACAATTTAACTGCAAAGCCATGTGTTAGCACCGGAACTCGAACTATTGAATGTGTGTTCCTTAAAACTGCTGAGCATCACAAATCAACAAAGCTCCTTTCCCAATACTGTTCAATAATTTTAGTTTGTGTCCTCAATTTCCTCTGATACTTTTTGGATTTTAAAATTCATTTGCGCCTGTTATTGTTTGATTCTGATAAAAGTATGTCTCTCGTAATGAAGGCTAGAATAGTAGTTTTCATTACTAGGAGCAAAAGTGGCTCTTTTTGGTACGAGATCATAATTTACAGGCGAGGCGAAGCCGAGCTTGGAAATGCGATCGAGTACCAAGGAGACACTTTTGCTCCGTGTGATGAACAACTATTTTCATCATTATGTAAAATAACCAATTAATCGTTAAAAAATTAGACTACATAATTTTGAGGTTATCCAAAATAGTCATCGTCATTTACACATCTGTTGGTTGTTTAAAAACACAAGTTAAGAAATCGTTCAACCTTTCAAACGTAACATAAACAAATTTTGACATTAGAGTACGGCAAAATTTACCATATGTTTTTTCAGTACTCCTATTCGAAGTGATCCAAAAACGATCATTTTGCGTACGATTTAGAGAACTAAAAACGGCTGTTTTCGGGACAGTATGATGAAAAAAAAACGTTATGCTTTAGAATCCCTCAGAACCATTACATAGTAAAATAAAAACGTATGGATGCTCATTAGTACAAACGTGTCAATGCTGCACTTCAATCGTAGTTTAAACTTATTTTGAATAGGCTAAATGTTGCAATTTATTTATTTTTAGTAAACACACTATGAGAACACATGGGACATAATTGTTTTTATAGTTTCCATGTAGAATTTTTATCATAAGACTAATGTAACAACTTCAAAAGCCACAAGGCAATGCGTTTAAACATTTCAGAACTGAACATGCCTACTTTTGTGCATTGTGTTCAAAAAGAAATTAGTTATCTAATAACCTGATTTCTGATGAATTGGTTCTACAGTTAACGTTCAAAATGTTCAAAATGTTATCCTCTTTCATGAAAAATTGTCATACAATTTTGATACAATTATTTTCAAATGCCTCCTAGTACTCTATAACCTAGCTAGCATAAATATGCATTATTTGAGTGAAAATAAAGTATTTATATACTTTAGTATAAACTGACCAAACTTTGCATTATTTACAGCACTCACCGCAGTATTTAGAATTCCTAAGGTGTTCAACTTGAACATTAATGATTCCAAAGTCACCGAGCCTGTGAAAGACTTGGCTCAATGGAGTTAACTTATCTAGAATTCTATTACCCAGAGCAAATATCGCTGCATTTTTAACATCTCCCAACAATACTTCTCGAAGACGAAGGGCTCACTTGCCCTGAATACCGGCTGCATAATGACTTCTATTTGTAATAAACGCAAACGAGTTTATCGCAGTTTTGTTTTGTAAGTGAAGCTGGAATATAAACTACTTAATTTGCGTCTGATGCTGTTGGTCTAATTTTTTGTCTTTTTTAGATTAAATCAAATATAATGAAATAATATGCATTTGAAGCCATTTGGTGATAATGTTTTGTCAACGAGACAAATATATAATGTTTACACCGTTCCTTTTATTGAATATAGTTCGTTAAGGTTACAACTAAATCAAAAACATTAATCAATAAAATAAGCCACTGTCCAATAAGTTACGTTGGCTAATCAGGTCATATAATTTAGTTATATGGATTAGTTTAGTTCTGAATTAATTTACTATCTAAATATATATTATCATTTTCAAAAATAGGAGAGAGTGGGGCTAGTTGAGACAGTTTCGACATTTTTTTTATAAAGCTATTGATAGTATTAAATCATAGAACGAAATTTGAAAGTCTTTTCCTATACATATATTATTTTTATTTCAATATAAATCGAACAAATCTTTTTTTTAGAATTTGATTTGCTAAACAACTCAAAGTGTATCTCAACTTACTTAGCATCGGGGCAAGTTGATTCAAAGAGGAGGCAAGTTGATACTAATGTAAAAGCGATTGACATTTTTGAAGGATACAATAAAATTGGAGCTAAATAAAGGGAAATTACTTATAATAAGGGAAGAAAGAGTGGCATGAACAGTAAAGAAAACGTATCTTTATTATTTACCAGCAGATACCCGTGGCTTCGCTCGCTGAAAAATAATAAATGTTAGGTTTAATTATGCGTTATTTGTAATGTGCAATTTTTACAAATTTCCAAATAGACTGACGATTTCAATAATATATCTGAACTATACGTTTTTAAGCGATTAATTACACCCTTAAGGTTTTATCTATATCCCAGATTGATATAAGATGAAACGTTTCCTTGATGAATTTTCCTTTTTCCCTCAAATGGTATGAAATGGCTTCCTTGTGCTAACACATTCTAATTAAATTTTCAGTTAAGAATATCAAAATTTCCTGGTTAATCTATTATTTTACAAAAAAAGTTTTCTGATAGTTTTAATAAAAAAGTATCCAATTCAGGGGTTTGAAATCATAACTTTCACTGTCCCCTAAAACTTTCCGGCCAATTTGATATGTAAGAATAATAGGCTTATGATTTATAACTGTTGTAAAAACCGCAAATTTAAATACCGCAAAGGGCGGACTTTGAATACTAGGAATTTAGGAAGTACTAATTTGAGACGTAAAATCTAAATTTAGTATGTTTTTTTAATATAACAAAACTGTAAGAAAAAATATAAAGTTAATGTGTTATGAAATTGTAGACTCATCGGACGAAATTAGGTCAGCTGGATTAAGTGGTGATTGAATTTCCAATAACGGTAAATGTTAAAAAGTTTTCATAGCATTGAATGGCACTAATCCCCATTAAAACTAAACGGAAATAACTTACGGATTTCAAGAAAACCTCTGGGTATCACACGGATCTGCGGCTTTTTTCTCTTTTGAGAGGAAAATAATTCACCAAAGACTATAGAATGAATTCAAAGTGAAGGCTTTATGGAAAATCTTAAAAGCTCGAAATATCTAATATAAAAAGAAAATATTTCTTGGTGACAAGAAGACTTGTAAGGGCGGGGGTTTCGATATTAAACGTTCTAGAGGCCAAGTCAGTGGCCTACATCCCCTAACCGCCCCCCTCCAGCCCCCTTCACCCCCCCCCCCCCACTCACCGCCCGGCTGAGTAATGTTACAATCGTTTAATTTACAGGAAAATGATTGTTTCCACCCCCGTTCGCAGGCTACCCTAATAAATAATCCATCACAGAGCTACCTTGCCGACTAATAACAGTTTTTTACATTTATCTACTTCACCTTCTAAACAAATAAATAATCTAAAAGTTTTTCCAGATCTGTAATAAAAATCGAATTTAAGAAAATTTAATTTTTATGAGAATCGCTGTCTTCGCCCTTTTAAAGTTACATGTTAATAAATAATCAATGGCAAATCCACCTGGCTGGTTACTAGTTATTTTTATAAAATGTATCTAACATGCAGTCAAACAGTTATAAGTAAAATAAAGTATAAATATCCGATAAAAATCGTCTTTTTAAAACCTTGACATGTTTTGGGGTTACATTACAATTTAGAAGTAAATGACGTAATCATTATGATTTATTTCGTGTGATTCATAATCATAGGAAAGTATTACTCCCTCGACTCAAAATGTTAGGAAACTGTACTAGTGGATTTGATTTGTCATAAATAACTTTGTTCCTAAAATAAATGTTTTTGATATGAGAGTTTGAATATTTTCAAGAGTTTGGAAAAGTTCACTAATAAAATTAAGCGTCATTATCTTTAAGGTTAGTCTGTGGATACTCGTTTTCACTCTCGAAGGTTAGTAATAGTTTTAAACAGCAAAAAAGCATGGTCTGAAGTTGATGGTCTGGTTGGTGGCGTGGTCTGGTTAGTAATGGGAAAGCCAGGTATTAGGCTTATGACATGTAATGAATAGTTTGTTTAAAAACATCCGTATCATAAAAAACGCTTGAAATAAAGACCGTTTTAATTAATTATGTTTTTTTACAAACCAAGAAAAATTTATATATTACACTGGCTATTATTTTTTTTATTATTTATTTACTTACTTTGAATGAATATCACAGTGAATTCGTTTTCTATGTGATTGAAATAATTTGGTACAAAAATACTAGTTTTGAATTCATTAAGGAAACTATTTCATTGACATAGAAACTACCTTACAGTTGACTCTAGTAAAAAAAAAAGTTATTTTGAAAATCTGTACCTTCATCACCTTAAATCAACTCTTCGTTTTAATGATAATTTAGCTATAAATAAAGTAAGAAACCCCCTACTTTCCATTCGAAAACGTTCTAATTAAAACTTAGTGTAAAAAGCTAAGTTTATGCTCAAAATTGTTATCATTTATTTTACTACTGAATACAGATTAATATTTATTCAAAGTTTTCGAGAACTCATCTATTTGTTTATTTGTTACAAGTAAAAAGTTTAGTTCCAACTTAAACTTATCCAGCTTAAACGAAACAGACGGATGCAGCCGAGCAAACCTTCCCGGATAAAATATCTTGTTTCTTTAAGATTTGCACTGGTGTACTTTTTCATCACCTACCAGATTACCCCCCCCCTTTCATCCCCTGAAAACCACCCTCTTCCCCCCCCTCGCCGCTCCCCCCCCCCCCCTAGGTTACGGATCACAACCAACCCCGTCTCATTTCTTCTTTGAAATTAAATCCTGACGTTTTCATTATTGAACCAAAAGGTATTATATGTTTGTTTTTTAGAAACAGAGTCTGTTATCTCGTCGTTGTAAATTTTAAAGGTCTTCCAACGTGTGCAGGATAAAACCTCCACAAACTCATTAATGGCCTATGTCATGGCAGTCACGGGTAAATTAATATTAGGAGTTGCATACAAAATGACTTGAAAATACTGCCAATCGCCAATTACCCATTCAAGGAAATCGTATGTTACAAACGATTATTATTAAGATTATTATTATGATTATTATTAAGTTTTGTAAACAAATGTACTGATTCTAAAAACTTATAATGGTTTCTGCTGATCTCTAAGATTATTGCCCCCAGGCTAGATATCAAATTTACAATTAACAAATTTCCACCTTTTATGATGGAACGAACCCACCCGACCCTTTAATTCACGTCATTCTCTTCGCTTACAACACTAAAATTCCTGTATCTTAATAAGCAATTGAAAGTGTGTGTTCTCAGTAACTACTGAACTCATCCTCAAATTTAAGTATACTCCAGTAAATCTTCGCAAAACACTCTTAAGCCAGTACAAATTGCAACACGTTCGTTTTTTGTATGGACAAGTCCGAAAAATTATGGGTTTTAACATATCCAAAATCGGTACACGGGAAATCCCCTAAAATTTCGGACTGAAATGGCGGCTTACGATGGGAAAATAACAAAATAAGATTTACACTTTATTTTCAACCATAATTTATTGAGATATAAACCTGTGAGCTACACTAAAAATTGTTAGAGGTATATTTATGATACCTCATTTGTTACCTCATTTGTTTGTCCTCATTGTTAGAGGACTTCATTTGATATGATAGTCATTTTCATCCGCCATCTCGGATAAGCCATATTGGACAAAATTTACACGAAGTACATAAAACTGTAGTAATTGCAACAAAAATAAACATTTTCAAGATTTTACTATAATTTTTATTCGGAAGAAAAATTATAGTTTTCATGGAATCAGCATACATCCAGAGTAGGCAAATTTCCTGTGCGCCTAAATAAAGTCCCAAAAATCTAATTATAAATACTGTAAATATAACTTATTTCATCAACCTATATTGCTAAAGCGTTTGTATTTACGAATGTGAAAATAACCAATAAACAACTAAACTTGATTTTGATGGTCCAGTTACAGCTAGAAACTTGAATTTGTTTAAATTTATTTTCCCGATTAGCTTTTAATGAAAATAATCAAATCAAGTTTGTATTCTTCAACAGTCAATAGCGCGCAGCACTTTTTGAAAGAGGGTTTGTAATAATTGTTTTTTTTTTTTCAGAAATACCATGACAAAGAAGCGGAAGTCGCCAGAAAGGACGGGCTGATACTCATCCGGGAACTGGCCGCAGAAGTAAAGAACATGATGGACATCAAAATGAACGCTGTCATGGTGAGTTGAAGCATTTATGAATTAAAAGATCGACAAC
This sequence comes from Flexamia atlantica, assembly GCA_035578135.1. Taxonomy (NCBI): domain Eukaryota; kingdom Metazoa; phylum Arthropoda; class Insecta; order Hemiptera; family Cicadellidae; genus Flexamia; species Flexamia atlantica. The sequence goes on along the minus strand of JAQJVK010000015.1, from coordinate 15,531,330 downwards.
GCTGCAGTTTTAGTAATTTTACCATACTGCGCGGCGCCGTTACTTATTCTTTAATGACAGTAAAATGCAAAATATTTCTTCGTCATCACCTAGTTCAAGTATTTTAGAGCTGAGGAAAACCTTCAAAGCGTCTAATTATCGATATAATTTTGGAGCCCTGTTCAAAATTTATGTTAATCGTCAACGGATTTTGCAATGTATACAAACATACATGATCAATTTTGCACTCTAGCTTACATTGAGCAGAAGCAAAACTACAAATCTTTCTCTTCTCGGGTTTTGAGCAAAACAAATCTTAAAAAGTCGTTTGTTTCATTTAAGAGTGAAATGTGATCTTCAACTTGAGTATTTTCGAAGGAAATTAAAATAATTATTCCCTGCTCTTCAAAAGCTATTCTTAATTTTATAAAATAACATCCAAATTATAATTAGATTATTTTATCGTTGGAGACAAGTATTTCTTTTGTCGATGTAGGCTACCAAGCCATTTTTTATGCATGCGAGTCCCGATATATAAATTAAAATATAATAGCATACCTTCTTAAGTCATTACTAAAAGAAACAAGCAGTATTGATTACGTTAATCTATTTACCAAACTATTTATAACCTTAGTAGCCTACTCTAGGAATGATATTTTTCCCATATTTTTTCTCAAAACTTCATTTATTTTTGGAATAAAAGCCTCTCTTATAGTGTAATATAAGAGCTCCTAGTACGGAACAACCACAACAATGACGATTTCATTATTCAAAATAATAATTTTTTGTTTAAGTATTTGTCATACAGATGGTTAGGTTGGGTGAGCCATTTGAATTTTATAATTAGCAGTTGTTGATTCGATGATTTATGTTTTACTGCTAATGAATTGTTATTGCAAACTAATAACCAATTTTGGACAAATTTTTAAAAATACTTATTTACTTAATATTTAAAAATTTAAAAAGGATTACTTAAAATATTATAAGTTCTGACAGGTTGGACAAAACGAAATCTAAAAGGGATACAGGTACCCCTGTAATGTATACTAACAATGTATACTAAGGGTAATGTATACTACTGTAACACATTACAATTGGCAAATAGTAGAACCTCAAGCTCTGGAGGTAAAATCTACATCATCCCTTCAAACTTTAGCCCTCAAGACCCTCAGAGGGGCAAACAATGCGCCGCGCCGCATTAAGCCTTAATGCCCCCCCCCCCCCCCCCCACTAGACGATCCGAGGCCTCCCTGCTTTGATTAAGTCCATTATCACCATGCAAAAATATTGTTGAATTGAGATGTGTTAGGGGGCATCCTGAATTGAATCATAAATTATTTATTCGTAAATTTTACATCGAGTGCGCATTGTTTTGGTTTTATATGTGATCAATTGCAGCTATAAAGTTTAAAATACATAAAATAATCTGTATAGCCCCTAGGCATGCTTAATTTAATCATTTTAGTTTCAATTAAAAAAATCAATTATTTTAACATTTACTTTTCTTATTTTTACAAATATACTTGAAAAATACTTACACATGATTATTTATCTTTTTTATAATTTTAAACTATGAAACTTATTTCATGTATGTGCCACGTTGTTGTACACGAGTTTAAACATAAGTCATTCTGGATGAAGCTATTTTCAAGATTTTTTTTTTGAAGGGTTGTTTCTGGAGCCAGCTGCCATTGGTTGTTGGGCTATTAATTAACAATCCTGTCTAAGGAACATGCCAACCTTAGTCAGTAACAAGGCTACAAGATCGCGCCACTATCATCACGATCATCACACTCATCCCTCACTCATATTCAGGGTAACGTCCTCCATGAGGTACCTGTCTTATTAAAGTGATTAAGTGATTAAGATTAAACACATTTCGCAGACCTTTTGATTCTTCCTCTACCCATTGGCTAAGGCCGGGCCCTACGATAATTAACTAATGCTTATGTGAAGGAATATTTTCGTTACTGTTTTTGTAATTGTATGAAATTGTTACAATAATTTTCACAGAATAAATTTTAACAGTGTTATTCTTAATTTCACGTTATATCATTGCAATACATTCTCGCCCTTTCGTAATGAAACAGACTGATACATTAATTAGGATTCAAGGTTTTTTATCACATGTATTTATTTACAAATATAACATTTTACAATGGGGCTTAATAACTAAAACTTTAACGATTATTGAAACCAAAAGAACCGTCAATACATATTAACAGTAGGCCTACAAAAGGAAACATATGTGGTAAGGTATCTCATTAAAAAAATACATCGAAAGATCATTTAAAATTTATTCTTTGATTAAATATTTGTGTTATGTTTGCTTAAGTCTTATGGGCGATAGACACCCCGTGTCAGTTATTGCCCCCCATAGATAAGTAATATTTGTCTTTCACATTTTACTATGTTCGATTTTTTTTCGAAAAAATTACGCAATAACATGATTGTGTACTTGTATTCAAACATTTAAAAACACGACAAACAAATTTTGCATGATCTGTTAAACATTTCTCTTTATTTCCTCTATTACATTTTATGTATACATACACTTACAAATTGTAAATAGACGGAGCGTCACGGAGCGTTATATTCTGAGTTACATTCTACTCCATTGCCGGAGCTCAATGATTTTTCTCAATGATCTGGCACAATGGCAATTGACAATAATCAGAGAAAAAACTTATTCCAACAAACATCAACTGTGATTTTTGCAAATTACAATTAACATATAATTAGGCAGTTGTTAGAAAATGTTAACATTTAGGCTAGTGCGACTTCAGAAATCAGCTATGGTGTCCTGATGACTTTCACTCCACTCCAACTGCTTTAAGGTGTAAACGGTTCTTTTAGCACAAGGTTCTCTCAACGTCAACAGTAAACAAGTGATGTTTTACACGTTTTTCATTAAATATACCTCATTTCGCCCAATCGGAAAGCCGGAAGAAGACCCAAACGAAAACACCGGGAGGAAGAGGGAGGAGATCGGGTGATTACAGCGTGTTGGCACTCAGGACGCGAGTGGGCGATCGTCGCACGTCGCGTCGGTCCGTCTGGGGAACGACACAACGACAGTCTGGGGTAGGAGTTAATTAAGGGGGGGGGCGGGGGGTCGCCGCGCCCTAATCGATGCCGCGTCCTTATCAACTGAAGAAACTCGCGCGAAGGGTGAATCGGTGTCTGAGCGGAGAGTTTAGTGGGGGTCCCCAGTCCCCGTCGCCGTCGGCTGGTTCCACTTGGTTCCAATGCAAGGTCGATGCTAACTTTTGATTTCTATCCGGCATAGGAACAACTTGAAAAATATGAATAATTTGCTAACAAACAAAATCAAAGAATGCTAAGCTATCATTCATTTTCTTATAACTTTTTTTAATCTATTCAAAAGTAATTTAATTTTTTCATAATTAGTTTCAAACTTTTCTTTCTTAAACGAGCAACAATTTTGAGCAAGCCTCAGTTCGTGTGATTAAATAAAAGTGGTTAGCCTTGAAAATTGTTTAAAATTATTTAAATTATTATATATTTTAGTTTTTCAAACACAAAATACTGTTTAGACTTACATTAATCTATATTTTACATAAAGAAAGATCTTGAAAATGCAAACCTGCTTGAGGCTACAATAAATCAATTGAGATTAAATTCTATTTGGCACAGACTTAAAAAATACTTAATTTCCTTGGCTGTAACACTGTGATTTGGGCTAATAACTATTCTCCAATGACAGATGTTTATTTATTTTTTGAAGCTAGGTTAAGCATAGGTAATTGCGGATATAAGGTCCGTGGACTTTGCAGTTTTACTATAGACGATGGGGAGGCAGGCATTTTTTGCTTGTCTTAGCACTTTTCACCTCTAGATCTCAAAACTAGTACAAACATATTTTTTTATTATTCTGCATTGTCTTAACATAAATAACATAAAATTGGAAAAATAAGTACACATGTACAAAATTATGGTCTGCACATGCCTACTACCATAAAATAATAAACAGGAATATTTCCTGTTTATTTTTCTATGCTACTACTATCCGGTGTTACAAATATTTCCCTTAAATGAAGAAGAGCCTAAAGTAAATCAAAATAATAAAAATAACTCAAAATCTTATTTATGTCCAAATGTTGCAAACCATACAACAGTCCCACCTTTCAATCTCGGAATTTCCAATCCCTATTCGAATTCAAATTCAAATTCTCTTTATTTCCATATAACACATAGTGCACTTAAATAGTGTCAGTAACTGTTTACATATGAAGTACAAACAATGATCTTACAACTAAGTGAGATAATTTAATTTGTAAACAATTGGAAGTTCCTCAACAACCTGCCTGGACCGGTTGTACTGTAAATCGCTCCAAGCACAGTCTCTACCTGGAGTATTTTTGGCGAAAACGGGATTCCTTCGACGGTTGATGAAATTTACAAGGGGCAGAACATGCCGCCACAAATATGACTACTTTAAAATGTCCAAAAAGTTCCTCTGGGTCTAATTTGAAAAATATAAAAACCCTAAGTAAATGATTCGTTTTTCTCATTAGCATTTTTGAGCGTGCAATTACGCTGCAACGGGATATTTATGTAGAAGTCAAACATTATTTGTTTGACTTCTGATTTGTTTGGGACTGATTTCCATCCCACTTTATTTAGGCTTTGAACTGGCTAAATGACAAAAGTAATCTCCCGACATTTAGGTGAGTTTAAAATCAGCTTAAAAGCATCATAGATTTGTTTATGTAGAAGTTAAACAAATAAACTGATTCCCATCACACTTTATCCAGGTTCTGGACTGGCTAAATGACAAAAGTAATCTTTCGACATTTAGTTGTGTATAAAATCAGCCTAGAAGCATCCTCAATTTCTTTTGTTTTCTGTATTTTATTTTATTTTTTACCTTCACGTACGTCTCGAGAGTTAGACAATTTCTTGACCGGGCGCGATTTTCACACATTCCTCAGTGGGCGCTATTTTCACTGGGCACGATTTTCGTACAACTGCCTGGACCATTCAAGAAAAAGATTTGAATTTACCTTTAAATGTAAATTGATCGTCAATTTCCCTAATTCCAACCAGTAAAATATTTCAAAATGTTGACACCTTATAATTATGTAGTTTTATCAGTAAAAAATTAACGCTTATGTTTTTTGAATATTAATTTTGGTTTTGTTTTTGTGTCAAATTGATGAAATTCAGAGCCTATCAATTACCTGAGATAAATACCTAGGCACATTTTTAAAAGCTTGAATATCGGGTGGCTTTTGACTGAGGGAAGGTACCGGGAGTGTTACTTGTTTTATAAAGGAATTCCCAGGATGATCGGCCAGGAATGCGGTCCCGCCTACAGCGACGCTCCGCCGCGCCGCCGAAAATCTACCACTTATCATATATATTTTGTTTTTGTTCCATTTATTTTGAATCTTATCTGCCTTCTTAGTTATAAATTTTGTAAACAATTATACAAATACTAAAAATAAGTATTATTACTCTACTTATTGTGAGGGTAACAAGAAAGAATTATAAAATTTTAGAGTGAAAAAAGTTTAGTAAAATGAAAAGTTTTCAAATTTTGAATTTTTTGAAAAGTCAACGGTCAACGTTTTTAATTTGTAGTAAGTTAATTTTGGGAATTTTTTAATTAATTAATTGAGTATTAGTGTTCGTTTTGTGATCTAAAACTTCTTGGTATTAAGCCGTTATTAAGATAACCAATTAACGTCTTTAATGCTATACGGTCTCTATTAAAAAGTTCTCAAATCAAATAACTTTCATCTAACTTGTGTGTAAATTGTCTAAAATTACCACATCTTTATTTACAAAAATGAAGTCCTCTTATACAGCTTTTATGGTCCCTAGAACCTAAAAGCACCACCACTAAAATTCGTTCATTCGCAGGTATATGTATGTAGGCAGAAAAACTCTGTTAAAAAATCTGATCTAGGTAAAATTTTAAATTACTATTTATAGTAGGTAACATTCACGACCTTTGACAACCAGCCAGTTTGGCTTACTGTATGTACAGTTTTTAACATAATAAATTTTATTTTCAAGATGCTATCAGTGTATACAAATTTGGTGGTAAAAATGGGCTTCATGCAACTTTAAAAACCAAACAATTAATATTTTTACAATCACTCAAAGTCAATCGGTGACTGGTACAATAGTAAATAATTTATAAGAAACATAAACCAAGTTACAACAAAATATCATCGATTGATGTTCTGTCACTCGGATTTTAGAATTTTAAAAATTAAAGGTGTTAAAGGGTTCGCTTGGTTAAGGGTGTTATGTTGACCTTGGATTGGCTCCATTGCATTTATATAAGCACACCCTTTAAAATGAGGGGTCAATTGATGGCCGTTTACGAATGGCAATTTTGGAATTGCCCCCATAATACTTCATTTTTGGGCGGAGGTGAAGTGTTGATAAAAAAGTGCAGTATTAGATTGGAACGGTGGCGTGTCCTGTAATCCACCATCACTAGAATAGAATTTTTCTTCTCAAACATATTATAAACAATTTAATTTCTCTCTGTAAAGGTCTTTCAAATTATACTCAGTTGTCCTATCATCTATAAAATTCTTTATCTTTCAAACTTGTTAGGCTAAAATAAAAACATAAATAAAAATTACACATCCTTGAGAAAATAAAAAAGGGCCTCTATAGGCAATGGCTGTTTTAAAGTTCCTTCACTTAATATTGAAAATAAAACAGCAAACAGAACTATAACTCATACAAATAAAAAAATGGTCTCTACCTATTTGGAGGTTACGAATTGTGGATAAATGATGGCTTGTGGATGCGGTATTCACTAAGGGGATTAACGTTTGCACGACTACATTCATACATAAGACCATCCTCATAATTATACCAGTCCGAATGTGAAGTTGGAGAAATTATGGTCCGAATCACACGTTAAACTATAGGTCTCCTAGTTGTCATTGCCTTTTGGGCTATCATTAACAGTCCTGTCTGGGGACATGTCGGAGTTAGTCAGTAACAAGACTACAAGACCGCGCCACAATCATTCTACACTCACACTCAAATGTTATTCATACTTGGCTTAAAATCCCTACCTGGGTAGGCCGCCATTTCAAGTTATGTAATGTAATGCAATTTTAAAGGTGTATAGTACCGAGTTAAGTCTTCGTTAGGTCTGTAGAGCTCGTTTAAAAGGTGAGTTAAGTATCTACACTTTCCCTAACCTTGTATATTTCTAATAATATTCATTTTCCCTAAACATATCAAATATTCTTATAGTAGAAATTATTTTTAACCACACTACGACGTAGTCGCCTGTTTTGCAAACGTCATTTGGTGGCCGAAACCTGCTCTTTTCCTTCAGAGGGCCGTAAACTTTCTGCCCTATGGCCGAAAGTCAGCTAATCGTTTATTTACGTGAAACAACGTGAGAACGTTACATAATCATACGGCATTCAATAAGTTCCAAATACAGGATAGTTGCGATCGTATGATTTTCATAGCTGTGCTTGTTTAAACGCTAGTTTAAACCATGACAAAGGTTTTATCGTCGCTCGCAACCTCAGAGTTTTCTTTTCAAGTGTGTCAAATAATAGTTAGATTTTTAATGTCATATAGGATATATTTTATTAGTGTGGTGAAAAAATAGCGTTCGCACCTCGGCCGTTGACCTCGTCTCGAATTTTTGAAACACGATCTCGAGCCCGCAAAACCTTATTTTCGGCCCTTGTTGCGAAATATACTATTATAAATTCACTAGTCTGCAGCGACGGGGAATTTTTTAAAATTATATAGCTTATATATTTAAGTTATATAGTTATGGTTTTATGAAAATATCTAGACAAAGTTAAAAACGGAAAAGTAAGAGTATTTTACTCTGATAAAGTTTATTCCTGTAATAAAATGAAAAGTTGAGAAAGTCCGTGCCCACACGCAAGCTCATTACTATGAATGGGGCTATGAAACGTAGTAAGTGAATAAATACGGAGAGTTTAAAATGGGACTTTATTTAGCAGCGGGAGAGTTTGAATTATTCATGTGGCGGGGGGCGTCAGGCACGCGAGCGAGACTCGCCTCCGAGGGAGTGTTCAAAGGTTGTAGTGCTAATTAATGAATGGCCAGTGACTTTTGAATTTTGAAGAGCTAGGAATTGTCGACTTTAAAGTATAACTAGCTGATGGTGCCCCGCTTCGCTGGGGAAAAGTAAAAATAATTGTAAATAATATAAACAATTGCATCAGATATTCAGCCATTCTCTTTAAATTTGAGCCCTTAGGAAAAATTTTATCGAAAGACTATATTATTTTTTCTGAGATTTTCTCACCAAGGCCTTTCATTCAAGTAAAGGTTGATGGTGGTTAGACTTATGGTTTTCTCAAAAGTTTTCTTAAAAGGAGGGGTAGTTTGTGCTTTATAATATAGGGTACTTTTGTATACAGGGTGTCCATTAAAAAATTAAAAATGTAAAAATGATTCCTTACATCTAAACTAAGAAAAACGTTGATATGAAGGTGTGTCCTAAAATGCATATTTACCGAGATATCTGCCATTTTGTATTTTTCACAAAATATTTTTTATCTCCGAAATTTTCTAGCCCATGTTTTTAAAACTCTGTATGTACCTATAGCTAGACAAGGTCAGTTCATGAAAAATAGTCAGCATGATCAAATGGTAAATTTCAAAATGGCGGCCGTTTAAAATCTTAAAACTTAAATACCGAAAAAACAGTACATTTTGAGAAAGCAATTTTAATAAATAGCGATGTCTAGTAAATTTGATTTCCAGTCTTTTGCCATGAAAATTATGAAAATCAGTCAAAAAACAACTGAGTTATGGTCGAATTTAGCTAACAAGACAGAGGATAATTGGCCTGTTACAGCGCATGGCTCAGCGCAACAATGGACTATTTTTCTCCAAAATATGCGCGCCTCGTTAGCTTAATTCTACCATAACTCAGTTATTTATTAACCGATTTTCATAGTTTTGGTGTCATTAGATTGGAAATTAAATTAACTAGAACTTGTTATATTTTTAATTTGTTGTAAAACGTACAGTTGTTTTGGAATTTCAATTTAAAAAGAAGATTTTAAATGGCCACCATTCGATCATTTTAATTATTTGTTCATAAAACAAACTTGACTATTTGTAAGTACATACCGAGTTTCAAATAGGCGGGTTAAAATAATTTGCAGATAAAAAATATTTTGTGAAAAATACAAAATGACACATATTTGGATGAATATGCATTTTAGAACATACCTTCATATCAACTTTTTTCTTAGTTAAGATGTAAGGAATCACCTCCCGATACCCTGAAAGGTTTTTAATAGACACCCTGTATAGCTGCTTTCTAGTACACGAGAGGATTTGTTGCTCTCACTTTTTTGCAAACCAAAAATGATTTTGGTACTTTTTATTTTACATATTTGCACTCGCAAAAAGAAATCACTGGGTTGTCTATGTAAGACTGAGAGGGTGGAAATGGCTAAGTAATGATCGGGTATTTCGTCTTAGTTACAGACTCCAAAGGCTACACATTAAAATTTGTAAACGCCAAAAAATTATAATTTATTAATCTAAAGTTTTACTGATTGTGGAGGACTACTGCTTAAAGGACCGTCTCGAAAATGTGTAAATGCTCCATGTTTATATCGGTTGTCAAAGTAAAAGTATATAAAGTATGTGTAATAAGTTGGCTTCCGCAGTACAGAAGCATAGATCATAATTTATGTTCCTAAATTAACCTGGTAGGCTCACTATTTATTATTCTTCGATAAATAACTGTAAAAAATGGTAAATATATGCGCAACCATATCTTTGCAATGTCATTTTTATCCAGCGATTAATACCTACTCTGGGGCCAGAGCGCAGAACTGGGCGCACATATTAGGATCGAGTGTGGGGTAAATAATATGAAAGCCTTGTTTTGACGAAGATCAGCTGATTAATTTTATCAGAATTAATATCCCTTTTAGGATGAGATAAATGTTTGAAAATATTTTTGGGGTAAACTGTGTGAATTTACTGCAAATTTGTAATGTGTTTCAGGATAAGTAATCTCATTATTAGTGTGTATTTGAGCTCAAAGTAGGCCGATGTTATCGCGAAGTAGATACGGTATGTCTGTGAGAGCTGAGTGCGGCTACCTTCGACAGTGGAAAGACATTCAGCAGAAAATGTTATCGTTGACTGCATAAGTGTCCGATGCATTGATCGATTAAACGTTATTAACACTTAGCTCCATTTAGCAGAACCAAAATTTTTTAAAAGACAATGACGTTTTGTGCTTGTAAAGTACCCAAAATTCATATAATTTTTACTCAATTAATATCATATTATTAATATATATTTTAATGAGACAAATCATAAAGTTATGCAAAATTGTTGTTTGTTATAAATTAGAATTATTTATGCTTCAACTTTTATTATAATGTTGTCTCAAGGAAATAAATAAAAATCAAATGAATGCAATGCTTAGCAATGTATTTACAACCTTCACATAAGTTATTGAGTATTTTTGTCAAACTCAACCCCAAGAACTGTGCATTTTTTAAATCACCCACAACAGAAACATGCGCCTATACAGCAAACATAATAGGCTATATGGCTAAAAATCACAAAGTTTTGCTCAGATGTTCTTCTTTTCGTCAACATATTCAAAATAACCGGGACACATCGGTGAAAAGACAGCGTCGGCCCAGCGGCGGACCGCAGATGAACACAGGAGCAGAGTCCAATAAAGTAATTTCCATTAAGAATATTGTGTTTGTGGGGTTGGAGGGGGGAGTATGGATCCGCCGCCCGTCTACCACCCCCCTTCCCCTCCCCCCTTCACTGGAGGCAGCCCACCAACCCCCACCGACCCCCCCTCGTTCTTACCTCATAACCCCTCGTTATTCAACAATTATGGTTCTAACCTTTTTTCTTATCTATTTACCATCTTGTTTCGCGTTACCTTTTGTTGCTTTATATTGTTGGAGACATTTTAAAAATATAATTATTATTATTATGTTGCTATCTGATCTTAATTTATCGAAGACTTTTACATTTGTTCACTGATAAATAGTTAGCTATTTTAGGAAGTTATAGACACAGACCGAGTCAGAGATATGGTCTATCATGGTTTGAAATTACTTATGATAAAATGTTCTTTCTAATCATGGCTGTACTTCATAAAACTACGCAATTAATTAAACGTCTGCTCATAACATTGTCAAACACTACACTTACTTCTGAAGTGGCATTTCTTA